>CM041296.1:15500497-16700497 GCA_023052935.1 Piezodorus guildinii | reverse complement strand
TATTCATTACACCTGAATAAAATTGGGCTAAAACCAAATATTTCAACAGTATTGGGTAATAGAGAGAAATCCATTAAATTACTTTTTGATTTTCTAAAGGAGTAATCATTGTTATCTAAATTATAAAGACTTTAATATTAATTAAATATAAAGTTATACACTCTTAGTCAGTTTTTAATTAATTTATTTTATTTTATTTTTAACTATTGTTTAGATAATAATCTTTTTTTTTTCGTCAATTACTAATTACCTAATAGTTCTTTCTCATAAAGGTTAAATATACATACAGTATCTAGGCGTTGATGACCTTAGGGTTTTACGCCTTAAAACCAAAACAAACAAATCATTCAATATATTATTATTATTAGAATTTTATTCCTTACACCTTATGACTAAACTATTTAGTTGTATACATCTTTTCCCAATAAATAGCTTCAATGGCTATTTTTTTCTTCAATTCTTCGAAGCCTGTGTGTACTCCATTTCATAATCTTTCACAGCAGGTCAATGTCCTTTTAGAACCTCCTCATAAAGAATCCTCTATGGCATAATTATTGTAAGATCCAGTCTTTTAGCAACTTTCACTATTGATGCTAGGGTAAAATTATTGGCCTTAATAACTTTCTCTTGTACTTTATCGTGTTGCTTTGGATTTTTTATTTTGGCAGTTAGTTCTCTGTACTTAACGAGCTTTTTCTAAAGTTTCTGTCATTAGGACCTGTTTGGTTTGTTAATGCTGATTTTTTTTTTCTGCTATATTTTGGTTATGTATTTGCAATAGAAGATTAGTAATTTTACAAATATTAAAGAATATGGAACAATATCTCCTCTTCCTTGATTGGTTATATATTCATGGCCATAGAAATTGTATCACCTTTGTGGTAATGAATTTGCTCCAATGAATAATGATATCAAAAAACAAAACAAATAAAGTTTCTTAGTTCTTGGTAAGTAGTTTTAACTACTACAAGAATAAAATCTGTAATTGTGTCGAATTTTAAACATTTTGCTATTAGAAACGATTAACATTGTGAGGGCACATGAAGTGGAAGAATCTTCATTGGAAAAAGCAGTGACACAAATCAACAGTGGTCACAGTTTTAAAAATGAATTCTATAATTCATTTTACGAGAGAATTTTATATTTTTTTCATTGATTTTTAATGTGATTTTCTATAATTTTGAATATATAATATTATTTTTTTGGGTAATCAATATTTTTGAAAAAACAAGCAGTAATGTTTGATTTTGTAGATTGAGTAATGCAATTTTTATTGAGTAATGCAATTTCTATGACCACAACTGTATTTCATAACATAATTCTTTGGGATTTTGTCCATCTTGAAGGTTGTATTACCACAATATTTCTAAAATTGATATTCCAGTAGTTTAAGAAGTTTGGAATATTGAATGAATTCTTTTATTTTCATAATCATGATGTATATATTATAAAATTGAAGCTCACTGGACAATGGTGATATAAATTAAAAATATTCCTATATATTTTTGTGCAGTACACAATTTTAATTTTTAATGAATGATGAAATTAATTTTGATGATGGTCAAAATTATTTAAAAATATTGAAAAACTATTCATTGTGCAGCCAAAATTTCACCAACCATTATTTATTTATTTTTTATTTTATTTCAGAAAATGAACAAAAGTATTATCAACCCCAGTGCAATGGCGAGCTTATATCTTGTAAGATAGATTTTATATTTATTAATAGTAAATATTTAATCAATGGCTTTATCTCATTAATAACCTTTTATCAGGCTCAAGCAGTGCATGTTCCGTTGTAGTAAGTAATGAACAAATGAATGTTGATGATGACTCATCAGCGGCTGATGCCGAAGTCAGCACCTTTACTAGTGAAACTGGTAAGTAATAAAATAAATCAATAAATATAATTATATGAAATAAAATTAAATTAATTAATGTTTTTTTGTTGTAGTTAACCTTAGGAATAGGCATGGTGAAGACTCAAGGATCTCGGTGGAGAGGCCGATGTCTTGGGAGGGCGAGCTGTCCGACTCGGAGGTTGCTACAATCAAACCAGTAATTTATTTATTTATTTTCTTTTTTATCTTAATGACTATAGTTAAATAATAATTAGCTATATACAGTAAGATAGGCTAGTTGTTAGAGCACTGGATTTTATATGCTCTCACCTGACATTTTAAATTTTTTATGTATAATTCAGGCATTTTTATCCCAGTTTACAGAGAATTATCTCTGTAGTCATTGAATCTTTGCCTATATCTTAGCCTGTCAAATACTTTTAAAGGAAAAATAATAGTGATAATAAACTTTAAAAAAACAAAAACAGTACCTCTAAAATCCATGAAGGGTGTTGGGTTTCTGTACATATAAAGATTTATACTGTTTTTAGATGAGGTGATTAGACCAAGATCACACTGGTTGGTACGAGGAGGATCACCATACCCCAGGGTTGAACCCCTCTCTGAAATAACACAATAAATAATAATTCTGCCTCTGCCTGGCTTTTAAACCGAAACTTAGAGAACATTAGATTAGTGCTTTATCCACTAGACCTTACCGCTCCCTATTGTAGGCTTAGGAAACCTGAGTAATTAATGCCAAAACCACCAATTTTTGCCTACAGAAATCCTTCCAAAGACCACTATCCAAGCCCTCAGATTCTACATGATCCTCCCACTATGTCTCGGTATCTACCATTCCTATATCTCAGTACCTTGGATGCCTACCAATCGTTTCAGCACATATTTTGAGATCCCGTTCTTCACTAACAAGAACTTCCATGCCCATTTCAGCCACTTCTATTTTATCACCTCAATTACACTGGTGGCTTGCAAGCTCCCAAATATTTTAAGAGAAAATAATAAAAAATGGTACTGTAGTGACTAAGTTTTGTGGTGATGGTGGCTATTAAGTTTTGAAAATAACTAAAATCCTGCTATTTTGCTTTTAGATAGCATTCAAATTTAAGGAAAGTGAGGTTCAGTCCCTCTTTTTCTAACTTTACCTAAAAAGTATTCTATATGTCTACTTGCCTATTCATTCACACCACTATACCCATTTTCAGAGGCCTCTAAATCATCCTTAAAGCAATTTCATAATGATGGAGTTTAGTTGACCGTTGAGAATATTAGATGAGGAAGACGGTTGCTGTCATCAGAAAGAAACACACATTAAAACATAGTACTTATTTTAATTGTATGCCGATATTTCAGCCTATGTTGTGGATCTTTATAGAGCTTAGAGAAACAAGATAAAAACCAATGTGATTATAAACTTAATAATATGTTTACATAGGTAGTATATACTTGACTATGTTCTTTACTATGTTTTTTATATATTACCATCAAATATCACTTTAAAATTGTTCATATTTAAAATTTATTTGTTCACATATTGTTCTTTTAACATTTAATCATTTGCTTAGTTTCTCTTTGAATATTCTTATTGAAATATTACCATCTTAATTTTGTTGACTTCCATACTTTATAAATGTCATCTTATTATCATTTTAAATTTAATTTTATGTTTGTTTCCATATTATATTACTGTCAATATATTATTATTATTATATACCTAACATATTATTAAGTTTATAATTACATTGGTTGTTATCTTGTTCCTCTTAGCCCTGATGAAGGACTACAATGTAGGTCGAAACGTCGGCACACAATTAAAATAAGTACTACTTTTTAATGTGTGTTTCTTTCTGATGATCGCACCCCCAACCATCTTCCTCATCTAGTTTAAAGCAATTCCTGTTGTATCCGATTGCTCTAGTCTCCACAAGTTCTTTCATTGCCTCTGTATAAGGTGTACAAAATTCTCTAATTAATTAATATAAAATTCTGTGTTCTGCAAATGTTTATTATATCTTTAAAGGTAAAATTGAATCATTTATCCAAAATAAAACATTCACTTTATATTCATACTCAATTCCCTATTCCATAAAATCTTTAATATAGTATTTCCTTCTTATTCATTTATAATTTTTAGATTAATATGGTTTCGAAATATTTCTAAACTTGAAAACATTTGTAGGAGCCAGAAGATGTGGCTGATACGATAGACAATCAAAATTCTAGCAAGAGCAACCAAACGAAAGGAGAAAGTCAAGTGCCTCAGCCTTTGAAACTGAACAACGAGACAATCGTGAGTTCCTATCGGATTATTAATGTTAACATTTTTAATCTGTATAATGTAGCACATATATGAATGATTTTTGGCTTTTCAATTGCCCATATGACTATAAATCCCATGGCCAATGTACCTACTGGCAGTGTGATGGGTTGTGAAGATTACTTGTGTTAATCAGTTTACATTGGTGTAAAATATAATATATTGTTTTAAAATTATTGGACTTGGTCTTGAAAACTAGTATGATTTATTGTTTAATAGTGACACACTCCATCTTGGGTGAAGCTCATATACATGTGATTTTTGTAGAAAAAATTATTCTTCTATCAATAAAGAGATTATTGCTTTGGCATTAATAGTTCATCTTTATGAGAAGTGTGTTTTATAATACTCATATCTATTACTGCTCTTATTTGAAGCCTATTTTTTGATAACTTGGCTATAAAATTCTGAATTTTCTATACTATATGAAAACTTAACGCCATAAAAAATAGCATGGAAAATTCGTTTTGTACTGTTTATTGATTTATGTCAAAAGATGAAAATAACATCATTAAGATCATATAATATTTGGTAAAGTAATCTCAATCTAATATATTTTTATTTCATGTGAAATAGACATGGCTTATTGATATGAAATCGGGGTTATAAATCACTGAAAAATTAATCATCTATCTCAAAAAATATACCAAGTTTCTTTACTTAAACTTTATTTTATTTATGTTTGAACAGTCAGTTATAAGCATATAAACAAGTCTTAAGAAACAGTTAAATTATCTCTATATGAAATATAGAAAAAAATAATATTTTCAGGAAACATAGTTTATTTTTTATTAATCAAGCAAGATTATTATTATTATTTTAAAATTAATTCTAATTTTTCTTATTCCTTTCTGTTTTTACAGAATGAAAAAGTTTTGGACCAAGCAAGGACAAATCATATTAATGCTCAAACTGAGCTTCCTCTTCTAGTGGATAAGATTTTGAGTAAGTATAATTAAAGTTTAATTTACTTATATATATATATATATATATATATATATATATATATATATATATATATATATAGATATACTGCTGTTCAAAAGTTTGCGACTACCTACGGTTTACATCAATAAATCATGAATAAAATCTATGAATACCTAAATGAAATATAGGCATCTTATTATTATTTGTATTTATAAGCAAATTTACTAATTTGGTGTAGGGAAGGTTCATGACTATTGTAGATAACTAGAAATAATTTTATTACATGTAATTATTACTAAGAATTCTTACATGATAAAAATAAATAAGCATAAACAATGTGATTTTTGTGTCTGGAGCTTCATTCACAGTCTAGTAATCCCCGATGGGAAATGAAAGGATAAATTTTATTCCTAGTTTGATTTATTGATTTCTTGAATGTGAAAGTTGTAAGAAGTTCAATGCAAAGTTAATTTTCATTTGTTTTTTATTAAAGAATGATTAAAAATAATGAATTTTCAATTGAATTTCATAGTGCAACTCACATAATACACAAAAAGAAAAAAATCGAGCTCTGAAGTCCCGCACAACAAAAAAATTCAAATAGATTAATTGATATAAATCATAGATAATCTCAAACAGTTGACCAGCAGTGTAATATATATATATATATATATACATATAAGTTGTTAAATTATTATTTTAATAATGAGTAATTATGTAAATTATATAATTTTGTTTACAACTGTTGTAGGTAGCGGTAACTATCTGAAGGGAGCTGGCCCCACGCCCAGCCCTGACTCCGCCGTTTACTCCTGTTACTCCCCGACAGCTAGCCCTGTCACCTCCCGCCATATCTTGTCTTCCTCCTCCGGGATATCATCTCCCTTCACGCCATCTTTATCGAGGAACAACAGTGACGCCTCGCAGTATGGTGGTTCTCAGCATTCATCATGCTACAGTCACAGGTAGAAATAAGAATTATTCTGTCAAATTTTTTTCTTAAGGTATATTGCTGAATATTAAATCTTAGTATAAAAAAACAATTGAGTGGAATACTGATTACTTCTGATTATGTACTGTTCACTTTTGGTCATATAAAGAAATAAAAATAAAATTCGAGTTAATCTCTAATTGTATTCTGCTTGAAAATTATACACTGCAATGTATTTAAGATAATCGGAAGATTGGTTGAAGTGCATTTTTCCATCTTGAGCTCATGTGAGCTGAAATTCAGTATCTAAGGTTTTTCATTATACAAAAAATCCCATAAAATTGTAGGGTATATTCCAATTTTTACTTGATAGTTTCTAATTCTAATTTTTTACTCCTCTAGTGTCATTCTGAATTGATTAAGAGGGTCGAAAATTTGCTTGAGAATTAAATTAGTACAAGAAAAGTGTCTTTCAAGGTTTTAACTTCTTCTTCCCTCTCCCTCTTCTCATGTAATATTTGATTCCTTAAAATCTTTATATATCTTAATTGTACCATTAGAAAAGATACAGATGGTTTTAGAAGTTTTATCTATGTTTATTTTTAAAACTTTTATTTTCTTAAGTAGTCGGCGAATGGAAATATTTTCTATTCTTCTTCTAATTGTCCTATTTTATCTTAGAATATTATAAGTAACTGTAAGGAATGTCATGAGAAAGGTTGGAAGTACATTTGAAATATTTTTCATTAATATTCATATTTTATTTATTCAAAACTAATATTTACTCCTTTGTGGCTTAAGTTTGGGCCCCAATTTTAAGAAAGTTTACTTATTAAGGTATAAATGATTTTTTTTTATTATATGGACTATAATTATTTTCAAATAGAGTTAGAAATAATTATAGTTCATATTCTGTAATTTTATTAATAGGGTTATATAAATTTGAGTCCCTCAATGTGTGATCTCAATAAGAGAGCACTTAAGTTAAAAATATATTGATTGATAACACTATTTTAGACCTATTTGTATGCCTATATTATAATGTTTACTTATATTTATTTGTTTATATATTTTTATATTTTATTTTGTTTTTGTTTTTTCAGTTACTCATCGGTATCAGTGTCTCCAACCCAGTTCTCTCCTACGCACTCTCCAATCCAGGGCAGGCACATACCAAGGCCAGGATTTCCCTCACCCGTTCTCAACTCGAGGAGTGTCCATGACTATTCCATTCAAGGTTAATATTTATTTATTGATTTTCTTATTAGCTTATAATGTAGAATTTAATTTAATGTCTTATCTTCCCTATTGGTTGAAATATTTGTGTGAATGTTCTACATTATAATAGATATTTTTAATATATAGTTGAAAATATAGTACATGAGAGAAGTTGGTTCAGGCTGCAGTCATTATAACACACAATTAAGTTTACACTTAATTGTGTGTTTTATTGACTGCACCCTGAACCAACTTCTCTCATAATACACACAGTCAACCATTGTCACTTCATGAAAATATAGTACATTTGAAATTTTAAGAAACAAAATACTATTATATACTCCTGGCTGGCTTAAGTTCGGGCGCCAGTTTTTAGGAAGTCAATATATTAATTATACTTATTTTCAAAGAGGGTAGTTCATATTTAATCTATAGGATTTATAAAGGAATTACTGATATTGATAAAACTTCAGCAAGACTTAGTAATACCTACAATTGTGTGACTTTTGAGTAAGCCCTATATATTTAACAAATAATGTAGATCTTGTCCGAAGCATTTATGCAAAATGATACAACTAATTTTTAGCAGTAAATCTTGAATTTTATGAACTACTAATATATACTGATGTATAACTTTTTTTTACCTTGCTACAGATGATGGAAGTGTCCTGGAGGATAAATTCTCTTCATTGACTGCTGATATGGTGCAGCATTCTGCTGGTCTTGCTTCACCAGGAATCAGCAGGCAGCAACTTATAAACAGGTAAATATTATTTGCTGCTAAACTACACTTTATATTGCTAAATTTTATTGTCATTCAAATTAAAATTAGAATATTTATATTCTAGGTGAAAACAGAGTTTTTACTTTCACTTGAATCACTATCAATAGAATTGTATATGCTGAGCTATCCATGAAAGGACAGTACTTTCAAGTGATAACTCAAACTTTAAGGGTGGTTATATTTAAAAAAAATTAGTGGACTGTATAGATTTAAAAAAATAAAAATAATGGAATCAAACGACGAATCACAATACATTTATTAGACCAAAATACATATAAACAAGATAAGAAACAAAATTAACCTAATTATATACTTTAACAGCTGTAAGAAAAATGTAGGAAAGAAAATAAACCTAATTAAAATATTGAAGAAAATATTAGAAACAAACTTAACTTAATTAAATACTTAAAGATGTAAAAGTATAGGAATCGAAATTAAATAGTTTTAAGAATGATGATTAAGAAATTAAATGTTCCAATAATGGTTAAAGATATTCTATATTCACGTGAACGAAGTCATGTTGAGTGTTGAAGAAAACAACCGCAGGGTGGCTCTTCTAAGTTCCAAGGGGAACAATGACAAGATGAAGAAATACGTTTGCAAACGTTCAAAATTTCTTGAGGAGACTTGGGTCTATGGGACGGCACAGCTTCACCGTTCAGACGCTACTTTAGTACTCGACTCACCACGAGGCAGTGATAAAAACATTTGAAGTACGATGGTCTTCTACTGTCTTTCTCTTCTATTATTCTTCACTTTCGTGGCCAAAACTTTTAATTATAAAAGTTTATGATTATATAAAATGACTATTTTTAAAACAAATAAAAAATAAAGATTAATACACAAAAATGATCTTATGATAAATATCATAAAAATTATAAAGTTTTTTTTATTTTCAATGAAACAGTCATGAAAAACCTTATCAGGACATAACATATGGCGTGAACAGAATAAAATATGCTTTGTTTTGCCATTGACAGTAAAGAGAATCTCTTTGAATGGTACAAAAGAATTATAGGCCTTTTAAATCTCTAATATTCTCTATTTTAAAACAAAGTTTGTAAGATGGTAATGTTGAGTTCTAAGGATCATTGTAGATGATCTTTGATGTCGGTGCCAATTCTCAAAAAAATCAGCTCAATAGTCTTGGAGAAAAGCCATGGATGGTTGGATTCTAAATTATTCGATATTTGGGTTGTACGTGTATTGAAATCTATATCCCCAAAAGGAGAACATTTTTTTTTTAAGTGAAAACATCTTTAGGCTCGTTATCCAATTTTTAGTAGAGATAAAAGCTTTGATTTCGTTACCATGGTGACGTTATCAACATGCCCTAGACTGGGGCATGCGCAGCGGTCTGTGTATACCTGTCCACTTTTTCACAATTTCACAATGTTATTGATACCAGTGTAATATCGACACAAAAATATTGATATTTATAATATCGTTATTTCAGTATTTAATTAAATTAAAATCAGTTACAAATGAAATAAGTAAAGACATGGTTGGTAAACTATGTTTTAGAACTTACCTTTTACAGTATATATAGTTAATATAATGAATATCTTAATTCTCTTGACTCTAAAATACCGATATTTGTAAATATTACTTTGCATGAAAATATTTAAACATACAAAGCAAAATCATGGTGATCTTATTGTAAATATTTAAATCGTACTGATCATAATTCGAATCACAATGCCAAAATTCAAGATGAAGAGAAAATTAAGGGTCATAAATATCAACACAGGCAAAAAAGTCGACAACAAAGACAAAAAAAGAGAGAATAATTCAATTCTTCACAGATAGATCAATCTTTTGAAATAGTTTTAAAGCATATTCCAAAATGTCTGAATTTTCATGACAGAAATGGTAGGGCCATCGAAAAAATTTGCCATATGTACCACCAACTAATACAGTCTACAGTCACATTCAGATTACTATGGCACAATTCAAGATATATCTCTGGAAGGTGATGATGTAATATAATTAAATGAAACAATAATAACAAAACATGCATTCTCAACATAATATACTTTTACATACGTACTTTTCTTTCCAACAAAATTCCAACGCAAATCGAGAATTAAAAAAAAAGTTTTCACTTCTATTGGCAGTCCCTATGACTGTCTGAATTTTAATTTTTTTTTTCTTTTGTTGATTACAAAGCTATGTATTAAAAAATGAAAAAGCAAAATTTAAACTAATGAAGCTATAAAAAGTTATTCTTATAATATTACTGATTTAAAACTTACTTACTCATATTATTATTATATTTTTAGCCCTTGCCCTATTTGTGGAGATAAAATCTCAGGATTCCACTATGGCATCTTTTCCTGTGAGAGCTGTAAAGGATTCTTCAAAAGAACCGTACAGAACAGGAAGAATTACGTCTGCCTCAGGGGATCCTCTTGCCCTGTCACTATCGCGACAAGGAAGAAGTGTCCAGCGTGTAGGTTCGACAAGTGTTTGAACATGGGCATGAAGTTAGAAGGTAGGAAATGGTATTAATTGGCATGATAGCCATGTTTTAGATTTAATATAACAATATCTTATATTAATAATAAAGCATCTCCCTTAAATAAATAATATATTCTCTTAAATTATGTATTGGTTTTTGTGTTATATAATGTTTTGGTTTTGTTGACAGCGATTAGGGAAGATCGGACGCGAGGTGGCAGGAGTACCTACCAGTGCTCTTACACCGTGCCGGCCGGGCTTGTCGATCAGAAATGTTCAGATTTAAGGCAAGAACATGGTCAGCCAACTTCTCTCATTCCTCCCCTGCTCCAGGTGACTATAACATATATTTAATTTACTTAATTGCTTGTGATTTTTTTTTTTTTTTTTTTTTGTTCACCCCTGCCTCTCCTTTGAAGGCTCTACGGGGTTTCTTAGACCAGGGGTTGAGGGGAGAGGGATTATGAAGGCTAAGATAAAAGCCCCTCAGCACCGAGATTCCGAACTCATTTTTTGGTTTGAAATTATGGTCCTCTATGGTATTGCTTGTGATTCATATTTCATAGAATTATATTCATACTTTTCTAGGATGCTATTCCTCGTCCATCCAACAGACATGGCCAAACCTTTAGCGTCCGTGAACTACTATAGTAGTCTCGGCACCATATATTTTTAGTAACACGTATTGAATATTTTGTACAATATGCCTGATTGTAACAATAAGTTTTAAGAGAAAAAATTAAATTTAAAAAAACTAAAGAAGCACTAATTAAAATTCAAAAAATAGCGGAGTCAATAAGTAGTTGGTCCAGCAAGCCCGCTCTACCTCTGCTTCTCTTTTAAACATCTTTTATGATCTGTGTTAATTTGGAATTCCTTCTCTGCTTCCATTTTTCAAGTTTGGGAATATTTTCTTATCAAACATCCGCTATGCTCCTTCCCTACCTCAATCAAATCCTATAATAATAAATGTCATTGTACCTTTTTTTTTTTCTCTTCTTTGATTATTTAAATGTTATCATTTACATTTATTATAATTATTGATGTCTTTGGCCAGTTATAAGTTGTTTTTTTTTCTATCTATATTATAATCAAGAATATCTATCTTTTTTTCTGTATTGATTGTTAATTAGTTTTGATTTCCATTTTTATAATCAAGAAATCAATTATAAGATATTACTCATTTAATTTCCAGGAAATCATGGAAGTGGAACACCTGTGGCAGTACAATGAGGGCGAGACGCGAGGGGGCGGGCGAGGAGGCCCCCAGAGCAGCGGGGGTGGCAACTCAACAGATCTCATGGCCAACCTCTGCAACATCGCTGACCATCGACTCTATAAGATCGTCAAGTGGTGCAAGTCCCTCCCGCTCTTCAAGAACATATCAGTAAGCATTTCTTTTATTTTAATCTTTGAAACATTAATATACTAAATTTTTTTCATTATTTATGATCCATCATCTCCCGGTTGTAACTGGATATATCTTCTTTAGCGGTGCCGACGTGTGTGGTCCTTGGCCTCCTCAATGAGTCTTCGCCAGGTAGTTCTCTATCTTTTGCGGCTGCTTTCTAATTTTGAAGGTTCAAATAGGTCAGAGCATTCTTAGCCACCCCACTTTCCTCATTTTGTCTGCCTTTACCTCTCGAACAGTTCAGCTTCTCCATTAGTAGCTTCTTAGAAACCTGGTCATTCAGGGGACATGACTGGTCCATCTTAGTCTTCTAAACTTGATGATCTGTTCTGCATTGGATTCCTCATAGAGCTTGTACACTTCATTATTTTCTTCTTAATAGGCTTGAAAATCCTTCATTATATTTTCCTTCCAAAACAAGATTTCATTTTCTTATTTAGCTATTAATGTTCATATTTAATATTAAGATATGTCCTGGGTCCAATAAGAGTGGCACGAGAAAAAAGGAAATTTATACTGTCTTTAAAGATCTTAGGATTTCAGACTCATGAGACCAAGAGAAAGATGGAGCTAGTGTGACTGTAGATGTAATTTCAATAGACTCTCAATGAGACTGAGTGTAGAAGAGAAGTGTGGTAAAAGCGTTGTTGTTGGCTTAAGACAACTTAGAGGATCTGTGGTGCCTAAGAAGAAGGAAGATGATCTAGCATAATTTTTTTTTTTCTTCTTTACTTAAGAAGCAGGGTAGAACAGTTGGTTAGGCAAAAAATATAAAATGTACATTCTCAGTCAAAAGTTTGAGACCACCTACGGTTTACATCAATTAATCTGTTTGAATTATTTCATTTTGGCACTCAGATTTTTCTCTTTGTTTATTATGTGGGTTGTACCTAGTGCACCTTGCAGTGCATTCTTTTTAACCATTCTTTAATAAAAAAAAATACCTCTGCAGTGAACATCTTACAACTTTGTCAGTCGAGAAATCAATAAATCAAACTATGATTAAAATTTATCTTCTCAATTCCCTTAAGAGATTACTAGACTGTAAATAAAGCTCCAGACACAAAAATCACATTGTTTATTCTAATTTATTTTTATCATGCTAGCTGTCTCAGTAATAATTAGATTTAATCAAATTATTTCTAGTTATCTACAATAGTCATGAACCTTCCCTACACCAAATTAGTAAATTTGCTTATAAATACAAATAATAATAAGATGCCTATATTTCATTTAGGTATTCATAGATTTTATTCATGATTTATTGATGTAAACCGTAGGTAGTCGCAAACTTTTGAACAGCAGTATATCTATATATATATAAGTAAATTAAACTTTAATTATACTTACTCAAAATCTTATCCACTAGAAGAGGAAGCTCAGTTTGAGCATTAATATGATTTGTCCTTGCTTGGTCCAAAACTTTTTCATTCTGTAAAAACAGAAAGGAATAAGAAAAATTAGAATTAATTTTAAAATAATAATAATAATCTTGCTTGATTAATAAAAAATAAACTATGTTTCCTGAAAATATTATTTATCATGCTAGCTGTCTCAGTAATAATTAGATTTAATCAAATTATGTTTTGTTATTTACGATTGTCCCTAACCTTTCTTACACCTAATTAGCAACTTTGTTTATAAATACAAATAATAATAAGATACCTACATTTTATTTAGGTATTCATAGAGGTTATTCATGATTTATTGGTGTAAACCGTAGGTGGTCTCAAACTATTGGTCGGCATTGTATATACTTTAAGAATAAAAAATTTGGCATATTATCAGTTTAAGTAGGCAAAATGCTTATAATACTGTGTTAATGATTTTAATTTTAATAACTGAAATCAATGTTGCTGTTTGTTCCAGATCGACGATCAGACATCCCTCCTCATCAATGCTTGGTGTGAACTCCTCCTGTTCTCGTGCTGCTTCAGGTCGATGAGCACTCCTGGTGAAATAAGGGTGTCCCTCGGGAAGTGCATCACGCTGCCCGAAGCCAGGGCTCTAGGCCTCGGTCCGCCAATAGAGAGGATGCTAAACTTCACAGAGCACCTGCGGCGGCTGAGGGTCGATCGCTACGAATATGTTGCCATGAAGGTCATAGTTCTCTTGTCCTCTGGTAAGGGAATTCAAATTACTTATTATAATCTCTAATGAATTCATTATATTATTCCATGAAATCTTTCCTATTGGACACTTTTAATGGACAGAGACTACAAAATTCTTTTCTCTGTGATGTGAGATAAATTTTATTCCACTTAACCCTTGAAAAATTATAGACCATAGAATGAATTATTGTAGTTGTTAGTTGAGAAATCATGCTTCAGTATTTAAACTTATTATATTGTTAATTTTTATTATAATTGCAATATTTTCAGTGTATAAATCTATTTTGAGGTTCTTTTTAAATAAAATGATCCTTTTATACTCAACACTCCTAAATTTTTTTTCTCTCCCTACGTTTCGGCCTTTGCCATTTTCAAGGGTCCTTTAATCATTCCTTTACATTGCACATATAAAAAATCTATTTTGTCACATTTTAAAAATATATACTATAGGCCTTGTCATAATAACAATGTTTTCCTTAGACACGAGCGAGCTGAGAGAGCCAGAGAAGGTGAGAGCGTCGCAGGAGAAGGCGCTGCAGGCGCTCCAGCATTACACTCTTGCCCATTATCCAGACATTCCGTCCAAGTTCGGAGAGCTACTTCTAAGGATACCAGACCTACAAAGGACCTGTCAGGTCTGTTACTTTTTCAATCTCACTTATTACATTCTCTATTATTTGTAAAAAGATTTTTGCATACTTAATTTTATGAATATTAAAGTATGATAAATGTGTGATTACAAATTATCATAAATGAGACGTTGATTTCCAAAAGGTACTAAAGGAAATTTTTTTATGAAATTGATATTTTGACATATCTGCATTCTCATCATTTTTTATTTTATCTAATGAACACTCAAGTCTTTTAAAAACGCAATTTAGAAATGCTATTATTTTCTAAAGGTATTAATTACACATTTAGTTTTGTTCCAAATCATACAAACATTTTATTCCAAAAGTTTAATATGGTGTTAATAATATTATAAAAAAAAAATCTAGATTCTAATGCGAAAAGAATAAAATAATTTGGTGTAATAATGTAGTAATGAGAGATTTTCTCGCTTTCTGTAAAAGTTCCTAGACTGGACTTAGTACCTTTTGGAAATCAATGTCTCAATTTACTAAAACTTGATGTTTTTTCTCTCTATTCCCTGGTCTCTTAAATTTGAGCTTGCTTCCCTCCATTCATGTTTGCCTTTCTTAAAACTATAATATTAAGTTTCAAATTATTATTTATAGCTATAATATTTGTATTAAATTTTTAGGTTGGTAAAGAAATGCTTTCCATCAAAAGCAAGGAAGGGGAAGGACCCAGTTTCAATCTGCTCATGGAACTGTTGAGGGGTGATCACTGATCATCTCAGGTAAATACAAATATTTTTTATTTTAATTATACCTCTTTTTCATTAAATTTGTATATTTATTAAATTAAAATAAATATTATTCTGAGACTAAGAAACAAGTAAATGCTATGTTTTTGACCGGCTGCTTTTCTAAGACCACGGTACCTTCAAAAACGAGATTAATTGATATCTTTAATCAATATATAAACTATATTTACTGAAACCGTTGGCTTTCTTTTCTAAAGGTATTGTTTTTACCAATCCAAATAGGTGGAATGCAGGGGTAGATTAAAGTAAACAAGTTTCAATAAAGACATCATTATTAGCTTATACATGTACGATTTATTTAAACTATGCCTGAGAATACTGAGGGACATTACAATTAATCTTACCGTACAATATTACAATAAAGAAATACCTTTAAAACACTTAACGTGGAATCAGTCTTAGGCGCCCCTTCTAGGCTTCATCCTCCAACTGCTCTCTGACCCCCGACAGACCTCTCCTCGATCTCTGATTCTTCTCTTCTCGTGGATAGAGCATGACTGTTCTCTCACTGGACTTAAACTGCCCTTCTAACTGGAACTCGACTCACCTCTTCTTGAGGATAGAACCAGACTGACCTCTCATTCCAAAATCGCACCCTCATCACCTCACCCCCTCTTCTTTCCAAATACTCTTTTTTGGAAATTGCCAATCTGCCATCAGACAAAGCGGGGCTGATATGGGAAGTGCCAATGGGGTGTAGACAGTTTCCCAAGGTATGGCTGGGGGGCCCCATGCAGGTAAACGCCTTTTGAACTTTTGCTGACAAAGGTTTATTGGTGTTTACTTGATTGATGTATTAATTATTCAATAATGAATTTAGATCCCTCAGTATCCTCCATACATTACATAAATTATATTTAGTTTCTGTAGGGTGTTGATTTGGACTATGCTTGCTATCTTATGTTGATCACTGTGTGCGGATTAATATAGACTTAAATATTTTTCTTCATCTTCTATTAGTTTTTTACAGTAGAGAAGAATGTGGGACTGGCTATTTGAAATAAATTTGTAACAAAAAATACAGTTTTCTTTGAGTTGTTGAATATTTTCTGTCGGTCTTGTTTGGCTTCAACAATAGATTTTTGGGTTATTTGAAAAATATGGGTATCTATTTGATCATTGGAAGTGATTCAAAACTGACTGAGAGGTTGGTATTGTGTACATTCTTAATTCCATAGAATATAATTGGAGCCTATTTATTTTATTTTCTTATTGAAAGTTTGTAGGTTAAGAATGTTGGTCAGTACATAGCTTCTTGTTAGGTTTTTGTCGCACTCTTAAAAGAACTTAATGATGGAGTTTAGGTGACCGTTGAGAGTATTAGATGAGGAAGATGGTTGGGGGTGCGGTCATCAGAAAGAAACACACATTAAAAAGTAGTACTTATTTTAATTGTGTGCCGACGTTTCGGGGGTGGGTCTGAGACGGTGTTTCTTCTTCTTCTTCCTCTAACTCCTGTGTGCCGCTAAGCGTGGAGTTGCCGCCTCGGTCCATCGAGCCCACTGGTCTCTGTCCCTAGCTATTCTTTTCATCTCTGGGATGGTTAGTCCTCTTGCTGCACCCAATTTCCCAATGTAGTCTGAATACATACATCTGGGTCTGTCACAAGGACGTCTTCCTTCCGGTCTGGCTTCAAAAAACCACTTGGCCTTTCAGGTATCCTTCATTCGGCAGAAATGCCCAAACCAATTCAATTGCCGCTTTTCCAGGATGTCACGCACTGATCGTACTCCCAAATCCTCCCGAATCCTGTCGTTTCTTATATGGTCCCTCCTGGTCTTTCCAAGTATTCTTCGGAGAAATCTCATCTCAGCCGCTGTAATCCTGCTAGCATGTTTATCAAGGGTTGTCCAGCTTTCAGCTCCATATAAGAGTACTGGAAGGAAAACAGATTTAAAAATCATAATTTTAGCATCTCTGCTAACTTCATGTTTTCCTATAATCGTTTTGGATATCTGGTAATACAGTCCATTGGCCTTCATCACCCGATTTAGAACCTCCTGGTCTATCTTACCATCATCGCTTATAACTGTACCAAGATATGTGTAGGCATTCGTCGTTCCTAGGGTTTCACCACCACATAATATCCTTCGCTCTAGATTTTCTCTTCCCACACACATAATTTTACTTTTGACTGGATTTATGTTTAACCCTCTTAGCCGGAGTTCCTCGTACCATTCATTTAGTGATGTCTGGAGAGCTTCCTGGGAGTCCGCAATCAGTACTATGTCGTCTGCATAGATCATAGCCTGGGCGAGCACTGGTGTTAGGTTCCAGTATCCCACCTCAGCTCTTGGTGTTCTCTTTCTGCAAACCTTCCACACCTCATCCATGAGAACGATGAAAAGCAAAGGACTAAGGCTGTCCCCCTGCTTTACTCCTTTATAAAAGTGAAATGATTGGGATGTTTGACCATTTAGCCTCACTATACCTTTTGGGTCCTGATATATTGACTTTATGGCGCTCACCAGATTTTCTGGCACCTTTCTTCTAATAAGCGCGTCCCAAATCTCTTGCCTCAGAACTGAATCGAAGGCTGCCCTTAGATCCAAAAACGCCAGATACACTGCCTTGCCATGATCCCATGCTTTTTCTATTATCATTCTGAGGGAGAATATGTGATCCTGTGTCTGCCTACCAGGTCTGAAGGCGGCTTGCTCCTCTTCCAGCTCTTGTTCAACTATATGCCTCAACCTCTGTTCTAATATTCGTGTATATATCTTGTATACGACTGAGGATTGACAGATCGGCCTATAATTCCCACATTCACTCTGGTTGCAGTGTTTAAAGAATTCAAAACATGAGTTTACTGGATAAATGAAAAACTGATTCATAAGCAATATAATTTTTAAAATAATTCTTTGGTGTATATGTAACAATCAAACCTTTTTTATGAAGACTGTCTTTGAAGTATGACTTCTTCTACTTTTTAATGTGTGTTTCTTTCTGATGACCGCACTCTTGGGGGTTGGCCATCTTCCTCATTTAAGAGAACTTAGTGGTTGATTTTATCTTTTATTTTTGAGACTCAAAGTTGGCTTAGTTCATATTTAAAAAAAAAAAAAAAAGTGTTTTAATAAGTATTTAACTTTCTATGTTACTAATGAGATTTATTTTCTGTATGCAGGTTGAGCAGCTTTAATGTGCCTTGTCACGGCGGATTCATATCAAGGTCCACCATGCTACACTGATGAGATATACGAATGGATATCATGTACTTACGCATGGACGTCAATTTAAGCTAATTCTTAGTTTTAATTTTATGTTAAAAAAAAAAAAAAAAAAATCGCCCAAAAATCCTCTTTCAGTTGTGTATATATTTTATAATTACATATAATAAAACAGCTTATTGAGCGGTTTGTAAAATCCTCATAAGCTCATATAGAATTGTGCAGAAAACACACAAAAAAATGTTAAATTCAATTTTAATTTTTTTTTTTTTTAACTCTATATAATTTTTATAATGTATATCAATTGTTCTATTATTATTATAATGGTGAAACTGCTCGTTTGGTAATAAAACCTTTTTGCCTAGGTGTTGAAGTTTTATGATAATATTAAAAAAAAATAATAATAAAATTCTGTGATTTGATTGTTGTGTATTATACTTAATTTAAAAATTTATATGAAATATATTCAGAATTTCGATCAAATATTATGTGATACTCCTTTTTTAAAAAAAAAAGAAATTTTGGGAGCTATTCATATTTGTTGGCTAAGGAATTTAAAAAAAATAATATAAATATATATATATATATTACATAGCGAAGTATTCTGTTTTCGCTTTATACCAACGAGCCGTTTACATTACCATATGATTTTAGCCACTTTCAAAAAGTGGTATTTTTATTTTTTTAAAACTATTTGTACAATATTTTTAAAAATAGATTATGTTATATGCCTATAAATAATATATTACATTATTCAAGCTTTTAATTGATAATGATATGAAAAATCATTTAAAAAAAAAAAAATTGTTCGCCTCGAATATAAATTTATATCGAACATTGAAGGAAAAATTGTAAGTTGTAATTAATGCGAATATATTTATATACGACTTCTTGTTGAGTTTATGAGCTTTATGATAATCTGTTAATTAAATTAATTAATGAAGGTTTTCAGAAGAACAAATACCTGAATGTGAAAAATATATGAGACTATATTTTTTTTCTCATATTTCAGGAAAATTTGTCCAAAATTTTGTGTAAACGATTGTTAGTCTATTAAATAACTTTTTTAAGAATTGTAGAAGTGAGTGATTAAATTCATTTAAGTTCATACTGGAAGGTTATTTAAGTAAAGGTTATTTCAAGGAAGGTTATTTTAGTTTAAATTACTTGCTGATAATTAAAAATTAAAATTTGATATATAAATTTCTTGTAACTACAGCTGTGATATATTGATGGACATGACTCTTAAATTTTATTCATGTACTAATAAAATATTATAGTCAGCATCGTGAAATCTCCTATGTGTCAAATACATGATTTTTGGACTGTATAAATGAAAAACTGATTCATAAGCAATATCATTTTTAAAATAATTATTTGGTGTGTATGTAACAATCAAACCATTTATATGAAGACTGTCTTTAAAGTATGACTAGCAAGCAATAATGTGATAAATACTGAAATAAGAGTTTCTGAAAAAATAAAAATCACAGAACTGAGATTTTGTCATAATGAAAGATTTCACGGTGGCTACATAGATATGATTTAAGCCAAAATTGGAGGTAGATTTATAAAAAAAATACAATGTTCTTTAATTTATTAAAATTATTTTATAAAAAATGATATAATTTTTTTTTTTTTTTAATCAAATATACTTTTTTTGAACAGATTCATGATTGTTATAATGATTTGTAAAAATATTTGATTCTGATAATACAATTATAGTCTTTTAAAGACCTAAGTTTTTTTTATATTATCTAACAATGTCGGAACCAATGCAATATGCTTGAAGAAAATAGTTATTATAAATAAATTTTTAAATATTTATCTCTCACTTCGGGAGCCAGTATTATTATTGAATTTAAAAATCATTAGAACATAAAATATTATTTCATAAATATGAAAAAAAAAAGTTTTCTTAGTTTCTAAAATGGTATTAATATATTGTCTTAGTTGTTAAATTTATTTAAATAATAGTTTTATATATCTTATAGGTAGGGCTCTTTCAAAAATTATCTAGATTATGTGCCATCATTTTAATTATAGAACAAATTCGAAAAATAAATTGATGATTTTAATGTATATCTTGAAATATATCTGTTTAATATTGATACATAAGTGCAAAAAAAAAAAGAAAGAAATTTAAAGTCTATAATGTTATTCTATGAGTGATGAGAATTTTTCGGTTTTCGGTAAAAGAATCTCAAAAGTTAATTTATTCGTTATTTTGCACAGATTTATCAATGTTAACAATAAATGTTAACTTATATAAATATATTCGCTGTCAATATTTTCATATTTGTCAGTATATGGTACATATATATATATTGATATATTATTGCAGGTCAGTAAAAAGTTTAACTGTGTGCTGTGTTCCTTGTTAAATTCTTTTTTTCTTTTTTTTTTTCTATTATTATTATTATTTTCTATATTCATGAATATATTGCAGTTGAATATCAATTCATTTGTACATAAAATGTTATTGTTTAATATCTAAAATATTAAAAGAAAAAAAACTTATATGAACGATATAAAGAATTTTATTGAATTTGCTTATTTTGAGTAAGTACCAAAAAAGAAAAAAAAAAAAAAAAAAGGCTCAATTATCAAGAAAAAAAATGTATATACCTTTTTAAGAAAGATGTACATTTAATTACATTACAGATTTTCCCTAATCCTTGAGACTGGCTATTTTTAACGCTTGTACTTAATTTACTATAAAATCCTGTAAATTAGACAACTCAGATACTTTCTACTCCTCTTGTAGATTTAACTGATAAAGAGGAAATATATTCAATAATATTTATATTAATTTTTTTTTTTTAACATTCAATACATTTTTTTTTTTTAAATAGATAATTATTTTTTCTATCTAAGAGTCTTTCACACTAGGCAACCTTCTTTAGTATCGACGAAACAATAATATAAATAATTAATAGAAAAATATATCACAATTAAAATAAAATAATTTAATTTATGAGAATGGTTGAGAGAAAATAACATGCTGTATGCTATAAAAAAGTTTCAATGCTCTTTTATATTATAAATTACTATTATATAATAAATAATATTATTCATTATCTTTTACACATCATAGACCCATTTTCTTTTCTTTTTTTATGAAATACAATAGAATTTTAATTTCAAATTTTCTTTCCTTTTTTTCCCATTGAATCTACTGATACCATAATACTCTCAGTTTTAAATTTTTTTTTTTTTTTTTTTTCCGGACTCTTAGTAGTTTTCAAAATATTTCTAAACATATACGTTAGGTAATATATTTATTCATTTTATATTATTAGATGAATCACCAAATTTAAAAAAATAGCTAGAATTTAAAAATAGATGTTTTTTTAATATATATAAATATATATCACAAAGACAAGAAAGCAATATGTTTTATACATAAGTCTAGTGTGGAATCGCTCTTTAAATTTAAACTTAAGTCATTTATTTCCCCAACCCTTTAAGTAAAAGTCTCATATATCCATAGGATCTACCTAATAATAGACTGTTTTTGTATAAAAATGTTTAATATTTAGGTAATAATTATTACAGATAGTATTAAAATGTATTTAATATTAAAAGAGATTTTTACTGATTATAGGGTGCTATTCCGAATGATATGAAACTATACAGTTGTAATTAAAAATAAAAAATGAATAACTCCATTAATATTTTAAATATAATTAATATGATACGAAATATTTAGAAATAAATCCCACCTGTTTCAATAGAGTTGACTCATATTTTCTTAGGTTAAGGAAATAAAAAAATCGAATGTACTACGAAACTACTTATGTTATAAATACAGTATTTCAATAAGACCCAGTATTTTGTAATGTGCCACACTTAATTTTTTTGTCTATTCATTATTTTATATATAGATTAAGAGGATGTATTTTGACTGTGTTGTCTTCCATTGATGGTCACTTTTTTCTTTCTTTTGTAATGTTTTTTTTCTTTTTTGTATTGTAAAACCTGGTATTTTTCCGCAGAGTTTTAATAATATATTTATGAAAACAGAGTAATCAAAATACACTTTCCTACTATTTAGCTGTTTTTTACAATTAAATTGTAACACATTAGTAATTTCCATTCCCATATAAATATACATTTTTACACTTTATTATATAAATTATGTTGAATAATATTGTTTTATTTTAATATTCCTAGTTTCCTATTCAATTCTTAAGTATTCAAGTTATCACATGGTTGACTTAAGGCAAAGCTAATCAATTTTATCGTAAAATACACAAACTACCATAATTATAATAGCTATTTCAGCAAAGCATAAAATAGTGTGCCTATAAAAAACAGAAGTTTTGATTGTTTTCAAAAAAATATGACTATAGTAATCTAAAAAAAAATAAATCTGTGTCCGCAACACACTACTTTCACTTACCTCCGTTGTTAAAATCAATTTAAAAATGTTTACTACATTTAATAATAATAATAATAATAAATTGTTAAAGAATTAATTACTTTCAGTTTCAATAAAAACATTTGTTTTATTAAATAATCTATTAATTATATTGTTATCTATGGCAATCATTTAGTTTTATCGGCTTTTCATTACTCTCTGTTAACTTTTACAACTTTGTACATAAGATGATATTTTTTCTAAAATCTTTAGCTTTCCAACGGTATATTTACACATCTATATTACTGTTTTATGTTCAAAAATACAAAAATTGCATTCAAAGTATTTTGCTCTTTACTCCTTTAGTTAGTTATCAAATTCGTTCAAATTGTATATTTATCCGTTTTTAACAATGCTAAAGAGATCATATGTTTATTTTTATGGAATCCACAAAATGAGAGGTACTTCAGAGGAAGATCAATTAAAATATCGACATTTAAGTTAGTTTCCAATTAGAATGAAACTGCACGATATTAAAGCTCATTTAATTTCACATCAATACAGCAAGTTTAATTAAAATCGCTATAACCGTTTTCAAGAAAATAGTATAAATTAAAAAAAATTATGAGCCACTCCATCTATATTGTACACCGTATTTTAATAAATTAAAAAAACTGTCTGCACAAATGAAGCCAATGGAATTGTACTAATATGTGCATGAAAATGTAACTTTTATTACAAAGAATTAAACAGGCTAATTCAATTTAATGGTTTTTTAGAGGTCCATTTTAAAAAATCCATAAAAAAAAGTCTCTAACACCAAATTGGATTTGAATTGATCCAAATTTGGACTTCAAAACATATCTTCTTCCAGTGGCGCAACAGGCCGTGTAGGTCCTGGTCCTGGCAGTGTTATCTCTCCTCACGTTTCTCGATGCATTTTGTGGAGTAGGGTCAGCAATCCCTACGCCTAATTTGGTGAGTGACCACCATTTGGCTGACAGGTCTCACATACCTGGGGGAGAGGCTGTGAGTGAATCTTTAGCATGAGAGACTAGCGCGCTAGCCACTCAGCCACGGGCTCCTCTGACATCTATAAATAAAACATATAGACGTTATTAAATACATTATTTGGCTAATTCTGTTTTTATTTTAACAATTGTATTTTTATTTAGTAAGGAATTTTATCTTTCAAACTTGATTTACATACATATTTTGAAATCTCTAGTTGAATTAGAGGAGCTTTAGAGACCTAGAAAGCTTTAAAAAGGGACAAAACTTGAAGTAAAGATACCAAAATTGTGAATGAAATTTATTTTTACTTTCTCCTTTTCCAAATCTAAATTTCTTCCTTTACATATTTTATTTATTATTTGAAAACCAAGGGAATTCAGGGACTGCAAATCCCTTCTCTAGACTTCACTGCTCTATCCAGCTCCTTTACTATGGTCCATTTTAATTTTATAAACTATTATTGGCATTTAACAAAAAATCGTTTCCTTATCGTTTTGACTCCTTTTGATTAAAACTTTCTTATCCACAATTTAATACCTATTAAAAGTATTAATTACTTCATAGAAATGTGTATAATCCTTTTTTTTTTTTTCTTTAAATATTGATTGAAGTATGTTCCTTGACTTTTCAACTATTCTAATTCAAACGGTTGTGTTATGAAAGTCATTAGATTTAAATATTAGGCTTTATTGATCTTAATTAATGCCAACTTAAGCCAGAACAATTTTACACAACTGAACAAGTTATTGTGAAATATTTTATACTAATGAACAGGTTATAATATTAATATATGGTATGTTAATAATGATAATGAGCAGGTTATTGTAACATATGATATCATTACTGGTTGAAAATGAAATTCCTTTAAGGAATTTTCTAAGGACTTTTATAGAATTTTAATTTTTCAATATGTAATTAATAAACTTCCAACTTGCTTAGAAAATATTAATCGTACTTTGGTTTCAGATATGGAATGGCTATATAGAGCCAAATAATAAAGGGTCATTGATTAGGCCAAAACCTACCTCAGGTCGTAGTACCACAGAGATTACAAAGGTAATTAAATAAAAAAGGTAGTTAATGAAACAAAAACATATATTTCAAAATAACCTTGTATCTTAAATTTATATTATCAAATATGCAATCACAAATTAAGCCCAAGACCAAGCAGCCCGCTGGCAGAAGCAGATCCACCTGCTCTACCTCCAGAATTTACTCCTCCTAACACCTGGCTTTGAGCAATGGCGTTGGCCTGTGCTGTTCCACCGACTTGTCTGTCATTAGGGGTCTGTGCTTGAGGTTGCTGTTGACTTGGAGGGATGTAAATTCCAATGAATCCTCCATTCTGTAGTCCCATAACCTGCTTGAGCTGCAGTGTTGACATTAGCTTGCGCAGCTTGTCGATAAGCTAATGGCCTGGTCGATAGCTGACCTTGATTCTGAGCACTCAGTTGGGTTTGCTGATTAGCAGGAGGTATAACAACACTAATGAACCACCATTTTGTAAGCCCAATCCTGTTTGGGTTCCAGCATTAGCACTTGTTTGTGTAGAAACCTGATTGGCAACAGGTCTGCTTAACAATGATGTACCGATTCCGAACTGTCCTTGTATTTGAGCTGCAGATTGACTATTGCTAAATCCATTGAGTGCATGTACCTGCTTGAGTTGATCCTTGTGTTTGAATTTTGTTGGTTACCAGTCAATCCATTGTATTGTTGCCCTGAACTAATTTGAGCTCCTGCATTAACATTATTTTGCCAGTCAGCTGATTGTCCAAGAGCCGGTCTGCCATTAGATAATAACCCAGAAGTAGCAAAGCCTTGAGCTTGTATATTTGCTTGGCTTGAAGTACTTTGGTCTGCTTGTCCATCACGGAATGTTTCGGGTGCTTGAATTTGACTATTCTGGAGTCCTAGGTTTGATTGAGTTCCAATATTAACATTTGAGCTGATTATAGGTCTTGGAGGTCCTAGTGCTGGTCTAATAGAGAAAATCTGTCCCTGAGTTTGCGCTTGTTCAATAACAGCCCCACCTATTTCTGATCCAGATTGAAACTGAGGTTGCTGTGAACCTGCTTGAATATTGCCATTTCCTTGTGGTCGGATGCCTGCTTGTACAGTTGCTCCTGCTTGAACTTGAGGAGTCCAGGATCCAGCTTGGGAATTAACTGCTGTTTGAGTCTGTGGTTGCCAGGAACCAGTTTGTAAATTTGACCCTGCTTGAGCCTGCTGTGTCTGGAATCCGTTTGTACATTTCCAACTGCTTGAGCCTGTGGAGTCCAGGATCCAGCTTGGGCATTAAGAGCTGTTTGAGTTTGTGGTTGCCAGGAACCGGCTTGGTTATTAAATACTGTTTGAGCCTGAGGTTGCCAGGAACCTGCTTGTGTTATTAAATACTGTTTGGGCCTGAGGTTGCCAAGTACCTGATTGTAAGTTTGCCCCTGCTTGAGCCAGAGGTGCTCGGAATCCTGTTTGCACATTTCCAGCAGCTTGGATCTGAGGTTGCCATGAACCAGTTTGTGCATTCACCCTGTTTGAGCCTGAGGTTGCCAAGTACCAGTTTGTGCATTCACTCCTGTTTGAGCCTGAGGTTGCCAAGTTCCAATTTGTAAGTTTGATCCTGCTTGACCCTGAGGCGCTTGGAATCCTGTTTGTATATTTCCAGCAGCTTGGGCCTGAGGTTGCCATGAACCAGCTTGCGCATTCACTCCTGTTTGAGCTGAGGTTGCCAAGTGCCTGTTTGTAAGTTTGTCCCTGCTTGACCTTGAGGTGCTTGGAATCCTGTTTGTACATTTCCAGCAGCTTGGGTCTGAGGTTGCCATGAACCAGCTTGTGCATTTATTGCTGATTGACCTGAGGTCGCCACAAGCCTGTTTGTAAGTTTGCCCCTGCTTGACCCTGAGTTGCCTGGGATCCAGATTGTACATTCACTCCTGCTTGAGCCTGAGGAGCCCAGGATTCACCCTGTTCATTAAATTCTGTTTGACCTTGAGGTTGCCATGATCCTGCTTGTACGTTTCCTCCAGTTTCAGCTTGAGTCCATCCTGTTTGAGCATTCACTCCTGTTTGTAGCCTGAGGTTGCCTAGAGCCTGCTTGAACGTTTGCTGTTGCTTGAGTCTGAGAGCCAGATGATTCTGCTTGATCTTGCGTTACACGGGACCCAGCCTGTGCATTCAAGCCTGTTTGAGACTGAGGTTGTCGGGAGCCTGCTTGAACGCTAGCTCCAGCTTGAACTTGAGAGCCAGAAGATCCTTGGCTCTGAGGAACTCGGGATCCAGCCTGTGCATTTAATCCAATTTGGGACTGAGGTTGCCGAGAGCCTGCTTGTACATTTGCCGTTGCTTGAGTCTGTGAGCCAGATGATCCCGTTTGGCCTTGAGGTACGCGAGACCCAGCTTGTCCATTTAATCCTGTTTGAGACTGAGGTCGGGATCCAGCTTGCACACTAGCTCCAGCTTGAACTTGAGAGCCAGATGATCCTTGGCTCTGAGGAACTCGGGATCCAGCCTGTGCATTCAATCCTATTTGAGACTGAGGTTGCCGAGAGCCTGCTTGTGCACTAGCTCCTGCTTGGGCTTGAGAGGCAGGTGATCCTGCTTGCACATTTGCCTCTGATTGTGCCTTCACACCACCAGAGGTCTGTGAACTACTTCCACTTTGTCCATCCTTAGCTAATCCTAAATCAGTTTCGAATTGTCCTCCTGCTTGAGTTGTTGATTCTGTTGACCCTTGCTGTTTGCTTTTTGAACCTCCATCAAGATTTATCTGTGCATTTGAGGATAATCCATTTGAATTCAATCCTGCCTCAGTTTTTGCAGTAATGCCACCACCAAGACCTAAAAATATCAATTCTAACTAATTTTATTTGAATTAAAATGCTCTTAAGTAGTAACTAACATAGTAATTAATACATCTTTATACAGAAACATATATCAATGAAACGTGTTTATAGTACCACTCACATAAACTTTTAATCATATGTATATGTATGTATATATTACATACATTGTTTTACCAAACTAACATAAGCTCAACTTGCATGAATGTGCGATCTACTGATAATAAATAATGACAGGAATTAACAATGGATTTTAGTAGTTATTGGTAGGAATTATGACTTTAACAGCAGCAGAAAAAAAGAAAAATTATTATTCCTAGTAATTATATAGGTAAATGTTTGTGCGAATGAATAATTTAATAAAATACAAAAACTTTCGATAAATTATTTATTGAAAGATGTTATTGACAAATCAATATTAATACTTGAAAGATCCCCAAGATTATAAAACTCGGCCCAACATTGATTAGTCACTCACCCTCACAATCCCCCAGGTGCTATTCTTGGGAGATGAACTCTCCTCCTCTAACCACGGATCAATGACGAACTCCACAAGTGAGTAACAACTAAACAGTCGTTAAAACTAAAGTGCTTATTTTCCGTTTGTCCTTCATTTTTCCCCCTTAAACAACATATTAGGTTACTATCTTTATTATAATGTTTACATAACGTGGTACAAAATAGCAAAAAATATAGCGTATTTAAAAAGATTTGAGGTTCATTCTTTAAGCAATAGAAGATTGGAAGAGGAACGTAAGGTTCTTTACCCATGTCATTTTTTTCGGACTGATTTTGATTATTCTTCTATGCTTGTCCGAATTTTAACTGATCACGGATAATGGGCCTGCGTCCCAACATTTCAAGAACAAGGATTAAAGTATATGGGTAGCTGAGGGACATCAGTAAAAATGAAAATATTTCAAAACCAGAATCCAAAAGCATCAAGATAATGTAGAAAACTCAAAATAAGTGTGTAACGGACTACCCTTCAGCCAGTGGTCATATATAAAAGCGAGTTCTGGATGCTGAAACGCAACGACGAAAGGTTGTTAAACATGTGGGAAAAAAAAATCCTCAAAAATATCGTGGGGTCACATGTAGCGTAGTGGTATAACAGCCTTCTATGCCCAAGACCATGGGTTCAAACCCGCCGGTGGCCCTAGGATTTTTTAATAATAATAATAATAATAAATATTTATTTATTCTGGGACGAGTCCCTTCAGAATAATATTACAGGAAATAAACAATGGTCTTAAGACTGGAGTCTTAGAGTAAAATAATTGAAAACAATAGAATTAAACGAATAAAATAACTCAAAACATAACTTCTTCTAATAAAAATGTGTAAACAAGAAAAAAAAAAAGTATGCTATAATGGGAACAGAGAATAATATATAATAACAATGTATAAAAAAAACATTACAATACTTTTGAATGTTTGTAAAATAATATATGATTTTATCTTATATCATTGAAATGTTAATCTTTTTTAATAATATTTGCTGCTGAATGTGCCATGAAAATGAAAATTGAATAAATAAATAAACGTATTTGTCTACTTTATTTGTTGATTTTCTCTGAAATTAGCATTTGATTGGGATGGTTTGGGAATGGAATTGACAGGAAATGGCTAAATAGATGGGATTTAAATGTTGAATGAGTTCGGGAGTCCCAGATATCGGAAGGAATGGAGTTCCATAGGGATGTGAATCGAATTAAGAACGATCTATCGAAGGCTGTAGATCGATGGGACGTTACATACAGATCAGAAGGGATTAAAAAATTACATTATTATTACATTAATGGGGGAAAAAAATTCATAGTAATGCCGTCCTTCGGAGGGGACGTTAAAAGGTGGGTGCCGAGCCTGTGCTATGTCACATACTCGTTAAAGACCCCTATCCTAATTAAACCTGAATAGGCAAAATTTAGGACTCCCACTGCAGCATCGCCCGATTAGCCTCAGTAGCATAAAGTGATGTTAAATAAATAAACAAAAAATATCGTGCACTTTAATATGTTTTTACTTTACTTTCCTATATATGAAATATATAGTAAAGGAAAGTATTGCGATCGTGAAAATTTTCGAATTCAAGTTTTCAACGGAAATACACATTTTAGGGTCTCCTGAGTCCGACAAAAGGTCTGTGTGTGTGTGTGTGTGTGTGTGTGGTAAGACCAGCGCGTTAACGAAAAGTCCTATGAAACTGAAATTTCATATTTAAGATAAATATACGCCCTAAATTTTCCAGCAACTATTTTACCAAAATCAGCTAACTAGAAGAAGCACTTCATATCATGCATTTTGCACCTATTTACTCAAAAACGGCTCCTACGATTTTGATTAAACTCGCTATAGAGATGTGAAATTTGACGGACTCTAATATCATGTAGGTTTTATTCTGAATAAAATAGTCTGACAAGCCTTAAATACCGTTAATAACATTAATGAAGGACGGCTAAATATACAAGTTGTTCTATTTTTTATGTTTTTTATATTAAGAACAGTAATATAGACGTATAATATACCGTTGGAAAGAGAAAGATTTTAGAAAAAATATTATCTGATACACAGAATTGTAAAAAGTAATGGAAAGTGACGAATAGGGAATAAACTTATTACTGATTAACAATTTAGTTATATTATTAAATCTAAATCATATGTTTCCAATCAAAATTAATACACGTTTTATTAAAAATATTTTTCAAATTTAAATACATTTAATAGTTTTAAAATTGATTTTAACAGTTGACGTAAGTAAAAGTCGTGTGTTGCCCGCACCAGATTTTTATAAAAACAAAGTTATGATTTGTGGTTTTAAGAGGATTCATCTATCCTAAATTCTTCTTCCGCCATATTGTTATAGTCGAGCTAATGTTAAAATAATTACCCAAAGACTGTCCTAGGGAGTTTTGGAAAAGAGCCAGAAGTACGAAGAAGAAGACGTTCTTCATTTTTCTCCACTAGCTACCGCACAACTTGGCACTTGCCTTTATACGAAGCTCTTTATGGCTGAATATTTTGCATTATCACGAAGGTGAATTGTATTCAGTAGCACGGCTGCCGGTAGCTGTATGTATAGAAATAGAAATACGGGAGCAGGAATTGAATAATATTTTGTATTAATAATGATTAGCTAATCCATACTGCATACTTAATCAGTTTGTGCATAAGAGGCAAACAGTTAGTATTCACAAAAAACAATATTTAATCTATAATGATGGACTTTAGTTCACCGTTGAGAATATTTGATGAAGAAGATGATTGGGGGTGCGGTCATCAGAAAAATTACACACTAATTTTGTATAGACCTATTTTGACTTATGGAGTTGAGCTTTGGGGCTCCACTAAACCATCAAATTCTTCCCGTCTCCAATCCTTACAATCCAAAATCCTAAACGCTCCTTACTTTGTTACGAATAAGCTCATCCATAAAGACCATAATATTCTCTATGTAGCTGATTTGGCACGAACCAGTTATCAATCTTTCCGTGACAAATTCCACTCCCACTCTAACCCACTAGTTTCAATCCTTGCTTCCTCTTCCATTCCTGACAATCCTCCGAGGCGTCTTAACAGAAGAAGGCTTCGATACCTTTTAGTTTAGAATATTTTTAGAGTACTACCGATGGGTAGCTTCTCTATATGTCTTGTTCATGTCTATTTTATTTTAGCCTATTTACTAGATGTGTTGTACAATACTGTCGTAAATATCAATAAATTATAACAAAAAAACCAAAAAAAAAACCGATGTTTCGATATATTGGGTTGTTTCTCATGAAATGTCCGTTTTTATAGTTTCTGAAATACATAAAGGATTTTGCAGGTCTCTCTTGTTTTCTTCCGAATGTTTACATATTTAAAGTAAACAGTTACTAATCCTCTACCTTTGTATTATAAACATTAGCTTCCCAATCAATTACCCACTTTTTAGTATACCTCCAAATATGAACATGGAAACACGCGATTTTCGAGTAATATTTTTGTACGAGTTTAAACTCGGCCATTCAGCAGCTGAGGCCGCTATCAATATTTGCAAGGCGTTTGGGGAAGGGAGTGTTAATGAACGAACCATTCGCCGTTGGTTTGCTAAATTTTCAGCTTGAGATACCGACTTGGAAAACTTGCCCCGAGGAAGATCTCCGTCCGTAGTAGACAACGATGTCCTCAAACATAAAGTAGAAAGAAATCCCTACCAAACAGTTAAAGGACTCTCAGCACAACTAAATGCAAGTGCATCTACCGTTTCCAGACATTTAAAGTTTATTGGGAAAGTAAAAAATCTCGATGCATGGGTCCTCATAATCTCACTGAGCGGCATGTTTCAACACATGCCGTGCAAAAATTGAAAGAATTGGGCTACGAAGTTCTTCGGCACCCACCATATTCTCCCGACTTGTCTCCAACAGATCCACTTGTCCAGGAATTTAGACAACTTCGTCAAAGGAAAACCTTTTGAAAATTATGATCAAGTGAAAAGTGCGTTTTAAGATTTTGTTTCACTTCAAAGCTCAGAGTTTTTCAGTTCGGAGATAAAAAAGTAGGTTTCACGTTGGGAAAAATGTGTAGAAAATGAAGGTAAATACTTCGAATAAAATTATCTTGTTTTCATATCGTATTTTTAATAAAAATCCTTTACCTTGAAAACGGACATTTCATGTGACACAACCCAATAGTTGATAGCATCGCGGAGACTCAAATCGCCATGTTTTTGTTGACTCAATGAATAACCAATTCCGAAAAAGCTGGTATTCACTGAATTGATTAGTAGGCGCCTGAGAAGTAGGCCGAAGCGTCGATAGGAGGATTGTGTTAATTTAAACCTCAGGGGCTTGGGCTTGTGTAGGCAGTATTTAGTGGTATGTACCTTCGGGATCGATAGCCCTATTATTCTTATTTAGGTCTGCTTTATCGCCTTTAGACAAGTAAATGTACTAAATATCTGATTATTGGATTCTGAAATGTTGAGACTACAATATTATGGAATACAATCTAGGATTATTAGTGGAGGTGACTATATCCCATATTTGGTTATTTAAATTTCAATTGAGCGTATTATCATTAAGGATCATATTTTTCTCATTTAAATATTTCCATTTAAAATATATCTATTAATATTGAGATTTTGTTTGCCGCGTGATTCCGGAGAACGTGCGATTGAATATATTTTTTATGTTCACGATTATGCATCGTTTTAAAAATACGCGACCGGCGTGGGCAGAGGTTAGCGTCACTGTCTGCAAAATATTGCATCCTTCGTTGTCTCGCATTTCTGTCCCTACTTATTAAAACATTATAATTAGAAACAAATTATAATGAAACACAAATAGTTATTGGAATTCAAGTTTATCTACTAAAGCATATAATTTGAGATTCCGGAAAAAATAAAATTTAACAAAAAAATCTGGTGCGGGCAACACACGACTTTCACTTACCTCCATTCTTAAAACCAATGAAAGAATTTTCAAATACAGTTAGAGATTAAAATACGTGAAACTATAAAAAAAATTAATTAAATTGAATTTATATAGAAACATGTGTTTTATTAAAAAATCTATTATATTATTATCTAAAATAATCAGTTAGTTTTATGTTCATTTCATCACTCTCTATTAACTTTTAAAAGCTTGCTTATGAGATAATATTTTTTCTAAAATCTTTAGCTTTCCAACGTTATATCATACATGTATATTACTGCTCCTATGTTCAAAAACGAAAAATTGCATTAAAAAAATATTTTTTCTGTTTTCTCCTTTAGTTGGGTATCGAATTTATTCAATTTATATATTTACATATATTTACCTGTTTTTCATCAGCGTTAACAAGATAATATTTTTTATTTTTATTGAATCTACAAAATTAAAGGTACTTTAGGGGAAGAAAATTTAAAATATCGGCATTTAAGCCCTGTCAGACCATTTTAATCAGAATAAAACCTACATGATATTAAAGCCCATAAAATTTTACATCGATATAGCGAGTTTAATCAAAATCGTCGGAATTGAGAAAATCGAAAAAAGGTGCAAAATGCTTAGTGTAAAGTGTGTCTTCTGGTTAGCTCATTTTTATGAAAAAGTTTTTGTAATGTCTAGGGCGTATATTTGTCTTAAATATGAAATTTCAGTTTAATAGAACTTACCGTTTCCGCCCGGGCAGTTACCACACACACACACTCACAGACCTTTGCGGGACTTGGTTATTTGGATTCGGGCTACCCTAAAATGTGTATTTCCGTTGAAAGCTGGAATTCGAAAATTTTCACGATCGTAATACTTTCCCTTACTAAATATAGTGAGTGGTAGTAAAAACGTTGCAAATTATTACAAAAGGGTTTATTCTTTCCAAATAATTATATTAGGGTATAATTGTTTATATAGCTGTTTAAGGAAATTAACTAATATGAAAAAGTAATAAATAATTCAAAGAAAAATGGTTAATAACCATTGCTAATTTCAAAATGATATAGCTCTGCTATTTCTAAACCGATAATGATTATTTTTTGAAAATTTAATTATCTATCGAATAGCACTAACAACTAAACGAATATTGGCATTTATCTATTAATTGGTATTTATTTATTTATCTTCGAAAGTAACTGAGGTGAAATTTCAATTATTTTTTTTTCTGTTTTATAATTAATGTATAATGTTAATATAATTAGAATTTACTGATTTTAAAACTCTCCTTAAAAATAATTAAGGCCTTACGTTTCAAGATGCGTAGGATCCGCGTCTGTCCGTCAAATTAATTAAATATTATTTCTATTCGATAGACAATTAAATTAAATGCAAAACAAAAAAAATAATAATTGAAATCGGTTAAGAAATAGCTGAGACATAGGTTTTTGAGCTTACCAGTGGTGATTGGCCATTTTCCTATGATATAAATTGACAGTGTTGCTGGTTCGTCTTAAAGCCTTTTGATTAATTTACTGCTATACATATAAGTTGATTGCCTGCCGAGCTATATAAATTGTAATTCTATGATATAATATTTGGGAAAAACAAGTCCGGAAAAAGGTGTGTGTGTGTGTGGTAACTTCCGGGCGAAAACGAAAATTCCTATGAAACTGAAATTTCATATTTAAGACAAGTAGACACCCGAGATGTTACAGCAACATTTTCATCGAAATCAGCTTACCAGAAGAGCCACTTTATACCATGCATATTGCACCTTCCGACGATTTTCATTAAACCCGCTATATCGATGTAAAATTCAATAGGCTTTAATATCATTTAGGTTTCATTCTGATTAAAATAGTCTGACAGGGCTTAAATGCCGATATTTTAAATTTTCTTCTTCTAAAGTACCTTTAATTTTGTTGATTCTATAAAAATAACTGTATTATCTTCTTACCGCTGATGAAAAACAGGTAAATATAAAAAATGAAATGAATTCGATACCCAACTAAAGGAAAAAAAAATATTTTTTTTAATGCAATTTTTAGTTTTTTAACTTAAGGACAGTAATATACATGTATAATATACCGTTGGAAAGCTAAAGAGTTTTATAAAAAATATTATCTCATAAATAAGCTTTTAAAAGTAAATAGAGAGTGATGAAAAGCCGATAAAACTAACTGTTTATTTTAGCTATTAATATAATAGAGCTTTTAATAAAACACATGTTTCTATATTAATTCAATTTAATTAATTCTTTAATGGTTTCACTCATTTTTATCTCTAACTGTATTTTAAAATTCTTTAACCGATTTTAAAAGCGGAGGTAAGTGAAGGTCGTGTGTTGCCCGCACCAGATTTTTTAACTTCTATTTGTACGCCCAAGAGGACTCAGTAACTACCTAAGAATAGTTTTTCTGCTTATTGGAAATACACAAATTGATTTGTACACTATAAAGATTGTTGTTGAAATAATATACGTGATATTGAGAATTTTTATTGATGACAAAAGTATTACTTGAGGGTGATGTATCAATGTGATGGACTAGGTTTTGATATAGATGGCTATGGTAGTGTATGCTGTGATATAGTCGTTGAGATACTAGAGTTATTGTTATCTTACCTTCTAATAATACGTTATTTATGTGATTAGTGTCTTGTTTATTAACTTTCATTTTTCTTAACAAATGTTTTAGTTATTATCTATCGTAAATCATGTTTACTATATATTTAAAATATAGACCTAATAAAACAATATGGTGGATACTATCTCTACTGCTATTGGACATTTCACCTCAGTCTTCTAATCTTAGGTATAATTTATTATATCAAGTTTAATTACAAGATAATATATTTATATCTAAATATTCTTATAACAGTTTTTTTTTTTTTATCAGAACAAGTTAAATCAATATACAAAAAATAACGATGAAGTTTTTATTTACAAGATGTTTATTTGTCATGATTTTAGATAAGTTATCAATTACAATCAATGATTTTAAAAGATATTCATAAATATAACATGTTAATGAAAGTTCATTAATTTTGGTATATAAAATAATTTTTAAGCTCATGTATGAAGAGTTTTCTAAACAAAATGTATTCATTTATTTAATATTATACTCAGAGATGGCTAACCTTTTCCTTTTAACTCTGGCACTATTTATACTTTTTTAAGATTGTGTTAAGCAATGGGGGTTTCGCTTGCAAAAGGAAAATAAATAACTTTATCACATAATCTAATTAATTAATTTACTTTAGTTTACATAAGCACAAATTTCAGAAATATCCACCATAATTGCTCTGGGGCGATTCTATAGATGCCAGTGAGTATTATTTAGTGAAGATAACTCAGGACTAATTTTTACTGTAGTGAGTTTTCACTCATGTGAAGCATGAGTTTTCACAGGTTGCTTTTTGTGTTGGTCTTTGTTGAGAATTTTATATGTGTAACATCCAAACGTTAAACATCTCTGATTTAGAAATACTTATCGGTACAAATATTTAATGTTCCACAGTTCGGTTTACTAGGTTCCTCCAAGAATTATTGGAAAAAACTCTGAACCTTCAACTTCTTAGGTTGAATTTAAGCCACTTGTTTAGATGAAAAAAAATTGTCGTTAAGATAATCTTGTTTTGAAATCAGAACTGTTCATATATTGTTATTGTACATTAGCTATGAATATGAGAGAAATTGTTATATAATTAATATTCAAACATTTTCACCTATAGATGAATGGCTTGAATATATACTGATTTAAAAAAAAAGAAAAAAGAAAGCCATACATCTATTGAGTGTCGGTGTTTAAGATGAAGGTTGAAAATATCTAGTTTATGAATTAAAATCTATCATTAAACTTAGTTTTGACGTTATATGCAATCCTCAGGTATTTAGTTTTCTTTGGTAAGCTCAGCCAATACTCTCCTCTAATATATTTATAAAAATCCATATATTGTTTAATCAACAGTTCTCGACTGTTAATGATTTAAGTTTCTATTGTTCTCAGGTTTCAGTCAATAAATAAACAATTTTATTTATGCGACGTTTCAAGAATTTATTGTTCTCATAATTTACTTACAATTTTAGACAACATTTTTATCGTATAAAATTGTGAGTAAATTTCTAATAATATTTTTAATGTAAATTCTAATTAAAATATCTATGTACCTACTGTATGTGTATTCATTGTTCAATGTATTCTTTTCTATATCTCTAACAATAACATCATATATTAATTATTGTATAATAATATTAATGTTCTGTTTTTTTGTTTTTCTATTGTTAAGGCATGATTATAAGAACAATAAATTCTCGAAACGTCGCATAAATAAAATTGTTTATTCATTGACTGAAACCTGAGAACAATAGAAACTTATATATATATATATATATATATATATATATATATATATATTATATATATATATATATATTGTAATATACCCATCTTTTATAATTTTAGTATTTATTTATTTATTATTTGATAATTGTTTTAGGCAGGCTAACAATAGGATAAAAGTAAAATTTAAATTTAAAAAACAGCTCCTATTTGGTTGTTTGTTTACAAACATAGCATCCATTTTGGATGCTAAGAAAAAAGGTCCCTGGCAGGTAGGATTGGGTAAAAAAGGTACCTACCAGGTAAAGGTCAGTCAGAGTGGGGGTTATGAGCTGATAGGAGTCAGTAGTTTTTTGAGTGGGACTTGGAGAGTGTGGAGTTGAATATGAAGAGGAGGAACTGCTGTAGGGATATGAAGAATCATTGTTAGCCTGGCTGCATATTGTTTGTATTATGTTTGTAAGTTATTATTATAATTAAAAAGTTAAATAATAAAAATGTGCCTGATTGTCAAGAACCCATACTATACCCTGAGAGATAAATTGAGTTTTAATTAAGTAAATATTATGTGAAATGATTTTTTCTTAAAAGAATATTATTTTAAAAAATAAGCATATTATAAAATTTGGCTCCCAACTCGGTGTGGCTTAATTTGTTAAATATTAAGACCACGACAATCAGTGCACAATTTATATTTTAATAAGTTTTTTATGTGTTACTTGTGTTAATTTGTGAGCAAACAATATGGAGGACCAAGGAAATAATAGTTATTCAGATAGGACAGAAAAGATTCAGATATTCAAACAATTCATGATGATGATGGAGAAATTGGAACAAAAGGTGGATAAATTTGGAAAAGAAATATTAGAAAACTTTACAAGTGTTACTACAGAAATGAAAATTGATCCCCAGAAAAGAACCTCCACTGAAGATGAAGAAAACAAGAAGAAAGAGCATACAGACAAAGAGTGTGTAACAGAAATAGTAACTCCTACTTGTACAGAAGAACCTCTATCAAAGGCTGTACCTTCTGAAGATCCTACTGACCAAGAGTGTGAAACAGAAACAGTAACTCCAATGTGTACAGTAGAACCTATGTTAATGACTAGTCCCTGTAATGTTATGATTGAAGAGGCCCAGGACTTAATGTATAGCTCAATTAATGTGAAGGAAACTGTAAATATCAAAGAAGATGAAATTTGTGAAATGAAACCATGTGACAGCAAGTGCTTAGCATTAAGAACTTTTATAAGCTCCTTAAGTCCCCAAAATCAACCACAGGAGGTATTTAATAGGTTAAACATTTTAAATAATTCAAAAAGTGGTTTCTCCATCTTTAATAATTATTTGTTACCGATTGTAAATTTATTTAATCAATACAGGGATGTGCCTATCAAAAATATCATCAGCAAAATTTTAACATATGAATTTTATAATGGTTATATGGTTTTGGATCATGTTAGGAAAAATCGGACACCATATTATTTTTGGACACGGCAGTCTTTATCCTTTTCCAGGAGATAAAAAGGGATGATTAGCGTTCCCTCCGTTAGATGAGCTAAAAAATGGGCAGTCTGAACAATGTTCAGATTGAACCATACTGGAATTATTAATTAATAAATTGTAAATAATGTAATTTTTGCTGAAGTTTTTTCATATTTAAATTTATGTAAGTTCACAAATTAATTAGCTAAAAATTTATTTTCAATTGTCAGCCTATAACAATATGGAACCATATCTTATTATTGGTGTTTTTGCAAAAGTTATTTTATTAAATTTGTTACCCTGTTATTTGGTAGATAATGTCTTTCTAAATTATTTTTTATGCACCTAGACCTGTTAGCAAGTAAAATTTATTTATATAGTTTATTATGAAGATTTGATTAGTTATATGTTCTTAATTGTATAATTTTTATGTGTATATAGTTCTAGTATATTTTGTCCCTAGTTAGTCAACATTTATCCTTGAATGTAAAATATTGTATAAGAACTTAATTTATAAAGTATTGAAAATATTTGTAACAAAGAAGGTTTATTAAGAGAAATAATGTGTTAATTTAAAAAAAGTTATATTAAAAAAAAAATATTTCCTCCCAAAATATTTTTTTTTTTTATCTAGGATTGGGGAGAAATGTAATATACCCATCTTTTATAATTTTAGTATTTATTTATTTATTATTTGATAATTGTTTTAGGCAGGCTAACAATAGGATAAAAGTAAAATTTAAATTTAAAAAACAGCTCCTATTTGGTTGTTTGTTTACAAACATAGCATCCATTTTGGATGCTAAGAAAAAAGGTCCCTGGCAGGTAGGATTGGGTAAAAAAGGTACCTACCAGGTAAAGGTCAGTCAGAGTGGGGGTTATGAGCTGATAGGAGTCAGTAGTTTTTTGGTGGGACTTGGAGAGTGTGGAGTTGAATATGAAGAGGAGGAACTGCTGTAGGGATATGAAGAATCATTGTTAGCCTGGCTGCATATTGTTTGTATTATGTTTGTAAATTATTATTATAATTAAAAAGTTAAATAATAAAAATGTGCCTGATTGTCAAGAACCCATACCATACCCTGAGAGTAAAATGAATAATAATTAAGTAAATATTGTGATAAATTAATTTTGTTTATAAAATAATATATTTTTAAAAATAAGTATATTATAATATATATATATATATATATATATATATATATATATATATATATATAAATTTATATATTAATTTATTTGTATATAAATTAATACCAGCAGGTGTTAGTTTGGAACCAGCTCCCGAGCTTGTTGCAGACTAATCTTGTACAGCCATTTCAGAGCAATCAAATTTAAGTTTTCACTTACCTGAGCCTGAATTATAATTTTTTGCCTTTTTTCCATTAATGTTTGTATTATCAGCAAAACCTCATATAAAGGGCATTCAGGTGAGTATTAAGAAAGATAATTGAATTTAAGTTAAATCCTTTGCTTTCACATATGACATTGCAATTATCGCTGGCAACAGAACTTAAGCAATCCAGACAGTAGATTAAATATATGAAATCGTGCAAAAAACTTGGTTGCAAAGTTCATAGAAAAAACGAAATATATGAAAAGAGGAACAGAAAACTCATCCTCTCTTATCACAAACCAATGGTAGAATTGTGTAGTTTTGCCATTTTAAATACCACAGTGAAATTATACAGTTCTCAGGTCTGTACCTCATAGATTAATATTCTAAAAAGTGCATTTTGATAAATAAAAAATTAAGGCGTTATAGAATGGTGATTCTTCCAGAAGCAGCTGAAACAATAGTAATTGATGGTCATTCTGTAGTTGGAGAAATAGAGAAGCAGGATTTCAAAATATTTTTTCATCTTGATTTAATAGATCAAGCGTAAAAATGATTATCAAAATCATACTATTATCAGAGATATAATATATTGAAGTTTATATTTGTGAATTATAAATAATTATTCTATATACAAAGCTATGAGAACTTCACCTTTCTTTTCTTATTCGATTGAACAAAATATAAACATTCCACATACTAATAACAATATACTTTAATTCCTAAACCTTTTAATAATAATTACGAATATGACTGAAGCTAACATATTTGATGTTATAGCCGGAATTCTTTATTTATTAATTTTCACATCACTTTATGCAGCTGAGCCTAATCGGACGATGCTATAGTGGGAGTCCTAAATTTTGCTTATTCAGGTTTAATTTGGATAGAGATCTTTAACGAGTACCTGAAATCACTGCTTATATCCCCTCTGAAAATGGCATAACTAAAGAATTTTTTACTCTTGTTAAAAAATCCTAGTGCCACCTGCCAGGTTTGAACCTCCAACCTTTAGCATAGAAGGCTGTTATGCTAGCTACCACACCACAACCAAACAATATTAATTTCATGAATGTTTATTTTTATTTATTTATCCATTCCTTCCTGGCCTATATGGCTACACGGGATTTTGCATCAGTTCTTCACAGAACTGATACCCACAGGTAACGGAAGTTACCGAAGTGGTCTTCTGTGCACTGGCCTTCTTCCAACACCAAGGTTGAAGTGTGCTGGACCCAAAGCTGTTTTTCAGACATAAATGAACTCCTAGAACCACAGAAGGTTTGTCCTGTGTTTGTGAAAGTGTGGTGTAGTGGATGGAAAGAAGTCCCGTGGCTCTCATTAGTTTGGCTCTAAGGGAATCGAATGCTGGTTGTGACCACATGTTTGGCTGTCTCCGGTACTCGCAAGTTGGGCATTGGGGGTTGATATCAAGGCCAAAACTATGCAGTTTAACTCGAACCCCCCCCCCCCCCATGCCCTGTGAGGAATTGTGACATCCAGGAGTCTGGGAGAGACCATTTAGCTTGGAGACAGGATTTTACCATTGGAAAATTAAAATGTATACCGAAGCAAACTCCCTTTTGGAGTATCAATCCACCTTGGGCTCTATACCTCAGCCAATTCATGACTTGGGTCAACCTCATTTATAAATACTCCAAGTGAGGTGATATATCTAGTCTTTTTCCTAATCTTATGCCAAGGTATGTTATCACCATACAATCATGAATGTTTGTTAGCAATTTTTTAAAAATATTTTAGAAGATCTTGAAGATGGAAGAAGATTCCCGAAAGGCCATGTTTTGCAAAGTAAAATAAGTTTCTACTTTATATTTATATTTAGTTTCTACTGCATATTTTTGAAATGTATCTTTCTTGCAAATTATAAAAAATTTTATTTTCATTTTCAGCATTCATTTCATTTTGTGATAATTTTCTCTGTTTATTATATCAATAATTGTTTATATTTCAAGTTCAAAATATTTCCATATACAATAATTTTTTGTTACTTAACTCAAAAAGAGTGTTTAAATTAATCTACTATTTTTCGGACATTGTTAATTTATCTAGAAATTTCAGGCATCATGTGCTAATTTTTGATCTTGTCTTATTGCACATTATTTCTACAATCATTATACCATTTCACTATATCTTTACCTGTACTACTAAAACACATTAAAGGGCTTAGGTACAGTACATGTAGAGATCCAAACTAATTCTGGACCAAAGGTAATACAAGGAGCTGATTGGGCTGGGATCTTGGCTGCCTAGTTTTTCTATAAGTTTTGGGTAACCACTTTATAGATGCTGAGTGAGACTCAAGAGGGTCTCCCTACCCCAGGATTGCCTCATGGCTAAAATAACAGAATAAATAGTTATCCTGCCACACCAATGTTCCTCAATGATCAAAACGTTCTTCCATTTTATTATATTTAGTTATATTGTCATTCTTCCAATCCTTATTTATTAATAATTCGAAAATTTGTTTAATTGAGAAATTTTAAAAGTGTTATGGTAAGTTTTTTGTTTACATATGACGTATTTGAAAATGGGCTAATCGAGACTGAAATTTCGCTCATGTTATATAATAAAAAAATTAACTTCAGATTGATATAGTTTTAAGTTGTTATACTACAATGAAATTCAAAATTTTTGTTCTTAATTTTCTTTATTTTTAATGCATGAATTAAAAATTTAATTCAAAGTATTAACAAAACATTTTTTATATTTATATTTACTTCATGGAGTGCTGTCAATAGATAATATCTCAACACTTGTTTCATGACTCTTTTAGTGACACTCACTTTTGCTTGTTGTATTCAATAATACAACTTTAAATTGCTATAAATATAATTAAAAAAAAAAGAAGAAAATATTTACTTCAGTTCATTAGTGTGATAAAACCACAGAAAAACTAACCCACTAACTTAAAGATTTAGAGCATTAGGTTACTGTTCTCTGGTTCCCAGGTTCAAATCCCAGTTGCGGTCAAATTATTTATTGTTATTTTAACTGTGGAGCGACACTGGGATATGGAGACCCTTCTGAGGCACATCCAGCCTCTGCGAAGTAGGTACCCATAATTGAGGAAAAACCTGGGTGTCGATTGTTATTTAGACCAAATTACCTCCTTGCACAGTTGTTGGCTGTGAGTCAGTAAGAATCTGTATAAGTACTGAACCAAGACCCTTCATAGGTTGTAGAGGCACAGATGAAAAAACATATTGTTTTTTAAAGTCATGAAGTGATCACACAAACCAATGTCTATTAACTAATTTAATGAAAGACTATGTGAATCTTAACTGGTTGAGTAGGGTTTTAAATAAACATTGATTTATTTTTTTAATAAAGTGCAATATAAATTAGGAAAAAAAAAGAACATTTTATAGACCTAGACCTAAACTTAGATCAACTCCCAGGTTCAGTCCATCGTGCACTGTCCCGAATGGAGCAAAGCCTAAAGAATTAACTCCAGGGAGTGGCAAACTAGTGGATAAACCACCAGAAACAAGTTGTTCTTGATTTGAAGTTGTTGAGTGGCTAGTTTCACTTTCGCTAACTTGTGTACCACCTTGTGTTACTTGTAAAGGTAGTGTCAGAGCAGCATTAATATCAACAGGTTGTACTCCAGCACCTAGTGTTCCAGCTTCAGACTGAACTTGTGTAGCCATCCCTGAGGGTTCAAATCCAGTATATGCTGAACCCTGAAAGTTTCCCAAGACATCAGCTCCTGTTAAACCTCCACTTACCAGAGATTGATTTACCGATGTTTGATTACTTTCAGATTCTATCTGGGTTTGCGTCAAAGATTGGGTTTGTGTGTTCACTCCCAATAATGCTGATGCACCCAACCCTGAAGATGCAGATCCTTGAGTTTGAGCTTGTGAGTAAATAGGAATACTAGAGTCTGTAACTCCTCCACCTGACTGACTCTGATTTTTTTCACTACTTTCTGAATTTTTCTGAATTTCTATAAAAGATTGACCATGTGTGTTCTCTCCCAGTGATCCAGATGTACCGGAAGCCCCCAACAGTGAAGTAGCTGTTCGCTGTGCTTGAGCTTGTGTGGTAGAAGGAGCGCTGGAGCCGGCAACACTGTCACTCAACTGTCCTCGACTTTGATGTTTTTGGCTACTTTCCAATTCTTTTTGGGTTTTAGTGTTCCCTTCCAGGGATCCGTATGCCCCCAACTCTTTTGCTGTTTCCTGAATTTGAGCATGGGAGCCAGTAACACCTCCGCTTAATTGGCTCTGACTTTGAAGTTTTTGGCTACTCTCCCATTCTTTCTGAGTTTTTGTCAAAGATTGATCTTGTTTGTTCACTCCCAATGATCCTGATGCACCTAATCCAGAGTTGGCTGTTACCTGAGTTTGAGCTTGGGATCCAGTAACACCTCCACTTAATTGGCTCTGACTTTGAAGATTTTGGCTACTATCCAGTTCTTTCTGAGTTTTTTTCAAAGATTGATCTGTTTTGTTCACTCCCGATGATCCTGATGCACCTAATCCAGAGTTTGCTGTTCTCTGAGTTTGTTCTTGGAAGCCAGTAACACCTCCGCTTAATTGGCTTTGATTTTGAAGTTTTTGGCTACTTTCCATTTCTTTCTGAGTTTTTGTCAAAGATTGATCTGTTTTGTTCATACCCAATGTTCCTGTTGAACCTAATCCGAAATTTCCTGTTCCCTGAGTTTGTTCTTGGGAGCCAGTAACACCGCCACTTAATTGGCTCTGACTTTGAAGTTTTTGGCTACTTTCTAATTCTTTCTGAGGTTTTGTCAAAAATAGATCTTGTTTGTTCACTCCTAATGATCCTGATGCACCTAATCCGGAATTTGCTGCTTCTTGAGTTTGAGCTTGGGAACCAGTAACACCTCCGCTTAATTGGCCCTGACTTTGGAGCTTTTGGCTACTTTCCATTTCTTTCTGAGTTTTTGTCAGAGATTGATCTGTTTTGTTCACACCCAATGTTCCTGTTGAACCTAATCCGGAATTTCCTGTTCCCTGAGTTTGTTCTTGGGAGCCAGTAACACCTCCACTTAATTGGCTCTGACTTTTAAGTTTTTGGCTACTTTCCAATTCTTTCTGAGTTTTTGTCAAAGTTTGATCTTGTTTGTTAACTCTTAATGATCCTGATACATCTAATCCGGAATTTGCTGTTCCCTGAGTTTGAGCTTGGGAACCAGTAACACCTCCGCTTAATTGGGCCTGACTTTAAGTTTTTGGCTACTTTCCAATTCTTTCTGAGTTTTTGTCAAAGTTTGATCTTGTTTGTTAACTCCTAATGATCCTGATACACCTAATCCGGAATTTGCTGTTCCCTGAGTTTGAGCTTGGGAACCAGTAACACCTCCGCTTAATTGGGCCTGACTTTGGAGCTTTTGGCTAGTTTCTAATTCTTTCTGAGTTTTAGTCAAAGATTGATCTTGTGTGTTAACTCCTGATGACCCTGATGCACCTGATCCTGAGGTTACTATACCATGAGCTTGAGCATGGGTGTCTGTAACACCTCCGCTTAATTGGCTCTGACTTTGAAGATTTTGGCTACTATCCAGTTCTTTCTGAGTTTTTGTCAAAGATTGATCTGTTTTGTTCACTCCCGATGTTCCTGATGCACCTAATCCAGAATTTGCTGTTCCCTGAGTTTGTTCTTGAAGGCCAGTAACATCTCCACTTAATTGGCTCTGACTTTGAAGTTTTTGGCTACTTTCCAATTCTTTCTGAGTTTTTGTCAAAGTTTGATCTTGTTTGTTCACTTCTAATGATCCTGATGCACCTAATCCGGAATTTGCTGCTTCTTGAGTTTGAGCTTGGGAACCAGTAACACCTCCGCTTAATTGGCCCTGACTTTGGAGCTTTTGGCTACTTTCCATTTCTTTCTGAGTTTTTGTCAGAGATTGATCTGTTTTGTTCACACCCAATGTTCCTGTTGAACCTAATCCGGAATTTCCTGTTCCCTGAGTTTGTTCTTGGGAGCCAGTAACACCTCCACTTAATTGGCTCTGACTTTTAAGTTTTTGGCTACTATCCAGTTCTTTCTGAGTTTTTGTCAATGATTGATCTGTTTTGTTCACTCCCGATGATCCTGATGCACCTAATCCAGAGTTTGCTGTTCCCTGAGTTTGTTCTTGGAAGCCAGTAACATCTCCACTTAATTGGCTCTGACTTTGAAGTTTTTGGCTACTTTCCAATTCTTTCTGAGTTTTTGTCAAAAATTGATCTTGTTTGTTCACTCCTAATGATCCTGATGCACCTAATCCGGAATTTGCTGTTCCCTGAGTTTGAGCTTGGGAACCAGTAACACCTCCGCTTAATTGGCCCTGACTTTGGAGCTTTTGGCTAGTTTCTAATTCTTTCTGAGTTTTAGTCAAAGATTGATCTTGTGTGTTAACTCCTGATGACCCTGATGCACCTGATCCTGAGGTTACTATTCCATGAGCTTGAGCATGGGTGTCTGTAACACCTCCGCTTAATTGGCTCTGACTTTGAAGTTTTTGGCTACTTCCAAATTCATCCTGAGTTTTGGTCAATGATTGACCATGTGTGTTTACTACCAACGGTCCTGATGCATCCGATCCTGTTCCCTGAGCCTGACTCTTTGTACTACTTTGTGGGCTGGTCACATCTCTACGTAACTGACCTTGGCTTTGAAAGTGTTTGGCTATTCTCAAATTCTTTCTGAGTTTCTGTCTCAGATTGACGATGTGTGTTTATTCCTGATGAGGCTGATGCACCAAGTCCAATGGTAGGTGTTCCCTGACCTTGTGGCCTGGTCAAACCTGCGCTTAAATGGCTCTGACGTTGAAGTTTATTGCTACTTTCCAAATCTGTCTGGGTTTCAGTGTTTCACTTCTCGGATCCAGACGCCCCCAACCCGAAGGAGCTGTTTCCTGTGGCTGACTTGTGTGGTGGAAGGACGCTTTAGCCGGTAACAACTACCACTCACTGACCTTGATTTGATTTTTTGCTACTTTCCAATACTTTCTGGGTTTGTGTTTCACTTCCCGGGATCCGGACGCCCCAACCTGAAGTAGCTGTTCCATGTGCTTGAGCTTGTGTGGTGGAAGGAGCGCTTAAGCCGGTAACACCACCACTCAACTGCCTTGACTTTGATGTTTTTGGCTACTTCCAATTCTTTCTGGGTTTGGTGTTTACTTCTCGGGATCCGACCCCCCAACCCGAAGGAGCTGTTTCCTGTGTCTGACCTTGTTGGTAGAATGAGGGCTGGAGCCGGGTAATCACCACCACGCTTAACCTGACCTTGATTTTGAATTTGTTTGCTACTTTCCAATACTTTCTGGGTTTTGGTGTTCATCTTCCGGGATCCAGACGCCCCCAACCCTGAAGTAGCTGTTCCATGTGCTTGAGCTTGTGTGGTGGAAGGAGCGCTTAAGCCGGTAACACCACCACTTAACTGACCTTGATTTTGAATTTGTTTGCTACTTTCCAATTCTTTCTGGGTTTTGGTGTTTACTTCTCGGGATCCAGACGCCCCAACCCTGAAGTAGCTGTTCCATGTGACTTGAGCTTGTGTGGTGGAAGGAGCGCTTAAGCCGGTAACACCACCACTAACTGACCTTGACTTTGATGTTTTTGGCTACTTTCCAATTCTTTCTGGGTTTTAGTGTTTCACTTCCTCGGGATCCGGACAGCCCCCAACCCTGAAGTAGCTGTTCCATGTGTCTGAGCTTGTGTGGTAGAAGGAACACTGGAGCGGTATCACCATCACTTAACTGACCTTGATTTTGAATTTGTTTGCTACTTTCCAATTCTTTCTGGGTTTTGTGTTCACTTCCCGGGATCCGGACGCCCCCAACCCTGAAGTAGCTGTTCCTGTGCTTGAGCTTGTGTGGTGGAAGGAGCGCTTAAGCCGGTAACACCACCACTTCAACTGACCTTGACTTTGATGTTTTTGCTACTTTCCAATTCTTTCTGGTTATGGTGTTTACTTCTCGGGATCCAGACACCCCCAACCCGAAGTAGCTGTTCCCTGTGCTTGAGTTGTGTGGTAGAAGGAACACTGGAGGCGGTGACACCACCACTTAACTGACCTTGATTTTGAATTTGTTTGCTACTTTCCAATTCTTTCTGGGTTATTGTGTTTACTTCTCTTGATCCAGACACCCCCAACCCAGAAGTAGCTGTTCCCTGTGCTTGAGCTTGTGTGGTAAAGGAACACTGGAGGCGGTAACACCACCACTTAACTGACCTTGATTTTGAATTTGTTTGCTACTTTCCAATTCTTTCTGGGTTTTGTGTTTACTTCTCGGGATCCAGACGTCCCCAACCCCAAAGTAGCTGTTCCTGTGTTTGAGCTTGTGTGGTAGGAGGAACCTGGAAGCGGTAACGCCACCACTTAACTGACCTTGACTTTGATGTTTTTGGCTACTTTCCAATTCTTTCTGGGTTATGGTGTTTACTTCTCGGGATCCAGACACCCCCAACCCCGAAGTAGCTGTTCCCTGTGTTGAGCTTGTGTGGTAGGAGGAACACTGGAAGCGGTAACCCACCACTTAACTGACCTTGACTTTTTATTTTTTGCTACTTTCCAATTCTTTCTGGGTTATGGTGTTTACTTCTCGGGATCCAGACACCCCCAACCCCGAAGTAGCTGTTTCCTGTGCTTGAGCTTGTGTGGTAGAAGGAACAGTGGAGGCGGTAACACCACCACTTAACTGACCTTGATTTTGAATTTGTTTGCTACTTTCCAATTCTTTCTGGGTTTTGGTGTTTACTTCTCGGGATCCAGACGCCCCCAACCCTGAAGTAGCTGTTCCATGTGCTTGAGCTTGTGTGGTAGAAGGACTACTGGAGGCGGTAACACCACCACTAACTGACCTTGATTTTGAATTTGTTTGCTACTTTCCAATTCTTTCTGGGTTTTAGTGTTCACTTCCCGGGATCCGGACGCCCCCAACCCAGAAGTAGCTGTTCCATGTGCTTGAGCTTGTGTGGTAGGAGAAACATTGGAGGCGGTAACGCCACCACTTAACTGACCTTGATTTTGAATTTGTTGGCTACTTTCCAATTCTTTCTGGGTTTTGGTGTTCACTTCTCGGGATCCGGACGTCCCCAACCCTGAAGTAGCTTTTCCATGTGCTTGAGCTTGTGTGGTGGAAGGAGCGCTGGAGCCGGTAACACCACCACTCAACTGACCTTGACTTTGATGTTTTTGGCTACTTTCCAATTCTTTCTGGGTTTTGGTGTTTACTTCTCGGGATCCAGACACCCCCAACCCCGAAGTAGCTGTTCCCTGTGCTTGAGCTTGTGTGGTAGAAGGAGCGCTGGAGCCGGTAACACCACTACTCACCTGACCTTCACTTTGATGTTTTTGGCTACTTTCCAATTCTTTTTGGGTTTTAGTGTTCACTTCCAGTGATCCAGACGTCCCTAACCCCAAAGTAGCTGTTCCCTGTGTTTGAGCTTGTGTGGTAGGAGGAACACTGGAGGCGGTAACACCACCGCTTAACTGACCTTTACTTTCAGAAACCTGATTTTCTTTTTTATCAGCCTGCGCAGCCATTGTTTTCGCATTATTCTGAATTTCCACCACAGCTTGTGCTTGCGTGTTGGCTCCCAATGATCCTGATTCACTAAGCTTTGAAAAGATCGTTTCCTTAGCTGAGGAACTAGTAGTAGGGCCGGATGCCCCTTTATCTGTAAAAGTCGGTTCTTTGTTTTTACTAACATGAGAACCCTTTTCTTCTGTACGATCCTGTGTTTCAGCTGTTTTCTGAGATCCTGTCGTAGATTGTGCTAGTGAGCTACCTTCGAGTGATTTTGATTCATTTACTCCTGAAGCTATTGATCCTTGTGTTTGTGTGCTAGTATTTGTAGTTGTTTTGTCTTCAGATACCTGTCTTTGTTGTTTAGCAGCTTGTTGTTCTGTTCCTTTTTTTGTTTCTGCTGTGATTTGTGCTTGAATGTTTGCTGTTAATGATCCTTATTTAGTGTGATTTGAAGAAGCTAATCCTTTGGCTGATACGTTAGTTGTAGCGCTTAATGCCTTTTTATCTGTAGATGCCTTTTCTAGGTTTTTACTAGTATGAGAAATCTTTCCTTCTACATCTGTCTGCAATTCTGTCTTTTTTTGAGATCCTGATTCATTTAGTCCAGAAGCTTTTGATCCTTGTGCTTTTGTGCTAGCGCTGCCTGTCGTGTTGACTTCAGAAACTTGTGGTTTTTGAACTTTGATCAGCCTGTTGTGTTTCTTTTTGTTTTCCTGCCGTGGTTTGTGCTTGGTTGTTCTCTGTTAATGATCCTGATGATGTTGATCCGTTAGCCTTTTTATCTGCAGATATATGCTCTTGTGTTTTACTAGCTTGGACTACCTTTCCTTCTGCTCCAGCTTGTAATTCTGCTCTATTTTGTGCTTCAGACACAGAAAGTCTCTCTTTGTTCACTGATAATGATCCAGATCCACTTAGATCTGAAACTGTTGATCCTTTACCTGACGCGTTGGTTGTAGCGCTTGATGCCGTTTTATCTGCAGATGTCTGTTCTTGTATTTTGATAGCTTGAACAGTCTTACCTTCTGCCTCAGACTGTAACTCTGCACTCTTTTGTTTACCAGTAGGAACCAGTCCTTTTTTTGCTACCTCAGCAGCATTTGCTGCAGTACTCGCTTGTAGCTCTGCTTCTTTCTGGGATTCTTCAGAAGTCTGTGCTTGTGTGGCCACACCTTGCGCTTCTGATGCTCCTAATCCTAATGACACAGAACCCTGAGCTTGAGCGGAGGCAGTGTCAGCTTGAATATTTGGTTCAACTGCGAGTGAAATGGGAATTGTCAGTAATCCACTACCTACAATTTGTGATTGGCTTTGTTCGCTTGTTTGATTTATCGACGATTCATTTGTGCTGAAAGTAGTTTGAACTTCACCTTGTTGAAAAGTTTCGGGTAGAAGTGTTAATTCTGCTTGAATGCCTGCATCTGGGTTAGCTCCTTCCGTTGCATCTTGATTTGGTGCTCCTAATATGGCATTCAGGCTTCCTAAATCTCCAATCCCAACTTGTACTCCACCATTCGCTGCCAATCCACCAAGGTTAACTGTGAACATGTTTAGATATTTATTTATTTTAAATATGATTCTTTTATTTAAGTTAAATCTGATAATTTTTAACTTTTCCATACATATACATGTAAATATTAATAAGAAAAAAATAAACGGTAACTTGAAAAAGTAATAGACAAAAATATATTGAAACACGTTATAATTAATAAGAAAAAGGATAAATAAAATTTCTTTATATTTAAAAATCATTAATATGTATAGATTTGGTGATTTGTCATCTTCGTTACCTAGATCATTCCGCATTGTCCCTTTAGAATGCGTCCAGTTTGAGTGTAATAGACTTAAAAAGCAAATCTTCGGCATGGTGATCATAATGAAAGACAATGCCCAAAAATCCACCAAAACATGGTTTTAACTCTTAGAAAGATTTTCTAAATATGCTTTTTAAAATCAAGAAATCTATTCAGGTCCCATCTAATTTAATGATAATGTGTTACTTTATGTTTCATATTTTCAAAATATTAGGAGCAGATATATAATGGAAAGGGAAATCGAGACCTAATTAACAACAACACAGCTTGGTTTGTTTGGTGTAAACAGCTTGGTTTACATGAATAAAAATCAAGGAGAAAGAAAAAGAAACGTTGTTTAAAAACACCTGAGGTGTATATTAAAGAAAAAAATGTATGGAATTGTTTTCATTTAGTAGTAAAAACTCCTTCGTTATGTCACCCTTCGGATGGGACTTGTTGAATGGTTGTCACGAGCCTATGCGATTCAAGTACTCACGATCGTTAAAGATCCTATCCTAATTAAACCTGGATAGGCAAAATTTAGGACTCCCACTGTAGCATCGTCGATTAGTCACAGTAACATCATAGCGACGTTAAATGAATAAACAAACAAATTTATCGGAATAAGCTGGTGAGTCTCCAAACAGAAAAAGAAGGTTATACCATTCCTTCGGAAGCGTCACTGTTTATGGTTGACTACCGAAAAGGAGACAAGGTTGTTATCATTGGAGATGGACTTTTAAAGATGTTATTTCTAGACTGTACCATGTTCCCAACAAAACTATTAGACTGAATGTCCAACAAGAAACAATTATATTTAGCGAAATAGAAATAAAAGGATTGAAATGATTTGGAAAAGTGATCTTTCTCTACCAACCTATGAGAAGCCGAAAAAGAGACCCAGGAAGAAGGGGTTACGGGAAGGCATGGATGTCAGTTAGAGGTCTTCGAGAGGAAGACTGTCGATCGAAAGAATCGGCAAACAAATTTAGGAACGGAAAACAATTAAGTTGTAAAAAAATCTGGTGCGGGCAACTCACGGCTTTCACTAACCTCCGTTGTTAAAATCAACAAAAGAATTTTCAAATACATCCAGAGATAAAAATTAGTGAAACTAATAAAGAATTAACTAAATAGAATTTGAAAGTGAAAGTAATAAATTATATTAAATTTCTATAGAAACACGTGTTTTATTAATAAATCTATTATGTTATTACCAAAACGATCACTTAGTTTTATCGGCTTTTTATCACTCTCTATTAATTTTTAAAAGCGTGTGTATGAGATAATATTTTTTCTAAATTTTTAGCTTTCAACGGTATATCATACATGTATATACTGTTCTTATGTTCAAAAACGAAATTGCATTAAAAAAATATTTTTTCTGTTTTTTCCTTTAGTTGTGTATCGAATCCATTCAATTTATATATTTACCTGTTTTTCATCAGTGGTAACAAGATAATATAGTTATTTTTATAGAATCAACAAAATTAAAGGTACTTTAGAAGAAGAAAATTACAAAGATCGGCATTTAAGCCCTGTCAGACCATTTTAATCAGAATGAATCCTAGATGATATTAAAACACATTAAATTTTACGTCGATATAGCGAGTTTAATCAAAATCGTCGGAACCGTTTTCGAGAAAATCGAAAAAAGGTGCAAAATGCATGGTATAAAGTGGCTCTTCTGGTAAGCTCATTTTGAAAATTTGAAAAGTTTTGTAACGTCTCGGGGGTATAGTTGTCTTAAATATGAAAATGCAGTTTCATAGGACTTTTCGTTTCCGCCCGGGAGTTACCACACACACAGATTTTTTTGCGGGACTTGGTTATTTGGACCCAGAGGACCCTAAAACGTGTATTTCCGTTGAAAACTGGAATTCGAAAAATTTCACGATCGCAATACTTCCCTTACTATATATAGTAAGTGAAAGTAAAAAAAAGTCATCATAAAAAAACTTATAATGTTACATGTTGTTTACTGATGCGGTTGGTTATAACACTTAAGAGGATATCTATTAATTGGTTTGGATGTATTTGCTGAGACTAAATGGAAGAAAGTCCACGTAACATTTGTTTTTGGAATGTAAAATATAATAAATTAATTTACCCAATGGTTTGCTTTGGGTGTAATGGAGGAGAGTTATCGCAAGGAAGATCAGGAGATGCTTCATTTTACTAAACTGCCGGCCGCAACCTTTGCCCCAGCTTTTATAGACTCCTTTCAGAAGTCGGATATTGCAAGATCTATGCACAACCACGAACATAGAAAAGTATTCTTACACACGTTTTCATAGGAAGCGAACTCCCTCACTTGATCTGATCAACTACGTATTAGTTTAAAAAAGTATTCATAAAGCTTTGTTTCCAAAAAATATTTTAGTATTTCATATCAACATTCCATGCTAAAAAAAGATTTTTCGTTTTTTACTTTCAGTTACTATATATAGTAAGGGGAAGTATTGCGATCGTGAAAATTTTCGAATTCCAGTTTTCAACGGAAATACACGTTTTAGGTCCCCTGAGTCCAAATAACCAAGTCCCGCAAAAAGGTCTGTGTGTGTGTGTGTGTGTGTGTGTGTGTGGTAACTCCCGGGCGGAAACGGTAAGTCCTATGAAACTGAAATTTCATATTTAAGACAACTATACGCCCGAGACGTGACAAAACTTTTTTCATCAAAATGAGCTTACCAGAAGAGGCACTTTATACCATGCATTTTGCACCTTTTTTCGATTTTCTCAAAAACGGTTCCGAAGATTTTGATTAAACTCGCTATATCGATGTAAAATTTAATGGGCTTTAATATCATGTAGGTTTTATTTGGATGAAAATGGTCTGACAGGGCTTAAATGGCGATATTTTAAATTTTCTTTCTTCTAAAGTACCTTTAATTTTGTAGATTCAATAATAATAACTAGATTATCTTGTTAACGCTGATGAAAAACAGGTAAATATATAAATTGAATGAATTCGATACCCAACTAAAGGAGAAAACAGAAAAAATATTTTTTTAATACAATTTTTCGTTTTTGAACATAAGATCAGTAATATACATGTATGATATACCGTTGGAAAGCTAAAGATTTTAGAAAAAATATTATTTCATACACAAGCTTATAAAAGTTAATAGAGTGATGAAATCAACATAGAACTAACTGATTATTTTAGATAATAATATAATAGATTTTTTAATAAAACACATGTTTCTATATAAATTCAATTTAATTATTTCCTTAATATTTTTATCTCCAACTGTTTTTGAAAATTCTTCATTGACCTTAAAAATGGAGGTAAGTGAAAGTCGTGTGTTGCCCGCACCAGATTTTTTCATTTAACGTCATATTATGCTATAGTAGCTAATCGGACGATAGTACATAGTGAGAGTCTTAAAGTTTTTCTATCCAGGTTTAATTAGGATAGGGATCTTTAACGAATACCTGACATCGCACAGGCTCGGGACCACCATTTAACGCCCTCTTCGAAGGACAGCTTAACCAAGGATTTTTTTACTCCCTAAAAATCATAGGACCTTTTGCCGTGCTAGAGCCCGAGCTCTTGGGCATAGAAGACTGTTACGCTACAATACACGTGACCTCCCCTCTCCTCTCTCCCAAAAAAAAAAAAACGTTTTGAGCCAAAGCAAATTATATTATTGACCTCCTCCATTGTAAGCGAATGGGCGGAGAGATCGGAATGGCTGGAAGATGTTTTGCAATAGTTTAAATTCCCATTTAAAAAGATCAAAAATATTCTTCAGTGTCTCCTAGAATTGACCTTCAGATTTTGGCACTGGCTTTTCTACGTTTTAGTTGAGGATGAAAACAAAATCAGTCAACTTTTGTATAAATTTTTCCGCCCTTATCCGTTGTTGTCTTTCTTTGTTCATTATTTATTACGCATTAAACATAATACATAAGAATATGAAGGGAATAAAAAAAATCAATGATGCTCCTAATCATTCTTAAATCAACCAATTATATTCAAAATAGACGTTTAGCTTTGGCCAGACGAATTGATAATATACTTTTCTGCTTATCCCTGTTATAATCATACTGGGTTACCTGTAGCATGGTGGTTAGCATCACAGCCTCCTATGCCCAAGATCCTGGGTTTAAGCCCGCACGTGGCCCTAGGATTTGTTTAATGGGAGTAAAAAATACTTAGTTATGCCGTCCTTCGGAGGGGACGTTAAAAGGCGGTCCCGAGCCGGTGCGTGGTCATCCGAGGTCGACCTGGATAGGCCAAATTTAGGACTCCCACTGTAGCATCGTCCAATAAGACACAGCATTATAAAGGGAAAGTTAAATAAATAAAAAAACAAACTGTTATATCGTACTGTTTCGTTATTATATGAATAGCAATGGATGAATTGTTTATAGAGTTTTTGTTTTTTTACGCTTGTAATATTAAGTATATTCCTATGGAAAATATACCTAAGCACCGGAAAGAATTCTATGCGTTTCTGCAGCAGGTTTCCTTCAAATTATAGCAGAAATCCAATGCTGTCCACCCAAATCATAGTTTGTAGGCAGAAAACTCGACATGTTTGAGGTTATATAAAAATATACCGGTGTATGAAACGTAGGTTAATGTGTGTTGACGAACTTCGTTAGTTTTAGAGGGAAAGATGGCGCTACAGAAGCGGAATTCCAGTTTCACACTTCTACAGCTGGTAAAAGATAATCATACGGCTGGAATATTACCAAGCAGTTATAGCAACCTTCTCCACGATCAAATAATTTTGAATAAAGTCGTTATATCAATTTACATTTAAATGGCATTTAGTGTTTATTAATATTTTTTTCAAAAAAGATCAAATTCTGATAGGGCTCAAATGCCGGATTCCCAATGTTTTTATTTGTAACTGATGTTACTTTAATTTAGTTTTATGTTAAATAATATAAAAAATGCATTCAGAGATGTCAAAGGAATACTGGACATAAGGCGGCTAAGAAAAACCTCAGAGGATGGTTCAAAGTATGAAATACCCCCTGTCCTAATAACAACAACAGCTGATACGAAAATAGAAGATATAAGAAGAATAAAAGCGATAAACCAGGTATTGTTCACTGTCGTTTATTTTAAAGAGGATAGAGGAATCCCACAGTGTCACAGGTGTCAAGGTTTTGGTCACACTAAAAACCACTGTGGCAGAAAATTCGTCTGTGTCCGCTGTTCGGGTCCTGATGACATATCACAGTGTCCAAGGCAAGAAAATCCAAGGTGTGAAAATTGTCAAGGCCCGCATGTAGCTTCTTATAGGCTTCTTAGCAGCCTACACGAATAACCGCACTGTACCGTCGCCCAAATAGTTCCTTGAAAGAGTTCAAAAGTCTATTGTTAGAATGTTCCAAACAACGAATCATTGGGTAATCGGAGACCTAAACGCCCGACATAAATTGTGGAATAATACAAGGAATAATAAAGCAGGTGAATTCATTTCCAAATCACGCTTCTCCGTGATCTATCCTAATAGTCACACATTCATCCATAGAGCCAATTCGACGATTACATCAACCATTGACCTTTTCCTAACAAGACAACCGCATAGGGTCGCTGAATGTACTACGCTTGATTTTGTGACATCTGATCACAGGCCAGTTCTGTACCACATAACAGGAAAACAATACGATCAAATACAAAGTCCTACAAAATACGATTATAAAAATGCTGACTGGGACTTATACCGCTGCCAGATATGTCACCAGTTACAAGCAATTCCAAATCTACAATCAAAGGAAGATATTGATGCCCAAATATTTACTTTTTCCCAAATAATTTTAAGTTCAGCGAACGTCGCCATTCTGTCCTCTACCACCTTCAATTCGTGTACCACCAGAATATATTCTACGGTTGATATCGTTGCGAAACAACTGGAAAAATAGATGGTACCGCACCAGAGACAGAAATACAAAGAAAGTATTGAATGCTCTTACTGTACAGATTCGTAACCTTATTAGCACGTGGAAGACGACTATGTGGGAAGAAAAACTAAGAGCGGCGCATGGAGATCACCGAAAATTATGGACGATGACAAAGAGAGTGACTAAAAATTCAACTTCTATCAGAATTCACGAAGATAATAAATTATTGAGCCCAGAAGAACAGGCTAGAAAAAAAGCTGAATACTTCGATACAGAAATAAGAATAAGACAGGGGTTGCTAACTTACTCCCCCAGAAAGAAAAATAAAGTAATTTCATGTTCGTGTCCTACAAACAATTAAAAGCGGTTCTTTGCCGACGCACGGTAATAAGGCACCAGGATGTGACGGTATACAGAGTGTATTACTGAAACAACTTCCAAGAAAAGGATTAATGCACCTAGTTAACTTGTATAATTCCTGCTTACGGCTAAGATATTTCCCTAATGCATGGAAGAATGCAGTACTATTCCCTCTCCTGAAACCTGCAAAATCTGGAAATGAGCCATCTCACTACCGTCCAGTTAGTTTATTACCACATATGGGAAAAGTTTTCGAGAAAATGATCCATAATTACCTAAGGATGTTCTGCGATCAAAATGAGATGATCCCACCGGAACAAGCAGGGTTTCAATCTCAATTGAGCACAGAACATTGTTTGGTTAAACTGCTCAATGAGGTGACCAGGAACTTAAACTCAAACAAGGCAACTGCTATGATAGCCCTCGACTGTTCTAAAGCTTTCGACTCTGTGACTCACGAAATCCTCTGCCAAAAACTGATTGAACGAGAGTGTCCGGAACAACTGTATTCGGTCATTAAATCGTTTTTGAGCAATCGCTCCTTAGCTGTAAAAGTTGCGGAAGAGCTCTCCGGTTCGGTACCACTTACATGTGGAGCAGTGCTGTCTCCTATATTGTTCTCCATTTACACTTCTGACATCGTTGGAAGGAAGTACGAGAAAGCCACTGTATCAGCTTTTGCGACGATATTGCAGTCACGAGCAGCAGCTCCAATGCCAGTACGGCTCTCAAACAGTCCCAAAGTGCCTGTCAAAAAATATCTTTAGAGCTAAAGTGGCTAAACATAGAAATTAATCCTGATAAAACAAAGGCTATTGTTTATTCGTTCCAGAAGGGTAGGAAAAAACTTCCTTCAGGATTTAATCTCAATAATTGCCGAATTAAACTGTCTAAAAATATTGTATATCTTGGAATCACGTTCGACAGACACTTAAAATTTTCAGTCCACTTTTCTAAAAAAATTAAATCTGTAAGACGAAAAATGTTTAGGCTTAACCATTTGATTTCATCTCCAAGTATATCTCTCCGACTAAAAGCGATGATATACAAAACAATTCTTCGTCCGTCACTGTTGTATGGCTCACAACTTTTTCCACACTGGCGAAATCAACGGAAAAAAATGTCCAGGCATTTCAAAACGGCATTCTAAGAAGAATCGCAAAAGGGACGATATTCCAATGAGTAAAAACAAAGAAATTACATGAAGAGATGAAAATGCCAACAATTAAAAAATTTATGAGTGAGAGGAATTTAAAGTTTTTCGAATCAACGAAATTTGTAAATAACCCTATATTTAATCAACTAAAACCCCCAGGAATACTTCAGCGATGGCAGAAACTCAACTAATAAATAAATTAGTTTAAGTTTTAGTTGTAAGGCCGAAACAAACTAGAAGGTGAGTCCCATCACCTGAATTATTATTCATAATGTTATTACTCTCCAGAAGTTACGTTAAAGAGTTGCAAATCCTTAAAATGCACGATTGCAGAAAAAGGAGAACTTACCAGCATTGCAGGAGCTTAGAAGAAAAAATAAGGGGCTAAGAAAAAAAAAAAAAAAAATTTTCATTTTTAGAAATACCAAAAAATGTACATATGTAAAATATGAAACATTTCTTAAACAACTAATAAAGAAATATAATTTATAGTCAAAATTTTAAAGATTTGCTTGTTTGTTTACCCTCCCTTTGTGCTACTGCGGCTGATCGGACGACGCAACAGTAAGAAATCTAATTTTTTCCTATCCTGCTTTGATTAGAATAGGGATATTAATATAAGATAACATGCTAGGGAACTACTACCTAACATCTCACTTGCTCGGGACCACCATTTTGCGTCATCTCAAAAGGACGGCTTTTACTCCCAATAAAAATCCTAGATCCATCTGCCATATTTGAACCCGCGATCTTAGGCATGGAAGGCTGTCATGTTAGCCACTACACAAAAGAGGACCCCACCCAAAAGTTTTGAATGACATACAGCACGCCTAAACTGAAGTGGTCGTTGTGCATAATAATTTTTATTGTTATTATATATCGTCCAATAATCTCCACCCACCTGCACTTTTTATCCCTCTCTTCTTTAGTACATTCTCTCCCTCGTCTCTCATCCTTAAAATGCTCGCTATAGAAGTAGTCTTCATCCGTTATTTTTAGTCAACTCAGTTCCTCTTTCATTTTTTTTTTACATATTCTCCTATACTTTCACAGCTACAGACTTTGCTAAAAATATTCGTATTTAGTCTCTCAAATTTCATTCTGAGCACGTGCCCGTTGAATAATCATAATCTCCTAGTTCTGATGACTGTTTCCAGGTCTTCAAAACCCCTTTATATATATTTCTTTTTTATTTTGAATGAATATCATAAGCTGATTAGAATTATACATATGGATCCTTGAACGTACCAAGTGTAAAAAGCATAATATATCTCGTTTATATTATTTTAATTCCGCAAATCAGTATAAGTTAGAAGTAGGATATTCTGTTTTGCACTGCAAGACAGAGTAGGTAGTATAAAAAGGATGTGACTTGCTTCTATTGTTTTTATATGAAACGAAGCATAAAATACGAATTATGGGGAAAACACAGATTTTTTTTTTTTTTTTTTATCTTCAAAACAACTAAAATAGAGTGGTTAGTTCTTTTTTAGATCTACAGGGTTGTCAAACATGATATTTCTAGCGAAGTTAACATTCATTGAAAAAAAAAAAAATCTGTGTAAAGTGTACTGTATAGAGTATAATGTTTGTAATGTGTAATCTTGCAGTATAGAGTAAAAAAAAGAAAAAAAATGCATTGGAAATATCAAATCAATCAAGCGTCTTAATGTTAGTGTCAGTTCCGAAGCATGATATTTTGTTGCTGTGTCACAACACACTTGAAATGATGGAACAATGGCCCTATTTGATATCCGTGTTAAATCTTTTATAGTGTGAACTACCTAGCAGGGGTCGTTCTTAGCTCGTATGAAGGTAGCTCCCAGGCAGCGATTGTTATTTGTTGGCAGGGCCTGGGAGAAACATATCTAAAAGCTAAGTTAAGAATGGTTCAAGAAGAGTTGAAAGTGTGAGGTTCATCCCAGTTAGAGATGGAGGAGGAGCAAGTAATGTTTATTGGAGGAACACTGAGCAATAAGACAATGTTAGAAATTAAGGCACCTCCTGATCTTCTGTTTTTACGCCTATAAAAGGAAAAAATTGAGGAATTTGTCATAGAAGAGTACCTAACGTGGTAGTTGGCAGGGTCAGAGGAAAGGGTGGGGTGAATAAATAATATTTCGATTTAATCTTGAAGCACCTTGACGTGATTCTTAAAGCTCTCTGTGAAGTGCTCCGGTCATCAACAGAAAAGATCTGGTGATATCGAACTGTATAAACTATCACGATGAGGATTGACAGAACATGTACAAGCCGGAAAGCTCGTGTGCGATGGTCAGAACAAATGTTGAAAATGATCTTCTTCCTCACTCTTATCTAGGACCACTATCATCTGTTGGTGGAAGATTCAAGCAGTGCTGTATTGCTTGACCACCAAATTACTACGATCGAGGAAACAAGTTGCTACGGAAGCATGATTACTGAGTTTGACTTCATGTTGAGGGTTCGAACAGTAAAGGAAGATCAAAAAGAGTATATATTGTATTTTTTTTTTAAACATTTTATTGATATTTACAACTGTACATATAATATATACAACAAGTAAATGGGCTAATTTACACTTATGGGCGTGATAATGTCTAGTGAAGAAACTACCCAGGGGTAGCACTTCAATGTCAATTTAATTACAGTAGGTCTCGAGGCCATCGTCTTTTCAATCGCCTCGGAGGGTTGTCAGGAATAGATGGGAATGATAAGTTGCGTACAAGAGGATTCGTGTGGGTTGGGAGTTTGGAATGAAAAGAAGCATATCTGTTTCGGGCTAGTTCTGCGACAAATGGGATATTTAGGTCTTTATGGATGATTTTATTCGTAACGAAATAAGGAGCATTTAGGATTTTGCGAAGGATTTTGGATTGTAACGATTGAATGCGAGAGGAATTAGATGGTTTAGTTGAGCCCCAAAGCTCGATTCCATATGTCCAGATGGGTCTGATGATGGTAACATAAATGAGCTTTTTGTAATAAATTGGAAGTTTTGAACGTTTGTCTAGTAAGTGTTGTAGTAGTCGGTATCTACGGGCGGTTTCTTGTCGTTTAAGTCGAGTATGGGGATTCCATGTAAGACGTTTGTCAAGATGGAGTCCTAGGTAACGGATTTGTTCAACAGGTATGAGTGGGGTATTATTAAAGGATACAGTGGGGCAGGAAGTCATCGGTTTGCGACAAAGGGTAAAGGTAATTTGGTGGGATTTGTTAGGATTTAATTTAACCCTCCAGTTCTGACACCATTCCTCAATGGCTGTGATGTGAGACTGAAGGGTTCGGGATGCAGCGGATGGATCATTATGGACGGATAACACACAAGTGTCATCCGCATAAGTTGTGAGGACAGTGGATGGATGGAGTGGAATATCAGCTGTATATACCGTATAAAGGATGGGACCTAAGATACTACCCTGAGGTACACCTGCAGACTGAGAAAATACGGAAGAGTAGGAAAGGTTATGATTTACTTTGAAGGTTCTATTAATGAGGTAGGAACGGATTATCAAGTAGTATGTTGCGGGAAGGAATTGACGGAGTTTATAAAGGAGTCCTGGGTGCCATATATTGTATTTAAACATCAATAGTTCCAGTTCAGGATGATCTTCCAGGCTCAGCCATCAGATTTTTTCCCCAATTTTGGGTACCACTTAAAGAGCCTGGGTCTGCTCCCGGAGGGTCTCACCCGGCTGAACAAAAAGAATAAATAATATTCTTCCACAGCCGAGAATCGAACCCAGGACCCGGACAACAGTAGGATAGTGCTCTATACACTAGATCACGCCGCTGTCACTAGCAATTGTGAAATGCTTATAATCCAAAACTACTAGTATTAATATTTAATAAATTTCAGATTGACTAGTGAAAAAATCTGGTGCGGGCAACACACGACTTTCACTTACCCCCATTTCTAAAATCGATTATAGAATTTTCAAGTACAGTAAGAGATAAAAATGAGTAAAACCATTGAAGAATTAATTAAATGGAATTTCTATAGAAAAATGTGTTTTATTAAAAAATCTATTATATTATTATCTAAAATAATAATTTAGTTTTATGTCAGACCATTTTAATCCCAATGAAACCTAAATGATATTAAAGCCCATTAAATTCTACATCGAAATAGCGAGTTTAATCAAAATCGTCGGAACCGTTTTCGAGAAAATCGAAAAAAGGTGCAAAATGCATGGTATAAAGTGCCTCTTCTGGTAAGCTCATTTTTATTAAAACAGTTTCGTCACGTCTCGGGCGTATAGTTGTCTTAAATATGAAATTTCAGTTTGATAGGTCTTACAGTTTCTACCCGGGAGTTACCACACACACACACACACACACATACCTTTATGCGGGACTTGGTTATTTGGACTCAGGTTATCCTAAAACGTGTATTTCCGTTGAAAACTTGAATTCGAAAATTTTCAAGATCGCAATACTTTCCCTTACGATATATACTAAGTGAAAGTAAAAAAAAAAATTCTAATTGTAATATTGATTGGATATTGTTTTGTTTTTTACTGTTGTTTTATTAATAAGTTAATACGGTTAAAAGTCGAATAGAATCAGTGAGTGACGTGTTTGACTATTATATAATTTGTAAAACTTTACAGATCGGCTCCGGACTGACGGTCTAAAAGAACATAGTTCTACAATTTTTTTTTTATATATTGTAATCTTTGTTTTGTTGTTGTATGCTTAAAAAAATAAAAAAATAGTTATTTATTATCTATATATCTAATAGCCTAGCAATCATGAAGTTTTTCAGGACTTAACTAACCCGAAGAAGGAGGTATATTCGTTATTATGTCTTAAAGGCTTATTCCTGCTTTCTTGTTTATTGGTCAGCCTCATGTTCATATTTTTTACCTTTTCCAAAATTACTCTGGAAATAGTTAATGATTCATTATTCTTTCATTGTTTAATCGCTATTCATGATTCATTATTAGTCTCGAATCAAAGAAAAATTTTTTTTTTTTAATTGATATTTATACTGTTTTAGGACAAAATCAGTAAAGGAAAAAAAAAAAAAAAAAAAAAAAAAAAAAAAAAAAAAAAAGTAACAATAGATAATACAATGAACCAAACATTGATGATGTAAGATTCTCATCCGAATCATTTAATTTTTGTCATATGTAAAAATGTAAATATTTATTCTTTTAAGTAACAATTGACTTGATAAGTTGTGAAGAAGCTACCCACGGTAGCACTTCAATGTTTATGTAATTAGCAGTCTCGTGGCCACCGTCGTTTCAGGCGCCTCTGAAGACTATCAGGAATAGATGGAGATTAGAGGATACGGACAAGGGGTTTGAGTGGGCTGGTAGTTTGGAATTAAAGAAGGTATATCTAGTTCTGGCTAAGTCTGCAACTAACGGAATATTCAGGTTTTATGGATAGTTTTATTAATGACAAAATACGCATTTAGGATCTTTCGGAGGATTTTAGATTGCAAGGATGGATGCGGAAGGAATTTGATGGCTTGGTGGATCCCCATTGCTCAGTACCATATGTCCAAATAGGTCTAATAATGGCTATATAAATTAGTTTTTTGTAGTAGATTGAAGCTTTGAACGTTTGTCAAGTAACTGTTGTAACAATCGGTATCTGCGAGCAGTTGTCTTGTTTTTCAGTCTGGTGTGATGAATAAATTTTAAAACATATTAAAAGACAATTTTATACATATATATTTTGGTATTTATGGATAATTACATTAGGATTAACATATCAAACTAAAAATCTTGAAGTTTTATTTTCTTCAGACTAGTAAGGAATTATGTTTCAATTTCAGTCTCTTATAATTTTCTATATATGGCTTTTTTTAAAGCGCTCGTTGTTCTAGCTAATATATATGTCCTGAAAGAGCCGATGCAAAAATGTTTGTCACCTTCGACAGGTGCTTATTAGTATCAAATTTATTTAAATGTACTAAAGTTTATGACACCGTAACGGGTAAATAATCAAGTATAAAACATTTGAAAATATTTTTATTTTATATATTAAATATATTTACTTACCGGATAAAAATGGTGTTTACTTCATGCCGCTGGGAAACGTGATGTAGAATATTTGTTACGTTCGTGATTATGCATGGATTAGCAATACAGAGCTACCGAGAATGTTGTATAAAAAGAATGAGAAGGTCCAAGTAGTCAGTTCATCAAAATGAAGTGTTCACTCATCTTCTTGGTTGTCGCTCTTCTCCAACTGTCTGTCGGTCTGCCTCTAGGTAACTTTTAATTTCTCTTATTGTCGTTTTACATTTAATTCAGATTAAAAAAAAAAAAACAAACACTTTTTTATTATATTTTGTTTTCTTATCATTAGTCATTAAAAGCTTTTTTATACTAGAAGATAATTTTTAATTACCATTATTTATGCACATGAAAATTTAATATTGCTAGTTAGTATTTACTGTTAATTTATCTATTGTATATTTAGAAGGCTCAGTAAGGACCGAAGCAGCTGCTAATGCAGGAGTCAGTGGCTCTCCATCAAAAGCTGAATTAGAGGCTAAAGCATCATCACAAGCTCAAATTCAGGAAACTGGGCCAAGCACTGGAGCAGCTCAAGCTGTGCTGGAGGTTCACAAGCCGTGGAAAAGCCCAAGCTGCTAGTGGAGTTCAAGCTCAACTTCAGGACCATCCGCTGGAGGAGCACAAGCCTCTGGAAAAGCCCAAGCTGCTGCTGGTGGAGCTCAAGCTGCTGGAAAAGCCCAAGCTGCCAGTGGAGTACAAGCCCAACTTTCAGGACCATCTGCTGCAGGAGCACAAGCCGCCGGAAAATCTCAAGCTTCTGCTGGTGGAGCTCAAGCTGCTGGAAAAGCCCAAGCTGCCAGTGGAGCACAAGTTGGAATGGGGGATCACAAGACCGGTGGAAAAGCCCAAGCTGCTAGTGGAGTACAAGCCCAACTTTCAGGACCATCTGCTGCAGGAGCACAAGCCGCTGGAAAATCTCAAGCTCTGCTGGGGAGCTCAAGCTGCTGGAAAAGCCCAAGCTGCTAGTGGAGCCCAAGCTAATGGGGGATCACAAGCCAGTGGTAAAGCCCAAGCTGCTAGTGGAGTACAAGCTCAACTTTCAGGACCATCTGCTGCAGGAGCACAAGCCGCTGGAAAATCTCAAGCTGCTGCTGGAGGAGCTCAAGCTGCTGGAAAAGCCCAAGCTGCTAGTGGAGTACATGCCCAACTTTCAGGACCATCTGCCGGAGGAGCACAAGCCTCTGGATCAGCCCAATCTGCTGCTGCAGCACAAGCTAATGGAGGAGCACAAGGAGGAGCAGGAGCGTCTGGAGCAGCTGCAAGCCAAGCTTCAGCAGGAGCAGCACCAGGAGCATCTCTTTCCCTAGGACCAGCTTACATTTCACAAGGTGGAATGCAAGTAAGCAAAAGTGAATCTTCATCCAGCCAGACAAGCAAACAAAGCCAATCACAGGTCTTTGGTAGCACAATGACCTCAGGTTTACAAGCCCCTGGAGCAGGTCTCGCCCTTGCACCAGGTTTCTTCGGTGGCTATGGTGGACAAGCTAATGCTAACGCTGGAGCTCAAGCAACATTCTGAGCCAATGCTTTAGTAACCTTAGCAATTAACAATTTCTAGGAAGAGTAACGGTCATTATGTATGCCTTTATTTTTACTGTTCTGGACTACTGATTACAATAAAAATAAATTATAAAAAAAAATCTTATTTGTTCTAACTTCTGCTCATTAAAGCCTCTATTAGTATGAAAACAAATCAGACTTAATTTTTTTTTTTTTTTTTCTTATCCTCTAACTTTATTTACAAAATAAATACACAAACATTTCATGTATATACGCAACAATGGTATATACAGTCCACGGCTCAGGCCTCGTATTGCCCTTTGGCATTCTAAGGTTCCTTTCGCACTAGGCGCGGTATGCGCTTGAGGAGTGGGGTGGCTTTGTGCCTTTGTTGAAGAAAAATGGGGAGGAACCATTTTGCTGGTGGTTAAATATATGCGGGTCAGACTGCAGAGTCCAGACCCCTTCCCAGAGCGACCACGTCGACCAGGGGGAGAGAGCCTTGCCACCTTCCAAGCGCAGTTGGTGGAACTGCGTCCTTGAAGAGAGGGTTCGCACAAGCCTTTAACCCTTCAAAGAACTTGACGTGCCTCCTGCTGATGTATTCTGGCACCGAGGGAAGATGGAGTTCCTCGTGGATGGTGGCATTTCTCGCCCGCTGGAGTGTGGTTCCTCTGGCTATCCTCCTTAGGACGGAGTTCTGATAACCCTGCAGCCTTTTGAGCGTGGACTGGTAGAGGTGGCGGAGCAGGGGCGCACCATGGAGTAGAGTCGGTCTGATAACGGCATTGTAGATTTGCAACTTGAGTCGCAGTGAGAGCTGCGGCGAGGTGAGTAGGTGGTAGAGTCTATGGGACTTCAGCTTGATTCATTCCCGTACATGGCTGGAGAATGTCAGGTGTCGGTCCAAGGTCACACCTAGGTAAAGAATTGAGTTGGAGAGAGGAAGTTTTACGCTGTCTATCTCAAACTCGGTGGGTAACTTCTTCTTCCCCTTCTGGAAGGACAAGATGATGGCGTCCGTTTTGGCTGGGTTGACCCTGATTCCGATCTTCTTCAATTCCCCAACTATGACGTTGGCTGCTTTCTGAGCCTGGTCACGTGCCTTGGTGGCGCTCATGCTGGTGGAGTAAATGGCGATGTCGTCCGCATAGGCTGCTACTGTTGCTCCCGGATGCTTTAATGAGACCACCAGTGCCGTGAAAACAACAAATAGTAGTGGCCCCAGCACAGACCCTTGAGGTACCCCGCAGATGGTATCGTGTGGATTCGACAGGCTCCCACCGACCCTTACAACGAAAGATCTTCGACTGAGATAGCTTCGGATCAATCGGCATAGGGAGGCAGGGAACTTGAACTCCTCCAGACGGCGGAGTAATAGAGTGTGAGACACACAGTCAAAGGCCTGTGTGCAGTCCAAGGAGATTAGTGCTGTGGCATCGTTGTTCTTCCTCATCCGTTCCATGGTGTGGGCCTGCAACTTCGCCAGATGGTGTTCACAGGCTACCCCTCGTTGGAATCCTGTCTGTTCAGGTGGGATGACGTTCTCCTCCGTACAGTGCTTCATCAGATGGTGGTAAACCAGCCTTTCTAAGATCTTACTCATGTGCGAGAGAAGACTGATCGGGCGATAGTGCTCCGTTGAATCTCCACTCTTCCCCGGTTTGAGTAGCGGCACTACGATCGCTTCTTTCCAAGCCTTAGGAAAATACGATAACCGGATGCACGTGTTAAAAATGTTTAATAAGAAGGCTTTACCCTCCTAGGGAGCATCTTCAACAGGACATAAGGAATATCGTCCTTCCCAGAGGACTTATTGCCCTTAGTACGTCGTAGCACCGACTCAAGCTGCTTGAAGGTGAAGTGGATGGGCTTCTCATTGGGGGACTGAGGTCTCCCTTCTGGAAGTCCAGGAGCAGCACTCACTCGAGCCTCTTCCTTCGCTTCATAGTCGGTAGCCAGGAGTTCAGCCTGTTCAACCGGGGTCAACAGATCGCTCTCAGACGTCAGGTGCACAGTCCTCTTCTTGGCGACATGAGTCCTGATGAGTTTCCAGAATTGCTTCTGGTCGTCATGAGTCCTCCGGAGCTGTTCGTGCCAGAGGGCGGTCTTCCACGCACGCATGAGGCTGGCTATCTGCCTGGTCATCGCATTGATGGCCGGTTTCAAGCCGTAATCACCCGTGCGGTAAAAGACGTTCCTCAGGTTGTTCCTTTGGGCTACCAAGGCGAGTATGTGTTTCGGAGGCTTTCTGAGAGCGATTGGCTGGGGGCTGAACCTAGGGATATTATAGCTCGCTGACTTCTGTATGGTAGTGGTGTTGACGGCCACAGCGCCATCCACCTCGGCTTCAGATCTCAGAGGCTGTATCTTGGGTAGTGTATTATCGACACTAGCCTTATAGCCCTTCCAGTCGGCCTTGTGAAAGAGGTACTTGCTCGTTCACAAGGCCGACTAAATCAGACTAAATTTTTTTTTTTTTTTTTTTTTTTTTTTTTTTTTTTTTTTTTTTTACCCTCTGGTTTTATTTTCAAACAAAATACAAATATAATATGTATAGCTGTCAGATTTGTCCTTCTGTTACCCGGAGGTATTCTAAAGAGGATTGCTATATGCGCTGGATGCACTAGTAATCTTTCAAGGGCTTCTTCTAAGCCTTTATTTATCCATTGCAAAGTTTTTCTTTTTTTCTGTTTTTCTTTTTTTTTCAGACTAAATTATTCTCATAACAAATATTAAGAAATCTAGGCATATAGTCCTTATGGGAGTGGAGTTTCTACCTTAAACTTTATTCTCAAAAAATTACATGGTCATAAATAAAACTATAATCCATCACATCAGGCTAAATATCTGCACTGGAGGGATTGCTCAATTTCATCGAGTTGCAATGAGCGCATATTACCGATAAATATAACCGATATTATGATACGCAAAATAAAAGGAGAGTGTGCTAGATAAACAAATAAATTCAGCATAGCAATTCAAGAACAAACACAAAGAGGAAAAGCAGTTTTTTGTTTATAAAACTGTCTTAACAATTGTTTTTTTTACTCCTAACATTGTTCTAATAGTTTCTATCGTTATGAATAATAGAAAACATTGAAACTGGTATAAGAGCATTGGACGTTGTATTAGAAATGATATTTTTTTGTTTTTTCCGCATCAGCTAGTGTTTTCTGTTTAAAAGTCCATTTTTTCATTCCTAACAACACACATAATTCGATTTGGTCTTTTTAAAACTACAATATTTTAATTATCCATCATCCAGCAATTATAAAGAAGTTAAAAAAAGAAAAAAGAAAAGTTAAAATCACTGAAGTTTTACTCTTTAACTGTACTCTTTACGACTGCTATCAAAATTAGCCACTTTTTCATCAAACACTATAGTGTTTAAAGTTTTATAAAGCCAACTGGAAGTTATATTTCCGAAAATACGGAAACTTGTAGACTTTTATTGAGGAACAGTCGAGCGGTGTTTTCGAGAATAGATGTATAATATTGGAAAGCTAAAATGTTTAGTAAAAATATTATCTGTTTTACAAAGAAGAAGAAGAAAAATAAATTTTATTCTGGGACTTCTGTCCCCTAAGAATAACAAAAAAGTACAAGAGTGAGTATTATGTCTGGCTTAAAAATAAAAACATTACAAAAACAAACTTAAGGTTATACTTATATTATATATAAACATAGTAAATACTGTTGCTTGAACGACATATGACTACTACTTGCATTATTTATAGTGTAGTAAATACAACGACAATAGAACATTCATGTATGACTATATAATACTGAAAACATGTGTATACAGAGATACTATGATTGAACCTCACACTAATATCGTAAAATCGTAGAAAAAAAAAAGTTTTTGTTAACTTGAAATATGACTATTATTCTTAATATATACAATTATTCGGAAGACGGATTACTGAGGAGATGATGGAATAATTTGTTTTTAAACGAGGTTAAGGAAGAAGCTTTGCGTATAGAGGTAGGTATGGAATTCCAAAGAGAGGTGGCACGCAAACTAAAATATTTTTTGAAGAATGATGTTCGATGAGAGGGCAAATAGAGGTTAGTGGGTTGGGATCTTGTGTTAAACGAATGTACTGATGAGCAAGGGATGAGTAGGTCAAGAATGTAGGATGGACTTTGGGTTTTAAAAGTGCGGAATAGGAATACTCCCAGGAAATACTGTCGGCGAGAAACTGGATTGAGCCACTTCAACTCGGCATACTTGTCGGCGACGCTGGTGCGTCTGGGGACTCCGAAGATGAATCTAATAAAACATTTCATTAGCCTTTCCAATCTCATCTCAAGTCCACCAGGTTCACAAAGGTAATGTGAAGTGACGAACAGGGCATAGGTATTACTGATTATTAAAACTAACAATTTGACATTGCTATATTATTTAATCCGAATTTATTTCGTTCCTACGTTAGATAATAAGGAGTTAAATGGTATTATAAAAGGTATTACTCTATTATTTATTTATTCTATTTTTTTTGCTCAATAAGAAATTAAATTTACAGTTCCCTACAGAGAAGGGAACTTGGACGTACTTCTTAACTTTAATTAAATATATTCAGTTTCTATAGAAACATGTGTTTTATTAAAAAATCTATTATATTATTATCTAAAATAATCAGTTAGTTTTATCGGCTTTTTATCACTCTTTATTAACTTTTACAAGCTCTTGTGCATTAGATAATATTTTTTTTCTAAAATCTTGAGCTTTCCAACGGTATATCAGACATGTATATTACCGTTCTTATGTTCAAAAACGAAAAATTGCATTAAAAAAATATTTTTTCAGTTTTATCCTTTATTTACTTTTAAAATTTGCTCAACATGCACATTTAGCTGTTATTTATAACTAGATAATATGGTTATTTTTTATAAAATATACAAAATTAAAGGTACTTTACAAGAAGTAAATTTAAAATATCGGCATTTAAGCCCTGTCAGACTATTTTATCAGAATAAAACTTACACGATATTAAAGCCCATTAACTTTTACATTAATATAGCGAGTTTAATCAAAATCGTTGGAACCGTTTTCGAGAAAATCGAAAAAAGGTGCAAAAAAAGTGGCTCTTTTGGTAAGCTCATTTTGATGAAAAAGTTTTTGTAACGTCTCGGGCGTATATTTGTCATAAATATGAAATTTAACTTGGGGCCCGCACATTAAGAAAAAACGAAAGACACTAAACCAAAGAAGTAGACTGCTGCACACATTACTCAGACGACAATCAAAACTAAAATTAAGACAGAAGCTTGCCACCTACACATACTTACTAAAACCAATATGGTCATACGCCTCTCAAATTTTCGGAGCTGCAAAAAAGACTCATATACAAAGACTTCAAACTTTTCCGTCAAAAATATTTAGACGAATTACGCAAGCACCTTGGTATGTTTCAAACACAACTTTACATACAGACTTACACATGCCTACCGTCAGCGAATACATACGAAATCACTACTCTCGATTTCACAACAAATTACTAGGACATTACAACCCTCTCATAGAACAAATGGCAACAACCAATATGCCCCACAACATCAGGAGAAGACTGAAAAGGTCATGGATGAGAGATCTGTAATCTTTTGAATTAAAACATGCCACGGAAGAGATAGCACTGGGTATTGTCATCTTCCTCATGCCTGACATGCCACTTTTTATTGTAATTCTGACAGACAATCCACTGATTGTTATATGTATGTATAAACAGGTGTGGATATAAGAAATAAAGTTATAAAAAAAAAAAAAATAAAATATATGAAATTTCAGTTTCATAGGAATTTTCGTTTCCGCCCGGGAGTTACCACACACAGACCTTCTCGCGGGACTTATTAGGACTCAGGGGACCCTAAAAGGTGTATTTCCGTTGAAAACTGGAATTCGAAAATTTTCACGATCGCAATACTTTGCCTTACTATATATAGTAAGTGAAAGTAAAAATATAATCAACAATGTAGTAACTAAAAAAAATCTACAGGCTAAACATCGTGCTTGCCTGTACTACTACTACTACTACTACTGGAGATCTCGAGGCAAAACTAAAACGAATGTTTAATTGCTTTATACGTTTCATCTTTGGGATATCCAGAGACACCTCTCACACCTTCGTATCACCCGCTTTTACAAAGAGTTAAAGTGACTTTACCCTTTCTTCCGCCATAAGTAGTTCCTAGCATCCTTCCTCTACCAAGTTATCCAATCCCGATGTCCGTTTTGCATTTCGGATCTCTTTAAATTCATCTTCTGTTCGTCCCCGTAACACCCGCTCGCGGCCTTCTGATCTTAATTTAACGTCCCATCGATCCACAGCTTTCGATAGATCATTCCTAATTCAATCCGCATCCCTATGGAACTCCATTCCTTCCATCCGTGACTCCCAAACCCTTTCAACATTTCAATCCCTTCTATTCATTTAGGCATTTCCTGTCAACTCAATTTTCAAATAATACCAATTAGATGCTAATTTTAGGGAAAATCAACAAATAAAGCAGACAGATACGTTTATTTATTTATGTAACTTTGATTTTCATGGATACATTAGTATTCGAAATGATTTTCTTTTCAAAGGTGTAATATTTAATCATATATAATTTTACAAACATATTACAACAATGTAATTTTTTTTTAACTGAATATTTTTTATTTATAATGTTATTATATTATTATCTGTTCTCATTTTAACATACACACACACACACACACACACACATACACACATATATATATATATATATATATATATATATATATTATCTCTTGTTTTCACATTTTATTGGAAGTTGTCTTTTGAGTTATTTTATTTTTTCATTTTATTAATCTAATTGTGTTGTTATTTTTACCTATATTTATATTTTTAATTATTTTACTCTAAGACTATAGTCATAAAGAATTATTATTATTACTACAATAGTCGGATAAATAATATTTAATATTTTTCAAGTAACATTAAATTTCAACACAAGATTCATGCATCAACTCCAACTCCAGCCTGAGCTTCATTTTCGTTGATTTGCTCTTCGTATCCTTCGGCATCTCCAGATGGTGACCAAGATACCTTAGCTCCTAGATCTCCAGAGACCATTAGACCTCCATTCACTGGTGCTTGATTTTGTTTACTATTTTGGACGGAGGAAAATTCATTTTGGTTAAGTTGCATTCCTTGCATTGCTGCTCCTCCTGATGCTTGGCTCGAAACTGCTGCAACTGACTCTGCTCCTTGTGCTCCTTCGTTGGCTTGGTTCACCACTGCAGCTTGTGCCCCTGCATCCGCTTGTGCTTCTCCAAAAGACTGTGTCCCTTGTGCAGCTCCGGCAAAACTTTGTAATCCTCCGATAGCTGGACCTGAAAATTGCTCTGGTGCTCCTCCATTCGCTTGTCCTGAAATAAATGCCTGAGCTCCTCCATTATACTGTCCTGAAAGAAATGTCTGTTCTCCTCCAATAGCTGGGCCTGAAAATTGCTCGGCTGTTCCTCCGTTCGTCTGTCCTGAAAGGTATACCTGTGCTCCTTTATTAGCTTGTCCTGAAAGGTATTCCTGTGCTCCTCCATTAGCTTGTCCTGAAAGATATGCTTGTGCTCCTCCATTGGGTTGTGCTGAAAGATAAGACTGCGCTCCTCCACTAGATTGGCCTGTAAGGTATGACTGTGCTTGCACTCCTTCAGAAGCTTGAGCTATTCCTGCAGATGGTGCTTTTAATGGAGTTTGTGTTCCAGTTGCAGCTGGTCTTATAAATTGCTGTTGTGACGCTCCAGAAGGTTGTGCTGACAGTTGAGATTGTTCATTCCCAGTAAGCTGTGCTCCTCCAGCAGCTTGTGCTTTTCCAGATGGTACCCCTTCAACCTTTTGTCCTGGAAGTTGGATTTGTGCTCCTCTATTGGCCTGAGTATCTCCAACAGCTTGAGCTCCGGGTGCTTGGGCATTTGCAGTATCTTGAGGCACACTTGCTACTGATCCTGAAACTTTTGATTGTGCTGTTCCAGATTCTTGTGCTGACATTTGGACTTGTGCTTTGCCAGTAGCTTGTACTTCACTTTGCTCTGGAAGTTTGGACTGTGCTCCTACAGCTGTCTGTACTGTTCCAGCAGAAGCTTGTGGTTCTCCATTAACTTGTCCTCCAGAAGCTGCTTGTGACCCTTCGGCAGGTTGTCCTGAATTTTGAGCTTGTGGAGATTCAGCAGCATCTAAGGGTGAGTTTTCGATCTCTGAATTTTCCTCATTTTCAGGATTTACCATTCCTTCTGCAACAAATTAATTTAATATGAATAAGTTGATATAATATTAATCACTAACCAGGTATTCCAATTTATTTGAAAAAAATAATATATTTTTTCCTCATTATTGTCTATTGGTTACACCTTATTAAGAAGGTAATTCTGTAAATATGCAGTTCAACCATGTTCTGATGAAACGTTGCCATCTTTATACAAGTTATAATGACGTAAATTACATGTTATAATTATAATTATAATATTAATTTTTTTTTTGGGGGGGGAGGAATAACTGTGCATAAGTGTTGATCGCAGCAAGTACATTTATTATACTATCACTTTTGATTAAATTCTTTAACACAATGGTTCCCAACAAGTATTTTTCGCGGACCTTTACCTTTTTTTTTTTTTTTTTAAATGCCAAGGAATAAATCTTAAACATTAAATGTATATTTAAATATTTAGTGAAGTTTACCTGTAGCTGGGTGGCTAGCATAACAGGCAGCCTCCTATGCCCATGTTCGCGGTTCGAACCCGCAGGTAGCCCTAGGATTTTTGAATGGGAATAAAAAATCCTTAGTTATGCCGTCCTTCGGAGGGGACGTTAACAGGTGGTACCGAGGCTGTGCGATATCAGGTTGGCAAAATTTAGGACTCCCATTGTAACATCGTCCGATTAGCCACAGCAGCTTAAAGGGAGGTTAGATAAATAAACAAGTATTTAGTGGGCTACTAGGGTCGTCATTTTAGCTCTGAAAATGCGGTTCATGGGAAAGTTTTATCCAGTTTTGATTTGTTCACCCTTCTTTGTTTTTTTGGTCGCTGAACAGGAATCTGAACTTTGCGGGTAAAATTTTGGCCGGACATGTTTTTTTTTCTTCACACTTTTTGCTAAAACGTTGCCACATTTTCTGTGTTGTTTTATTTTGTGGTTTATTATTTCAAATAATGAACCTTTGTAATCGAACAAGAAAAAATTAAGAGCTTACTTTTCAAGATGCGTAGAATCCGAATAACGGAAAAATCCGTCTATCTTAATAAATAAATACCAATAATTAAGAAGAAAGAGAAAAAATTCATTATTGTTTTTGAGTCCAAATAACCAAGTTCCGCAAAAAGGTCTGTGTGTGGAAACTCCCGGGCGGAAACGGTAAGTCCTATGAAACTGAAATTTCATATTTGAGACAAATATACGCCTGAGACGTTACAAAACCTTTTTCATCAAAATGAGCCACTTTATACCATTCAATTTTCTCGAAAAAAAGTTCCGACGATTTTGATTAAACTCGCTATATCGATTTGAAAAACAACTAAAGGATTAAAACTGAAAAAAAATTTTTGATGCAATTTTTCGTTTTTGAACATAAGAACAGTAATATACATGTATGATACACCGTTGGAAAGCTAAAGATTTTAGAAAAGAATATTATCTAATGCACAAGAGCTTGTAAAAGTTAATAGAGAGTGACGAAAAGAAGATAAAACTGACTGATTATTTTAGATAATAATATAATAGATATTTTAATTTTTTTTTTTTATTAGTAATAACAATTTTTATTGAGAAAATTTTACAATCTGTCCCACTTTGGACATTAATAGTATTGCTGAATGATATCAAACATACTACATTCATACAATATTTACACGGCATAAAATTACAATAAAATATATACACAATAATGAATCAACACAATAAAGTCAAGAATTCACTTATACCTATATACACATACACACACTCATTCATACATCACATTGAGTGGAGAATCTAGCCAGTGCTAGAACTCCAATATATTTACAAAAGGTCGCGGGGCCACTGCCGTTTCAACCTTCTAGGTGGGTTGTATGGATGAGTGGAGCTGGATAGGGATTGAGCTAAAGGATTAGGATGATGAATGAGGTTCTGGTGGAATTTGGAAAATTTGGATGGAATTAGGTCTGAAATAAATGGAACATTAAGGTCGTGGTGCAAGGTACAATTGGAGACATAATAAGGAGCATTTACTATTGTACGGAGGACTTTGGATTGAAAGGATTGAATGCGTTTGATGTTAGAACGTTTAGCTGTCCCCCACAGTTCAAGTCCGTAGGTCCAGATGGGCTTCAGTATTGTCTTGTAGATTAATAATTTGTTTTCAACTGTAAGTTCAGATTTTCTGTTGAGTAGTCGGTATAACTGTCCGAATCGTCGGTTGAGTTCTTGTCTTTTAAGTCTTGTATGTGGGTTCCAAGTCAATCTTTTGTCTAACAGTAAGCCAAGATACCGGTCTGTATCTGAGAGAGGAATCGGTAATGAGTTGAAATAAACTGGCGGAAAGGATTTTCGTCTAAGAGTAAAGGTTATGTGTTTACATTTGGCTTCGTTCACCTTTACACGCCAGTTATTACACCAGTGTTCGATAAGGAAAAGGTGTCTCTGAAGGTTTAAGGATGCTGTTTCAGGATTGGAACTGGATGATAGGATGGCGGTGTCGTCTGCAAAAGTTGCCAGAAAGGTATCAGGATGTGTAGGAATATCAGCAGTGTAAAGGATGTAGAGGATGGGTCCCAAGACGCTGCCTTGAGGAACACCGGCCTCAACGGGATAAAGGTTAGAAAATTCTTCACCACAGCGAACTCGGAAGGAACGGTTCGAGAGATAGGATCGGAGAATGAGGTATAGGGACTGGGGTAAATGGGTTTTCAGCTTGAAGAGTAATCCAGTGTGCCATACCCGGTCAAAAGCTTGCGCAATGTCCAGAAACGCACCAGAACAATACTCTTTGCATTCAAGAGCTGAGGAAATATGGTCTACAACTCGGAGCCCCTGTTGAACTGTGGAATGCTGAGGACGGAATCCAAACTGATGGGAAGGAAGATTTTGAGATTCTAATATGGGTAGGATACGTTTTAGAAGAAGCCTTTCGAAGATTTTTGAGAGGATGGGGAGTAGACTAATAGGCCTGTAGGATGAAGTGTTGTTGGAAGGTTTACCTGGTTTTAAAAAAAGGATGATGGTGGAATGTTTCCATAACAGTGGAAAATAGGTGGTGCGGAGGATGCAGTTGTAAATATAAGTAAGGAATATAATAGCTTTCTGCGGAAGTTGTCGGAGGATCTGGGGAGTAAGGAGATCGTGTCCAGGAGATTTACGGAGAGTCAGTTTTTGGAGAAGATATTTCACCTCAGAGGGATTAATAGCTTTAGGAGGTAGGGAAAGTGGAATCGGTGACATAAGAAAGTCTTGCACTTTTGCGGTGTGATTGATGTGGGATTCCGGGTGAGGAGTGAATACTTTGGAGAGGTGTGTGGCGAATTCCTCGGCTTTATCTTCATCAGACGCAGCCCAGGAGTCATCACCACGTCGGAGAGGATGGGAAACATGATGGTATTTTAGGATCTTTTTCGTGACATTCCACAGGGAATTATCACGAGCTGATAGAGAGGAGAGGTAGGAATTAAAGGACTGGGAACGGAAGTTCGCCAACTCCCTCTTCAATTGTCTACAATAGAAGTTATAGGAGCGGAGATATTTTAATAAAACTCACGTTTCTATAGAAATTCAATTTAATTAATTCTTTAATAGTTTCACGTATTTTTATCTCTTACTGTTTTCGAAAATTCTTTAATCGATTCTAAAAAACGGAGGTAAGTGAAAGTCGGGTGTTGCCCGCACCAGATTTTTTAATTTGACTAACGTTGTTTGAGCACTAGTTAGCTGTTCGCTCAATATTTCGGATAAAAATAAAAAAAATTAATAGACGCGTCATTTTGACGCATTTAGATATTAATAGATGTTAATAAAAATTTCTAAAATAAAAATAGGAACATAATATCCCTAAAATTATAAAATATTATAACTTTATCATAAAAACATCTCTGAACGGAGTGTCCTAACTTCGGGGATACTTAAACGAAGGGATATATAGGGGATGGAAGAAGGCGGCAAAGATATATATATATATGTATATATATTCGTTTTTTCGCTAGAGCGCTTCAAAAAATGGGCATAATTGCAGGACAGTGCATTACATTTACGTGTGTGTGCATGTGTGTGTGCGTGTGTGTGTGTGTGTGTGTGTGTGTGTGTGCGCGCGCGTGTTTATGTAAAATTGTATATTTATTGCTCTTCTGGGTTTAGGCATAGATGATTTTTAAACATCATTAAAGGCAGAAAGTAATGAAACACTGACCGTTTCCGCCAAAATCTACTTTCCGGCAATTTTGCCCATTTTTCACGAGCTCTAGAGATAAAACGTTTAGTTCTACAAAAAAAAACTGTTCACATGAAAAATGGAGGAAATTTGAATTACTCGGATTGTGTATATAGTAACTTTTGTTACTAAAAATCCTTAGTTTTCGAGATATGGTAAAAAAAAACAAAAAAAAAACAGAAAATGTGCCAACATTTTTGGGAAAAGTGGGGAAAAACAGATTCCGACAAAAAATTTTGCCCGCAAACTGCAGATTCGTATTCAGGGACCCTAAAAACATAAAGGGTGACAAAACCAAAACTAGATCAAAACTTGCCCATGAAAGGGGTCACCCATAGCGTAGTGGCTAGCATAACAGCTTTCTATGCCAAAGGTCGCGGGTTCAAACCTGAGGGTGGCCCTAGGATTTTTTAATGGGAGTAAAAAATCCTGAGTTATGCCGTTCTTCGGAGAGGAGGGGACGTTAAAAGGTGTTTCCGAGCCTATGCGATGTCTTGTACTCGTTAAAGATCCCTATCCCAATAAAACCTGGATAGGCAAAATTAAGGTCTCCCACTGTAGCATCGTCCGATTAACCATAGTGACATAAATGTGACGTTAAACGAATAAACATACAAACTTTTCTATGAAAATGCTAATATTCCTAGCCTGCCGTTTCAAAAACATTTCAGGTGAATTACCACTGCTACCGAAACTTTATAATTGAAATGGCCACATATATTGTTTTTTTATTGATTTAAGGTCACTTTATGCTACTGTGGCTAATCGGACGATGCTACAGTGGGAGTCCTAAATTTTGCCTATCCAGGTTTTATTAGGATAGGGATCTTTAATGAGTACCTGACATCGTACAGGCTCGGGACCACCTTTTAACGGCCCCTCGGAAGGACGGCATAACTAAAGATTATTTACTCCTATTAAAACATCCTAGGACCACCTGCGGGTTAGAACCCGTGACCTTTGGCATAGGAGGCTGTTATGCTAACCACCCAGCTTCAAGAGGCACATAGAGGACATGAAATTAAGGAAAAAGAACTTAACTCTAGGAGGCTCACTAATCCGTAAAACATTGAATAAATAAAATTTAAAGAAAGGGATCACTTGTAGCTGGGTGGCTAGCGTAACAGCCTCCCATGCCAAAGGTCACGGGTTCAAACCCGCAGGTGGTCCTAGGATTTTTAATGGGAGTAAAAAATCCTTAGTTACGCCGTCCTTCGGAGGGGACGTTAAAAGGTGGTCCCAAGCCTGTGCGATGTCAGGTACTCGTTAAAGATCCCTATTCTAAAAAAACCTGGATAGGCAAAATTTAGGACTCCCACTGTAGCATCGTCCGATTAGCCATAGTTGCATAAAAGTGACGTTAAACGAATAAACAAACAAATTTAAAAAAAATCAAACATAGTTCAGTATCTTATGAAGTAACACCTGTCCTTTGAACTTATAACTTTAGAAATGTAAGAAAAAGTCTAATTTCAAGGTTTTGAGGGTGCAATAGTAGACATTTTCTCTCTCTATTTATTTATTTATAATTATACATTTCTCTGTGTAAAGCATGTGCGATTCTTATTAAAAGTCTAGGCTTCACGAATATTTTATGCTAAGGTAACTAAAAATTATTTCGAAATGATATCTTGCAGAGATCCTAAACATCGTCTGCAGGTCTCTAGTGGTTCGCGGACATTTAAGTTATAATATAACCTTAAAAACTCACCGAAAATCAATATCATAATATAAGTAATGATTAATTTACCAAAAGGCATAGCAGAAGACACTTTTAGAAGAACGAGAACCAAGAAGATCAGTGAGTGCTTCATCTTCATCGTCTCAACCTCAACCATTCTGTTGTTGAAAACTCAGATCTGTTAGCCCATACACGAACAAGGTCACAGCATATATTTCATCCCACGCTGACGACTTAGTTGAGAAAAATTTTGTGGCTTTTAAGCAATGGCTGGTGACAAAGCGAATATTGAAAAATTATAATTAATTAACTTGATGTTAATAAAAAAGGTAATGAGTAATACGTCACAAGTCATGAATAATCCGCATATTTAAATAATAAAACTGTTCAAGCCCATTAACAGCTGGAAATTGAAAAAACATGTATTTCAAGTGAAATTGTATTGACTATATTTCTACACCTATTAAATTATTTACTTAGTTATAAATTGGGAACAAAATGTTTATCGTAATTACATCTAACCTAGAATTAAAATCAATGAAAACTATTAATTTATACAGCAATACAGATAGGGGAGATTCATTTTTTTTTTTTTTTTGGGGGGGGGGTTATTTATTAGATACCTGTTGGAAATAATTAAAGAACAATGGCGGCTTGGATGATATTTTATATGCATGATTCTCATCAGTAGAACTACCCATCTCACCGATAATACAATCAACAGGCATCACACTTTACACTCAGCACCACACTATCACTCTTGCAGCTGTTTACTGTCCTCCAAGGTACGTTTTGACACCAACAATGTTTTCTGACTTTTTTAAAATATTAGGGAGATGCTTTATCGCTGGAGGCGATTTTAACGCCAAACACTACAACTGGGGTTCCCGGCTATGCACCACACGAGGAGGAAATCTGTTAAGTGTACTCCAAAATCTTTCATTGGAAACAATCTCCCCAAATACCCCTACATACTGGCCAAATTCTCTACACAAAACTCCTGACTTACTTGACTTTTTTATAACTAAAGGACTTAGAACTGTACCTCACACTGTTAAAACTGGCTTCGATCTTTGCTCTGATCACTCCTTAGTACACCTGATTCTTCATGGTGAACCCTCAGAAGTAAATAAAAGACCATCACTCACTCAGAAAAATATGATCTGGGATTTCTACAGAGTGTACTTAGAATCTCTTATTTCAATTCCTTTATCGCTGAAAACAGAGGAAGAACTTGAGACGGCAGTTGATGTCTTCACCAAGTCTGTACAGAATGCAGCGTGGTCTTCATCTCAACCCAGCAACAAACATGCAACGATCTTATCTTGCTACCCACAATACATAAGGGACCTGATCAGAGCAAAGAGAAGAGCTCGTAAAGTGTGGCAAACAAACAGATTACCATCAGACAAACGGACATTTAACAAACTTAACAATGAACTGAAACGAAAGATACAAAAATTCAACAGAACTACTTATGAATCTTACATTGAAAATTTAGGAACTGGCGATGGAAGCTTATGGAGACACACAAAAAAACGTTTTAAAGCATCGCACGGTGTCGGCTCCTTTAAGGAGAGAAGACGGCTCCTGGGCCGTGTCGGATGAAGAAAAATCTGAACTCTTTGCTGACCATCTTTCATCTGTTTTCACACCACATACTGACGACACTAATAAAGAACACGACGAATTTGTACTCAAAACCTTAGACATTCCACTACAGCTCTCATTGCCTCCTCCTTCCTTCACTCCATCACAGGTCGCAGAACACATTAAAGACTTACAAAAAAAGAAAGCTCCTGGCCACGACCTTGTAAATGCTGTAGCACTCCAGCAAATGCCAAGAAGGGCTCTAGTGTTTCTCACGACTATTTATAATGCAATACTTAGGACTACAAAATTTCCAATACAATGGAAATACTCTTACATTTCCATGATTAATAAACCAAACAAGGACAAAAACAACCCCTCTTCCTACCGCCCAATTAGTTTGCTTTCTATTTGCTCCAAAATATTCGAAAAATTATCATACAAAAGATTAATAGACATACTAGGTGATAATCAAATAATACCCGATCAACAATTTGGATTTAGAAAATTCCACTCCACAACACATCAATTACACAAAGTGACTGATTTCATTTCAACTGCGCTTGAGCAAAAATTATATGCAACAGGTGTATTTCTGGACGTAGCTCAAGCATTTGACAGAGTCTGGCACCAGGGTCTCCTGTTTAAACTCAAAAACTACTACCACACACATACTTTCTTATTATTCAATCATTTCTCTCTGACAGATTTTTCTCCGTCCGACAAAGTACAGAAACTTCTTCAATAAGACCAGTGCTGGCAGGTGTGCCCCAAGGTTCAATACTTGCACCACTGCTATATATATTATACTCGCACGACATACCAGACAGTTCAAACATCCTGACGGCAACATACGCAAACGACACTGCAATCTTATCAAAACATGAAGATCATACTCAAGCCTCACTGACTATACAACATCACTTACAAAAAGTACAGTATTGGTGCAAGCTGTGGAAAACAAGACTAAACTATGACTAATGCCAACATATGGTATTTACACTAAGACGTGAAACCTGCCCACCAGTGTACATCGATAATATACCAATACCACAAACAGACAGTGTCAACTACCTTGGACTAACTTTTGACAGGAGAATGACTTGGGGTCCGCACATTAAGAAAAAACTAAAGACACTAAACCAAAGAAGTAGACTGCTGCACACACTACTCAGACGACAATCAAAACTAAAATTAAGACAGAAACTTGCCACCAACACATACTTACTAAAACCAATATGGTCATACGCCTCTCAAATTTTCGGAGCTGCAAGAAAGACTCATATACAAAGACTTCAAACTTTTCAGTCAAAAATACTTAGACGAATCACGCAAGCACCTTGGTATGTTTCAAACACAACTTTACATACAAACTTACACATGCCTACCGTCAGCGAATACATACGAACTCACTACTCTCGATTTCACAACAAATTACTAGGACATTACAACCCTCTCATAGAACAAATGGCAACAGCCAATATGCCCCACAACATCAGGAGAAGACTGAAAAGGTCATGGATGAGAGATCTTCTATAATCTTTTGAATTAAAACATGCCACGGAAGAGATACCACTGGGTATTGTCATCTTCCTCATGCCTGACATGCCACTTTTTATTGTAATTCTGACAGACAATCCACTGATTGTTATATGTATGTATAAACAGGTGTGGATAAAGAAATAAAGTTATAAAAAAAAAATGATTCTCATCTTTTCTATTTTGAATGAACCAGTTTCCCTAAAGTGCGGCGATACACGGTGATAAATAGGGTATGTGTAGGTGAGGTGAAATGGCGATATTTACATAGTTGAGCGCGCTGGAAAGTTGGTGGAAGTAAATATCGTGATAGTTGATGTACTATATCACACTTTTATCTACTTTCCATAACGATAATTAATAACAATATCATTTGTTATATTATTTTGGTCAAACTTTAACTAAAAATAGTTTATTTATATTCATACATATTTAATTGTGTTTCTAGAATTAGTAGAAAACCATTATTTAATAATATGTATGTTTTTACTGTTTGTATATTACATTTTAATTCTACAGTTATTTATTAGAGATTATTTTATATATATTTTTGTAATATATTTTGAGATTCATAATTTTTTTTTTGCGTTAAAATTCGAAATAGAAATAGAAAAAATTGAAAGTGATTTTACAAAGCAATGTTACTGTCATATGTGGCGTGCATGTTCCCTAATTTATTTCTCCTCTGAACCCAATCCCTTGTCCAACATTTTCTTGTCTTCACTATTTCTCATTTTGCCTTAATAATTTAACGCAAAACATTAAAACAAAATGACACCAATTGAACATTCATCTTTACAACTTGGTAACCTAAACAGTGCTAACAAACCTTTTCAACAACTTTCCTGAATAATCAGCAGTGCACACATCAGGCATTCTGCGTACTCTCACCGTGTACACGCTCACATTTTTACTCTCACGCAGTTTTCACCACCCTCTACTCTCGCGAGAGTACTTTCGCCTCACCTACACATACCCTATTTCTCACCGTGTATCGCCGCTTTAACCTGTGAAAAAAACAACATAAATGTTGATGTTCTGTTCGTTCCAACCACATGCCTAATCGATCCCAATTCATTTGTGCGCATGATCGAAATTTGACTGAATCTTGGGTTTGTATTCTAATTAGCTTTGTAAAAAAAGGCTTGAAAAAATAAAGCTCTGAGACTCAAGCCGCGGCTTCTGAAGGCTCGAGCATTGTATTCTCCAGAGCTCAAGCTTCGAGACTCGAGCCTTATAACTTTTAGCAACATAAAAATTTCCGAGTATTGTAATACATGAATCGACCAAAATTTGATATATGTTTATTTTTTTACTAACGCTGTCGTATTTATTTTTATTATAGATTATTCTTATTGTTATTATCTGTTTTAATCAATATTATTACTTAATACTGGAAAAAAAAAAAAAAAAAAAAAAAAGTTTGTCATAATTAATTTTCCAAAATGAGCGTATCCGGCACTATTTATGAGTGTATTATTTGTAAATTATGTATTATCTGTATGTATGTATTCATGTATTATGGATGTATTACTTATTATGTATATGATTATTGTCTATTATGTATTATTATCTGTTCATAATGTATTCGTTCATTTTGTATTATTATTATTTGTTTTAGTGTATTATTATCATTTGTTATATTGGTTCATTATTTATTTTAATGAATATTAATATTTAATATTTCAACTAGAACCATAATTGTCTGTTTTTAAAAAACGTGTATCATATAGTGAGTTAGGTATTATATATCTATGTGTATCTTATACTGAGTGTATATAGCCCGAAAAGCGAATGAAAATTCTGAGGAAAACTATATGCCGATTCAAGTAATAGTCTTCTTCAAAATATCTGTAAATTACAGACATGGTGAAAATCCGTTTATCCGTTCACGATGAAAATTCTGAGGAAATAAATGCATTTGTAGCTTAAAAAGGCTTAATGTAAAAGACTCGAGTCCTGAAATAAGGCTCAAGCCTTTTACTATAAAACTTGCGTCACGACTCGAGCCTTTAACACTAAGCCCTCACGACTCGGATTCTTGGGTGAATCGTGAAGGTCCGAGCCTTTCGACTCAGCTCTTTTACAACACTAATTCTAACACGTCCATGCTAAAATTTCTGACAGTTTGAGATTTCTGTTAGAACAAATTTCTGATTCCTTGCTTACTGGTCACAAAGTTGTTGTGATATCTACCTATTCCCTGGTGGTGTTGGGAAAAAAGAATGCGAAAAGAGCACATGCCCAGAAATTTAGTTTTTTGATATGATCTGACAAAAGGTTTTTATTCAGTATTTATTTATTTCAACCATTGAGAAAATGAAGCTAAGTCTTAAATGTTTGGAGAAGTAGAAATCCTAATATACAAATTAATCAAAATTTTGAAATTTTCTGTATTTATTTTAAGGTTTTAGCGGGATAAGCATGTGAGTTCTGCTCCCACGTTTATCAGCTCCGGATTTATATCATTTCTTCACATCTTTTTGCAATTTTTACGCCAGATTGAGCTCCAGCCTCGGCCTGATGCTCATTGTCCTGCAGCAGCAGATCCTCTGCACCTTCTCCACCTCCGTAACCTGGGTAACCAGAGGACGAAGAGCCACCGTAGAGGTTCGCCTGGATCTGGGTGCTCGACTGACTCTGCTTCTGCTCGCTTTTGCTCAGTTGAAGTCCTCCTTGGGTTTGCTGGTAGGATGATGGTGGTCCCATGTATCCTTGGGCTTCGGCATTGGCGTGTCCTTGTACACCGGAGAACGGAGGTCTACTTGCTGGACCTTGTCCAGGCCTGAATGGTGGTCTGCCTCCAGGTGGTCCGAACTGTCCTTGGGGTCTACCTTGTTCCGGTGGTCCGGGTCTGAATGAAGTTCTGAACTGTCCGCCAGCCTGTGATTGTAATTGGGCAATTCTTTGAGCTCCTTCGAACTGTACTTGGCTCTGAGCATCATCTCCTTCTACTCCTGATTGTGCTGATCCTTGTGCCTGAGCGAACTGATCAGATTGTGGGTAACCATAGTCCTGTCCACCGGCCTGTGCTTGGGATTCGGATCCTGCTTGGACCTGAGATTCGCCATTCGATGATCCTCCAAAGTCCAGTTCTATATTTGATCCGCCATTTGCTTCAGCTTCGGCACCGGCTGATGATTGACCACCTAAACATAGTTAAATTTTTAGATTAATTTTAGCAATATTAGACAGTTATATACGTGGATAAATGATACTGCACATAGTTTGTGATTCACTTCATACCGATTACCGAGTAAAAAGTTTATTATTAATTATTATTACATTAACTTATACAAACTCACACACATATATAGTAAAATATTGCGTTTGTAAAAATTTTGTAATAATATTTTTTGGCGAAAATACATATATGAGTGTGTGTATGATAAGTCTAATTCAAAAATGGTAAGTTGTAAAGAACTGAAATTTCATATTTTAGTGTATATGTCTGAGTTGTACATGTAGAGCCCGTGGCTGTGCGGCTAGTCTACCAGGCCAAAGGTTGTGAGTTCGAATCGAATGGAAGAACTTTTCCAAGCTTATAATTAAATGGGGATTCACTCACAGCCACTCCCCGGCTATGTTGGACCCATCAGCTAACTAGTGGCTACTCACAAAAATAGGTGTAAGGATTGATGCCCTACCCCATAAAATATCATCGAAAATCACGCGTTCTCCCAGCAGGTTACACCGAGCGGCCAATGGCCTACACGGCCTGTCGCTTCACCGGAAAAAAAAATATTTCTGGGATGTTACAGCAACTTTTTTCTACGAAATCGGCTACCCAGAAGTTCTGATTTTAATTTGTTTACAATTTTCTCCAAAATGACTTTATCGATTTTTATTAAGCTCCCTTTATTGATGTGAAATTTAATAGACGTTTAATTCTCATTAAAACAGTTATAGGACTAGAATACCGATATATTACAATGTAATTATTTTGCCGATAAGTGATTGCTGTTAATAAAAATTCCTATTTTTATATTAAACCTGGAAAGTAAATAAACGCATCTATCGAAACAATATAATTATTTAGACCTTTTTTTCAAAATTCTTGAATTCATTTTAGAAACGAATATAAGTGAAAGTCGTGTGTTGCGAGCACCGAATTTTTAATGATATTATCAGAATGTGTTACCATAAGGTTGGCAGTACGAAGCTTGGAAGAGTGTTAGAGCAAGTAAGAGGAATTGACACTTCATCTTCCTGAACTGCCTAATTCCATTTCGTCTTGGTTTTTATATGCAACAGGCATTTGCGTAATAATGAATGCAACAAATATTCGCACTCACGTCGTTCTATATTAAGACGTAGAAAGGCCGAGATAAGTCATTATAAGTTTATAAATAAAAAAGTGGTGCAACAAATGACTCTCACTTACCTCGGTTGTTAAAATTAATTTAGGAACCTTTTAACACAATTGGAGATGAAAAAATGTTAAAGAGTTAATTACTTTGTGTTTCGATATAACTATCTAGCTATTTACAGGTATATTATAGATCTTGTATTACTGTTCTGATGTACAAACACACCCAATTTCATTAAAAAAATATTTTTGCCCATTCCTCCTTTAATTGGATAGCGAATTTGTTCAACTCGAACTCGTGGATATTCAGTGAAACTCAAATTCCAAAATTGGTACTTTACCTTAATACACATTTCATGTAATAACAACAATGATAATAGCTTTAATAGGGAGGAAGTTTTTAGTATTTCATATAATATATATTTTTTTTTTAATATATTTAATGGTATTTACAACTGTATAATAAAACACATTTAGTAAATGTGATACAAGATAAGTTGACATGATTCATATGTAGGGATACTACCCATTGGCAGCTCCCCAAAGACTATGCTAAACAAGAAGGTCTAGGGGCCATCTTCTTTTCAGACGTCTCGGAGGATTATCAGGGATGGTAGAGGAAGCAAGGATTGAAACTAGTGGGTTAGAGTGGAAATGGAGTTTGTCATGAAAGGAGTGGTACCTGGTTCGGGCCAAGTCAGCAACAAAGGGAATATTAAGGTCTTTATGGATGAGTTTATTTGTGACAAAATAAGGAGCATTGAGGATTTTTCGAAGGATTTTGGATTGTAAGGATTGGATACGAGATGAATTTGATGGTTTAGTAGAGCCCCAAATCTCTACTCCGTAAGTCCATATTGGTCTTATGATAGTCATGTAGATGAGTCTTTTGTACTTAAGTGGAAGGTTTGAGCGTTTGTCCAGTAAGTGTTGAAGTAGTCGAAAACGTCGAGCAGTTTCTTGTCTTTTCAGTCTTGTATTAGGGTTCCAAGTGAGACGCTTGTCCAGGTGCAGTCCTATCTATCGGATCTGTTCAACTGGGACAAGAGGAGTGTTATTGAAGGATACTGTTGGGCAGGTTGTCATTGGTTTACGACGAAGGGTAAAGGTTATTTGGTGGGATTTATTGGAATTTATTTTTATTCTCCAATTCTGACAGCATACTTCAAGGTCTCTGATACGGGATTGAAGAGTTTGGGAGGCAATAATTGAATCGTTGTTGACTGATAACACACAAGTGTCATCAGCATAGGTAGAAAGTGCTAGGATGGGATGGGATATCAGCTGTATAAACTGTGTAAAGGATGGGTCCTAGGATACTACCTTGAGGAACACCTGCATACTGATTAAAAAAAGATGAATAGGAATTATTATGATTTACTTTGAAGGACCTGCCTGTGAGATAGGACTGGATAGTGAGGAAGTATGTAGGTGGAAGGATCATATAATATGATAAGGAAAATAAAAACGCTGCAAATTATTTACACAATGATTTATTATTTCCAAATAACAATATTAGGGTTTAACTGTTTATTTAGGTATTGATCCATTTATATTGGAGTTCTGGCACTGGTCAGATCCTCCACTCATGTTTGTGGCTATTGCGCCTTAACTCAGCCTCTACTGGCTAAGACCAGTAATGTGGCTGAGAGAGAGGCGCTGGGATCTCTTGGATTCCGCTCTTTTCCTCCACATGTGAAGGGAAAAGCCCAATCTGGGGTCCCCTTAGCAGTTATATATATTGTATATAGTTACCATTGTTTGAATGATGTGTATTCATTTGCCAACTTTTTATTTATCTCAATTATAGGTTGTTTTTCTCTTTTATTTAATTATTCGCAGTATTTTGGCTGAAAACACTGATAAATATTTTCTATATCTTCAAAAATAACAGAGGTATTGAATTAAATCACGTTTAATCGGCCGCCATTTCAAAACTAACCAGCTGATATCAAATCCAAGTGTTCAGATCATCGTTGCATGGACTAGTATTTTTTTGGCGAATTAAAAAAAAAATTGGTCCATTAGTTTCGGAGAAATGCCACGGACGGGGACAAACGGATTTTTTTTACTTTCACTTACTATATATAGTAAGGGGAAGTATTGCGATTGTGAAAATTTTCGAATTCCAGTTTTCAACTAAAATACACGTTTCAGGGTCCCCTGAGTCCAAATAAACAAGTCCCGCAAAAAGGTCTGTGTGTGTGTGGTAACTCCCGGGCGGAAACGGTAAGTCCTATGAAACAGAAATTTTATATTTAAGACAACTATATTCCCGAGACGTGACAAAACTTTTTTCATTAATATGAGCTTACCAGAAGAGGCACTTTATACCATGCATTTTGCACCTTTTTTCGATTTTCTCAAAAACGGTTCCGACGATTTTGTTTAAACTCGCTATATCGATGTAAAATTTAATGGGCTTTAATATCATGTAGGTTTTATTTGGATGAAAATAATCTGACATGGCTTAAATGCCGATATTTTAAATTTTCTTCCCCTAAAGTACCTTTAATTTTCTAGATTCAATAATAATAACTAGATTATGTTGTTAACGCTGATGAAAAACTAGTAAATATATAAATTGAATAAATTCGATACCCAACTAAAGAAGAAAACAGAAAAATACTTTTTTAATGCAATTTTTCGTTTTTGAACATAAGAGCAGTAATATACATGTATGATATACCGTTGGAGAGCTAAAGATTTTAGAAAAAATATCATCACATACACAAGCTTTTAAAAGTTAATAGAAAGTGATGAAAAGAAGATAAAACTTACTGATTATTTAAGATAATAATATAATAGTTTTTTAATAAAACACATGTTTCTATATAAATTCAATTTGATTAATTCCTTAATAATTTCACGTATTTTTATCTCTAACTGTATTTGAAAATTCTTTCATTGATTTTAAAAATGGAGGTAAGTGAACGTCGTGTGTTGCCCGCACCAGATTTTTTTATTACCAGATTCTACGCATCTTGAAACGTAAGCTCTCAGATTTTGAGCAGGAGTAATTTTTTTTTTTTTTTTTTGGTCCATTATAAAGGTTGATTATTGAAATTAATAAACCAAAAGGAATTAAATAATCAACACAAAAATGAAAGCATAATAGGTCTAAAATTTACTTTACCGTAGCATAGAAATATAAAAAATTTGGTGCGGGCAACACACGACTTTCACTTACCTCGATTTAAAAATCAACATTTTTTTTTTTATGTTATCGATTATGTTATACCTTTAAAAATATTTCATATAATATGGTAAGGAAAAGTAAAAATGAATTAAATAATAAACATAGATCTCAAAACCAATTCATTTAATTTGATAAAATCGATATATGGATCTATTACTGTTTTACGCATCGAGGATTTTTCTATTTTATGTCCGAAATTGCGGGTTCAAACAAGGCGAATGGTCCTATCATATTTTGCTAACTCCTTAAATAACCAAGGGTTATTCACTACTTTACAAATCCTAGTACCATCTACTGGGTATGAGCCCTGGAGTAAACAACTCTTAGTTATTTTGCCCTTCGAAAGAGATGTAAAATGTATGGATTTGGTTGAAAAAAATAAAAATATATGATAGGGACTTTCTCCCGGGTTTAAACCCCCGACCTTGGGCATAGAGTTTAAAATTGTAGTGAAATTTTGGCTGTCCAAGTTCAAGTCCGTAAGTCAAGATTGGTTTCAGTACAGTCTAGTATATTAGCAGTTTGTTTTCGAGAGATAGTTTAGAATTTCCGTTTAGTAGTCTGTATAATTGGCCAAATCGTTGATTAAGTTCTTGTTGTTTAAGTCTAGTATGCGGGTTCCAAATTAGTCTTTTGTCCAGAAGGCATAGATACCGGACTGTGTCAGAGAAAGGGAGCGGAATGGAGTTGAAGGTAACTGGAGGGCAGGATTGTCTTCGAAGGGTAAAGGTGACATGTTTGTATTTGGGTTGATTGAATTTGATTCTCCTGTTGTTTCACCAGTCTTCAATTTGAGAAAGGTGCGTTTGGAGGCCTATGGATACAATTTCGGGATCTAAGTGAGAGGATAGAATAGCTGTGTCATCAGCGTGCGTTGCTAGGAAGGTATTAGGGCAAACAGGAATATCAGCTGTGAATATATTGTAGAGGATAGGACCAAGGAAGCTGTCTGAGAATCTGAGGAGTGGGAGATCGTATCCAGGAGATTTAGATAAGTTTTCGGAGAAGATATTTGACCTCAGAGTGATTAACTGCTTTAGGAGGTAATGAAAGCGGGATTGGAGACTGAAGGAACTCTTCCACTACTGCAGTGTGGTTTGGATGGGATTCTGGATGATGGATTTGTCTTCATCAGACGCAGCCCAGGAACCATTACTACGACGGAGAGGATGGGAAATGTGATGGGATTTTAGAATTTTTTTGGTGATATTTCACAGGGAATCGTCATGAGCCGAGAGAGAAGAAAGGAAGGAACTAAAGGATTGGGAACGGAAGGTTGCCAGCTTCCTCTTTTTTTGTTTTTTCAGGGTTGGTTAAATTTTAAGAAGTAGGTGGTTGTGGGGTTTTTGAAGTATGCGTTGTTTCGGCAGGTCCTCTTTGTTCTGGTTTCCTCCTCCAAGTAGATGGACAAATGTTACATTTAAATCAATTATCTTTGAATGTTGTCTCCTGCTTCTGATCGGTTCAGCTGTTTTATCCAGATTCTGAGGTTTTTGGTATTTGGTTTTGAGGTTCTTGTAGATTTGACATCCCTTGTAGTTAGCCGGGTGGTTCTTGAAGCAAACATTACATACAGCGGGTGTTAATCTTGATCTTGTACATTCTTCTGACTTATGTTGTTCACCACATTTCCCACATAATAAGTTCTCGTATGACCATATGCCTGACAATTATGGCACTGAACTATTTCTTTCTTAGTTTAATGTTTCTCAACTATTACACTAGTATAGTACAATCTATTGAGGTCATATTTTTTTTTTCAACTCCTGCTGATGGTTCCATGTCCACGAAAAATAGAGGCAGAGGGTATGTTTTAGGACATTGGTGACTTGCCGCACTTTATAGCCTATCTCCATCAGTTCTTCTTTGATGGCTGCAACTGGTGTCAAAGGGTGCAGGTTACTGATTACAACCTTTAAAGCGCTCTGCTGGCGTAACTGATAGGTACGAAAATCAGCTTTGGTCTTAGTCAAATATTTTACTATTTTTCTGTAGGTTTCGGCGGTAGTTGGGGATATTTTAGTATCACTGGTTCTACTTATACAAGAATAACTAGTAGGATCGGTTAATTTGTTTAAATGCGCACATAATAGATGGAATTTTTTAATATTTTTAACAAATAATCTTAACTGGGTTCGGTGTAAAAAACGGCGATCCATCAGTTATTTCTTGTGATGTTGTGCTGTGTTGTGGTTCTGATCCTAAAGAGGTAGCTGAAGCGGTCGCTGGTAGAATCATTTTCACGGCGAGGTCTCTGTTTTGAGGGAGACGAGTTTGAACCTGCAGATCTAGATCTTTTCATTGTAGCTTTTGAGGACATTACTTAATGAAAATATTTCATTGATTAAAAAAAATAATAATAATAATAAATAAATAATGAATAAGAATGAGAAGGAAAAACAATAAAAGAAAGGTAAGTAAAAGAAAAGCAAGCCCGAGCTAGCGGCAATCAGCTGATCAGTGATCCTCCTTTCACTTTTTGTGATTGTACAAAGTAAATTGTAACCTAGCGATATTTCTCCAATATTCATTGCTGTGGTTTTCTCGAACTCTAGTGATGTTTTCCAGACTGAACTCAAGCGAATCCTACTGAAAAGAGCTGAAAATCTGAGAGAAGAAGTAACGTATGACTGTTATAGTCGAGCGCATCAGCTGATTGACAGCCAATTAAAAAAAAAAATTCTTTGAGAAAAGGGATACATTTTTCGTACATTTCTTTCTTTTTCCCTTTCCACTTGGCTTGATGTTCGAGATCGTTAGATTAATATTCAGGGATCCAGAATGATATCTGACTTTCTGTCTCAGGAAATATCAAGATATCAGCATATCGCATGGATCCATCCGTATCCTCGACAGTAAACATCCTCGAAACAGGCGAATTTTTTTTCCTTAAAGAGGCTCATGAACTGATTTTACTCTGTGGTAACGGTTTGTTGTCAGAGGGAGCTGTTGGGACATTTCCCCAGCAGGCGTGCTGGTTTTCTGGTCTCTGTTACATTCGACAGAGGGACACAACATCTCTAACCTGTCCGCTGACATTTATGACTCACCCAGAGGTGCATAGTTGATATTAAGTTTCAGAGCATTAGACCATTTAGACTCCGAAAGTATCAGCTTTTCGTTCATAAAGAAAAATTTATGGCATTAGCACATTTGCTCGCACCCTCAACTCGGAGGTTGGTAGAAGTCGCTGAATCTTTTGTCGAGCTCATTTCATCATGGAAGACACACCAGAGAGATACCAGACCAAGGAAGTGCTCTATAAAATGAATATCTGAAATGTAATAAAAAACGATCAACTTTGAAGAATTGATTGGCAACATTAACTTGCTGGCTAATCCGCAATGTAATGCAGCCATTCTCAATAGTGAATAAGTAAGAAATGCTTATTTGCTAGTCTCTTTTTACGAGTACATGATGTATATCTTGTATATAAATAAAAATAGTACAATATATTAGGTTAAAGCAACAAAATTTTTTTTTTTTAATTCATTTTATTGTGAGATTACATCCCATATATCTTAACGCTGTATCACTCTTCTTCAGTAGGCAAGCCCTACGCCAGCTTGAGCTCCAGCCGCGGCCTCAGCTGCTCCTTGTCCTGCAGCAGCAGATCCTTGGCCCTGAGCCTCCGCACTTGCCCCTGCTCCGTAACCTGGGTAACCAGAGGACGAAGAGCCACCGTAGAGGTTCGCCTGGATCTGGGTGCTAGACTGGCTCTGTTTCTGTTCGCTTTTGCTCAGCTGAAGTCCTGCTTGGGTTTGCTGGTACGATTGTGGTGGTCCAAGGTATCCTTGTGCTTCGGCATTGGCGTTGCCTTGTGCACCGGGGAATGGAGTCTACCTGATGGACCTTGTCCAGGCCTAAATGGTGGTCTGCCTCCCAGGTGGTCCGAACTGCCCTTGGGGTCTGCCTTGTCCTGGGGGTCCGGGTCTGAATGGAGGTCTGCCTCCAGGAGGGCCGAACTGCCGCCAGCCTGCGATTGTGATTGGGCATGCCTTGAGCTCCTCCGAATTGTCCGCCAGCCTGCGATTGTGATTGGGCAATGCCTTGGCTCTGAGCAGCACCTCCTTCTACTCCTGATTGTGCTGATCCTTGTGCCTGAGCGAACTGGTCAGATTGAGGGTAACCATAGTCCTGTCCACCGGCCTGTGCTTGGGATTCGGCCCTGCTTGGATCTGAGATTCGCCTTTCGCTGATCCTCCAATGTCCAGTTCTATATTTGCTCCGCTATTTGCTTCAGCTTGACCACCTGGATATAGTAAAAGTCTAATATTATTTTTAGCAGTATTGGATAATTAATTAAGTAGATGGTTCTCAAAATACAAATATATTGCATGTTTCTTTAAGATCTGATTTGTACAAAGTTTGTGATTCACTTCATCCTGATTACATTATTTGCTTATTTATAATTTGAGTTTATGAACGCGTAAAAAGTTCATTATGAAGTATTATTACTTTGTTGATATTAGGAGTTGGTTGGCTGAGTGAGTTAACGCATGTCGCATTTGACGCAGGTTAGCTAAAAACCCCAACTGAACTTGAAACTAAATAACTACTAGTTCGCGTCTCGGCGACAGAGGTTTTTATTTCGGCATTTATTACCCACCCTCACCCCTGGCCCAAGAAACGCCAGTATAGCCTTCTGAGGTGAAAAAAAAAACTATTATTATTTCTACTTACATATGTTTGATTTGAATTATACATTTTAGCGGACATTCACATATGAGAGAACATATGAATGATAAGCCTAGTTCAAAAATGATAATTACAGTTTGTATAAAACTGAAATTATATATTTTAGAAGTGTATATGTCTGAGATGTTACAGAAACTTTTTCACAACACTTTACACCAAAATGTATGCACGTGTTTACAATTTTCTTAAAAACGGCTCTAACAATGTCGATTGAACTCTATATCGATGTAAAATTTAATTACATTTTATTCTGATTGAAATAGTCTGAATGGGCTCATATCATATCATCTTATAGCATTGATAAAAACTTATAAATGTATAATTTGAACGAATTCGAAACCCTAAAGGAGAAAAATATTTTATGCAATTTCTGTTTCTATGGAGATAATAGTACTTATGTTGATGTACATTATACTATTGGAGAGCAAAAGATTTTAGAAAAAATATTAACTTGTACACAAAATCGTAAAAGTTAATGAAAAGTGATAAAAAGTGGATAAAACTAACTAATTTTCATATATAATAGATTATTTAATAAAATACATGTTTCTATTGAAAATAATTGCAATTTATTCGTAAACAATTTATTTTCATCTCTAATCTTAAAAATTCTTAAATTGATTTTAACAAGGAGGGTAATTAAAAGTCTTTTGCTGCTCGCACCGAATTTTGAATGCTATTATCAGAAGCTGTTACCATAAGATTGGCAGTAGGAAGCTTGGAAGAGCGCTAGCGCAAGTAAGAGGAGTTGACACTTCATCTTCCTGAACTGTCCTAATTCCATTTCGGCTCGGCTTTTATATGTCCCAGCGCGTGATCATGAATGTAAAAATTATTCGCACTCACGTTCTTCTATATTAAGAACTAAACAGTCTGAGAAACGTCATTATAAGTTTATAAATAATAAAAATTAAATTTTGGTACGCGCAACAGACTACTTTCACTTACCTTGGTTGTTAAAATCAATTTCCTAATTTTTAATGAAGTGACAATGGTTGGCTGTGTGTATATAATGAGGAAGTTGGTTCAGGGTGCAGTTATGTAACACAAAATTAGGCGTAAACTTAATTTATTGGTGCCGACGTTTCGGCCTAAATTATAGGCCTTCTTCAGGGTGATTGTGTGAGCTGAGATGGCGTCAGTCAACAACAATGGGATAATTAAGTAATTGATCAATTAATATTACTTAATTATCCCTTTGTTGTTGACTGACGCCTTCTCAGTTCACACAATCACCCTGAAGAAGGCCTATAATTTAGGCGAAACGTCGGAACCAATAAATTAAGTTTACGCTTAATTGACTGCACCCTGAACCAACTTCTCTCATACAAATTTTTAAGTACAGTTGGAGATGAAAAAATTTTAAAGGATTAATTACGTTCAGTTTAGGTAGAAACATGTGTTTTATTAACCCTTGTTGTAGTGGCGGACGACGATATATCGTCTTTTGCTACATTTGCCAATACTGCCAAAGACGTTAAGTCGTAGTGCGAGTAATAGCGCCTTATTCTTCGCATTGCGAAAAAGCTTTATCTATAAAAAAAAAATATATGTGATCTAATTCGATTGTAAATGATCAAAGTTCGTTGACAAAGAATTTGTAAACCGGTTTAGGTCTGACATTTTACACATTCTATACCTGAGTGTGCTGTTAATTTTACATCGATATAGCGAGTTAAATCAAAATCGTTATAACCGTTTTTGGGAAACTCGAAAAAAGGTCCAAAATGCATGGTGTAAAGTAGCTCTTCTGGTTAGCTGATGTTGATGTAAAAGTTGCTGTAATTTTCGGTTGTATAGTTTCTGAATTATGAAATTTCAGAAGACTTTTCTTTTCGCGCCAGACTTACTACAACACACCTAGACCTTTTTTCGGGACTTGGTCATTTGGACTCAAGGGACTAAAACGTGTTTTTCCGGTAAAAACTTTAATTCGAAAATTTTTACAATTGCAATACTTTCCCTTACTATATATTTTATATTTAGTAAGTGAAAGTAAAAACAGATAAATATACATAATACAAATTAATCAAAACATATATTGATAATAGCTAATACGGTTTCTTCGTCTTCTTTAAACGTTTATTTTATATAAAAAACAACCAAGAGTCAACGTTTGGGGATCTTCCCTATCTTCAGGACTCACTGGCAGCAAAGTATAAGTCCATAACAAAATGATAACGGTATTTTGGTTTCCGCTAATTCCTTCTAAATCACTGGACGGTTTTGATACGGTTTTCATCATCATTAGGGCATTCTTTCCGAAGGTTTAATAACTAAAATCTATTGCAATTTATCTTTTCTGTGGCCAAGTCATAAAAAATTATTCATGAAATATAAGTAGAAACATAAACATAAAATATTCCGTTGGAAAGCGCAAGATTTTTAGAAAAGTTAATAAGCAATAAAATAAGTCGAGCAACTAATAAAGATAGGTGTTATAAGCGCATATGCACGAATGTTATTTGTAAAGCTGTGAATTGGGGATGTTATGGTAAATTATGGTGATCGTACAGCTTATATACATCCAGTAGTCAAGATTTTGAAAAAAAATATTATGTACCAAATCTTACTTAAGTTGCTAAAATAAAAGAAAGTTGTTATAGACTAATACTGTTAATAATCATTTCTATTTGTAATCATTTCACACAAAAAAGTAGTTCCACTGTAAACTAAATGGCACTCACATGGAAACTAAATTAAGTTTAAATATATTGAAATTTATTGAGAAAAAGTTCTTATGAAATTTATAATTGTAATAAACCGAATAATAAAGGAATCGATAAACATAACAAACAAATAAACTAAACCAATTTTTTCATTTTTGATGATTAAATATAAGAATTAATCTATCTGCGTGGCTCTACAACCCTTGGTGGGTCTTGGCCTCCTCAACGAGCCGCCGCCATTCTGTGCTGCCGCTCTCCAGTTCCTGACTCCCGTGTGCGTCCGCCGCCACTCCATCATCCATCGCAGCCTTGGCCTACCGGTCGTCGGGTCTGTGAATGGGGGTTTCCAAAGCTCTTTTGGGCAGTTCTTCCCCTTGCATCCTTGCGACATGGCCAGCCCAACTGAGCCTTTCCAGCTTTATAAATTTCAGGATATCTATTTCTCCAAAAAGGTCATGAAGTTCCCTGTTCCTCCTAATTCTCCATCCATCTCCATCTCTCACAGGGCCAAATATTCTCCTCAAGATTTTTCTTTCGAAGGTTAGCAGGCTATTTCCATTTTTCGCTGAGATGGTCCAGGTCTCAGAAGCGTAGGTAAGAACAGGGCGCATTAAGGTTTTATAAATGACCAGTTTGGTACCCCTGGTAATAGACATGCCGCGGAGAGTGTTCAGCAAGGCGTAATATGCCCTGTAAGCCGCTACCAGTCTTTTCCTTATTTCAGCAGAGACAACGTTAGCTGGTGTCACTAAGGATCCCAAATACGCGAATTCGTTGACCCTTTGGAATGTGTAAGTTCCTACAATCAGTGCCTCCTCGCCACCAGCCCCTGTGTACATATATTTGGTCTTCTCCCCGTTTATGGCTAAGCCCATATCTGAAGCAGCTTCTATGATTGTTTTCAAATGCTTCTACCAACGTCTGTCGGGTGCTGGCCACGATATTCAGATCATCAGCATATGCCAATATTTGTACACTCCGGGTGAAGATCGTGTGACTTGTCTGGATTCCTGACTCCCGTACAACTTTCTCCAGTGCGAGACTGAAGAGCAAACAAGCCAGCCCATCCCCTTGTCTTAATTCTTTATTTGAAGGAAATGTATCTGAGCAGTCAGAATGGACCCTTACCTGGCACTTCACATCTTTCATTGTCAACATCACGAGACTTATTAGTTTCCTTGGAATGTCCATTTCTCTCAACGCCTCATACAGCTTAGGTCTTTTGATGCTGTCATACGCTCTTTTAAAGTCGACAAATAGATGGTGTGTAGGGATTTTATATTCATGCCCTCGTTCAAAAATGGTTCTAAGGGTAAAGATTTGGTCTACAGTGGACCTATCTGCCTCTTCGGAAACCAGCCTGATATTTTTCGATCTCTCGCTCCGCGAACGGAACAAGTCTGCTGAAAAGGATATTTGAGAGGATCTTTTAGGCACAAGACAACAAGGATATGCCACGATAGTTTGTGCAATTAAATTATCTCTCTTCTTTATTATGTTTCTAGTAAAATTGATGCCTATATGGACCTACGGACTTGAACTGTGGGGAACAGCTAAACATTCCAACATCAAACGCTTCCAATCCAAAGTCCTCCGAACAATAGTTAATGCTCCTTATTATGTTACCAACTGTACCCTACACCATGACCTTAATATTCCGTTTGTTTTAGACCTGGTACCATCCAAATTTTCCAAATTTCATCAGAACCTTAGTCATCATCCTAACCCTCTAGCGCAATCCCTATCCAGCACCACCCATCCCTACAATCCTCCTCGAAGATTGAAACGGCAGTGGCCACGAGACCTATTGTAAACATTTAAACTGGAGTTCTGACAATGGTCAGATCCTCCACTCATGTACGGTATGTTTGTGGCTACAGCGCCCTAACTCAGCCTCCACTGGCTCAGACCAGTGATGCGGATGAGATAGAGGCGCTGGGATCTCTTGGATTCCGCTTTTTCCTCCACAAGTGGAGGGAAAAGCGCTTGCTGGGGTCCCTTTAGCTATTGTAAATAGTTATGATTGTGTGTAAGATGTTTATTTATTTGCCAACTTTTTATTTATCTCAATAATAGGTTTTTGTTTCGATTTGTTTTGTTTTTTATTTATTATTATTATTTTTATTGTATATATATGAATTTATTTATGTTCTATTTTATGTAATTTGACCATTATTATTATTTTCTGTATATATAGTATGAATGTGGTCTCTTATCAATATTATTATTGTCCATTTTGTAACAAATTGTAATATATCTCAATAAAAAAAAAAAATAAAAAAAAAAAATAAAAAAAAGTAAATATAATTCTCTAAACTTATTATTCTCACTTACTTATATAAGAAAATAGAAATAAGTAAGAGGATGTATTGAAATCGTAACAATTTTCGAATTCCAGCTTTCAACGGAAATACACGTTTTAGGGTTACCGAGTCCAAATGACCAAGTCCAGCAAAAAGGTCTGTGTTTCTGGTAAGTTCAGCCCGAAAAGAAAAAGTTGTACGATTCTGAAATTTCATATTTAAGTCAACTATACGCCTTAAATGTTTAAGTACCTTTTTCACCATAACCGGCTCACCGGAAATGATATTTTATATTATGCATTTTGCACTTTTTTACGATTTTCTGAAAAACATTTTAAAGATTTTGATTAAACTCGCTATATCGATCTCAACTTAATGGCTTTAATATCGTGTAGTTTCATTATAATTGAAATAGTCTGACAGGCCTTAAATGCCGATATTTTAAATTTTTTTTCTCTAAATTACGTTTAATTTTGTATATTTCATAAAATAAACTATATAATTTGATTAGCATTGCTAAGAAACATCTAAATATACAAGTTGAACGAATTTCATAACCAACTAAAGGAGATACTAGCAATAATAATTATTAATGCAATGTTGGAGTTTTTGAACATAAAGGCAGTAACATTGATATATAATATACCGTTGGAATGCTAAAGACTTAAAAAAAAAAAATTATCTTATACAGATAATTGTAAAAGTTAACACAGAGTGATGAAAAACCGATAGAACAAACTGATTGTCGTAGATAATGATATAATAGATTATTTAATAAAACACATGTTCCGGGTCACTCATAGCGTAGTGGCTAGCATAACAGCTTTCTATGCCAAAGATTTGGTTCAAACTGCGGTGGGCCCTAGGATTTTTCAATGGAAGTATTATTTATTTAATTGATTTATTACCCTCCCTGCCTTGAGCAATACGGGTATTGCTGCTGTGGAAGTACCATAGATACAACCTACAACTGCTATGAAACTAATAAACAGCATGTTAGTGGGTCTTCGATGTTCAGTGGCCTTCTTCATACTTACTCTCCTACCTCAAGTTGAAGTGTACCTCAAGACCAATCTGTTCCTTCCACCTTACAAATGCTTTGTAATACGGGTAGTTTTGTTTGGATAAACATTAGGGATATCGCCCTCTGTCAGGACGTAATGTCCTGTGTCATTCAAAAGCTTATTCTCAGTGCCTCATAAGTAGTACAGGCAAGGAGAAATGCTCGGCGGTCTCCGAAACACCCACACTGGGACATAGAAAAATCCTTAATTATGACGTCCTTCGGAGGGGACGTTAAAAAGTGGTCCCAATCCTATGCGATGTCAGGTACTCGTTAAAGATCCTTATCTAATAAAACCTGGATAGCAAAATTTAGGACTCCCACCGTAGCATCCTCCGATCAGCCATAGTAGCATAAAGTGACGTTATACGAAATAAACAACAACAAACACATCTTCCTATTAAAACTCTATTTAATTAATTATTAATTTATTTTCCTCTTTGACTGTATTTAAAAATTCTTAAATTGATTATAACAGCGGAGGTAAGGAAATTCGTGTTTTCAGCGCAACAGATTTTTTAAACTTCTAAATGAATTTAATATTTCTTAAATTATTTTAACAACCGAGATAAGTGAATTTCGTAGGTTGCCGCACCAGATTTTTTCAAGTGTTATTTTTTTTATGACCCACCAGCTTCCCATCAAAACATTTAGTTTCCTGCAATAGGAAAGAAACTTATTGTTTAGATTTCTAAAGATCAACAAAAGTTTTTATTGACTTTTAATTTGCATAAATTCTTTAGCGTTTAGTTTATTATTTTTAGAGTAGTCAGTAGTATTGAGGGAAAATGTTAATCTGATTTTCATTCAGGTTCTGTTTCACAATTTACGAAAAGCTACTGGACTAAACGCGAATTACATGATTCGGTGTAGCCCTCAACGCTTGTTTACTTCTGGATGCTAAGGAACGTGATAGTGAATATGTTTAATGTTCATGATTATGCATCGCCTTCGAAATTCATGATGAACGAAATTTAAGTATAAAAGGATTCGCAATGGTTGGAGTCGACAGTGAGGCAACATGAAGGGTCTTCTAATCCTAACTGCAGCTATCTTGCAAGTTTCATTTGGCCAATCTCTTGGTAATATATCCTATACATATAATTTTGTTTTTTAATTTATATATATATATATATATATTATATATTCGTAATATTTACCTTTGATAATGGAACAAAACCCATTTAAATATACGTCTTTACGGTATAGATGTTAACAAAATAACAGCCAAGAACCATACTCCATTAATTAAACCGCAAAACCTGTTGCACTTCATGCTAAATTAGCTAAAGACCTTTTTCATTTACTAGTACAATACCAATGTATCATGATTACAGACAGTATTGTCTGATAAAAATCGTTGCGGCACACACGACTTTCACTTACCTCCATTTTTCTATATTATTGTCTAAAATAATCGTTAGATTTATCTTCTTTTCATTACTCTCTATTAAATTTTAAAAGATTGAGTAAAATAATATTTTTGCTAAAATCTTTAGCTTTCTAACGTATATCATACATGTATATTATGCTCTTATGTTCAAAAACAAAACATTGCATTAAAAAAATATTTTTTTCTGTTTTCTCCTTTATTTGGGTATCGAATTCATTCAATTTATATATTTACCTGTTTTTAATCAGTGGTAACAAGATAATATAGCCATTTTTATAGAATCAACAAAATTAAAGGTACTTTAGAAAGCAAATTTAAAATATCGGCATTTAAGCCCTGTCAGACCATTTAATCAGAATGAAAACTACATGATATTAAAGCCCATTAAATTTTACATCAATATAGCGAATTTAATCAAAATTGTTGGAACTGTTTTAGAGAAAATCAAAAAGGTGCAAATGCATGGTATAAAGTGGCTCTTCTGGTTAGCTCATTTTGATGAAAAAGGTTTTGTAACGTCTTTGACGTATAATCTTAAATATGAAATTTCAGTTTCATAGCACTTTTCGTTTCCGCCCGGGAGTTACCACATACGGACACACACACATACAGACACACTCACACACAGACCTTTTTGCGGGACTTGGTTATTTGGACTCAGGTTATCCTAAAAGTGTATTTCCGTTGAAAACTTGAATTCGAAAATTTTCAAGATCGCAATACTTTCCCTTACGATATATAGTAAGTGAAAGTAAAAAGGTTACTCTTTTATCTTTTTCTTGGTTATCAAATTTGTTAATATATTTACCGTTTTTTTTAAAACGCTAACAAGATGATATAGTTAATTTTTGTAAATCAAAAAAATTGAAAGTGCTATTAGAAGAAGAAAATACATGTATCTACGACTTTCACTTACCCTAGTTTTTTTAAAAATCAATTAAAGAGATTTTGAATGTGATTGGATTTTAGAAAAATAAAGTAATTACATTATGTATCGATAGAAACATTTATTTCAGATTAAATAATATATAAATAAAAAATATTATCTACAATAATCACTAAATTGTATCCGCCTTTCGCCAATCTGCATCCCGTTCTAAAACTTTGGCTGTTTTTCTAAAATCTTTAGCGGATGAAATAAAATAATAGATGCTTGAACGGATGTATAATTTCAAATAATAATTTTTCTAGGGATCAGATAAACAAACTATAAGAGAAGCCATGTTTTTGTTTGTTAAACTCTATTTTGACCAGATCATTTGTGAAACATTTGATAGTGGGTTATATAAACTTTTGCAAACTCCTATTTATGACAGGGTACAATATAAACTTATATATTTTATAAGTGATTGTTATATTCGTAATATTTTTTTCTTCCTCTCAAATGTGAATTACATAAAGGTTTTATCATTTCAATAAATTCTCGCATTAACTTATTAAACAAATCATATAATCCACTGTTTCCCTCTAACACAAAAAAAAAAAAAAATAAATAATCTGTGTTAATTGTTTAGGTGGCCAAAGCCAAGCATCAGCAAGTAGTGGTGCTGGTGGAAGCGCTCAGTTAGGTGGTGCAGGTCTTGGTTTAGGAGGATCGTCGAAAGGTGTGGAATCTCAGGCACAGGCAGGTGCTAATGCACAAACTCAAGGATCTTCGCAATCAGGAGTTGGTGCGGGAGCTTCCGGTCAGGCATTATCTCAGAGCCAAGGATTGTACGGGGGAGGAGTGCAATCGCAATCCCTTGCAGCAGGACAGTTCGGAGCTAGCTCACCTTCCCAATGGGGGGGCAAGGCCAATCACCCTGGCAGTTCAGAGGACAGGGTGGTCAAGCATCGGCTTCCGGCCAAGCAGGAGTTCAGGGTCAAGGACAGTTTGGTGCAGCGCAGTCTCACACACAATCAGGTGGACAGTTCGGTGCTGGTCAGTCTCCTTCTTACTGGTCAGGACAAAATGGAGCAGTTGCAGGAGCTCAGGCTGGTGCAGGATCCTACGAACAGTCACCATGGAACCACCAGCAACATAGAACACAAGGAGGTGCAGTGCAGAGCATTCGTCAATAGAAATCAGGTCAAGGACATTTGTGGAGATTTTCAGGTCTTGCACAAGGTCAGGTTGAATCTCAAGGCCCAAGGCAATTTGGTGCTGGTGGATTTTCAGGATCGTTCTGCTCAAGGTCAGTCTGGTTTCGGATCTCAAGGCCAAGGGCAATTCGGTGCTGGTGGATTTTCAGGATCGTCTGCTCAAGGTCAGTCTGGTTTCGGATCTCAAGGACATGGACAATTCGGTGGATTCTCAGGAAGGCCTAGTGCTCAGGGACAAGCCGGAGCTGTAGCTGGCGCAGGATCTTTTAACCAATCACCTTGGCAATACAGAGGACAAGGTGGTGTAAATGGAGGACAAGCTGCAGCAGCTTTCGGCCAAGCAGGATATCAAGGTCAAGGACAGTTCGGTGCTAGTGGATTTTCAGGTAGACCTGGTGCTCAAAGTCTGGCCACATCTCAGGCAGGCGCGGGATCATTTAATCAGTCACCCTGGCAATTCAGAGGACAAGGCGGGGCAAACGGAGGACAAGCTGGAGCAGCTTTCAGCCAATCAGGGGCTCAAGGTCAAGGACAGTTACAGACCTTCCTTTTCTGGTGCACAAAGCAATGCCAATGCAGGAGCACAAGGAGGATATGGTGCATTCAGAGGTTACATGGGCATACCGTCAGCCTTCCAGCAAACCCAAGGAGGGCTTCAATTGAGTAAAAGTGAGTCACAGCAAAGCCAATCGAACACCCAACTCCAAGCTCAGCTTTTCGGTGACTCCTCAAGTTGGCCAAGGTGCGGGAGCAGGACAAGGTAGCGCAGGTGCTCAGAGCCAAGGGTCTGCTTCGACAGGATCAGAGCAGGGCGAAGTTGAGGCTGAAGCAGGGGCTGAAGCTGGAGTAGGTATTGGAGCGTAAATGCAATATCCTTCAATATTTTCAATAGAAAACGACAAAGATATGTGATTTGAGAAACAACATTTCAGAAGAAATTTTCCACTCTTTAAAGTTTAAATACATGGACATGTTATGGATCAAATAATAAAATAAATAATTATATTTTCCATACAATTACACTTTTTATAGCCTTTCCCATTACTAAATGAAATTATCAATCACCGCTTAACCATTAAACACAAGCAATAATAATATATAAAACATGATTGACTAACGAACTCTGATTCAAGATTAGTAGAGAACAAATATATAACATGAGTCACCTGTGGTGCAGTGGTTAACATAACAACCTTCCATGCCCAAGGTCGCGGGTTCATACCTGGCAGGTGGTCATAGGGGTTTTTAATAGGAGTAAAAAATTCTTGGTTATGCTGTCCTTTGGAGGCACGTGAAAAGACGGTCCGCAGCCTGTAAAGATCTCTATCATGATAAAACCTGGATAGGTGAAAAAAAAGGACTCCCGCTGTAGCATCGTCAATCAGCCACAGTACCATAAAAGTAATGTCAAATGAATAAAGAAACAAATACATAAAGAAACTGTTGAGAATAATGAGATAATGTGAGGACAAATCTTAAAGGACTTTAGTATTTAGGTACCACTTTCAATGAAACAGACAATAAGAAACCTTTTAGAAAAATATTTTTTCTTCAATTCCTTGAACTACTTTCGTTTATTTTTTTTCATCCCGTCTTGTTATTCTTAAAAAATAGATGCTCATTTTAAATGTTGAAATGGCTCTTCTACTTAAAATAAATAAATAACCAGCTTTGAGTGGTTCGACCAAACCATGTTACTCGTATTTAAAAATATTGAGTGAAGTCAGTTAAAACATAATAGAGTATATAATTAGGGATGCAAACGGAAAACGGATCCGTATCCGGGGAATCCGGCATATCATACGTTGACGATCCGGCAATATATACCCATCCGATTATAGCAAATTTTGGCTAAAAATAGTGTAGTTTAATAAAAAAAAGGTACTTTAAATGCGTTACATTTGGTGTACATGTGTGGTGGTTTCGTACGACGCCAAATCACATCACGCCATCCGTTCAGTTCAGCATCATTCGTTCGCCTATCGCGAGACAATACACGTGTTTTTGTTTTGTCGGTGCTTCCCCTAAATGTAAGTAAACAAATATTATTATCTCGGATATAAGCGGGCTATAGTATCCTATAAGTTGGCTGTAGGGAAACTTCTGAAACAACATTTTTTTTTAGAAAAATTGCTCACTCAAGTGTTAAGGTACTGAATTATATGAAACTCTAAAATCTTGGGAGATTGAGCGACGTTACTGCAAACGTCTTCCTATACTTACTTTCTGAGATAGCTCAGTTAATTTATAAAATCTTATATAATTATAGTTGCGTAATTAACTCAAAATAAATTATTTGAGCATACTAACAATAAAAAACAAGTCTTATATTTATGATAGACACCATCATATTTTGATGAATATTTCTAATGAATGGCAAATTACCACAATAATAAGTTTGTATTATAGGTATAAATCTTTAACTTATTCTACTGACAATATTTGTTTTTCAAATAGTATGTAAGTACTAATTTATTTTTTTTATTTGTTATCCTCCTCTACCCTACAGGGTCATTGGCGTCATACTATTAAATTATACCCTTTTGAAGTACCCTACAATCTTCAAATATTCTAACATTGTGGATGTCTGTTTTTCTGCGTCGATGATTTGTTACATTCGCTTCCAAACCAAATACTCGGTTCAGTGTAAGCGGCAATCCAATATTTTTTCTCAAGTTCTCATACTTTTTACATTCTATTAATAAATGTTTAACGTCTATAAGACGTCACATTTTGTGCAAATGGGTACTTACAGCCGTTTGTAAATTAGTAAATTGGCAACGACCAATTCTCATGTCGCACAGCATGATTTCTTCTCCCCCTGGACTTTCTTTTAATTTACAACTAAACGACTTTTACTAATCACTTTAGTATATATAATCAAAAATCAATTTTGATTTTAGAAAAAGGGTGGTAGAAAACAAATAGTCTTTACTTTTAGCAAATAATCATCAATAGCCATTAACATTTTGCTAGTTACCTAAACTAATCAATTTTTGCTCTATATCTAATCCTAACATAATTTTTATCTTATAAACTTCCTATTATGACTACAATTAAACTCGAATAACTCACTAACAGTTCATCTTGGACCAAAAAGTGAAAATCAACCTGATTTTGTAGAGCCATCCGGATCCGTCCGGATTGATGAAATTTAGGACCGGATCCGGCCGGATTGAAAATTACGCCGGATTGCAATCCCTAATAATAATATATTTTACACCAATAATCATTTGGAGTCTACGTTTCGTGGGTTTTCCCCATCTTCAGAAGTGACTACAGAATATAATTTAATATGAAATGAAGTGACAATGGTTGACTGTGTGTATATAATGAGAGAAGTTGGTTGAGGGTGCAGTCAATTTAACACACAATTAAGCGTAAACTTAATTTATTGATGCCGACGTTTCTGCCGTTTTAATTAATTTATTTAATAATTTATTAATTTATTGCTGCCGACGTTTTCATTGTCATTACTACTATTTCACTTTGTTTGTAATCTTCAGTATAATTTATTTTTCTTATCATCTTTATATATTGTATTCCACTTCTGGTTGTTATCTTTGATTTTTGTTTTTCTTATAGCCCTGAAGTAGGCCTATAATTTAGGCCGAAACGTCGGAACCAATAAATTAAGTTTACGCTTAATTGTGTGTTTAATTGACTGCACCCTGAATCAAATTCTCTCGAATATAATTAACATTTATTATTACAAACAATTAAATATAAATTATGAATTCAGTACTAGAATAAGCAACAATGTTATATAAAAGTCTATTTACAAGACTGGAATGTATAAAGTTATGTAGATATCCATCACTTCAAATTTTGTCAATAATAAAATAAATAAAAAAGTAGTTACAAATTCAAAACATACGATTTGGCCCTAATGGATTAGGGCTATTCTATAACTGTACATTTATACATACTAATATGTGTTTTTTTTTAAATATTTATATATTGAGAAATATTACAATCTGTTTCAGAATGAACAATAGTAATAGAGATATAGGACCACATTCATACAATATATACAGAAAATAACGATAAAGTCAAATTACATAAAATAGAAAAAAAAATCATTTATATGTACAATAAATAAAAAAAAAAAAAAAAAAAAAAAAAAAAAAAAAAAAAAAACCTATATTGAGATAAATGCAAAGTTGGCAAATAAATAAACATCATACAAACAAACATAACTATATACAATATATACAACTGCTAAGGGGACCCCAGACTAGGCTTTTCCCTCCACTTGTGGAGGAAAAGAGCGGAATCCAAGAGATCCCAGCGCCTCTCTCTCAGCCGCATCACTGGTCTTAGCCAGTAGAGGCTGAGTTAGGGCGCAATAGCCACAAACATACAGTTTTTTACCACCTGTTCAGGAATTTAGACAACTTCGTCAAAGGAAAACTTTTTGAAAATGATGATCAAGTGAAAAGTGCGTTTTCAGATTTTGTTTCACTTCAAAGCTCAGAGTTTTTCAGTTTGCGGATAAAAAAGTTGGTGTCACGTTGGGGAAAATGTGTAGAAAAAGAAGGTAAATACTTCGAATAAAATTATCTTGTTTTCATATCGTATTTTTAATAAAAATCCTTTACCTTGAAAACGGAAATTTCATGTGACACAACGCAATATTTCGCGAGCAAAGCCGCGAGGTACAGCTAGTTTGTTATAAACAAATAAAAACTTCTCAAACATTAATGTTCTTCTTCTTTGATCTTCCCTCAAATGGTGATGAACGGGAATATAATTGTGATATTTATTCATACCTATATATGAAATATACAGTAAGGGAAAGTATTGTGATCTTGAAAATTTTAGAATTCCAGTTTTCAAGGGAAATACACGTTTTAGGGTCTTTAGAGTCCATAAGTCCTGCAAAATGGTACTTAATAAGTCTAGGTTGAAAAAGATAAGTTTCATAAAACCTATTCTGACTAATCTTATACTTATTTAATTTATTTTATACTTATGTCTGAGAAGTTACAAAAATTTATAGAACAAAATCGCCAAACCATAAGAGCCACTTGGTAATGTTCTTTTTTATACTTTTACGATTTTCTCAAATTGAATTACTCTGACGAAAAACGGGTTAATATAAAACAAGTTGGACGAATCTGACTAGCAAATAAAGGGCGGAGGAGCAAGAATATATAAATTTTTAATAAATCAAATACTGTTGGAAACCTAAACACTTTAGAAAAAATCTGGTGCGGGCAACACACGACTTTCACTTACCTCCATTTTAAAAATCAATGAATGAATTTTCAAATACAGTTAAAGAAAAAAATATGTGAAACTATTAAGGAATTAATCAAATTGAATTTATACAGAAACATGTGTTTCATTAAAAAATCTATTATTTTATTATCTAAAATAATCAGTTAGTTTTATGTTCATTTCATCACTCTCTATTAACTTTTAAAAGCTTGAGAAATAAGATAATATTTTTTCTAAAATATTTAGCTTTCCAACGGTATATCATACATGTATATTACTGCTCTTATCTTATGTTCAAAAACGAAAAATTGCATTAAAAAAATATTTTTTCTGTTTTCTCCTTTAGTTGGGTATCGAATTTATTCAATTTATATATTTACCTGTTTTTCATCAGCGATAACAAGATAATTTAGTTATTATTATTGAATCTACAAAATTAAAGGTACTTTAGAAGAAGAAAATTTAAAATATCGGCATTTAAGCCTTGTCAGACCATTTTAATCAGAATAAAACGTACATGATATTAAAGTCCATTAAATATTACATCGATATAGCGAGTGTAATCAAAATCGTCGGAACCGTTTTCGAGAAAATTGAAAAAAGGTGCAAAATGCATGGTATAAAGTGCCTCTTCTGGTAAAGATCATTTTGATGAAATAAGTTTTGTCACGTCTCGGGCGTATAGTTGTCTTAAATATGAAATTTTAGTTTCATAGGACTTACCGTTTCCGCCCGGGAGTTACCACACACACACACACAGACCTTTTTGCGGGACTTGGTTATTTGGACTCATGGGACCCTAAAACGTGTATTTCCGTTGAAAACTGGAATTCGAAAATTTTCACGATCGCAATACTTCCGCTTACTATATATATTAAGTGAAAGTAAAATATTAGTTTGTACAAAATGTATTAGTTAATGTTTGGAGTGATGTCAATGGGCGTTTTCTCATCATATATTTTTCATGTATATTGTCTGGCAGCTAATTCACTTGATTTATTAAGTAATACAGGTGTAAACCTCAATAAATAAAAAATAAAAAAGTAATGAAGAGTGATGGAAATAGGATAAAACTAACTTATTGTCGTAGATAACAATATTATTTTTTATTTGATCTGAAACGGCAGGTTTCCATCTAAACTCAATGTAAATCTTTAACCTTTTTTTTCAACTGCAACTTTATTTAAAAGTTCTTAAATTGATGCGATTAACAGATGTAAGTGAATGTCGTGTGTTTGGGCGCACTAGAATATTTTTCCTTTAGTTATATTAGGGGAGGGATATTTCTCTTTCCCCCTCCACACCCCAACATGTAGATCCTATATGGTACTTGATGTTTATTGGAAGTTCTTGAACGAAGAACGTGTGATAGAATATTTGCGAAGTGGATCTCCGTGATTATGCATTAGAACAAATAAGAACAAAGGAGTTATATATATAGCAAGGTGCAAATGTGAAGGTTCACAGTCATCGAGATGAAGCAACTACCCATCTTATTGGTTACAGCTGTTATTTTAACCTTCTATCGCTATGGTAACCAATTTTATTCTCATTGTATGTTTTATGGTTTCAAAGGGATAGAACAGCGGTAAAATAGCTATCACTCAGAGCTGTGCCAATTACAATTAAAAGTAATTAATTAACAGTTAAATTTAATTGAAGCTCACAATTAAAAGTAATTAACTAAATTAAATTGTTAATTGTAGTTGTTCAATTAACAATTAATTTTCATTTTAATTAAAAATTACAATAAACAATTTATTTCAATTTCTCGTTGCAGTTTTTAAGTAAAAAATTGTTGTTTATTTAATATTAAGAATTATAGGGGCATTATGTTGAACCTGTATATATATTTTTTATCTTACAGTTAGGAACAATCTTGATACTAATTATACCTCATTTTATTGTAATCGCTTAAAAATAAGTTTTTTTTTTTTTTTTTTTTTTTTAAATGTGAAAATTCCATTCTTCCGCCATTCGATTATCAGGTTTTTTAAGGTTCTGATACCAATTTTTGTATTGGATTTTGGATCGCGCACAGACTCTAGATTCTTGTTCGGGTTAATGTTTTAATTGTTATAGGCATCGATTATTAGGTTTTTAGGGGTTCTGATTTCATTTTTTGTATCGTATTTAGGATCGCTCACACACTTTTCGATTCTCGTTCGCGTTAATGTTTTAATATATATATATATATATATATATATATATATATATATATATATATATATATATATATATATGCATCGATTATTAGATTTTCGGGGGTTTGATTTCAATTTTTGTATCGTATTTAGGATCACGCACAGACTCTTCGATTCTTGTTCGCGTTTATGTTTTAATTGATATAGGCATCGATTATTAGGTTTTCGAGGGTTCTGATTTCAATTATTGTATCGGATTTAGGATCGCTAGAAACTAGAAATTTTTTTTATTTTTAGAAGTAGCCATTGAAGGACATAAAAAATCCACCTACTATAAACTTTCGACACTATTGCATTTTAAAACTACTAGTTTTTCAAACAATTCATCTGAAATGGCATTCCTCCATGGTACATTTATTAACGTTTTTCAAATTCAAAAATATAAGTCAGACCCCCGAAAACTAATAATCGATGCATATATCAATTAAAACAATAACGCGAACAAAAATTTAAAAAACTACATCAAGAAAAAAACGGATAATGTTGACTGAATGTATTTTTAATTTTAAAAAACATATTTTTGAAGATATTAAAAAAAAAAGTTTATTATTAATTCTTATGAATAATCCTAACTGTAATATTAACTTTATAATAAGTAATTCTTTCTAATTAAAATTAATTATCAATTAACAATTAGAATTACCAATTAAAATTAATTAACTAGTTTAATTAAATAAAGTCAATTGAGGATCCTTTTAATTAATTAATTTTAATTAATTAAATTAATTAGTTAGAGGTGCGTTTAAATTGTTTTTTGAATTAATTGCCCAGCTCTGCTATCACTACTATGGTATCACTATGGTAACCAATTTTGTTGTCTTTGTATGTTCGCTTTATTGTTTTAAATCTTGGTTAGCAACGCTGGTAGTAGTAACGTTTTGATGTATATTTTGATTTGATTTCAGTTAAATAGTAAAGGGTACGTATAACTAAAATTAAATTTAAAATAATTTTGATTAGATGAATTTTAAGTCCCATCTGGCTAAAAAAAGTATACCCTCTTTCAATTTTCCAGCATGTCATTAGAAATCTGTATTTTTATCTGTCATTAGTTTTTCTATTTTCTATACACATCATTTATTTTTATTCGAAAATAAAAAAAATGTTTATACTATATCATTGATATACCAGTTTTCTACAATTTATAGTTTTCGTGTTAGACTTACCAGATACAGACACAGAGAGCATTTCGAGGCGACAAGGATATTTGGACTCTTGTTCCCTCAACTCAAAAGACCCTAAAACGTATATTTCCGTTGAAAACTGGAATACGAAAATTTTACGATCACAATACCTTCCCTTACTATACATCTTATATATAGGTAAATTAAAATAAAAAATCTATTATTCAAGTAACATTCCATACTTAATAAAAAGTATTATGTTTCTAGGTGCCTATGCATCGTCGAAAGAACTAGCAGAAGGTAATGCTGTATCCACAATTGGTGATGACATGGGAGGTAAAACTAGCACTCGAAGTGGAATGTCCTTCTTCAGCTCTTCTTCTTCCTCTGGACCACGATTCTGGACCTCCATGTTCTCTGGCCCTGAGACTGGAGGCTCGGTCGTCTCCTTCAGCAACAAACCCTTCAGCACAGGAGGAGTCCACGTCAGCAAAAGCGAATCCTCTTCCAGTGGAACTAACCAGATCCAATCACATTTCGTACATAATTTCGCTTCTGATCCTGATGACGATGATGTCGCTCAAACAGGAACTTTCGTTTCAGAAAAAGACGAAGAAGTGATGCCGTCAAAAGGGCGAGCTCAAAGTAGCGCTAACGCTGGGGCTCGAACCCGACTTCTCGGCATTGGAGGATCAGGCTCTCGCTCTAGATTTTTAGGACTCGGGCTAGGCCTTTTGTAAATGTCCTTTCAAGCAAAGTTTTCCTGTTAAGAAATCATAATAAATTTATACTGCATAAGAGTTTTGTTGAAGAACATAATTGAATAATCTGAGATAAACCTGTATATGCTCCTCAATTATATTGGGATGTGTCACATGAAATGTCCGTTTTCAAGGTAATGGATTTTTAATAAAAATACGATATGAAAACAAGATAATTTTATTCGAAGTATTTACCTTCTTTTCCTACATATTTTTCCATTTCACATTTCACTTGATCATCTTTTTCAAAAAGTTTTCCTTTGACGAAGTTGTCTAAATTCCTAAACAGGTGGTAATCTGTTGGAGACAAGTCGGGAGAATATGGTGGGTGTGGAAGAACTTCGTAGCCCTGTTCTTTCAATTTTTGCACGGTATGTTTTGAAACATGGGGACTTGCTACCGCTCAGTGAGATCATGAGGTAGTCATGTATCAAGCTTTTTTACTTTCCCAATACACTTTTAATGTCTGGAAACGGTAGATGCACTTGCATTTAGTTGTGCTGAGAGTCCTTTAACTGTTTGGTAGGGGTTTCCTTTTCCTGTATGTTTGAGGACATCGTTGTCTATTACGGACAGAGGTCTTCCTCGGGGCAAGTTTTCCAAGTCGGTATCCCCAGCTGAAAACTTAGCAAACCAACGGCGAATGGTCCGTTCATTAACACATCCCCAATGCCTTGCAAATATTTCTAGCGGCCTCAACTGCTGAATGGCCGAGTTAAAACTCGTACAAAAATATTACTCGAAAATCGCGTGTTTCCATGTTCATATTTGGAGGTATACTAAAAAGTGGGTAATTGATTGGGAAGCTAATGTTTATAATAAAAAGGTAGAGGATTAGTAACTGTTTACTTTAAATATGTAAACATTCGGAAGGAAACAACAGGACCTGCAAAATCCTTTATGTATTTCAGAAACTATAAAAACGGACATTTCATGTGAAACAACCCAATATTTGCTGTCAGGTTCCAATGCTACCTTTTGTATCGTCCCTGAATAACCTTCTCACCACCTTCAAATCCTCAAGACAACAAATAAAAGAAGAAAAAAAAAACTTGGGATAATAATCGACAAAGCACTATATTCAAAACCCACAGCTTATGAGCTCCACTTATTTTTCTCAACTTTGCCTTTGCGGCTGTAAGGTATGTACTTGAGATCAGATTGAGTAAATTATGGACTAACCACTAAGTTAAGTTGATGTGACACCTTCCCTCCACACGCTTACAATATATATTCGTGTCTTACCGACTACAAACCATAAACTTTTAATCCTATATCTGCAGTATCCTGCAATTGAAACCCTCAGTCTATTATCTAAAAATACGATCCGTCTTTTCTTACCTCCGTATCTCTTCCCAAAATACTGAAAACTTCCATCGTTCCTTTTTTATTTTTCTACATTTTGCCCGGATATGAGGTATGTACTCGAGAGCATATTGAAGCGAATTGTGATCTCTCCTTTAAGATATGTCAACGGTACCTCAAGGCTGACCGCCCTGACCTATCTCGCTAAGGTATGTTGAAGTTACACCTTCCCTGCACACATTGACAATATCACTTCGCATCTCGTCTATAGAAAACCATAAAATTTTAATCCTACATCTGCAGTATCCTGCAATCGAAATCCTCAGTCTATGTGAGGTGTGTACTCGAGGTCAGATTGAAGCGTATCATGAGCTGCTGTTTATGTTTTATCATCGTTATCTCAGGGTCCTCCGCGACCCACCTCTAAGGGCTAGTTTATACCGCAGGCGTTTTGGGTGCTATTTAATTCCAGGAACCCGCTACCGCTACAGCCCCCAAAACGCGTGCAGTATTAACAGGTCCTAAATTAAGTTTAAGCGACTCCTTTACTACACACATTAGCAATGCCTCTTCGCATCTTATGTACATCAAACCTTTAAATTTTAGTTCCATATCTATTGTCTTCTGTAATTGAATCCACAGTTCATTCTCTGAAAATAAGATTCCACCTTTTTGACCTACATAACCTTTCCTACAAAACTAAATCTATTATTATTGCTCCCTTTCTTAGTCACTCCTCAACTCTCTGAAATATATTTCCTTCTTTAATCCGCTATATTACTTTCACTTACTATATATAAGTAAGGGAAAGTATTGCGAACGTTAACATTTTCGAATTCCAGTTTTCAACGGAAATACACATGGGTCCCCTGAGTCCAAATAACCAAGTCCCGCAAAAGGTCTGTTTTTTTTTTTTTGTTTTTTTTTTTCGGGTAGGGGAAAAATCTTTCATCAGACGAAGTGCAACTGTCAGGCTACACAACAGTGTGAGATTCCTACTCACTAAAAAACCACCTCCCAATTCGTCTTTACCACCCCACGGAACCGCTGTCAAGCATTACTTCATGGGGGGGCAGAAGGGCTAAATGCCAGCTACTTTACTGGACATCTGATTTAGGCTAGGCCGATGCACCGCCTCTCCTTTCTTGCTCCTGTACTCTGAGTTTTCTGCAGATTTGTGCTGCATAATCAGCTGCAGCGCTCCAACTCTCCTGACTAGCCATCATCAAGGAGACTAAATTTTCGGGTGATGCTTTTGTACTAAATTTAGCGTCTATCTCCGATCTTTCTCGAACGAATCCCGAACAAGAGAAGAATGCATGTTCCACTGTTTCTTCTATGGGATCACAAAATGGGCACAATGAACTTTCCTCTATTTTGAAACGGGCTAAGTACGCTCTGAAGCAACCATGCCCAGTAAGCAGCTGAGTGAGATAGTAATCTACATCTCCATGTTTCCGGGATAACCATGTCGATATGTCGGGAATTAGGCGGTAGGTCCATCTTCCACAAGATGAAGCGTTCCAGCGTCTCTGCCATATATCAAGTGTATGAACTCTCTCTTGTTTTGCTAAAGAAGCCCAGTGAGCATCCTTCTCTTCTTGTTTTCTTTGGTAGATCCTTCTACGTTCATCTGCCAAAAGATCAATCGGAGGCATGTCTGCGATGACGCATACAGCGTCGTAGGACACAGTGCGAAAAGCTCGAGCGACACGCAGGGCACTTCTCCGATGCACACTAATAACTTTCCGGACATATGATTGCACTTGGCAGGATTCTGCCCAGATCGGTGCTGCGTACAGAAGCGTGGAACTGGCTACATTGGCCAGAAGCTTCCTCTGGTTTCCCCTTGGTCCACCAATATTTGGCATGATTCTGGCCAATTCATTTACCACATTCGCTGCTCTATTACTAACTTTAAGCAGGTGTTCATCAAATCGAATTCTAGCGTCAATATGCACTCCGAGATATCTAATTGATGGCTTGGATAGGATATCGAACTCCCCGACGGTGAAACTGACTGTCTCCTTCACTTTCCTACTGGTTATCAATACTGCCTCAGTTTTATGATCAGCAAGCTGAAGGCCTGCCGCTGAGAGCCATTGACGAATCATAAAGATAGCCTTGTTCCCATTATAAGATATCTCCTCCAAGAGTTTCCCCCGAACTATGATTGCCAGATCGTCAGCAAAACCAAGCGTAGTAGTTTCTTCTGGCAGGGGTAACCTGAGCACACCGTCATACATTATATTCCACAGAAGTGGTCCTAGAACCGAACCCTGAGGAACGCCACCTGTGACTTTGTAGCTTTTTAATCCTGCTTTCGTATCATACCTTAAAATTCTGTCGGTAAAATAACTCTCAATAATCTTCATGAGGTAATATGGGACTTGCATATTTTTCAATCCGTTTAAGATACAATCCCACCGAGCTGAATTAAAGGCATTTTTAATGTCTAATGTTATAATGGCGCAGTACTTCTTACTACCTCTTCTCCATCTCTTTCCCGCAGTGGCTTCCTGAGCAGTTTTGATAGCAAAACCGATGGCATCTATTGTCGATCTGCCCTTCCGAAAACCATACTGGTCATCAGATAATCCTCTGACTCCTTCACTAAAGTCAATTAACCTGCCATAAATGATCCTCTCCAGTACCTTGCCAGCAGTGTCCAGGAGACATATTGGTCGATAAGAAGCAGGATCTTCCGGAGATCCCTTTCCTTTTGGCAGGAGCACAAGACGTTGCTTCTTCCACTGTGTTGGAAAGATACCTTCACTGAGACAGGCATTGTACACATCTAAGAAGATTTGTCGCCTTGACATGATAGCCATTTTCAAGGCAATATTGGGGATATTATCCGGGCCCGGAGCTTTGGAATCCGCAATTTTCCTGCATGCTAAGTCTAGCTCTTCCATCGTGATTTCCGGCACTGGTTCTAGATCCGGCATTGCTATAATACCAATGGGTACTTCTGAACGTCTTGGAAATAGCACTGCCACTATTTTTCCTAGCAATTCTGGACAGCTCGGAGGCGGCAATTTCGAACTTTTCAGTTTGGCCATAACCACTTTGTATGGCCTTCCCCACGTGTCTTCCTCTACCTCATCACACAGCCTCTTCCAGCAGTTACGCTTACTTTCTTTTATTGCCTTAACTAAGTCCCTCTTAGCTTGCTTATGTTCCTGATTCCGTGCCTCATATTGTAAGCAACCTCTCGCTCGCTGGGCTAATCTTCTGGTACGAAAACAGACTCGCCGGAGAACAGCAATCTGATCGGTCCACCAATATACTGTCATGTGTCGTTTTCTCCTGGAAGATCTGGCCATTGATGCATCACAAGCATCAGTAATAAACTTCATCAACCGTGTTACACTTTCTTCTACTGTTTCTGGTAATTCGATTCTTTCTTTCATCATGATGTCAAATGAATCTTTGTCGAAGGATCGATGGTTCCAACCTACTGCTGGCAGCGTTTTTATTTTTTCAGTTTTCCATCTGGAACACTGACTTGACAGCAGATGGCCTGATGGTCACTATGGGTATAATGATCACTAACGTGCCAACAGCAGTCCTGACAGGCAAGGTTAGCACTTACACAAGTCAAATCAATTATCGAGGAAGTACCATTCCTAGAGAACGTCGGAGTAGAGCCGGTATTTAGGAGAACAACATCAAGAGTAGCAAACGTGTCGAGAAGACATTCGCCTCTCCTATTTGTATATTTGCTACCCCATGCAGTAGCCCATGCGTTGAAATCACCAGCGATTATAAGAGGTTGTCGACCACGCAGTTCATGCTCAATACCATCAAGTAGAGCCTCAAATTCATCTTGTGGTGCACTAGGTGATGCGTAGACACTACAAATATAAATGTCTTTTACCCTGATCCATATGAATCCTCTTCTTCGAATCGGTTGGACTTCCTGTATGAAGTGGTCCTTACTGACCCATATAGCTGCTCGGCTACTAAGGTCCTTCATCCAGGGACCATCGACGTCTCTGTACTGCTCGCATAGTATAGCGATATCGATGTCCTTCTCACTGATAGTTTGCCACAAGAGGTCCTGTGCAGCTTCACAATGATTAAGGTTCAGCTGTAAAAACCTCATCGGCGTTTAATAACTGCTTCAACCGCTCGTTGGTAAATAGGGCATTTAAAGCAACCCGTTGGATGCCTGCGGTTTGCTCCCTCAGGGCATAGCAGACAGTTCGATTCACCGTTACAATCTCGCAAAGGTCTCTCTGTGTGTGTGTGTGTGTGTGTGTGTGTGTGTGTGTGTGTGTGTGTGTGTAGTAGCTCCCGGGCAAAAACCTTAAGTCCTATGAAACTGAAATTTCATATTTGAGACAAATATACGCCCGAGACGTTACAAAACCTTTTTAATAAAAATGAGCTTACCAGAAGAGCCACTTTTATAGCATGCACAATTTTCTCAAAAACGGCTCCGATGATTTTGATTTAACTCACTATATTGATGTAAAATTTAATGGGCTTTAATATCATGTAGGTTTTATTCTGATTAAAATGGTCTGACAAGGCTTAAAATGCCGATTTTCTTCCTCTATAGTACCTTTAATTTTGTATATTTTATTAAAATAACCATATTATCTAGTTAGCATTGATAAATAACAGCTAAACTTGCAAGTTGAGCAAATTTGAAAAGTATATATATAAAAATATTTTTTTAATGCAATTTTTCGTTTTTGAACATAAAAACAGTAAAATACATGTATGATACATCGTTGGAAAGCTAAAGATTTTAGAAAAAAATATTATCTAATATACAAGAGCTTGTAAAATTTAATAAAGAGTGATAAAACTAACTGATTATTTTAGATAATAATATAATAGATTTTTTAATAAAACACATGTTTCCTATAGAAATTTGATTTAATAAATTCTTTAATAGTTTCACTGATTTTTAGCTCTAACTGTATTTGAAAATTCTTTAATTGATTTTAACAACGGTAAGTGAAAGTCGTGTGTTGCACGCACCAGATTTTTTTTTTTACTTTTCCTATCAATTTATAATTGCTGAATTTAACTTTTTTTAATTTACCAAGATAGTTGAATAAGGAGTATATTTCACCCAGAAACTGCATCTGGCAGTATAACTATAGGGTTGATGCAAAATTAATGCAGGTTTCCTCTATTGCAATATCTTAATTCCAATTGTGTAAACAAAGCTAATCCTAACATTGATCATTATTATACCAAAACAAACCTTATCTAATACCCTCTCTTTCATCATGAATTTGTTTAGTAAAATCGTTTTGTTCAGTGTGTTCAAAGGTCTTGAATCGAAAATGTCAAAGTGCGATTTTCGTCAAATTTATTTTTACGAATTTAAATTAGGGCACAGCGCTGCGCAAACGGCTCGTAATATTAATGAAGTGTGGGGTCAGGGGGCTATTAATGAGTGCACGGTGCAGCGTTGGTTCCAGAAGTTTCGCAGAGGAGATTTCGACCTCGAAGACAAGGAAGGTCGGGGTCGTCATCTTGCTCTGGACAACGACCAGCTGAGGTCAAAAGTGGAAGAAGACCCAACCAAAACCACACGAGAAATGGCGGCGGAACTCGGAACTCAAAAATTGGAACGTCTTTGCCCAGCATTGATGAATCGGAAGGGGCCGATCCTGCTCCACGATAACGCCAGACCACACGTTGCACAACCAACGCTTCGACGACTGCACGAGTTGGGCTACGAAGTTCTCCAACATCCGCCTTATTCACCTGACCTCTCTCCTACAGACTTCCACTTTTTCAGGCATCTGGACAACTTTTTGAGGGAGAAAAATTTTCAAAACCAGGACGACATTGAAAATTCTTTTCGTGATTTCATTGAGTCCAGGGATTCGGATTTTTTTTTCTGGTGGAATAAGAAAGCTTGTTGAACGTTGGCAAAAGTGCATTGATTCAGATGGAAATTATTTTGATTAAATATATATGGTTAAAGTAAAGATATGGCGTATTTACAATACCTACTAAAAACCTGCATTAATTTTGCATCAACCCAATATATTCACAAACTCACCGAAATCGATGAAAAAACACATCTTTAAACATTTCTTCTGTTTCTACGATTGACATGCCGACGTATAATGCTATTGTTGTTCACTAAACAATGGCTTTCACTAGTTTCCATCTTGGACCGCCAACAAAGATCATGGATTATTGAATGTCCAGGGCTACACTGTCCTTACACAGAAGCTTACTAAGATTACCTCTTTCTTATTTTTAATTAAGAATATTACCTCTCAACCCTATTAAGAAGATGATATACAATTTTAGCAATTAAGATAATAAAAGCACAAAACGGCAGTCTTAGAATTTTCATGTTATATTTATTATTGAAAATAGAACATACCAAAATAATATTAAAGCATAATAATAAATAAATAATAATAAAATGTACATGTACATAGTTACTATGCCACAGTAGATTGTTTGAAATACTATTTTATAATGATCTGAATTTTGTACAATTTAAAATAATGATTAGTAGATAGCTAATGAAGTCTATTACCAGATCTGTAACTCAGTTATCGGAAAAAAGGGGATTAGCACGGAAAGTGAAATTGCAACTATACAAAATACAACAAAGACTGCCAAGAAATGTTCCACAGCAGTAATACAGCTTAGTACTTGAAGGATGTGTGAGTAAGTAAGAAACAGGTGAGCTGGCGCACTTTTTTCAGGAGAGACAAAACAAAACTTAGCTTCCTTAGTGGATTTTGCAGCGTGCAGGGCCATGGATATCGCTTTTTTAAGGCAGGGACTCGGTCGATCCTTCTGAAACTAGGTAGTGGACTTCAGACTTTTACTCCAACTTTTTCCGCCCAGCATACAGTCCACATTATTTGTATTTTGTTTTTTTTTTTATTCAGCAAATGCCCCAACAATCAGTTCTAAGTTAATTTATACACAAATGAGCCCTGAAAAGCAAAGTGCATAAGTCACTTTTCGTATTGGAAACTTAGGACCTGCACATTTTGAGTGGTCCGTATCACTCCCCCTGAAAAACTACAGGTTTTGTTGCAGCATTATGAGGTAGTTCGATTTAGAAACATTTTCAGGAGTTTTCTAATTGCATAGATGCAAAACATGATTTTTCTAAGAATCATGTTTACTTGACTTATGCCACTTGGAATTTCAAGGGCTCAAATAACCAAGGAGCGGAAAAATCAGTATTTGTGTGTGTGTGTGCACTTTAAATAAAAACAATATTATATACAATCATTTGTTTTGTCCTTGAGCTAAAAAAAAAAAAAAGTCAAGGGAAACCAGAATCTTAGGAGCTCTTGGATACGAATAATAACACAATTATTTATCATCAGGTCATTTTAATAATGACTTTATCAATTGCTAATTATAGGAACTATAATATTGATTGGCTTAGGCTTCAACATCGACCTCAGCGCTTGCCTCGGCTTCAGCTTCACCTTGAGGTACTCCTGCAGATCCCTGTGCTCCTGATCCTAATCCTGCAGAAGCAGACCCTTGGCTTTGGGCTCCTCCAAGACCTGGCAGGCCTGAGGATGAGCCACTGAAAATCTGTGTTTGAGTGTGGCTATTAGATTGGCTCTGTTTCGATTCTTTTTTGCTGAATTGGATTCCTGCCCCGGTTTGTTGTTGTTCACCTCCTGCAATTCCTGCTTCCGCTCCAGCACTAGCGTCGCTTTGGGCACGGAATCACCAAATTTTCCCTGACCCTTAGCTCCAGCTTGTCCTTTAGCTTGCTGTTGTCCGTAAGATCCGGCACCAGCATTAGCTTCAGCGGTGGATTGGCCTTGTCCAGGTCTAAATTGTGGCCTTTCAGAACCCACTCCCACCTGTGTTTGGGTCTGAGCTCCTCCGAACTGTCCTTGACTTCCAAACCGACCTCCGGCCCCAGCCTGGGATTGAGATTGTGCACCTCCTTGAGCCCGTTCTCGTCCAAACTGCCTTTATTCCAAACTGCCGCCAGCTGTGTTTGAGCTTGGGCTCCTCCAAACTGTCCTTTGCCTCCAAACTGACCACCAGCACCAGCCTGTGCTTGAGACTGAGAACCTCCTTGAGTCCGGTCTCCTCTGAACTGTCCTTGACCCTGAGCAGCTGCTTGGCCGGAACCTCCTCCAACTGCTACTCCAGACTGCGCCGATCCACGGCCGAACTGCGATCCGCCTGCCCCAAAACGACCTCCAGCCTGAGCTTGGGATTGTGCTCCGCCTTGGGAATGGGGTCCTCCTTTCGAAGATCCACCGACACTTACTCCCGCACCCGAAGCAGCTACTCCTGCATTCCCTCCTGTTCCACTGTTGGCTGCAGCTTGCCCATATCCACCTAGAAATGTTTAAATAGACGTTAGACGAATGGGCTGTTCCAATCCTTAACCTATTATTTCTACATTGCTCAGTTTGAATGTTTGTAATAATTTACATCTTAACGAACCTTATCCATTATGAAGAAATATATATTTTACTAGAATATTCTACTGTACTAAATATTCCGTATATTATACGAAGATATTTTTATATACAGAGATGCATTATCTGTGAAGCATATTATATATATGATCTAGTTACCATAGGATTGGGTCGATGCCGCCTGTAAGATGGCTACCGCAAAGAAGACGACTTAAGCTTCATCTCGATGAACTGCCGACCTCAACCTTTGTCCCTCCTTTTATACTTGGCAAGCTCCACAATGTTTCCATGCAAAATCACGAAGTCGACAAATATTCAATCACACGTTCTCTTCCATTTAATTGTAAACAAAATATGGAATATTTTATTTGTCATACATTATGTTTTGTTCTTTTGCAGCTATTTTTGAAACTGTTAAACATCTAATTATAGAAAGATCTAATTTTGCTTTTAAACCTACCTCAATACAAGGAACTAGCTTGGAATTTTGTTCGGGCATAAATATTATTTGTTTTGGATAATCAGAATAGTATTTGAAAAAAAAAAAATTTAAGGTAGTGCCTAGAGAACTTTTTTTCAGTACAGGATAAGAATGCACAGGACAATCGCTTGGATTGATCATCCTTAGCTATGCTTTTCAGCTTGTCACTCTACGATCAATATAAGATCACAAAACTATATTATGTTCTATTCTTATTATAGTTTGACGTTTTAACATACTATAAAAAAAAATGTTATTGGAAGTAAATCTCAACGGTCAACTAATTATTGGGTTGATGCAAAATTAATGCAGGTTTTTAGTAGGTATTGTAAATACGCCATATCTTTACTTTAACCATATATATTTAATCAAAATAATTTCCATCTGAATCAATGCACTTTTGCCAACGTTCAACAAGCTTTCTTATTCCACCAGAAAAAAAATCCGAATCCCTGGACTCAATGAAATCACGAAAAGAATTTTCAATGTCGTCCTGGTTTTGAAAATTTTTCTCCCTCAAAAAGTTGTCCAGATGCCTGAAAAAGTGGAAGTCTGTAGGAGAGAGGTCAGGTGAATAAGGCGGATGTTGGAGAACTTCGTAGCCCAACTCGTGCAGTCGTCGAAGCGTTGGTTGTGCAACGTGTGGTCTGGCGTTATCGTGGAGCAGGATCGGCCCCTTCCGATTCATCAATGCTGGGCAAAGACGTTGCAATTTTTGAGTTCCGAGTTCCGCCGCCATTTCTCGTGTGGTTTTGGTTGGGTCTTCTTCCACTTTTGACCTCAGCTGGTCGTTGTCCAGAGCAAGATGACGGCCCCGACCTTCCTTGTCTTCGAGGTCGAAATCTCCTCTGCGAAACTTCTGGAACCAACGCTGCATCGTGCACTCATTAATAGCCCCCTGACCCCACACTTCATTAATATTACGAGCCGTTTGCGCAGCGCTGCGCCCTAATTTAAATTCGTAAAAATAAATTTGACGAAAATCGCACTTTGACATTTTCGATTCAAGACCTTTGAACACACTGAACAAAACGATTTTACTAAACAAATTCATGGTGAAAGAGAGGGTATTAGATAAGGTTTGTTTTGGTATAATAATGATCGATGTTAGGATTAGCTTTGTTTACACAATTGGAATTAAGATATTGCAATAGAGGAAACTGCATTAATTTTGCATCAACCCAATACATCCACAATGAAAAAAATGTTATATTCATTTATGTGGCTACTCCACAATCACCAATGTACTTAATGTACATGATTTATTTTACAGACATCAGATGCCGTAACTATTTTTAAAAAACTATAGTCAATTTATATCAATTATGTTATTTAGACCCATTGGGCTCTGAAATAAAAAGTTCTGTCGAAGTTCAGATTCTCGAAAATCTAATGATGGGAGAAGACGAAAATAATAACAATAAATTAAATTAAATCATCATCATGATCTTTCCTTGCCTATCACCACATGCAGTGTGAGGTGCCTTTCCTTAGATACTACACAATACTCTTCGATCCTTAACCAATTCTTTTCTTTTGGCCCGTTCCAGTCCTCTCTTCGCGAAAGCTTGCCTTAATCCATCCTCCCAAAGGTGTCGGGGTCTCCCTCTATATCTCCGTCCGATTGCTTTAGCCTCATATGTCATCCTGGCAAGACGATGGTTTTCTATCCTTGATATATGTCCGAACCATCTTAGGCATTGCTCTTCTTTCCGCAGGTTCAAATGTGTTGCAGACTCGTTCTCTCCTGGTTTTTCCCTCTGAGGATTCTCATTTCTGTAGCTTGAATTTTGCTTTTTTGTTTCGAGGCAATTGACCACGACTCTGAGGAAGAGGTTAGTATAGGCTGAAAGGTAGATTTATATACCTTCACTTTAGTTTTCTTTGAGACCTCTATGTTGTTCAGGAAGTTTCTAATTAGAGTTTAGAACATTTGTTCCCATTATCAATATGTCAGCTTTCATTAAAAATAGACTCACAGGAGTTTGAAGCACCGAACCTGTTCGATGTCGACCAGTCTCTTATTCTTATTATCTTTCGACGCGGAATCCTACCAATTCTCATTACTTTGGTCTATTCAGGATTTATCTCCATGTTAATGTTTTGCAGTCCCGTTTGGATAATTTTTATGTTGTTAATCAAATCACTGTCATTGTTGGCTAAGACTACTATATCATTGGCAAAAGCCATTAAAGAATAGTTAATTAACCAGTTAGTCGCAAATTCCTTAATCCCAGGTGAAACTTCTCATTTGGCCTGAGATATAGCCGAATCCAAGACCAGAATAAAAAATTAAATTAAAATATTTAAAAAAACTTGTATCAATTAGGTACTACAGCTAAGTCTTGAAAGTATCTGAAGGCATGACTAGACCTCACAGCAATCATGGAAGTAATGTTTGACATATCGCTTCTTTTGGTATTCACAGAGGCTTTAACAGGCACATACATGGAATTCAGACGTTGATTTCCACAAGGTACATTGCCGATAAAATATTTTGAGGTCCCCTTTTTTTGAAGTGAAAACTTCTTTAGGCGAGTTATGCGATTTTTGGCTGGTGTAAAAGCTTCGATTTCGTAACCATAGTGACTTTGCCAACATGCTCTTGAACGGCATATGCGCAGCGGTCTATTCATTTTTTAAAATTGTTATATTTTAATATCTCCATTTTTCATTAAATTTTATATATATATATATATATATATATATATATATATATTATGAAAAAAAGGGAGAAGATCTGCTCCTTTGAGTCCAAAATCCTTTTGTATTCGCAAATTTCGATTCAAAGGAGAAAAATAAAAAATAAAATAAAAATTGCGTTTAAGCTATAAAGAGATAAGAAGAAAAAAATATGCAATATTCTAAGCAACAAAGTTCTACATCAACGAACAAATTAACAATAACGATTGAAGGGAAGAGAAAATTAAGCGGAGTATAGATATAAGAAAAAAAATCATCCATTTTAATTTTTTTTTAAATGGATCAATCTTCTAATAGAGAATAATTCGAATTATAATGCCGAAATTCAAGATGGAGAGCAAATTAAGATTAGTCAATATCAACACAGGCAAAAAACGTCATTGAGTCAACCTATTTTCATACATTGAGGTAGATCTAAGGTCAAAGTTAAATTATAAGTTCTATAATTAGATGGTCTTGAAAATAAACTATTTAACATTTTGTTTACAATAAAATGTGATACAACGTGTTTTTAAATATTTGTCGTGATTTTGCATGGTAACACTGTAGAGCTTGACAGGTATAAAAGGAGGGACAAAGGTTGAGGTCGACAGTTCATTGAGATGAAGCTTCAAGTCGTCTTCTTTGCGGTAGCCATCTTACAGGCGGCATCTGCCCAATCCTATGGTAACTAGATCGTAAATATAAATATGGTTTGGGTATATACAACAATGTATGATAAATCTACATATCATTCAGTAATAATGCATCCTTTGTTTATCAAAATATCTTCTTATGAATTCTGATTAATTTTAATGCAGTATTTATGTAGAATAATCTAGACAAATATATATTTGTCCCTAATAGCTAAGGCTGGTTGAAAAGCAAATGAATAACATATATTCAAACTGAAAAATGCATTGTAGAGATAATAGGATATTGTATAAGATTAAAATTGAAATATTCTACTTGCCTTAACTTTATTATAACATTTCCAGGTGGATATGGGCAAGCTGCAGCCAACAGTGGAGCAGGTGGCAATACAGGTTTAGCTGCTTCGGGCGCTGGAGTAAGTGACGGTGGATCTTCGAAAGGCGGACCTCAGACCCAAGGCGGCGCACAATCTCAAGCTCAGGCTGGAGGTCGTTTTGGTGCTGGTGGGTCGCAGTTCGGTCGTGGATCGGTGCAGTCTGGAGTAGGAGTCGGCGGAGGACCTTCCGGCCAAGCAGCTGCTCAGGGTCAAGGACAGTTCGGAGGAGACAGGGCTCAAGGAAGCTCTCAGTCTCAAGCACAGGCTGGCACTGCTGGACGGTTTGGAGGCAAAGGACAGTTTGGAGGAGCCCAAGCTCAAACACAGGCTGGCGGACAGTTTGGAGGTAAAGGACAGTTTGGAGGAGACCGGGCTCAAGGCGGTGCACAATCTCAATCCCAGGCTGGGGCCGGAGGTCGGTTTGGTGGACAAGAACAGTTTGGAAGAGCTCAAGCTCAGACACAGGCTGGTGGACAGTTTGGAGGTTCTGAAAGGCCACAATTTATACCTGGACAAGGACAATCCGCCGCTGGAGCTAAAGCCGGTGCAGGGTCTTATGGACAGCAGCAAAGTAAAGGACAAGCTGGAGCTCAGGGTAAGGGACAGTTTGGTGTCTCAGGTGCCAAAAGCGACGCTAGCGCTGGAGCGGAAGCTGGAAACGCAGGAGGTGAACAACAACAAACCGGGGCAGGAATTCAATTCAGCAAGACGGAATCGAAACAGAGCCAATCTAATAGTCACACCCAAGCACAGATCTTCGGTGGCTCTTCCTCAAGCTTGCCAGGTCTTGGAGGAGCCCAAAGCCAGGGGTCTGCTTCTGCAGGATTAGGATCAGGAGCAGAGGGATCTGCAGGAGTACCTCAAGGTGAAGCTGTAGCCGAGGCAAGCGCTGAGGCCGATGTTGAAGCCTAAGCCATTCAACAATACAGTTCCTATAATTAACAATTGATGAAGTCATTATTAAAATTATCTGATGACGAAAATGGTGTTGTTATTCATATCTGATATCTGATGACGAAAATGGTGTTATTATTCATATCCAATCGTTCCTAAGATTATAGTTTCCCTTGATTTTTGTTTTTAAGCTCGAGGTAGAACAATTAATTTAATTTGTATGATGTGCCATCTTTGATATATGATATTGTTTATTTAAGCGCGCGCACACAAACAAACACAGCTTTTTGCGCGGTTTAGTTATTTGGATAGGAAGTACTTTAAAACAAGGATTTTCGAAATTAATTCGGATTGCTAAACTTTTCCTTAGTATGTCTTTCATAATAAAAATATATGTGAAAGTGCAAACAAGAATCTAGTTTAGTTCTATTGATGCGGATAGTTTTTCTTAAAGTAAAATACCTTACCCGGAAAAAGTGACTAGGGAAGGGAGATTTAAAAAACTGATTTTGCTCCTATGAGTTGTGAGTTGGTCCTTCTCTAGTCAACTGAGATCCTATTGCACTTAAAGGCATGGAGTTCTCGAGATTACAGGATGAATGTTTTCAATATATTTGTGTTAACATACCCTTTTTGAAGTTGATGGTTTACAAAAAAATCTAATTCGCACAACTCAAAACGTTAACTTACCTCCTTGAAATAAATATTTACTTTTAAATTTTTGAATAAACTAATAGTTGATGAATTATTTTTTTTATTTGTTATCCGCCTCTACCCTACAGGGTCATTGGCGTCATCATATTAAATTATACTCTGTTGTAGTATCCTACAATCTTTAAATATTCAAGAAGTTTGGATATATACTTTTATTCGTCGCCGAGTATTTGGTTAAGCGTGAGTGGCAATCCAATAGCTTTTCTCAAGTTTTTGTATTTTTTGCATTCTAATAACAAGTGGTTCACACTCTGTATGACGTTGTCACATTTCGTGCAAGTGGGTGCTTCTAACCGTTTTGGGAGGTACCCATGGGTAAATTTTCAATGACCGATTCTCAATCTGCACAGTAGGATTTCTTCCCTCCTAAACTTTCTGGTGTTAGTTAACCATTTGCTGCAATCAGGTTTCACTGCTTCTAACTTTGTCTGCCCTCTTTTCCACTTTTCCGTCCAATCCGCTAGGAACCCTTTTTTCGATTGGAGCATCCAATCTTCTACGGTTACTTCATTAATTTGGACAATTCCACTCTCTTCTCCTATTCTGGCAGTGTTGGCTGCTTGTTCAGCTTTTGCATTGCCCGGAATTCCTCGATGGGCTGGTACCCATAGCAACACAACATGTGTATGTCCGAGTTTTATTTTCCAACTCTCGTAAATTATTTCCCGGATTATCGCGTTGGTTGGTGTTTGGCTGTCGATGGCAGCCAGCACACTCCAAGAGTCCGCCACAATAATCCAAGAATTTTTGTTAGAGGTGGCTATACATTTCAGAGCCTTTAGTATAGCAGTGGCTTCCCCTGTGAAGATGGAGCTCCCTTTAGGCAGCTTGTACATGAGTAGTTTATCTTTATTGTAGACAGCACAGCCAACGCTATCTTCCATTTTGGAAGCATGTGTATAGAACTTCAGAGTTATGGTACTTTTCCAATATTTCCAAAAATGAGTTCTGTATTTCTATTAGAAGCATGTTTTTTACTCTGAACATCGATCTGTCTATGTGTGGTCTTTCTTTGTATCTGCGAGGGATTTTAAGATCAGGAACGGATTTTATATTATGTAAGCTCATATCTATTTGAGTCAGTGCTTGGTAGATTTGTCTTTGGATAGGTTTCTCGGTACTCTTGACACCACGACTTTCGGGCTCTTCAGCAAATAGAGAAGAGGCTAATGGGTGATTACAAGAAGCCTTTAATCTGGAGACATATTTGAGTGTCAAGTATTCTCGTCTGAGCTGTAAGGATGGTTCGCCAGATTCTGCGTAGATGCTTTCTATTGGGTAAGTTCGGAAGGCTCCAGTGCAAATTCTTTTTTTTTTTTTTTTTTTTTATTTATTAATTTATTGAAATTTACAACTGTATTAGTAAATACATCAAGTAAATTGGCTCATAATATAGATAATATAAATGAAAAGACATGAAGAGAATATGCCCATTGGCAACACTCCACTAGGAAATCTACACTAGAAGGTCTCGAGGCCATCTTCTTTTCAGACGCCTCGGAGGATTGTCAGGAATGGTAGAGGAAGCTAGGATTCAAACTAGTGGGTTAATGTGGGAGTGGGGTTTGTCATGGAAGGAATGATACCTCGTACGGGCCAAATCAGCAACACATGGGACATTAAGGGCTTTATGGATGAGTTTGTTGGTGACAAAATAAGGAGCATTGAGGATTTTTCGAAGGATTTTGGATTGTAGGGATTGAATACGGGAAGAATTTGATGGTTTAGTAGAGCCCCAAAGCTCAACTCCGTACGTCCAGATAGGCCATATGATGTTAATATATATGAGCCTTTTGTAGTTAAGTGGAAGGTTAGAGCGTCTGTCCAGTAAGTGTTGAAGTAAGCGAAAGCGTTGGGCAGTTTCTTGTCGTTTCAGTCTTGTGTGCGGATTCAAATTCTTAGTGCCGCATTATGTACAGAATCTAACATTTTCAACGCTGTTTTTTTGGCTGTTCCATATATTTGGGATCCCTATTCGAATTTAGTTTTTATTACGGACTTATAAAACTAGAAACAATAAATAGTGGGTGAATGGAAACTAGGTGAAACACCTAATAAATAACTATTTAGTTTTTTCATTTAATGACCGCCACCCGGACCAATTCCTTCCAGTAATTCTCAACGGTCAACTAATTACAACCACAATAATTAATTATTATTTACAATGGTAAAATAAGGAGAAATAATATACAAAAAATCTTTTAAATTTTTTCTCTGAAAAATAAATTCTCATTTTCAAGAAAATAAAAATAAATGAATAAAAAAAAATTGAAATTGGGAAGTAAACAGTTTTGTCCTTTTATTTGATGTCAGATATCTCTAGAATTGAAATACCACAATTACTGATCATCTGTTTAGATGACAGAGGTATTGAACAAGTTGGGATTTAAAAGAGGATGAAGAAGTGCTATGGCGGACATGGGTTGGTAGTTTTATGTATTGAGGATACTGAGGGGAGTTCATTGTTAAATAATTTTTAATATCAATCACGTAAATATTAATATTAATATTTAATATAAATATTAATAATGCTTCCTTTGTTCGATAGAGATCGGCGGTATCAAAAAAAGAGTATTTTTGGAAAGAAGAGGGGGTGAGTTGACGAGGGTGCGATTTTAGAAGCAGAGAGGTCAGTCTTGTTCCAGCCATGAGAGTTGAAGTCCAGCAAGAAGAGAGTCGGTTCCGTCTTCAAGAAGAGAAGAAGCCGTCGGGGATTAGAGAGCAGCTGGAGGAGTGAAGCCTAGAAGGGACACCTAAGGACTAATTTCACCTACGCCAGCCAGCAACTTTTGTAAGGTATTTCTTTATGCTAATATTGTATCGCATGGTTAACTGTAATTCCTCAGTATTCTCAGGCATTGTGTAAAGACATTGTATATGTTCAAGTTAATTTAAATAATAAGTCTGACCTGTCTGATTTAATCTTACCCTGCATGCAACCTACTGGGTCGGCATACACTAACCTTAGAATGAAATCCAATGCTTTTATTAAAAATAGTCTATATATCGATTAAAGATATCAAGTAAGCTAGTTTTTGAAGCTACCGCTGCCTAAGAAAAGCAGCCGGTTAAAACATAGCAGTAGAGAATTCAAGAGCGGAAGCTAAAGGCACTATTAGAAGTTTTAGTTCTGTGGATAGGAACGTAAAGGTCAGAATGGCGTGGTATTCTTTCAAGCGAGTGGCCTGTGAATTTACAATGAAGGGGGTTGTGGATTTAGGTATGATTTTGGTAGTTGATAAATAGGTAAAGGTGTGTTCCTAAGAAATATTTTTTTTCCGAGTGGACGGACGTAGCCACTTTAACTGGCCGTATAAGTGGGTAACATGAGACATCTTTGAAGTGCAGAAGACAAACCATACAAATATTTTTCCTATTCATTTATTTATCATATCATCAAACATTAATTAATTAATAGGAACTATATTTGTTTATAGTTTTAACATTTTAACTATGTTTATTCGTCAACTTCAAGACCTATTTCAGTCTCTGTGCCAGCCTCGGCTCCAGCTTCACCCTGAGCTGCTCCTGCAGACCCCTGTGCTGCTGATCCTGACGAAGCCGATCCCTGACTTTGGGCTCCTCCAAGAATTGGCAGGCTTAAGGATGAAGAACCTCCCAAAATCTGGGTGTGGCTATTCGATTGGCTCTGTTTCATTCTTTTTTGCTGAATTGGATTCCTGCCCCGGTTTGTTGTTGTTCACCTCCTGCGATTCCTGCTTCCGCTCCACAGCGTCGCTTTGGGCACCGGATGCAACCAAACTGTCCCTGACCCTTAGCTCCAGCTTGTCCTTTAGCTTGCTGTTGTCCGTGAGATCCTGCACCGCTTTAGCCCCAGCGGCAGATTGGCCTTGTCCAGGTCTGAATTGTGGTCTTTCTGAACTTCCCAACTGTCCGCCAGCCTGTGTTTGGGCTTGAGCTCCTCCGAACTGTCCTTGACTTCCAAACCGACCACCAGCACCAGCCTGAGCTTGAGACTGTGCGCCGGACTCAAGGTCTCCTCCAAATTGTCCTTTACCTCCAAACTGTCCGCCAGCCTGTGTTTGAGCTTGGGCTCCTCCAAACTGTCCTTTACCTCCAAACTGTCCGCCAGCCTGTGTTTGAGCTAGGGCTCCTCCAAACCGACCACCAGCACCAGCCTGTGCTTGAGACTGAGAACCTCCTTGAGCCCGGTCTCCTCCGAACTGTCCTTGACCCTGGGCAGCTGCTTGGCCGGAAGCTCCTGCACCGACTCCTACTCCCGACTGCGCCGATCCCCGACCGAAACTTCCTGAGCTTGGGACTGAGGTCTGCCTTTCGATCCACCGATACTTACTCCCGCACTCGAAGCAGCTAAACCTGCATTCCCACCTGCTCCACTGTTGGCTGCAGCTTGCCCATATCCACCTAAAAATGTTAAAATAAACGTTAGACGAGTGGGGTAATCTAATCGTTATCCCATCATCTTTATTATTCTTAGTTTGAAAGTTTGAAATTAATTTACTTTTCACCAGTCTCAAATTTTATTGACAAAAACATTGTACCGAAATACTCTTAGTATATCATATAAACGATTTTATATATATATATATATATATATATATATATATATTATTAATATAATCTATTTACCATAGGATTGGGCTGATACGGCCTGTAAGATGGCTACCGCAAAGAAGACGACTTGAAGCTTCATCTCGATGAACTGCCGACCTCAACCTTTGTCCCTCCTTTTATACTGTCAAGCTCCACAATGTTTCCATGCAAAATCACGAAGTCGACAAATATTCAATCACACGTTCCAGTATCTTAACCTCAAGGTGAAGTATTATGTTTACAATACATCCTGTTTTCAAATCTATTTATAATCATTTGTGATTTTCCATTTGGCCCTTTGTCACTATGTTTTATATTTTATATTATATTTCATTATGGTTGGATTTTAAGTGGAATCGTTGTGTATCATCACGACTCGTATAGCATCGTAAAATAAATATGAGCTACTCCCATGCATGGGTAAAGCATTTTACTTGAATATTATTGAATCATTTCCAAATAATAATATTAGGGTGAAGCTGTTTTCATAGATGTTGGTATGCAATTAAGTAATATGAAAATAAATGAATAATTCAAAGGATAAAGGCGTATCAGCACTGCTAATTTCAAAACGTTATATCTCTGTTAGTTCTAAACCAATTTCAATGTTGTTGTTTTTTTCATTTTGTACCAAATTTAATTATCTATGAAATATCACTAAGAGCTAAAATTTAGTATTTATTCAGTTATTAGGAGAAACGGATTTTTTGTCGTTATTCGGATTCTTCGCATCTTGAAACGTAAGACCTCAAGTTCAATTAAATCACTTTTAATCGGCTGCTATTAAAGAAATAACCAGCTGGTATCAACGTCTAGGTGTTAGGATCATCGTTGCATGGACTAGTATTTTTGTGAAATAAATAAAAAATCAGGTAATTTCGGTGAAATGCCGAGGACGCCGAAGAAATGGATTTTTTTTTATTCGTTAGTCTAAATATGAGCATCTTGAAAAGTAAGCCCTCAAATTTTTAGGGGGGTACTTTTTTTTTTTTTGGTCAATTATAAAGGTTCATTATTGAATAATAAACCAAACAATATTAAACGAAAACATATAGTAAACCAAAATGAACTGCTAATTTTTGGTTTCATAAATAGGTTCTTGTATTCTTTAAATGTTTTGAGGCGCTTAAAAACAGGGGTCAGCTGTGGTATACTAGCTAGCACAACAGTCTTCTATGCCACAGGTCACTGATTCAAATCAGCAGATGACTCTGCGATTTTAACCTGCAACATAAAATGGTAGTCCCGAACCTTTACGATGTTGGGTACCAGATCTTTAAGAATCCCTATTCTAATTAAACCTAGATAAGCAAAATTTAGGACTGTATCATCCTCCAAAAGATCACAGCATCATGAAGTTACGTTAAACGATTAAACAAACAGATATGTTAATAATCCAATAACTATTGAGTTTTTTTTTTTTTTTTGTGGGAGCCGGAATAAAAAATATATTTGTTATAAATTTAGTGTCTTTGCTAATAATGGAAACATTAAGATGATTTTTCTTTCATGTGGTTAGAAAGGTGTTCATTCTTTAGGAGTGATTATCATATTTTTGAGGAGATGTATGTATTATATGTAAGGGTAAGTCTCAGAGTTACATCTTGTCAAAAAAGCCATAACACCAAAAAAAGTTGGTAAAACCTGACTTTTTTTCATTTAAACATAGATAAATTCTAAGCGGTTGGTCCGAGCAATAAATTATTACAAAAGCTATCTTATATCAAATTTTTGAGTTGAAAAGCGTTCGCAAATTTGATATCCGAGCAACACCAATAGAGCTATGGCGGGTCAAACGTTTTACATTTCTGTGGGTGAAATATTTTTAAAATTTATTTTCAACCCTTTCTAGTCTTTTAGCTATCATATTACTGATGCTCATTATTTAGAACAGTCTTTTCGATCTTCCGGCTTTCATCGTGCTTCTGACAATATATACAACAACAATTTTTTATTGGGTAAAATTACAATCTGTCCCAATTTGGACATTAATAGTAGTGCTGAAAGATATCATACATACTACATTCATACAATATTTACACGGCATAAAATTACAATAAAATATATACACAATAATGAATCAATACAATAGTCAAGAATTCACTTATACCTATATACACATACACACACTCATACATACATCACATTGAGTGGAGAATCTAGCCAGTACTAGAACTCCAATATATTTACAAAAGGTCGCGGGGCCACTGCCGTTTCAACCTTCTAGGTGGGTTGTATGGATGAGTGAAGCTGGATAGGGATTGAGCTAGAGGATTAGGATGATGAAATAGGTTCTGGTGGAATTTGGAAAATTTGGATGGAATTAGGTCTGAAATAAATGGAACATTAAGGTCGTGGTGCAAGGTATAGTTGGAGACATAATAAGGAGCATTTACTATTGTACGGAGGACTTTGGATTGAAAGGATTGAATGCGTTTGATGTTAGTACGTTTAGCTGTCCCCCACAGTTCAAGTCCGTAGGTCCAAATGGGCTTCAGTATTGTCTTGTAGATTAATAATTTGTTGTCAACTGTAAGTTCAGATTTTCTGTTGAGTAGTCGGTATAACTGTCCGAATCGTCAGTTGAGTTTTTGTCTTTTAAGTCTTGTATGTGGGTTCCAAGTCAATCTTTTGTCTAACAGTAAGCCAAGATACCGGACTGTATCTGAGAGAGGAATTGGTAATGAGTTGAAATAAACTGGCGGACAGGATTTTCGTCTAAGAGTAAAGGTTATGTGTTTACACTGACAATATATAAATCCGACTATTCTATCTATCTATTGTAATGTATTGAGGATACTGAAGGGAGTAAATTAGGATCGGATAATTATTTTATTAATTGAATAAATATTAATAAGCTTTGTCGGCAAAAGGCATTTCCCAAACCCCCTTGGATTATACGTGGGCTTGGGCTGTCTGTGGGCTGCCCCCACCGGCACAACTGGTACTTTCTAGACCCAGCTACTAGGCAGGACAAAAGCTGAACTTCCCATATCAGCCCCGCCCGAGGTGACGAGGATGAGAAAGGAGAGATTCGAAGAGGGGTTCCATCTACCAGAAGAGATACGTCGGGGGTGAGAACAGCTGGAGCATGAAGCTGATAAAGGGGACCTAAGACTGATTTCCAGCAAGTGTTTTAAAGGTATCACGTTATTTTTAATATTGTGTGGCAAGGTTAATAGTAATATGATCCTCAGTATTCTCAATCATAGATCTGGAAATGATGTAAATAGAGTTGAAGTTTAAAATCTATGTAATAGTTATATTTAATAATAATTGCACTAATTTAAATATGTTGGTAATTTAATGTTTCCCTGTATGCCCCCTACTGGGATCGGGAAACGCGAAACTTTTGGAAAGGAAATTCAATGGTTTCAGTAAATATAGTTTATATATTGATTAGAGATATCAAGTAAGCTAGTTTTTGAAGGTGCCGCTGCCTTCGGAAAGCAGCCGGTCAAAAACATAGCACTATCTATCTACCTAACGATGCTAGGGTCTTTGCAGGACCTTGGCCTCCTCAGCAACCCTCCTCCACTCTGACCTGTCTTCGCCTGCACTTCTCCATCAGCTGACACCTAACAACTGAAGGTCCTTTTCTAGTCTTCCCTTGCTCGTTTGTCCAACAGAGTATTCCTCTATCATCATTTTTGGGAGCCTCCAACTTTCCATTCTATTCTAAATGCCCCAGCCATCTTATCCTGGCACTCTTAATTGTGGCAACTATATGAGGTGTCTGATACAGATTTCTAATTTCATCATTCGCCAGTGATCGCCTTCTTTTGCAGGACCAAAGATGTTTAGAGAATTTTTCTTTCCCACACATTTAATAGCCTTTTATCGTTGCGTGTTAGTGTCCTGGACCCGCTTCCATACATAACCACAGGCTGAAGGACAGTGCGATATAATCTTATCTTCAGTGCTCTGGATATATTCTGGTTTTGAAATATTTTCATAACAGACCAATAGCATCAATTCCCAGTTGTTATACTTGCTTCAATTTTGTCTCTAATCTTATTATTCTCAGTGATATCATTGCCCAAGTACTTAAACTGTGGTAGATACTCTCTCGAACCTATATCCAGCCCCCTCGATATACCTGTTTCCTCCTTCTTCCCTGCTGGTCCTTATATATTTAGTTTTTCCTGTATCTGTTATATCAGTCCTGTTCCCCTAGCGGCCACTTCGCACTCCTCGAAAGCCCCAGCTAAAGCACTGGTTGTTCTTCCGGTTATCACAATAACATCTCCAATGCTAGATGTTGTGTCAGTCTATGGTAAATACATTCTTTATGCCTTGTCCTGATTGACCTAATGACCACTTCCTATACCAAATTGAATAAAACTGGGGAAAGAGGTATTATATATTTGAAATCATTAAACTATCCATTACACTAAGTGGAGAAGGGATGTATTTGCTCAGATTTATAGTATCTTTTGCATGATATTTTATTATCACTTGTAGTTGTTTTGTTTTTACATTGAGGAAACGGAAAAAAAAAAAAAAAGGATGCAGGTCGGTTCTGTTCTTCCAATATTCAGATATAAAATAAATGTATGAAATTGATTGTTATTAGTGTCAGTACAGTAAACTATGAATTTTTTTTTTTTTTTAATAAATATTTTATTGATATTTACAACTGTACATACAATATATACAACAAGTTAATGGGCTAATTTACACTTATGGGCGTGATAATGTCTTGTGAAGAAACTACCCAGTGGTAGCACTTCGAAGTCAATTAAATTAAAGTAGGTCTCGAGGCCAACGTCTTTTCAATCGTCTCGGAGGGTTGTCAGGAATAGATGGGAATGATAAGTTGCGTACAAGAGGATTCGTGTGGATTGGGAGTTTGGAATGAAAAAAGGCGTATCTGTTTCGGGCTAGTTCTGCGACAAATGGGATATTTAGGTCATTATGGATGATTTTATTCGTAACGAAATAAGGAGCATTTAGGATTTTGCGAAGGATTTTGGATTGTAAGGATTGAATACGAGAGGAATTAGATGGTTTAGTAAAGACCCAAAGCTTGATTTCATATGTCGAGATGGGTCTGATGATGGTAACATAAATGAGCTTTTTGTAATAAATTGGAAGTTTTGAACGTTTGTCTAGTAAGTGTTGTAGTAATCGGTATCTACGGGCAGTTTCTTGTCGTTTAAGTCGTTTATGGGGATTCCATGTAAGACGTTTGTCAAGATGGAGTCCTAGGTAACGGATTTGTTCAACGGGTATGAGTGTGGTATTATTAAAGGATATAGTAGGGCAGGAAGTCATTATGAAAATTTGAATTTATAAATCATGAAGTTTATTGTTAAAAATGTTTGTATTCTAAGAAAATGTCTGTTAAACTCAAAATAGGTCCTCAAAAACTTTAAATGTATAAACGAGACAATATAGGCCAAATAGGTTTGGCCTTTATTTAGTCCTCAAATGCTACTTTTGCGGTGTTCCAAAGGCTGTTTAGGATTTCGTCACTATCTGCACTGCATTCCAAGCTTCAAGGATGTCTTGGGAATACTCATTCTTATTTTTGAAGACTTTCCTCCATTAGTGTGAAAAAAACTTCCCACGGTTCAAGAACTTAAAAGTTTATAGCCGAATATGTGAAAAGCATAAGAAAATACATTCCTCCAAAAGTATGCTAAACTAAAAATAGGTCATCCTGAAATATTGGATGTAAGAACAAACCAATCTTTGTAGGCTTTACCTAAAATTCGTCCCCAAATGCCACTTCTTCAGTGTTCCAGAGATGGTTGAGAAATTGAACTACACTACTTTTCAGACTTAAAGGTGCAACCTTGGAAATATTCGTCGTGCCACCTCGGAAATGTAACCCGTTTAGGTTTTTGTGTATGGAAATGAAATGGTTTCGAATTTTAACTATAGACTCCCAGCCAAAAGACGTATCCTTGTCCAATATATTGTAGATTTAATATTTTGTATAGGATACTAGCGTAAATAATATCCATCTATTTATTTATTTGTAACCTTTCCTAGTCCTTTGGACTCTTAAATTAAAAATGCTTATTAACTGGATTGTCTTTTCCTTCATTTGGCGATTCTCGTGCAATTGGCCGGCCCTCTACTCCATCTTTGACCTTCTAGATTGGAAAATGCTGGATCCTCCACTAAAATACATATCAAGTTCTTGAACAACGGGAAGTTCTTTCCACACTAATCGAGAAAATTCTTCAACAATAACATTTGGGAACGTATTTTAGGCCAAACCTATTAAGATTGGCTTACTATGGCTTCTATGTAAAGGGGCTAATTTCTATATTATGACTTCTTTCAATGAGCTTGGGTGAATAGAAGAAGAGAGGATTGTAAGGGAAACCAAGCAATGACATAAAAATAAGTGATAGTGCTTTTTAAAATGATATTTATTTCTTTTATAGACCGAGGATTCCAAGACCTAGGAGTCCACCTCCTGAAGCTGATCCACCCAAACCAAGATTAAGTCCCGCTTGAGCTCCTCCGTGACCCTGAGCTCCTGCTCCTACCGATGGTCTGCCGTATCCGCCAGCTCCTGCTTGGCCCTGCGCTCCTGCTCCTACCGATGGCCTGCCGTATCCACCAGCTCCTGCTTGGCCCTGCGCTCCTGCTCCTACCGATGGCCTGCCGTATCCACCAGCTCCTGCTTGGCCCTGCGCTCCTGCTCCTACCGATGGCCTGCCGTATCCACCAGCTCCTGCTTGGCCCTGCGCTCCTGCTCCTACCGATGGCCTGCCGTATCCACCAGCTCCTGCTTGGCCCTGCGCTCCTGCTCCTACCGATGGTCTGCCGTATCCGCCAGCTCCTGCTTGGCCCTGACCTTGAGCTCCTAATGAAAGACCTCCTTGAGCTTGGGTTTGTCCTTGTTGGCTACTGGGTCTTTGTGGTCTGGAAGACCCTCCTGATCCACCAGCTTGAAGAGACAAGTCAGCGTTGACTCCTGTTTGTCCTGATGGTCTGTTATAAGTTGGTCGGCCAGAAACTCCTCCTTGCGTTGAGCCTGATTGGTAAGATGGTCGCTGGGGCCTGTACGACCCAGATCCACCTGCTTGGAGCGACAACTCACCATTAGCGCCCGTTTGTGCAGTCGGTCGGTTGTTGTAAGTCGGTCGGCTTGAAGCTCCACCTTGCCCGGATCCTCCGACAGATAGCCCTGCTTGACCACTTCCTTGGGTCGTCTCATGGCCATTGCCACCTGAATACCCTACATCTGCTTCGCCGTCTCCTTCGGCATACGTATCTCCTTCAAGTTGTGTAGACAAGCCTAACTGAGTTTTCGCACCGCCTTGTGCTTGCGAAGATGTCTTGCCACCTGCTGAACCACCCAAATTCAATCCTGAAAGTAAATTGCCAACTCCTGACAATCCTAGTCCTGCACCCAGATCTGTTTGGCCCTTTGCTGATGTGCCACCACCTGTAATAAGTAATAAAAAAAATTCAAGTGAATTAAGTAAGGTTCGCAAAATATCATCTAAGTATGAAAAAAAAAAAAACTTCAACTTAAGATTAATAAAACTAAGCCTTGTTCAAGTCCATAATATTAAAAGTGGATCATTTATTACATACTTTTTAGCTGTTAAATTCATATAGGACTTAATCTATGTTCTTCAGGTGGAAGGTAATAATCTGAATTATTAGTTCTGCGGAATATTTGTCAGGTCACATTTAATTAAGGTGTAAAAGTGGCAATACGCAACTTCATCGACTATTTAATTAAAATAAATTTTAAGTTCTTTCAGTTTTATTAGGCTATTACAAAAATTAATATTAATATTTATTCATTTACAGTTGTTTTCGACTAATTGCTATTTGTCTTTTGCCAATAAAAACTATATACGATAAGCAAATACGTTAACTTCTGACTAATTGATTAATTGAAGACATCTCTGGGCCACCGCTTCAAAAGTCGTCGGGGTGGTTTGTATGGATTGGTAGTGGAAATAAGTGTTTCATCCGAAGGGTTCATTTTGTAAGTCAGTCTATCGTGAAAATTTTTACTATATATATATAGTAAATATATATATATAATTTTTACTATATATAGTAAGGGGAAGTATTGCGATCGTGAAAATTTTCGAATTCCAGTTTTCAACGGAAATACACGTTTTAGGGTCCCTTGAGTCCAAATAACCAAGTCCCGCAAAAAGGTCTGTGTGTGTGTGTGGTAACTCCCGGGCGGAAACGGTATGTCCTATGAAACTGAAATATCATATTTAAGACAACTATACGCCCGAGACGTGACAAAACTTTTTTCATCAAAATGAGCCTACCAGAAGAGGCACTTATACCATGCATTTTGCACCTTTTTTCGATTTTCTCAAAAACGGTTCCGACGATTTTGATTAAACTCGCTATATCGATGTAAAATTTAATGGGCTTTAATATCATGTAGGTTTTATTTAGATAAAAATGGTCTGACAGGGCTTGAATGCCGATATTTTAAATTTTTCTTCCCCTAAAGTACCTCTAATTTTGTAGATTCAATAATAATAACTAGATTATCTTGTTAACGCTAATGAAAAACTGGTAAATATATAAATTAAATAAATTCGATACCCAACTAAAGGAGAAAACTGAAAAAATATTTTTTTAATGCAATTTTTTGTTTTTGAACATAAGAACAGTAATATACATGAATGATATACCGTTGGAAAGCTAAAGATTTTAGAAAAAATATCATCTTATACACAAGCTTTTAAAGGTTATTGGAGAGTGATGAAAAGAAGATAAAACTTACTGATTATTTATGATAATAATATAATTGATTTTTTAATAAAACACATGTTTCTATATAAATTCAATTTGATTAATTGCTTAATAATTTCAAGTATTTTTATCTCTAACTGTATTTGAAAATTCTTTCATTGATTTTAAAAATGGAGGTAAGTGAAAGTCGGAATAGTCGGCTTTTTTTTATTAAAAAATCTATTATATTATTATCTAAAATAATCAGTTAGTTTTATGTTCGTTTCATCACTCTCTATTAACCACATAGTTACCACACACACACACACACACACAGACACACACAGACACACACACACACACAGACCTTTTTGGGGACTTGGTTATTTGGACTCAGGGGACCCTAAAACGTGTATTTCCGTTGAAAACTGGAATTCGAAAATGTTCACGATCGCAATACTTCCCCTTACTATTTATATTAAGTGAAAGTAAAAAATTATCTCATACACAAGCTTGTAAAAGTTAATAAAGAGTGATAAAAAGCAAATAAAACTAACTGATTATTTTAGATAACAATATAATAGATTTTTTAACAAAACACATGTTTCTATATTAATTCAATTTAATTAATTCTTTAATGGTTTCACTCATTTTTATCTCCAACTGTATTTGAAAATTCTCTAATCTATTTTAAAAACGGAGGTAAGTGAAATTCGTGTGTTGACCGCACCAGATTTTTTTTTGTATTGTTTAATATACAACAAACTATATAAATAATAATTTACCAAGGGACAGGGCCCAGGAACCTGTTAGGAAAGCAAATACAAGAAAGATGGTTAATAGTCTCTTCATCATTTCGAACTGACCAACAAACATTTATTCACCCTTTTATAGATATCCGCAAACTTTTCCATTACATCACATATTCATAATCACGGTCATGAAAAGTTATTCTAATTCACGTACTATAGTCAAAGGTAAACATCTTCCTCATGTAAACAATTTAAAAATATCGATAAATAAATAATAATAATTCCATAGAGAGATATTTATAACATGTTGATCAGTACCAGAACCATATAAAGAATAAATTACAATTCAGGCAGTCATAGGGACTGCCGTTAGAAGTGAAAAAAATTTTTAATTCTAGATTTGAGCTGGAATTTTGTTAGAAAGAAGTGTACGTTCGTTAAAGTAGATTATATTGATAATGCATGTATTTTTACTTTCACTTGCTATATATAGTAAGAGGAAGTATTGGGATCGTGAAAATTTTCGAATTCCAGTTTTCAACGGAAATACACATTTTAGGGTCCCCTGAGTCCAAATAACCAAGTCCCGCAAAAAGGTCTGTGTGTGTGGTAACTCTCGGAAACGGTAAGTCCTATGAAACTGAAACTCCATATTTAAGACAACTATACGCCCGAGACGTAACAAAACTTTTTTCATCAAAATGAGCTTACCAGAAGAGGCACTTTATACTATGCATTTTGCACCTTTTTTCGATTTTCTCAAAAACGGTTCCGACGATTTTAATTAAACTCGCTTTATCGATGTAAAATTCAATGGGCTTTAATGTCATGTAGGTTTTATTTGGATAAAAATGGTCTGACAGGGCTTAAATGCCGATATTTTTTTTCCCCTAAAGTACCTTTAATTTTGTAGATTCAATAATAATAACTAGATTATCTTGTTAACGCTGATGAAAAACAGTTAAATATATAAATTGAATAAATTCGATACCCACCTAAAGGAGAAAACAGAAAAAATATTTTTTTAATGCAATTTTTCGTTTTTGAACATAAGAGCAGTAATATACTTGTATGATATACCGTTGGAAAGCTAAAGATTTTAGAAAAAATATCATCTCATACACAAGCTTTTAAAAGTTAATAGAGAGTGATGAAATGAACATAAAACTAACTGATTATTTAAGATAATAATATAATATTTTTTTTAATCAAACACATGTTTCTATATAAATTCAATTCGATTAATTCCTTAATAATTTCACGTATTTTTATCTCTAACTTTATTTGAAAATTCTTTCATTGATTTTAAAAATGGAGGTAAGTGAAAGTCGTGTGTTGCCCGAACCAGATTTTTTTATTATTGAACTGTAAAACATCATCACCCTGTAGAGTTATATCATCTTGACGTATGTCATCGTAATCTGAATGTGACTGTGGACTGTATGAGTTGGTGGCACACATAGCACATTTTTTTATTTTATTTTTATGATCCTGCCATTTGTATCAAGGAAATTCAGACATTTAGGAATAAGCTTTATAGTTGTTTCACCTTTTCTCTTCCAAGTAACCAAAAACATATGTTTTAATTAGTAATGAAATATACATTGTGCTTAATTAAAATCTATAATATTAAAAATGAATTTAATTTTAAAATTTCATATTTCTATGCTTATACGATCAAAATATTCTTTTCGATTTCGCTTTGCAACTATTAAAATATTGACAGTATGATAATCATGATTTTACTAGTATGTTTAAATGTTTTCATTGAAAGTAACGTAATAATATTTACAAATATCGACATTTTCAGAGTCAAGAGAATTAAGATATACATTATATTAACTTTATATACAGCAAGAGGTAAGTTCTAAGACATAGTTTATCTACCAAGTCTTTACTCATTCATTTGCAACTGATTTTAATTAATTCAAATACTAAAATAAAGTATTATAAATATCGATATATTTGTGCGGGTATTACACCGGTATCGATATCGTTATCCTATCTCTAAAAGAGCGCAGGATAGCAAAACACATAGCGCCATTCTAGAGCATGTCGGTAACGTTACTATGGTTACCAAATCATAGATTTTTCTCCTGCCAAAAATCGCATAACGCGACTAAAGAAGTTTTCACTTCAAAAACGATCTACGTAAGAATAAGTGCTATTTTAATTAGTGCCGACGTTTCGGCCTCAATGTGGGCCTTCATCAATTTGACTCCTGAGACTGTGTCTAAAGAAGTACTTCTACTTCGTGTATTTATTTATGGAAACCTTATAATTTACTCTTAAAAAACTCTTCTTCGAGACGGTGAAGATTTGGGTCTAAGATAAAGTTGAAGAAACAAAACTGATTTGAAAACGAAAAATTCAAGTCTTTTGTATCTAGAACAAAATGTCTAGACAATATAACGAGAACGCTGTAGACAGGTAAAAAAAAACTTGTTATTTGGGGAAATAAGCTGCAACTCATTGTTATGATGATCACTTCTTTTTGAATTTGAAGTGGACTGTATGAAAATATAAAAACCTAAGTAAATGAAGGCTGGACCTAGATAAAATGAAACACTGAATACTGGTAAAAAAAGGACCCATATTAAAAGAAAAAGATCTGTACAATTGGATCTTGTGGCCAGAATTGATACTTGGGTTAGTTCGTTTATTTATTTAACGTCACTTTTATGCTGCTATGGCTAATCGGACGATGCTACAGTGGGAGTCATAAATTTTGCCTATCCAGGTTTTATGAGGATAGGGATCTTTAACGAGTACCTGACATCGCACAGGCTCGGGATCCACCTTTTAACGTCCCCTCCGAAGGAAGGCATAACTAAGGATTTTTTACTCTTATTAAAAAATCCTAGGGCCACCCGCGGGTTTAAACCCGCGACCTTTGGCAACTTGGGTTAGTAAGTTAGTAATTAGAACTATTGAAAATTATATGACAATTCATCTTAACTTAAGTGGTAGAAATCTGATATTGTTATAGATGCTCTCTGGTGATAGTGGTAATGGTGATATTGCACTTTCTCTCCTCTTCTCCTCCTCTCCTTTGGCTAGAGGGTCTTCTTAATTCTTCGAAACCATGGCTGTTGAAAAGGACAAAACACAGGAACCAGAGAAAACTGTGTCTCATCCAGCCAAGACCTGTAACAACTCAGTTTTTCTTTTGGGCCACTAGAGGGGCGCTCTGCTTCTTTGACAGGGCGCCAGGAGGTAGCCACGGTCAACATGAATTTCTCTTTTCGGAAACTCGAAACTCTAGGTAAAATTATTTACGCTCAAATTAGCGAAAATCTACTTGAGAGCAAGCCTCGTTTATTTGGAGAATTGCAGTGTGCTCAGGGTACGAATTATTGTACTGGAGATTATACTTAAAGCGTTAAAATATGTGAGAGCACTCTAGGAGTTAAAAAGTTAGCCTTAGAAAACTTGTTAACTGGGTGTATTTTGTTTATAATAGTGGATTATTGTTTCTTATCATTTTCCATTCAAACCTTTAATTGGTGCTAATATTGCCCTTTTTTGGTGTGATTTAAGTATCCTATACTTTAATAAACCAAGATCTGAGTTTTGCGAATGACGTGGTGCAGAAACGATTCAAGCTCTACCTATGATTACATCAACGGTTGACCATACCTTTATTATAGTTTGTAATGTGTATAAGTTATATGTGAGGCATAATTCCACCAGCCGACAGAATAATACCAATAAATATTCAATTTTTAATTATAGGATTGAGCATTTCATGAATCAATAAATGAGCCAATTTTAAAAAAAAGTATAAGTTATATTTTTTACCTTCTTAAACTATCAGTTTCATCTGCCTCTGATTTTATGACATTTACTCTTCTTGTAGGTATAATATAGTATATATATATTATACCTTCTCAATGTAATGCAAATGGAAGTAAATATATATAAATGCAATAAATACATGTGATAAATTAAAAAAAATCCTGTCTTTCTGATCATTTGAAAAGATACAGTTAGCTCATGGAGTGCATTAAAAACTTCAACTATTTTTCTAATTTCTAAGAATTTATCAAGATTCACGATAGATTTTTACATTTTCAGTATTTATAGAGCATTTATATCATATAATAAGCCGAAGAAAGAATCTTTTTTAGAATTATCATCAATTTTTTAAATAATTTACTAAGTTTAAATAAAACTAAGCCTGCTAAATCATTTTACAAGTAATAATGGTTAATGAAATATCAGGAAAAAAAAAAAATAATTCTAGATAAGTTGCGCGGATCAGCTGATGCGCTCGATGATAACAGTCATACGTTACATCGTCTCTCAGATTTTTGCTTTTTTCAGTAGGAATTCGCTTGAATTCAGTCTGGAGAACATCACTAGACCTCAGGAATACTACGGCAGTGAATATTAGAGAAATTTCGGTAAGCAAAGTTATAATTTACTTTGTACAATCACGAAAAAGTGAAAGGAGGGTCACTGATCAGCTGATTGCCGCTAGCTCGGCAAGCTCGGGCTTGCTTTTCGTTAACTTATCTTTCTTTTATCTTTAATTCTTATCTCATTATTTATTTATTATTATTATTTTCTTAATCAATGAGATATTTTCACCAAGTCATGTCCTCAAAGTCTGCAAGTAAAAGATCTAGATCTGCAGGTTCTAACTCGTCTCCTACAAAACAGAGACCCCGCCGTGAACAAAATAAAAAAATAATTCCACCAGCGACCGCGTCAGCTACCTCATTAGGATCTGAACCACAGCCCAGCACATCATCACAAGGAATAACTGATGAATCCCCGTTTTTTACACCGAATCCATTTGAGATCCTCCAAAATGAAAAAGAAACCATGGAATCTTCTCCTATACCCAGGGAACCACTACCTCCACCAATATTTGTTAAAAATATTAAAAATTTTAAACTGATGTGTGCGCATTTAAACAAAGTAACTGATCCTAATAGTTATTATTGTATAAGTAGAACCAATGATACTAAAATATCTCCGACTACTGCTGAAACCTACAGAAAGATTGTAAAATATCTGACTGAGACCAAAGCTGACTTTCATACTTATCAGCTGCGCCAGGAGAGAGCATTAAGGGTCGTAATCAGAAACCTACATTCCTCAACACCCGTTGAAGCTATCAAAGAAGAACTGACAGAATTAGGATTCCAAGTGAGGCAAGTCACCAACGTTCTAAAAGATAAAAGTCCACTGCCTCTATTCTTTGTGGACTTGGAACCATCAGCAGGAGTCGAAAAAATCTATGACCTCAGTAGACTATACTATACCCGTGTAAAAGTTGAAAAACCTTACACAAAGAGGGAAATAGTTCAGTGTCATAACTGTCAGGCATATGGTCATACCAAAAGTTATTGCCATCACATACCACGCTGTGTGAAATGCGGTGAACAGCATAAAACAGAAGAATGTACAAGGTCAAGATCTACACCCGCTGTATGTGCTCTGTGCCTCAAGGACCACCCGGCTAACTACAAGGGATGTGAAATCTACAAGAAACTCAGAACCAGATACCAAAAACCTCAGGATCCGAATGAAACAGCTGTACCAACCAGAAGCAGAAGAGAACCATCTAAACTTGTAAATTCAAACGTATCATTTGCCCACTTGCTTGGAGGTGGAAACCAGAATCATGAAGTCGAGGCACTGCCGGAACAACTTTTTCCTCAACTTTCTCAATCTATTGTACAACAATCTATCCCTCAAAGTTTACCTAATCTTCAAAAAACTCCTCAACATCAAATTTCTCATATCCCTCCACCATCAAACGTCACAGATCTTACCAGTCTAATGACATCGTTCATCTCCGAAATCAAATCTCTTGTTATGCCGCTTATATCACTCCTTACAAATCTAGTATCAAATCTAATCCCTGCCTTGAAAAATCCTTAAATGAATTCACTTAACTCCTTATCCATTCTCCTTTGGAATGCGAATGGTGTTAGAAATCATACTGACGAACTGACAGCGTTGTTGCAAGACAAAACAATCGATGTTGCACTTATAACTGAAACAAGACTAACGACTAAACAGTACTTCAAAATACCGCAATACATGACATACCGTACTGACCACCCAGACGGCAAAGCCCATGCCGGTTCTGCTATCATTGTCCACCAATCCCTCTCTCATCATTTACTCCCACTTCCCACCTATGATTTCCTACAAGCCACAGCCATAGTAATCAAGACTTTTTCCTTTCCGGTAACCCTCACATCTGCATACTGTCCTCCTAAACATTCCATTTCCAATTCCGAATTTGTATCCTTCCTGGATTCCTTAGGAAATCGTTTCATTCTGGGTGCAGACTTAAACGCCAAGCATCAGCAGTGGGGTTCCAGAACCACGAACTCTCGGGGACGAAATTTGCAGTCTGCACTCAACTCCCGAAATTTTAATATCCTGCCTCCTGACTCCCCTACCTACTGGCCAACCGATCCTAACCGCAATCCTGACATCCTCGACTTCTTTATCCACAGCGGATTAGGCTCCCTCAACTTTTCTGTAACTCGCCTTGATGAACTATCCTCAGACCATAGTCCACTGATCCTAAAAGTATCTCTCACTCCAATTCCAAAACCCATTCCACCATCATTCATCCGAGGCCCTGTCAACTGGAACCTTTTCCGCCAAATCCTGACCGATAATATTGACCTCAGAGTAACCCTCAAAACCCCAGATGACCTAGATAATTCCGTCTATTCCTTTACCACCGCCATCCAACAAGCTGTCTGGACTGCCTCCTCTCCTAAACACCCCAATATAAATCCTCACCAAAATCATTTTCCACAACATATTATAGACCTCATCCATACCAAACGCCGAGCAAGATCATTATGGCAGCGCACCCGACACCCAACAGATCGCCGCTCCTATAACTTCTATTGTAGACAATTGAAGAGGGAGTTGGCGACCTTCCGTTCCCAGTCCTTTAATTCCTACCTCTCCTCTCTGTCAGCTCGTGATAATTCCCTGTGGAATGTCACGAAAAAGATCCTAAAATACCATCAAGTTTCCCATTCTCTCCGACGTGGTGATGACTCCTGGGCTGCGTCTGATGAAGATAAAGCCGAGGAATTCGCCACACACCTCTCCAAAGTATTCACTCCTTACCCGGAATCCCACATCAATCACACCGCAAAAGTGCAAGACTTTCTTATGTCACCGATTACACTTTCCCTACCTCCTAAAGCTATTAATCCCTCTGAGGTCAAATATCTTCTCCAAAAACTGACTCTCCGTAAATCTCCTGGACACGATCTCCTTACTCCCCAGATCCTCCGACAACTTCCGCAGAAAGCTATTATATTCCTTACTTATATTTACAACTGCATCCTCCGCACCACCTATTTTCCACTGTTATGGAAACATTCCACCATCATCCTTTTTTTAAAACCAGGTAAACCTTCCAACAACACTTCATCCTACAGGCCTATTAGTCTACTCCCCATCCTCTCAAAAATCTTCGAAAGGCTTCTTCTAAAACGTATCCTACCCATATTAGAATCTCAAAATCTTCCTTCCCATCAGTTTGGATTCCGTCCTCAGCATTCCACATTTCAACAGGGGCTCCGAGTTGTAGACCATATTTCCTCAGCTCTTGAATGCAAAGAGTATTGTTCTGGTGCGTTTCTGGACATTGCGCAAGCTTTTGACCGGGTATGGCACACTGGATTACTCTTCAAGCTGAAAACCCATTTACCCCAGTCCCTATACCTCATTCTCCGATCCTATCTCTCGAACCGTTCCTTCCGAGTTCGCTGTGGTGAAGAATTCATCCTGATACCTTTCTGGCAACTTTTGCAGATGACACCGCCATCCTATCATCCAGTTCCAATCCTGAAACAGCATCCTTAACCTTCAGAGACACCTTTTCCTTATCGAACACTGGTGTTATAACTGGCGTGTAAAGGTGAACGAAGCCAAATGTAAACACATAACCTTTACTCTTAGACGAAAATCCTGTCCGCCAGTTTATTTCAACTCATTACCGATTCCTCTCTCAGATACAGTCCGGTATCTTGGCTTACTGTTAGACAAAAGATTGACTTGGAACCCACATACAAGACTTAAAAGACAAGAACTCAACCGACGATTCGGACAGTTATACCGACTACTCAACAGAAAATCTGAACTTAAGTTGAAAACAAATTATTAATCTACAAGACAATACTGAAGCCCATCTGGACCTATGGACTTGAACTGTGGGGGACAGCTAAACGTTCTAACATCAAACGCATTCAATCCTTTCAATCCAAAGTCCTCCGTACAATAGTAAATGCTCCTTATTATGTCTCCAATTATACCTTGCACCACGACCTTAATGTTCCATTTATTTCAGACCTAATTCCATCCAAATTTTCCAAATTCCACCAGAACCTCATTCATCATCCTAATCCTTTAGCTCAATCCCTATCCAGCTCCACTCATCCATACAACCCACCTAGAAGGTTGAAACGGCAGTGGCCCCGCGACCTTTTGTAAATATATTGGAGTTCTAGCACTGGCTAGATTCTCCACTCAATGTGATGTATGTATGAGTGTGTGTATGTGTATATAGGTATAAGTGAATTATTGACTTTTGTATTGATTCATTATTGTGTATATATTTTATTGTAATTTTATGTTGTGTAAATATTGTATGAATGTAGTATGTTTGATATCATTCAGCAATACTATTAATGTCCAAATTGGGACAGATTGTAAAATTTTCTCAATAAAAATTGTTATTACTAAAAAAAAATATATATATATTATACCTTCTCAATGTAATGCAAATGGAAGTAAATATATATAAATGCAATAAATACATGTGATAAATAAAAAAAAATCCTGTCTTTCTGATCATTTGAAAAGATACAGTTAGCTCATGGAGTGCATTAAAAACTTCAACTATTTTTCTAATTTCTAAGAATTTATCGAGATTCACGATAGATTTTTACATTTTCAGTACTTATAGAGCATTTATATCATATAATAAGCCAAAGAAAGAATCTTTTTTAGAATTATCATCAATTTGTTAAATAATTTACTAAGTTTAAATAAAACTAAGCTTGCTCAATCATTTTAAAACTAATAATGGTTAATGAAATATCAGGGAAAAAATTAATAATTCTAGATAAGTTGCACTATTTTTATTTCATGTATCAGTCATTGTGCATCATTATTACACTAGGCTGCAGTTTTAGTGAAGTCAAACAATTAGATGTTGAGACCAAAGCTGGAAGATCCACTCGCAGCTCCTGCAGAACCTCCTTTGGCTCCCAGCCCAGCATTAGATTGAGCTCCTGCTACAGCCTGTGCTCCTGAGCTACCTCCTCTGCCTCCTACTGAACCTTTGGACCCAACCTGTGTCTGAGCGCCTGCTTGGGCTTTGCCTCCAGTTGAAACCCTTGGATCCTGCTTGAGCTCCTGCTGCTCCACCAGCTCCAAGCTTAACTCCTCCTTGTGCTTGCCCTCCAGCTGAACCTTTGGACCCTGCTTGTGCCTGTCCTCCAGCTTGAGACTGAGCTCCGCCATTGCCTTTAGCTCCTGCTTGTGATTGAGCTCCTGCTCCTGCACCACCTCCTACTTTTAGTCCTCCTTGAGCATGTCCCCCGGTTGATCCTTTGGATCCTGCTTGAGCTTGTCCACTAGCTTGCGCACCTCCTTTACCTTGAGCTCCTGCTGCTCCACCAGCTCCTACTTTCACTCCTCCTTGAGCTTGTCCCCCGGCTGATCCTTTGGATCCTCCTTGAGCTTGTCCACTGGCTTGGGCACCTCCTTTAGCTTGAGCTCCTGATCCTGCACCACCTCCAATCTTAAGTCCTCCTTGAGCTTGTCCTCCAGCTGAACCTTTGGACCCTGCTTGTGCATGTCCTCCAGCTTGAGATTGAGCTCCTCCATTACCTTTAGCTCCTGCTTGTGATTGAGCTCCTGCTGCTGCACCACCGCCGAGCTTAAGTCCTCCTTGGGCTTGTCCTCCAGCTGAACCTTTAGACCCAGCTTGTGCTCCCGCTTGAGCACCTCCTTTTGACTGGGCTCCTGTCTGCGATTTCGCACCAGCTTGTGATTGAGCGCCGGCTGCTCCACCAGTTCCAATCTTCAGCCCTCCTTGTGCTTGACTTCCTGCTTGGGATTGAGCTCCTGCTTGAGCCTTGCCAGATTGCTTAGCTCCTCCTCCTCCTCCTATATTAACTCCAGCCGCGGCATTTGCTTCCGCATCACTACGTCCAATGACGAAGGTTCCAATGTTTGGAACTGTAAATGTTTATACAATACAATTTTATTATTACTGTTTTAGAAATGTTCTTCAACTAACTGGCTGCAAAATATCATGTATACATATATTAACAAGTTATAAATAAATAAATCAATAAAAGAGGAGTAATGATTTGAAAAATCATGACCATAAAACTGAAATACAGTATTCATTTATTTTTTTCCTGAGGAGTATCCAGAATCAAATGAGGAGAGACTTTAAAATGTCATTATAAAAAATATCTTAGGGATATTGTTATTTAAATATTGAACATGTGCTAATCATAAGGTGGAAGTAACTTTGATAAATCTGAAAGATGGTAGGATTAAGCTATATTTATTATAATAATATAGAATATTAAAAACATATACCATTGACTATCTTTCAACACCATTGATTAAAGATCCTCATAAATGGTTATATTTTACAATTATATCTAAAAATCAGAAAATTTTACTTATCTTAAATACAATATCAAATAAAATAAGGTGTATTCTGGTGTCGGGATTTTTTTTTTTTTTTTTTTTTTTTGTGCGTTAGGGAGAGATCCAAAATATGGCTTCCAAGAAGGATTCATATTCACAGATTCAGAAGTTCGTCTGTCCTAAACATTGATTCATATAGACATATTTGATGGAAAATAAATCCATGTTCACGAAAAAAAAAATGGTTTGATGTATACATAAAGGAGTAATGTAAGCCCAGAATTTATGACGATGGATTAACTAAAATCAATCCTAAAATGGAAAAAGTCTTAAACTTTGATATCAGTGGATGGATTTAGAACAAAATATGTTTTACTCTTGTAGAGAAGATCAAGCGAAGTGTCTAAGAAAACCGCACTCCTAAACAGAACCTAGATATAAGTCCATGCTTCTTAAGATGGCGTCTGCTTTGTGTGGATGGCTGGAAGGTAACGGTGCTTAATATATACAGCTAATAAGCGAATCGAGAAAGTCTAGATTGTCGACTTTTAGTGAACATTCGAAATATGAGAAATCTAAATAGAGGATGATTTCCAGATAAAATATTCATCTTGTGGAATGCGCGGATTGGTCACAGATGATTTCAGCATAAGAGAATCAAACACTAACTTTTTAAATGGTAGTACATCTAAGCCGTGATAGTTCATACCTAAGATGATGAACTTCAATGTTCTTGAATTGGGGCAGGTTGGCCGAATGTGTTGGCGCGCGTCATTGTGAACGCGCTTTGCCCAGCAATCAGAAGACCAAAAAATTGGAGTTTTCGTTTCGGTGCTGCAGGGCTTTTAACTCCGCATTTGTCACTCGTCCTCACCCTCTGGCCAACAACAAGAAACCATCGAGTAGTGGCGAACAAGAAACCAATTGAAAAAACACACTTGTCCAAAACCAACAGAAAGAACCGTAGATATATGATCGATATAGTTTAAACGTATGATTAGACAAGACAAGCAAACATAACACACCCCACAGCAGCCTTGGAGGTAACGATTACACAATGCTTAAATATGCTTCACATAATAAAAAATCTGGTGCGGGCAACAAACAACTTTCACTTACATCAATTTGTAAAATCAATGAAAGAATTTTCAAATAGAGTTAGAGTTAAAAATACGTGAAACTATTAAAGAATTAAATAAATTTAATTTATATAGAAACATGTGTTTTATTAAAAAATCTTTTATTTTATTATCTAAAATAATCAGTTAGTTTTATCTTCTTCTCATCACTCTCTATTAACTTCTAAAAGCTTGTGTATGAGATGATATTTTTTCTAAAATCTTTAGCTTTCCAACGGTATATCATACATGTATATTACTGCTCTTATGTTCAAAAACGAAAAATTGCATTAAAAAAATATTTTTCTGTTTTCTCCTTTAGTTGGGTATCAAATTTATTCAATTTATATATTTACCTGTTTTTCATCATCTTTAACAAGATAATTTAGTTATTATTATTGAACCTACAAAATTAAAGGTACCTTAGGGGAAGAAAATTTAAAATATCGGTATTTAAGCCCTGTCAGACCATTTTTATCAATAAATAAAACCTACATGATATTAAAGCCCATTAAATTTTACATCGATATAGCGAGTTTAATCAAAATCGTCGGAAACGTTTTCAGCAATATCATTTAAAAAGTAGTTAATCACTTCAGCAAGTTTGAATCCCTCAACGTTTTAATTTCACAAAAAATTTCAAACCGCCCAAATTATCATCTGAAGTAGGTGAAATAAGTAAAAATCTTGATCCTATTCTAGACGAGAGCTTAAATTCTACATATCGTAGTTAAAATAGGTCATGATAAAATTTGAGATACAACTAATGTGTATTTCTAAGGACTTTTGTACTAGATAAGAAGTATGTAGGATGATAAATCCACGAATAAACCTTGTATTTCATATTTGTTTCCATCTCTGATCATAAAAATAATAACTACAAAGTGAAATTCAATCTGTAAGTAATAGTGATCATTCAAAGACAAGTTGCTTAAACTTTAAACTTACCCAAGATGGCCAAAAGAAGAGCCACCGCTGCAAAGATTGCTAGATACTTCATGTTCGCTGTTGAACTGTCACCTTTAACCCTTGCACACCTTATATACCTAATCTTTCCCTTGTGTTTACAAATGTACAACCACGTACCTGACCTACCTTCATCTCAGGAATAAATAAACAAGTCATTATGAACCGATAGTAATTTTCCATGAGAAAAAAAAACAAACAATGGAAACATTTGTAATAGACGGATGTTATGCGGGTAAGGGATGATGATGGATATTATTTATTTATTTAACGTCACTTTATGCTACTATGGCTAATCGGACGATGCTACAGTGGGAGTCCTAAATTTTGCCTATCCAGGTTTTATTAGGACAGGGATTTTTAACGAGTACCTGACATCGCACAGGCTCGGGACCACCTTTTAACGTCCCCTCCGAAGGACGGCGTAACTAAGGATTTTTTACGCCCATTAAAACATTTTAGGACCACCTGCGGGTTTGAACCCGTGACCTTTTGATGATGGATATTTCATGTAAGGTGAGATATTAATTTTTTTTTTTTTTTTTTCTGAAACTAGCCTGAATCTGAGATTTGGATCATGGCTAATTTAATAGAATATTTTGTGTATTATCAAGCTTTTTAGTATCTATTCTATTGGGTTGTGTCACATGAAATGTCCGTTTTCAAGGTAAAGGATTTTTATTAAAAATACGATATGAAATCAAGATAATTTTATTCGAAGTATTTACCTTCTTTTTCTACACATTTTTCCCAACGTGACATCAACTTTTTTATTCCCGAACTGAAAAACTCTGAGCTTTGAAGTGAAACAAAATTTGAAAACGCTCTTTTTACTTGATCATCTTTTTCAAAAAGTTTTCCTTTGACGAAGTTGTCTAAATTCCTGAACAGATGTTAATCTGTTGGAGACAAGTCGGGAGAATATGGTGGGTGCGGAAGAACTTTGTAGCCCAGTTCTTTCAATTTGTGCACGGTATATTTTGAAACATGGGGTCTTACTGCCGCTCAGTGAGATCATGAGGTACCCATGTATCGAGCTTTTTTACTTTCCAAATACACTTTAAATGTCTGGAAACGGTAGATGCACTTGCATTTAGTTGAGGGTCCTTTAACTGTTAGGTAGGGGTTTCCTTCTACTGTATGTTTGAGGACATCGTAGTCTATTACGGGCGGAGGTCTTCCTCGGGGAAAGTTTTCCAAGTCGGTATCCCCAGCTAAAAACTTAGCAAACCAACGGCGAATGGTCCGTTTATTAACACTCCCATCCCCAAACGCCTTGCAAATATTTCTAGCGGCCTCAGCTGCTGAATGGCCGAGTTTAAACTCGTACAAAAATACTACTCGAAAATCGCGTGTTTCCATGTTCATATTTGGAGGTATACTAAAAAGTGGGTAATTGATTAGGAAGCTAATGTTTATAATACAAAACTAAAGGATTAGTAACTGTATACTTTAAATATGTAAACATTCAGAAGCAAACAACAGAGACCTGCAAAATCCTTTATGTATTTCAGAAACTATAAAAACGGACATCTCATGTGAAACAACCCAATAGTTAAAAGTTCCACTTTTTTAATTTCATTGTTTTAATAAACTCTCAAACCTTTGAGAGGAATCCAAAAACGTTTCTACTTTCTCATTAAAATTTTCGAATGGCTTATGTCGTATTTGCTAGGGAGAAACCAAAGTTTCTTACATGTCTGCTGGCTCCTAGGACTCGAGATAACTCTATATAAACAGTAAAGTAGGATACAATTTAGTGGCTGGGACTCAATTGGTTCTACTATTATTAATTTGGTTTGGCTTAAAGTAGGTTGATAAGATGAGGGCAGCTCTTACAAGACAGTATTTTAAATGTATTATATTGAAATGTATGATATGAGTCTCAGTTACTAAATTAAAATATAACCTTTAACAACTAAAGGAGAAAAATAAAAAATATTATTTTTAATGCAATTTTACTTTCACTTACTATATATAGTAAGGAAAAGTATTGCGATCGTGAAAATATTCGAATTCCAGTTTTCAACGGAAATACACGTTTTAGGATCCCCTGAATTCAAATGACCAAGTCCCGCAAAAAGGTCTGTGTGTGTGTGTGTGGTAACTCCCGGGCGGAAACAGTAAGTCCTATGAAAGTGAAATTTCATATTTAAGACAACTATACGCCCGAGATGTGACAAAACCTTTTTCATCAAAATGAGCTTTATACTATGCTTTTTGCACCTTTTTTCGATTTTCTCGAAAACTGTTCCGACGATTTTGATTAAACTCGCTATATCGATGTAAAATTTAATAGGCTTCAACATCGTGTAGGTTTCATTCTGATTAGAATGGTCTGATAGGGCTTAAATGCCAATATTTTAAATTTTATCTCTAACTGTATTTGAAAATTCTTTGATTGATTCTAAAAACGGAGGAAAGTGAAAGTCGTGTGTTCTCGTACCAGATTTTTTAAAAATTAGATTAACATAAATATTCGATTATAAAAAAAAATATTGCTTTACAAGATTGATTTTTCCTTTTACGTATCTATATATGAAATATATAATTACATAAATAACTGCGATCGTAAAACAAATAAAAATAATACCACTGTTGAACTGAAATATATGTTCTCTCAGTCCGGCAAGAAGTTTTGTGCGTCTGGTAACTCTAGCTCAAAAACCTAATTACTGCTCTTTTAACCTAAAATTGCACTTTTTTCAGTTTTCTCCTTTAGTTGTTGTTTAAATTCGCAAAACATGCATATTTACCTTGTTTTCATCAATGCAAACAAGATAATTTTGTTATTTTTATAGAATCTACAAAATTAAAGGTACTGCAGGGGAAAAAAATTTAAAATATCGGCATTTAAGCCCTGTCAAACCATTTAACCAGAAGGGAAACCTACATGATATTAAACCCCATTAAATGTTACATCGATATAGCGAGTTTAATCAAAATCTTCAAAACCGTTTTCGAGAAAATCGAAAAAAGGTGCAAAATGCATGGTATAAAGTGGCTCTTGTGGTAAGCTCATTTTGATAAAAAAGGTTTTGTAACGTCACGGGCGTATATTTGTCTTAAATATGAAATTTTAGTTTCATAGGACTTACCGTTTCCGGCCATGAGATGCCATCCACAACACACACACACAGACCTTTTTGCGGGACTTGGTTATTTGGACTCAGGGGACCCTAAAATGTGAATTTCCGTTGAAAACTGGAATTCAAAAATTTTCACGATCGCGATACTTTCCCTTTCTATATATAGTAAGGAAAAGTAACAATACTTTCTCTTAATATATATAGTAAGTGAAAGTAAAAAATCTGGTGCGAGAAACACACGGCTTTCACTTACATCCGTTTTATAAATCGATTAAAAAAATTTCAAATACAGTTAAAGAGAAAAATTAATAAAACTATTAAGCAATTAATTAAATTAAATTAAAAAATCTATTTTTATCTAATATAATCAGTTAGTTTTATCGGCTTTTCATCACTCTTTATTAACTTTTACAAGCTCTTTTGTATTAGATAATATTTTTTTCTAAAATCTTTAGCTTTCCAACGGTATATCATACATGTATATTACTGCTCTTATGTTCAAAAACAAAAAAATGCATTAAAAAATTCGCTCAACTTACATACTTAGCTGTTATTTATCAATGCTAACAAGATAATTTGGTTATTTTTATAGAATATACAAAATTTAAGGTACTTTAGGGGAAGAAAATTTAAAATATCGGCGTTTAAGCCATGTCACGCCATTTTAATCAGAATGAAAACTACATGATATTAAAGCCTATTAAATTTTACATCGATATAGCGAGTTTAATCAAAATCGTCGGAACCGTTTTCGTGAAAATCGAAAAAAGGTGCAAAATGCATGGTATAAAGTGGCTATTCTGGTAAGCTCATTTTGATGAAAAAGGTCTTGTAACGTCTCGGGCGTATATTTGTTATAAATGTGAAATTTCTGTTTCATAGGACTTACCGTTTCCACCCGGGAGCTGCCATATACACAGACACACACACACACACACACACACAAGAGAGAACACATACTCTTGAAAGATGGCAGAGGCGCTGGAACGCCTCATTTTCTGGAGGATTCGACCTCTCGCCTTATTCCCGACATATCGACATGGATATTCCGAAAACACGGAGCTGTAGATTATTATCTCACTCAACTACTTACTGGACATGGTTGCTTCAGAGCTTACTTGGCCCGATTCAAAATAGAGGATAGCTCATCGTGCCCCTCCATTGATCCCCTGGAACCAACAGCGGAACATACATTCTTCTCTTGTTCAGGATTCATTCGAGAAAAGTCCGAGCTAGACAGGAACGAAATTGTCGCCAGAAAATGTAGTCGCTTTGATGATGACCAGCCACGAGAGTTGGGGCGCTGATAGCTGACTATGCAGCACAAATTGGGAAAAGACTCAGAGAACAGGAGCACGAAAGGAGAGACAGGGCATTGGCCTAGCCTAAATAGGATGTCCAGGAAAGAAGCAGGCATTTAGCCCTTCTGCTCCCCCGCGAAGTAATGCTTGACAGCCGTTCCGTGGGTATTAAAGACGAATTGGGAGGTGTTTTTTTAGTTAGTAGAAATCTCACATTGTTGTGTGACTTGATTGTTGCACTTCGTCTCATGCAAGAGTTTTCCCATACCCAAAAAAAACAAAAAAAAACAGTCCTTTTTGCGGGACTTGGATATTTGTACTCAGGGTCCCCTAAAACGTGTATTTCACGATCGCAATACTTTCCCTTACTATATATATTGTATGTGAAAGTAAAATATAATAGATTATTTAATAAAACACATGTTTCTAGCAAACCTCAATTTGAATAATTCTATACCCTTTTTACTTTCGCTTACCGATTCATTTTATCTCTTACTGTATTTGAAAATTCTTAAATTGATTTTAACAACAGAGGCAAGTGAAAGTCGAGTGTTTCGACTTTTTTAAACACTAAACACATCCAATCGTTTGCATCAAAAGTCCTCCCAACAATGGTTAATGCTCCTTCTTATGCCCTCACCGTTGACTGACACTATTACCTGATTTTTCACACAAGTCAGGAAAGTTTGATGAGCTTGGAGGTCTTACTCTTCCTTTACTGGCTTTTAGTACCAGCGATGCGGTTAAGGGAGAAGCGCTGGGATCTCTTGGGTGATGTTTTTCCCTTCAGTATTGGGTATGCTTGCATTTAAGATGTTTATTTCATTTGTATCTATTTTAATTTATTTTTGTTTTGTTTTGGCCAATACTATCTCTTCTGTTTTGCTTTCGAAATATTCTCTTATCGTATAGAATGAAATACTACTGAATAAACTTATATAATACAAAATAATCCACATTCTTTATTTCATGATGTAAAAATTATTAAACTGAATATATCTATTGGTTTGTTATTTTCAATTAAAAAAAAAAAATGATATATACTCAAGTAAAAAATTAGTAAGAGACGTAATTCTCACCGAAGCTCGGTTATTATTGAAGTTAGAGTGAAATCCTAAAGATTTTCGAAATCAATACACCGCAATGGATAAAGAAAAAAAATTGATCTCATTAATTTTAGAGTGCTTCCAATGGGAAGCTTCTCTACATGTTTTTCATGCATTTTTTATATTTTAGTCACATTTACTTGTAAGATTCTATAATAATAATAATAATAGTCTTACCGAACCCGAAAAGTTCGATGCCGATACCACCAAAATTCGCCTGAACAGATTAGTCCAATGTTCGCCGGTCAACCCCAAGCCCCCGAGATCCGCCTTAATGCAATCCTCCCATCGACGCTTCGGCCTACCTTTCGGACGCCTACCAGTCGGTTCAGCGAATACTAACTTTCTCGGAATCCGTTCCTCACCGTGCCCAACAACTTTACGCATCCATTTGAGTCTTCGCGATGCCATCAACTCAATTATATTCACAGGGCACAAACTCCGCAATTCCGCGTTGTGCAGCCTTCTAAACTCTCCAGTGGCCTCATCTCTCTTCGGATCCAATATTTTACGCAGTACCTTATTTTCGAAAACCTTAAACCGTTGTTCATCCTTCAAAGTAAGCGGCCACGTTTCACATCCGTAAAGAACCGTCGGAAGTATAATAGTTTTATAAATTCTAACCTTTAAGTTTTTAGACAGAAGCCGTGAGCTAAGTAATTTAGCAACTGAATAATAACACGCATTTCCCACCTTTAACCGGGACTTTATTTCTTCCTGGATTTCATTTTTTCTTTTTATCATTGAACCTAAATACTTGAATTTCTCTACGTGTTCAAAAGTATGACCTGAAATATTAATATTATCAAGATCACCACCATTTCTGCTTCTAATCATATATTTCGTCTTATCGGTATTCAATTCGAGACCTATTTGTTTACCGGTTTTTATTAACACACTTGTATTTAGTTGTATGGTTTCTGTGTCTTCACCTAGCAGTACCAGATCATCGGCGTACCCCAAAACCGGAATCTTGTCACCCATATTTAAACAAAACTGGTGAAAGGGAGTCACCCTGTTTTAAACCCGATCGCACCTCAAATCTCTCGGAGTAATTATGACCGATTCTAACTTTATGAAATGTTTCCGACAAACACATCTCTACTAGGTTTACTAACTTTCTAGGTATTCCCTGTTCAATCATGATGTTATATAGCTTCTGACGGTCTATGGAATCATAAGCCTTTTTAAAATCGATATAGAGTTGATGGACCACACCGTTGTATTCCAGCTTCTTCTCTAATATTTGACTTAAGAAAATATTTGATCAATAGTCGAGCGATTCTGCCCAAAACCACATTGGTAGTCTCCGAAAATTTCCTCAGCGTATTCCGTGATTCGGCTAGTCAGTATTGACGAGAATATTTTATAGCATACTGAGAGAAGAGAGATCCCACGATAGTAAAATTCTATTATAAGAAATAAATAAATCAATTCTTTATTATCCTGGGACATGTCCCTTTAGAATAAAATATACAAAATGTACAAAATGTGCTTTGGAGTCTTAGAGTAAATTAAATACATATAAACAAATTAATAATTACTGATATTAGATAGACATGTTTAAATGAGAAGAAAACAGCAACCACAACAAAATAAAAAAATAAAAAGCTTATTCAAAATTCTATTGAGCCTGGATATTCGTTAAGTGATTAAATATGCGGGATTTGAAGGTAGAGAGTTGGAGTGACGGATGAAAGGAGGGATAGAATTCCATAGGATGTGCTGTTTGGTGCGCCGTACTGTATATATTTGAAGGCCTGGAGCGTTTACAACGGGGATGAACAGAGGATTTGAATTGTAGGAGGTCAAAAATGTATGATGGACGGCGGGATTGGATAACTTGGTAAAGGAATGATGCAAGGAAGTACTTGCTACGTTTGGAAGGGTGTAGCTACTTCAACTCGCCATAAAATTGGGATACGGAGGTGTATCTAGGGACCTGGAAGATGAATCGGACATAGCAATTAATTAAGCGTTTTATTTTTACCTCGAGATCCCCTGAAACACCATCGTATAGCGTAGAGCAATAGTCGATGTGAAGAAATATTAGAGAGGTAACGAGGAGTTTTCGGGTTTCATGCGGGAATAGGTGAAGGAGGGAATAGTTATTTATTGCTTTTCATATGAGTTAATTACGGATAAACAGGTATATAAACAATTATCCCCTAAATAGTTATTTGGAAAAAATAAACTATTGTGTTATAATTTATAGAATTTTTAATTAGTATATGAAATGTCACTCGTTGATGTCATTAGGAGATGGGCTTATCCGCTTAATAATATAGACAAATGCTTTCATAAAGCATTGCCACTCAAATGAAATGTTGCCCTTCTATCTCTACCTTTGGGCTTATTTATTTTATTTTTTTCTTCCTATAAATTAAGACTATGAAACATGCGCAAACATGACAAAATGGTATAAGTCACTTTTTCTAGAAATTAGTGTCTTCACATTCTGAAGCTTTCATTAGTTTAAGTCTAGAATTTTATCTGTACAAGGTAAAGTTGTTGACTCATAAACTGAAAGAAAACAGTTATTAAATATTTCCACCTTCCAAACTTAAACGAATTAACACTCTAGATGTTAAGACTCTTATATCTAGAAAAAGTGCCTAATGCCATTTTGCTTTAAGCACTGAAATATTGAGATTTCTCAGCGGTATCCATCTCAAACCATCCTCAGAATTACAGCGCCACTGAAAGTTATACTTTCCTCTCCAGACTTAATTCTTGACCTCAAATCATTCAAATGTTTTGGAAAAGGAACAAAAAATAAAATCTGTTTAGAATAATTTTATAATTTCATTCATTATGGATATACAAGGACGTCTGTCTTATGACTAGGTGAGATTTACATTGTTAGCGCGAAACTCCCACTGGAAGCTCCAGCAGCAGCTCCTGCTCCATGGAAGCCTGCCCCAGCGCTGGAGTGGGCTCCTGCTACCGCCTGAGCTCCGCCGCTGCCTCCGCTGGACCCTGCTACAGCCTGTGAGCCAGCAACTGCTACTCCTCCGTTTTGAGCTCCTCCATTAGCCTGAGCGCCTGCTTGAGATTTCGCACCGACTTCGGCTTTTCCTCCATTTTGGAATTTGGCTCCTCCTTTAGCTTGAGCAGCTGCTTGAGATTGTGCCGCGGCTGAACCTTGACTCCTACTTGAGCTTGCCCTCCAGCTTGGGATTGAGATCCTTGTTTACCCTGAGCACCTGCTTGAGACTTCGCTCCAGCTATGGCTTGTGCTCCTGCTTGGGAACCTTGTTTACCTTGAGCACCTGCTTGAGCTTTAGCACCTGCTTGGATTTGTCCTCCAACTTGAACTTGAGATCCTTGTTTACCCTGAGCGCCTGCTTGAGATTTTGCTCCAGCTTGGGTTTTTCCTTCTGCTTGAGCTCCTTGTTTGCCCTGAGCTCCTGCATCAGATTTGGCACCAGCTTGAACTTTTCCTCCAACTTGAGTTTTCGCACCTACTTCAGCCTTTCCTCCCGACTGGGATTGAGAACCCTGTTTACCCTGAGCGCCTGCTTGAGTTTTCGCTTCAGCTTTGGCTTGGGCTCCTGCTTGAGATCCTTGTTTACCTTGTGCACCCGCTTGAGATTTTGCTCCAGCTTGGACTTGTCCACCAGTTTTTGCACCGAGTTCGGCTTTTCCTCCAGTTTGGGCTTGACTTGCTTGTTTGCCCTGAGCACCTGCTTGAGTTTTCGCTTCAGCTTTGGCTTGTGCTCCTGCTTGAGATCCTTGTTTACCTTGAGCACCCGCTTGAGATTTTGCTCCAGCTTGGACTTGTCCACCAGTTTTTGCACCGAGTTCGGCTTTTCCTCCAGTTTGGGCTTGACTTGCTTGTTTGCCCTGAGCACCTGCTTGAGATTTAGCTCCAGCTTGGGAACCTTGTTTACCCTGAGCACCGGCTTGAGCTTTAGCACCAGCTTGGACTTGTCCTCCTACTTGGGCTTGAGATCCTTGTTTACCCTGGGCACCTGCTTGAGATTTAGCACCAGCTTGGACTTGGGCTTGAGATCCTTGTTTACCCTGGGCACCTGCTTGAGATTTAGCACCAGCTTGGGATTGAGATTCTTGTTTACCCTGGGCACCTGCTTGAGATTTAGCACCAGCTTGGGATTGAGATTCTTGTTTACCCTGGGCACCTGCTTGAGCTTTAGCACCAGCTTGGACTTGTCCTCCTACTTGGGCTTGAGATCCTTGTTTATCCTGGGCACCTGCTTGAGTTTTTGCTCCAGCCTGGGCTTTTCCTTCTGATTGAGATCCTTGTTTACCTTGAGCACTTGCTTGAGATTTAGCACCAGTTTGGACTTGTCCTCCTGCTTGAGTTTTCGCACCTAATTCGGCTTTTGCTCCAGTTTGGGTTTGAGCCGCTCCTTTAGCTTGAGAAGCTGCTTGTGATTGAGCTGCTGCTGCTGCACCACCTCCTACTTTTACTCCTCCTTGTGCTTGTCCTCCGGCTGATCCTTTGGATCCTGCTTGAGCTTGACCATTGGCTTGGGCACCTCCTTTACCTTGAGCACCTTGTTTAGCTTGAGCAACTGCTAGGGATTGTGCAGCAGCCTGGGCTTGTACCCCAGTCTGGGATTGAGCTCCTCCTTTAGCTTGGGCTCCTGCTTGTGATTTCGCTCCAGCCTCAGCGCCAGCTTGTCCTTGGGCACCTCCTTTACCTTGAGCTGCTTGTTTAGATTGAGCAGCTGCCAGGGATTGTGCAACAGCCTGGGATTGTCCTCCAGTCTGGGCTTGAGCTCCTCCTTTAGCTTGAGCAGCTGCTTGTGCTTTCGCTCCTGCCTCAGCACCAGCCAGTCCTTGGGCTCCTCCTGCACCGAAGAATTGGTACGATCCTTCTGTTTTCGACGACGCTTCAGACCTTGATGATGCCTCGGATTTAGATGATGATTGATAGTTAAATGATCCCTGAGCTCCAGCTAATGGAATAGCTCCAACCTTTGCATCGGCTTCTGCATTTGCTTCCGCATTACTCCGTCCGACGACGAAGGCTCCAGTGTTTAGAACTGTAAATATAGCAGAATTGATATATTAAATTTGTTAAAATAACTATATTATAGGGATGGGATTATATTCTGACATTGTTGATTAATAAAAACTGTATTTTAATATAATTTTCTTTTATCCATTTAAAACCTTATTGGATTTGAAACATTTAGGTTTTAGAGAATTAAGTATTAGCAGGAGTTTTCCACTTCATCTCTAATGAGAAATCTTAAGGTTATGTCTAACTATTGTAATATCTGTTTGGAAACTCATTTATTTATCCTCATCGTTAACAGATTAGTACTTTATCTAGGCCAACGGCCGTACCATGAGGTGATTAGGCCAAGATCACACTCAGATGCCGGGTTTTTCCCTTATTTGGATACCCTCTTTAAAGAGGCTGGGTCTGCCCCTGGAGGGTCTCCATACCCCAGGGTCACCCCTCGGTTGAACTAACCGAATAAAAGCCGGGATTCGAACCCAGGACCCGGAGAACAGTAAACTAGTGTTCTATCCACTTGACCACGCCGCTTCTTATAATTAATAATAACAAATTAATATTATTGACCATATAACTTTATGTTTCATTTCAAAGTTCGTCGGGAATAATGTCGAAACTGCCATCCGAGTATTACATAGAAATGTATTTTTATATCGTCAATGAAATATTTTAATTTTTTTTTTTTTTTTTTTTTTTTTTTAATATCAATTACTATTATAGAAGAGTAATTTAGAATATGATTATATCAATTGGAACAATCTCTTCTAATTTTGTTTATATATATTTATTTATCAAAACATGTCAATAATAAATCTTATTACGTTTCGAGGTATCACATGCCTCATCTTCAGATGTTCAATATTATATTTATTTCCATATTGTTACTCAATATAGGTCATTTAATATTATAATTTATTCACATTATCAAATTTTAACTTTTCACCATCACATATTAATTTTTCTTGTGTACTTGCAACTATCATGTGTACTAAACTTGCAGTAAAGTACACAAGAAAAATTAATATGTGATGGTGAAAAGTTAAAATTTGATAATGTGAATAAATTATAATATTAAATGACCTATATTGAGTAACAATATGGAAATAAATATAATATTGAACATCTGAAGATGAGGCATGTGATACCTCAAAACGTAATACGATTTATTATTGACATGTTTTGATAAATAAATACATATAAACAAAATTAGAAGAGATTGTTCCAATTGATATAATCATATTTAAAAATTTTAGGACCATCTATATTTGTTGTATTATTGTAATAAAATTGTATCTAAAAGAACTTAAAAATTGTATGCATCTTGAGTGAATTTGATAAAAAAACTAACGAAGAAAAGAGCAAAAATATTTTTTAATTCAATTTTTGTGTTCTTGGACAAAAGAATAGTAATATAGATATAATTGTAATATACCGTTTGATAGCTAAAGATTTTAGAAACCACATTATCTAATACACGGAATTTGATAGGGTAACAGAGAGTGATGAACAGCTGATAAAACTAACTGATTGTCGTAAATGAAAATAATCTAGAAATTTTAATACGGGCATAATAATCTAGAAATGTATCGCCCTTAAACACCTTACCTACCTACCTAAAAATATAATAGATTATTTAATAAAACACGCGTTTCTATTGAAATTCGATTTAATTTATTCTTTAACGGTATATTTTTATCTCTAAATATATTTAAAAATCTGCTGCGGGCAACACACGACTTTCACTTACCTCCGTTTTTAGAAACAATTAAATAATTTTCAAATACAGTTAAAGATAACAATGAGTGAAACCATTAAATAATTAATTAAATTGAATTTCTATAGAAACATGTGTTTTAATAAAAAATCTATTATATTATTATCTAAAATAACCACTTAGTTTTATCGGCTTTTCATCACTCTCTATTAACTTTTAAAAGCTTTTGTATAAGATAATATTTTTTCTAAAATATCTAGCTTTCAAACGGTATATCATACATGTATATTACTGTTCTTATGTTCAAAAACAAAAAATTGCATTAAAAATATGTTTTTTCAGTTTTCTCGTTTAGTTGTTTTTCAAATTCGCTCAAAATGCATATTTAGCTCTTATTTATCAATACTAACAAGATAATATATTTATTTTTATAGAATCAACAAAATTAAAGGTACTTTAGGGGAATAAATTTTAAATATTGGCATTTAAGCCCTATCAGACCACTTTAATCCGAATGAAACCTAAATGATATTAAAGCCCATTAAATTTTACATCGATATAGCGAGTTTAATCAAAATCGTCGGAAGTGTTTTCGAGAAAATCGAAAAAAAGTGCAAAATACATGGTATAAAGTGGCTCTTCTGGTAAGCTCATTTTGATGAAAAAGGTTTTGTAACATCTGGGGCGTATAGTTGTCTTAAATATGAAATTTCAGTTTCATAGGACTTACCGTTTACGCCCGGGAGTTACCACACACACAGACCTTTATGCGGGACGTGGTTATTTGGACTCAGGGGACCCTAAAAAGTGTATTTCCGTTGAAAACTGGAATTCGAAAATTTTCACGATCGCAATACTTTCCTTTACTATATATAGTAAGTGAAAGTAAAAATTCTTAAATTGATGTTAACAACGGAGGTAAGTCTAAGTCGTGTGTTGCGCCCATCAGATTTTTTATTTTATGTAATTTAAAAAAATAAAAAGATTTTTCTATCATCATATCCTTAAGTAACTATTATCGGTTCTTAGTAATTATAGATCTTAAGAAGTGAAGTACTTAGTACTGTGTTTAGGTTTACCTAGGGATGCCTCGAGAAGGGCTGCTAGGGTGAAGACGACTAGACACTTCATCTTGGTGAACTGTCAACTACAACCTTTAGCACTCTTATATACCGAACCGTCGGATTGCATTTAGTGATGCATAATCACGTACCTGACAAATATTCATTCTCACGGAAAAAAAAAAATTGGTAGCAAACAACTTCTTATTATTTTCGTATTTTCTATTACGAATAAATGAATAATTTGTAACCAGTAGGCAAGAGGCGAAATTCGCTTATCTAAATGTTGATAAAATAATATAGAATCTGGTGCGGACAGCAAAGAATTAATTACATTGAGCTTCGATAGAAACATGTATTTTATCAAACAACATATTATTTATATATATATATATATATATATATATATATATATATATATATATATATATATATGTATATATATACTTATATATATATATAAATAAGGTACTATAAAGAAAGAAAATTTAAACTATCGGAATTTAAGCTCTGTCAAAATATTCCAATGAGAACATAACCTACATGGCATTTATTTATTTTTTATTTATCGGCTCGACAGGCGCCTGAAGCTGCCCTTGGCCCTCTCAACTGCCCTTTCCCAATCACTTCGGTCAGATGCATGTCTGCTGGATACTCCTACCATCCTCAAGTCCTCAGCCACGGAGTCCTTCCATCTTCCCTTCGATCTTCCACGTGGTCTGATTCCATCCGGGGTCCCATAATATAATTTCCTTGCAGCTCTACCTTCATCCAACCTGCTAACATGTACCAGCCATTTTAAACGCTGAATTCGCACAAAATGAGAAACTCGAAGATTGTCGAAAAGGTCGTAGATCTCTTTGTTCTTCCTTAAGCGATATGTGCCATTCTCTCAAACTGGCCCTAAGATACACCTTAACACTTTTCTTTCAAATCTATCATTCTCTTCAGCCAGACTTTTGCGTAGAGTCCAGGTCGCACTGGCATAGGTCAGTACAGGTCGGAAGATTGTTTTGTAAATAATCATTTTCGTCCTCCTACTTAGAAGCTTACTTCGGAGAAAACTTCTTAGAGCGAAATATGCTTTGTTAGCCCCCATTACTCGATTGCGAATTTCTTCATCATCGTTGATCTGATCATTAACAATGGAGCCGAGGTACTTAAAACTGGACACGCACTGGAATGTATATTGTCCAACTATATAATGCTTTGACGGATTTATAGGTGTTTTCTTCCTGAGTACCATAATTTTTGTTTTTTCTTCATTGATGGCTAGTCCCATTCTTCCTGCTTCTCTTTGCAGCCCTTCACAGGCTTCCTTGATCGCCTTGAGGGATAATCCAATTAGTGCCACATCATCAGCATATCCGAGCACTTGTGTTGTCTTATTAAAAATATTGCCCGACTCGCTAAGCCCTGCTCTATTGATCACCACTTGGAGGGCGATATTAAACAGAAGTGGAGAAAGGGGGTCACCCTGCCTAACTCCTGAACGTGTAATGTTATCTTTGGTATAAATCTATGTAAACTTGGAGACTTGGTTGAGGTCACCCACATCTGGTCCCATCTTGCAACAAAATCAGATGTCATGTCCCTCCTGACATAGGACAGAGGTGCTTTATCGTAGAAAGGTAAAACACACACACATAATATTCGGTGCTCATTTGGACTTAATGGACATATTGGATCCAATTTAATACAGCTATAAGCCCAAGATTGTGTAAAGAACAGCCACTTTACACAATGAATTTTGCACTTTTAATCGGTTTTAATCGGTTAGAACAATGTTGATTACACATCATCTATCGATTTAAAATTAAAATGAATATAACATTATGTAGGTTTCATTCTGATTGGAATAGTCTTGTAGCAATGAAATTCCGGATTTTTCAATTTTATACTTCTAAAGTATATTCGAACATGATGAGGCCATTTTTGAAAACCTTGTAAAAATAAATATCTTAAAAAAAGAAAACGAACACTTGAGAAATACAAAGTAATAGTTGAACCAAATATAAATATTTGAGATTCATTTCAACGAGAATGACGACTTTAACTTATTAATTAAAACAGTCATTAACATATGAAAATCGGGCATATCCATTGAAATAGTAAAATTAATCCTTTTCGGACGTCAATGTCATTAAGATGATATGGTTAATGTTTTAAGCTGTAAAAAATTAAAGGTACTTTACAAGAAAATTTAAAATATTGGCACTTCAGCCCTGTTAGACTATTTAAATCAGAATGAAATCTACATTATATTAAATCCCATTACATTTTACATCCATATAATGAGTTAAATCAAAATCGTTAGAGTCGTTTTTTGAGAATATTGTAAAAAGCTTCAAAATGCATGGTATGAAGGCTCTTCTGGCTAGCCGATTTTGATGAAAAAGTTGCTGTAACATTTCGGGCGTATAGTTATCTTAAATATGAAATTTTAGTTAGACTTATCGTTTTTGCGCTATACTTACCACACACACACACACAGAACTTTTTGAGGGACTTGGTCAGTTGGACTCAGAGGGCCCTAAAACGTGCATTTCCGTTGAAAACTGGAATTCGAAAATTTTCACGATCGCAATACTTTCTCTTACTATACATTTCATATATAGGTAACAGGGCGGAAGCGGGGTAGCAGAGTAGGTTAGCGCACGTTGCTTTCAATACGCGTGCCTAGCAACAGAGAACCAAAAGCTTGGAACAAAATAATCACAAGTTCGAGTCTCGGTCTGTGGGGGGCTTTTATCTCTGTATTTATCCCTCGCCTTCATCCCCCGGGCCTGAGAAACCCCTGTATAGCCTTTAAAGGCAAGGTAGGGATAAACAAATAAAAAAAAAAGTATATATATATATAGGTAAGTCAAAGTAAAAATACAAGCTCTAAACCCACTAACATAAAATAAATATGTAATCTCAATAAAGACTCTCTTAAACGCTACATACAAAGTACAAAACATTTATTGTAAAGTTCATGAGGGATATTATACCATTTTATCAAACAATTAATAAAACTAACTTGAAAAATATTATCCGCATATAAATCTTTTGTAAGTGTATTTATTTGTTTCTAGTGCATTTATTTGTTTATTCTTTTTGTATTTTTCATCCATAATTATTTTTCTTACTTTTTAAAATTTATTTACTTTATTATTATTATTATTATTTATTTTTTTAGTAGGTTTTTGTATATTTTTCCTACTACCTTCTTTACTGCTACTACATCTTCAAACAGTGTCTGACAAAGATTATATTTTTGATTTTAAGGATATCCGAAATCATTACAAATATAATTAAAAAATGATTGTATATTGTAATTATGTAAATAAATCTTTTATATCTATCTATCTATGAAAATTACACTATTACAAGGTCTATAGCCCCTTCTACTCGCTTGCCACTTGCCCGCATTACATCACTCTCATTCCGGTTTAATATTTAAGGCGCCGTTATTAAAAGCGGTCAAACTTTGGTTTTTCGTTTTTTTTAAAACTTTTTTCTCGAACTTTCGTCAAAATTTTTTACTTTCGCTTAGATATTGTATACCTAAAATATATAGTATGTGAAAGTATTGCGATCGTGATAACTAACGAATGTAAAGTTTTCAACGAAAATATTCTTTTTAGTGTCCCCTTAGTCCAAATGACCAAGTCGCGCAAAAAGGCCTCTATGTGTGTGTAACGGCCCTAAAGAATTTGATTAAACTCGCTACATCAATTTAGAATTTAACATAATTTAATATCATGTAGGTTTTAAATATTTTGATTGAAATAGTCTGACAGGACGTAAATGCCGATATTTTCTTCCTCTAAACTACCTCTAATTTTGTAGATTTTTTTTTTTTTTTTTTTTTTTTCTCTTTAAATCTATATTCACGCCTGTCAGAATGTATCTGACAATCAGCAAATGTGCTGTATAGATTGAGATCCAGGCATAATAGGCATGAAGAAGGAAAATGCCCAGCAGCACCCCTTCCATGGCTTTATTTTATCCGAGGAGGTCCCTCATCCAGCCTCTCTTTAGCCTTCTTCTGACTGGCATTTCAGCTATTGACATGTCGTTAATCAGTCTATTGTCGTGTCCGTTAAGTTTACTGTGAAAACGAGTATAGAGTGTTCGTATATGTTGGTCAACTGTTGGTTGTTGTAAGTCCGTATGTAGGGTTCTGTTGTTTACGTACCAAGGAGCTGTCGTTATCAGTCTTAAAATTTTGGATTGAAATGTTTGCAGTTTTTGTATGTGAGTCTTTTTTGCTGAACCAAAAATCTGTGAAGCGTAAGTCCATATTGGCTTAAGAAGGTATGTGTATGTATTCAGTTTCTGTCTAATTTTTAATTTTGAAGATTTAGATAAAAGTGAGTATAGTACTTTCAGTCGGTGGTTAAGAGTCTGTCTTTTCATCTTGACATGTGGGCCCCAAGTCATCCTTCAATCGAGTGTCAGTCCTAGGTAATGTACAGAGTTGGTCTGAGGAATTTGGTTGTTGTCGATAAAAATTGGTGGGCAAGTGTTTTGTCGTAGTGTGAACGTTACGTGTTTTGACTTGTCGTGATTTAAACGAATTTTCCATAGCTTGTACCAATTTTGTAGTATCATCAAGTGATTTTGTAGAGTCAGTGAGGCGAGTATAGGATCTTCGTTTGAGGTTAAAATTGCAGTATCGTCCGCGTGAGTTGCAGTCAATGTGGTGGGATGAGTTGGTATGTCATTTGTGTATACAATGTATAGGAGCGGAGCAAGTATCGATCCTTGCGGTACTCCTCCCAAGACTGGTCGGATTGAAGAAGTTTCTGAGCCCTGCCGAACAGAGAAAAATCTATCAGAGAGAAAAGAGTGTATAATAAGATAGTATGTGTAAGGTAGTACGTTCTTGAGTTTAAAGAGAAGCCCCTCGTGCCAGACTTTATCAAACGCTTGGGCAACATCCAAAAATACTCCAGTCGCGTATTGCTTTGTTTCTAGTGCTCCTGCAATGAAGTCAGTAACTCTGTGTAATTGGTGTGTCGTTGAGTGTGACGTGCGAAAACCGAATTGATGGTCAGGTATTATTTTTTGCTCAGTCAGTATGTCAACCAATCTTTTATAAATTAATTTTTCGAAAAGTTTAGAACATATGATAGTTGAGACTATTAGACAAGACGGAACTTGTGAAGGAATCGGTTTGTCAGCCCGCATGGGGCCATGAAGAGTCAGGAAAAAGCATATTTGTTTGGGTATTATTGAAGATATTAATATGTGCTACTATATGTGTATAAATTATATGCGTCGGATCTGACTGTGAGCAAACAGTCACTTGAAAAGTCCTTCATCACACTTTGGAACTCTTTATCCATCTCCCTCCATATAGTGTCATCTCTAACCATATTCAAACACCAATTATTTAACCACCTCCTCAAAGATCAAGCTTCCACACATATGTAATAAATCTAGACTTCGACGATACTTAACTAATCTTATTTGATGTTATCTGATTATTATACATACTAACCTTATATAATTTAATTGACTGAATAATTACATATCAAATGTAGCCAGACTAATTGGACTTTTTCTGTTCTCTGTATATTATTTTTAGGGGACGAAATGTCCCAGAATAAAAAATATTTTTCATTCATTCAACATCGAATTAGTTTAGTAGCGCATTACTATGTCAAGATATGTGCATATATGTGTATATATGTGCGGAAGAATGATTTTTGAGCAGGTGGATAAATAATTGGTTGTTAAAAGTGGTTAGGGATGACACTATACGGTGGGAGAAGAGTGTTCCAGAGTGTGGTAGCACGGATAATAAAGGACTTTTCAAAGGAAGAAGTTCTGTGGTATATGGCGTTTAGGGTGTGTAAAAAAGAGCGCGAAGTAAGATCAAATATACAGAAAGGTTTATGGACCTCAAGGATTGGAATAGGAAGATGTAAAGTAGGTATGACACCTCCGCACAGATAGAGTTGTATCCAGGAACATGGTCAGAATATCGATCGGAGTTATTGGTTAACATAGACTGACAGAAAGGTATATCCTTTATATCTGTACAACCGTTTACCACGCTGATTGGTACTGCGGAAAAAGAGAAATAAGAAGTATTTGAAAAACACCAAGGCACAATAGTGTCACCTGTAAGCTAGCAAACAACTTACTATATACCCTAAGTTGCCGGTTCAAATCAGACAAGTTAACTTTTAATTTTTTATGTTAATAATTCCTCGATTAAGCCGTCTTTCGGAGGAGGCGTAAAATGTTGGCCCCGATCTTGTGCGATGTGATCAAATGACCATATGCAATCAGGTACTCACTAAAGATCCCATTTCTAATTAAACCTGAATGAGCAAAACATAGGACAAGAACAGTAATATAAATGTATTATATACAGTTGGAAAGTAAAATATTTTAGAAAAAAATGTTATCCTATATAAAAAACTTTAAAAAATACTGCATAAAGACGAAAAGGGCGTACATTTAATTAATTTATGTAGATAATAATTACATTTTTCAATATGAAACACATGTTTCCAACGAAACTGAATATAATTCATTTATTTATTTTCAACTCTAACTTTATTTTATTATTCATAAATTGTTTATAATAAATGAGATAAGTGAAAGTCCTGTGTTACATGCACCTTATTTTTTTCATCTGTTAGTCACGGCTTCCCTTACTAGAAATTAGTTCCTTTATATATTTCGTGGTAGTGCACAGGACTACTGATCCCATGATGGCAGAATAATACATTTTTTTTACCACCTCGGAGTGACCCTGGGTTGCCGAGAACCCAAAAAATATGGTAATATCTAAAATCCAACTAAAAACGGAAACTTCAGTCAAGAATTTAAAGTACCTTGTGCACTATGATACTTCTTCCTCTTATTAAAGGCATTTCGAATGTCAAACTATTCGGCTTTCTTTCTATTTCTATCAAAATTCGATATATAAGTAGGTCCTATCCTAACTACCCTAGAAACGCAGAAAAAGGACTCACACTGTCCGGATCATCCGGTTAGCCACACTCCTAAAAAATACGTTAAATGAATAAACAAATCAATCAAGGTTCAATGACATTTTTTTGTGCAGTTTATTATTGTAGTTTGGAAATCTCAAAATGCTGGTACGTATGTCGAAATATGGCCTATTAAAGGGGTGTAGATAATTAATTTCGTTTAGTGAGGATCTGTTGTTCAGGAGATGTGATAGTTGGGTGTCTCATCTTGTTACTCCTTATATCATTAATTTATAATTTATTATAAATATATTATAATTTGGTATGTAGTTTTATGTTAGTTGTTTTTTTGTGCGATTGTAGTAAGACAACGGTAGTCGTGTGTAGTGGATTTTTACAAGATAGTATGTACTCTTTCTTATGGAGAAGATCACGTGGGTGTTCTGAACAACTTTTCTAGGATTAAAGGTGTAACAATAAATATATTTTATAAAATTCAATGAATATCTTTATTAGAAAAGGTAAGTTATACATTAATTTAGTAGGCATATCCAGCCATGGCATTGCTGGAGGCGGCAGATCCACCATACCCACCATAGCCGCGGTAGCCACCATAGCCTGCATTGGCCTGGGAAGAGGCGGCTGCCATCCCGTTGCCTCCATACCCTCCGGCCATTGCTCCTGACTGGGAGGACGCCCTGCCGCCGTAGAACCGGGTCTTGGCTACTTTCGCTCCTGCTCCAGAAGTCGCTCCAGCTCCAGCCGCTCCAGAACCCTCGGCTCCCGCAGACGCCGCCGCTGAGGACTGGGCCACCGCCTCTACTTCGTCACCTCCAGACTTTACTCCTGCTCCCGCCTTCGCCTCAGCCTCGGTGGGAGATGCGCTCGTGAAGCCTGGATCAATTTAATTTATATTAGTATTACTGTATATTAAGCTCACCTCGTAACAAAACAGTATTATTAACATTAAAAAAAAAAAAATGTTTTTTTATCGAATCCGGCCACACCCAATAATCTATATCTAGTCTGGCTGTTTTATATTCGATCTCCTCACTCCTCAGACAGCCTCCATCTAAAGCCATTATATTTCTTAGATATATCTACAACTCCATCCTACGCACTACCTATTTTCCTCTCTTATGGAAACACTGCAATTGAAACCTCTTCCTAAAACCAGGTGAACCTCTCAACATTGCGACATCATATAGACCAATTATCCTACTCCCAAGGATACCAATTATTTCAACAAGGATTCCGAATTTTTGACTATATTTCCTCTGCCCTAGAAACAAACAACTGCTCGGGTGAATTTTTGGATATAGCGCGAACTTATGTCCTAGTGTTGCACCCGAGATTTCTCTTTTAAGTTCAAAATCCATTTACCTCAATCCTAGTCCTCCGATCCTATCTATCAAACCGCTTTTTCCGAGTTAGCTGTGTTCCAATTACGTGTATTGTCCAGTTGAATCCGGCGTTTCTCAGGGCAGCGTCGTTGGTCCTATTATGTACATTCTATTCACGGCAGATATTCCTGTTTGCCCTAATACCTTCTTTACAACGTTCACTGAGGACACATCCATCCTATCCTCTAACTCAGATCCTAAAACTGTATCCTTAAACCTCCAAAGGCACCTTTATCTAATTAATGACTGGTGTAATAACTGAGGAATTAAAAATTACCTATCCAAATGCAAACATATTATCTTCACACTTAGAAGACCTGTTCTGCCCTCCTGTTCTCTTTAGCTCTATTCCGCTCTCTTTCTCTGACATTCCGGTAACTTGACTTCCTTTTAGAAAAAAAAAAATGAAACCAGCATACCAGACTTAAATGACAAGAACTTAATCGACGATTTGGCCAATTTTGAGGACTTTTAAGCAGAAAATATCTATTGAAAACATATTACTAATTTATATGACACTACAGAAACCAATCTGGAACTACGGACTTGAACTGTGGGGGACAGTTAGTTCCTTCCTTATACTTCTACAATAAATGAATTACCTTCCATTCATTATTTCATGCTGGGAAATTATATATCGTCCTAAACGTTTGCAATATTTTTAACGATAATTTAACTACTGCTCGCCGCTTTCGGTTACTTCAACACTTACTAGACAAACGCTCTAAGCTTTCACTTAACTACAAAAGACTCATCTACATGACCATCATAAGACCTATCTGGACTTACGGAGTTGAGCTATGGGGCTCCACTAAACCATCAAATTCTCCCGTATCCAATCCTTACAATCCGAAATCCTTCGAAAAATCCTAAACGCTCCTTATTTTGTCACGAATAAGTTTATCCATAAAGACCTTAATATTCCCTTTGTAGCTGATTTGGCCCGAACCAGGTATCGATGCTTCCATGGCAAACTCCAATCCCACTCTAACCCACTAGTTTCAATCCTTGCTTCCTCTTCAATTCCCAACAATCCTCCGAGGTGTCTGAAGAGAAGATGGCCTCGAGACCATCTTGTTTAGATTGATTACTAGATTGCTGTCAATGGGCAGTTTCTCTTTCAGGTTTTTCATGTACACTATCTTTAATCAGCATATTTACTTGATGTATTCCTATACAGTTGTAAATTTCAATAAAATATAATTAAAAAAATTTAACTACCGACTCAATGGGCAATAAAAATCTATTAGACTAATATTATGGCAGTACAGGTGTTATTTATATTACATTTATAGTTTCTAAAGAATTTCGAAATAATAAAACATTGAGTAATAATTTCCTGCGTTTTTCATATAGGTGAATCAACAGAATATGTAAAAATACCTAGGGAGAGCTGAAGGAGAGCAGCTACAGCGAGGATTACTAGGCACTTCATTTTGATGAACTGTCAACTACAACCTTTAGCCTCCTTATATACCTAAAGTCAGGTGCAGTCAGTAATGCGTGATCACGTAGCTATTCACCCTCGGGAATCCTATCTGTTTAAGTAGCAATTAATTGCATAAATAATTTTTATTTTTTACTGCAACAATAAAAATATATTTGTGAATGAGAAATTGAATAATGTCAAGCGTTAAGATTCTTCTAGTATAGAGAAGAAAAAGAAGAGTATGCATGGAATGAACGAGATCGGAAAACTTTGAATTTTTAATGTTAGGAAAGCATATTTTTGAAATTTATAATTTATAAATCCATATCCATAATTTTAAAAACATTTACAAGTAGCCGAACTTAATTTTATAGGTGGAGTCCAGCTTGAATACCAGTCATTTATAGACTCAAGCCAAACCAGAGGGGCAGCAAATAGAAATAGATCTTATTTCCGCCATAAAATCTGTATACACTGATTCTAAAGGAGTGGTACGGAATGATGGAACAGAATCTGCACCTTTTCCCATTGATAGAGGAGTAATGTAGGGAGACAGTCTGAGCCCGCTTCTGTTTACGGTGTTTATGGATGAGATCCATAAAATATGTGAAAGGTGAACTGCCCGAACAGTGCTCGGTAAGTGGAACATGAGGACGATACTGAGCCAGTCACTGTTATACACTGATGATATCGTCCTTATTTGTGATAAGAAAGACAAACTACAGCAAGCTCTAATAGAATGTCAGGAGGAACTTTAGCGAAAGAGAATGACCATAAATGTCTCCAAGAGCAAGATACTGATCCTGTCTCGAGATGAGGAGGAGACTATGGAGGTGATTTGTAACGGCGAGGTTCTCGAATTAGTCGAAAACTTTCTCTACTTAGGCTGCAATATAAATAGACAAGGAAAAATAGATTACGAAATTGCAAACAGGATTGCTAAAGCAAACCAAATCTATTACAGTATATGCAATAGTATTGTTGGCCATCGAGATGTGGGGCTAGATACGAAGCTCCACATTTACAAATCTGTATACTTCCACACTCTTACCTACAGGGGCGAGAGCTGAGTAATGCTGGACAAACAAATAAGCCGAATTACTGCAGCTGAAGGCACATAGGAGGAAGATGAAGAAGAAGAAGATATCCTTAATTATAAAAACATTTACAAGTAGCCGAACTTAATTTATAGGTGGAGTCAAGCATGAATACCGGTCATTTACAGACTCACGCCAAACCAGAGGAACAGCAAAAGGCATAGATCTCTTTTCTTTTTTTTTCATCCATTATTCAACAAGATAGCAAATTTTCGTTCAGTCAATTTTAAACTTTATAATCACTCCAAAACAAGGAGTTCTAATTTTTTTGTAAATTATAAACCACGTGAAACACAAATAAAAACAACTATAATATGGTGTACAACCTCGAAAAAGCTGTTGATTTTTTAAACAGTGCTACCTACATGCAGAAACAGAACTTCGTAAAAGATTAAATTCCGACTATAAAAATGACCTGTAACTTAAGTTAAGTTTTCATTACTTAAATAAGTTTAAAGATATAACATTGACTCATTTTAATTACCTTATGAGTATAAAACACTTCTGAGAATTCATTTTTGGAACCATTAATTGGTTAATGAGGTTACTAATGATAAATTTATTTATTTTGATAATTCACAATCCCCATTTCAAAAGAAGATAAGGAAGTAATTTCGAAATAGGATCACCTATGGTTCAGCGGCTAACTTCAATGCCCAAGGTCACAGGCTCAAACCCAGCCGATGGTTCTAGATCTTTTATGAATGAATGAATGAATGAAAAAAGAACTTTATTCTGGGACTAAGTCCCTTGAGAATAATACACATGTACAAAAAAAATAATGATTACAACTGGCCAAAAAACACATAAAAAAACTAATAATATTAATGATTGCAATAATTATTCACAATTATTTTAATTGATGAAAAGAGAGAGAAATGAAAAATATAAATTGAAAAAATACAGTAATATCGAATTGTAATATAGAACTAACAAACCAAAAAAACAAAACGAAAAACATTAGAACAATTAAAAATAGAAATGAAAATAAACTTTACTATAATTTATGTTATGAAGTGTAGACATTTCTCACATCACTTTAATCGCTGTACTGAAATTAGTTGGCATCTGATTAGGAAGCAAGAAGGTGTTTTAAAAGGGTAGATTTGAAAAAAGACTGGGACGGAGCATGACGGATGTGTGATGGGATAGAATTCCATAAGAAAGTGGACCAGGCTAAGAAGGAAAATTCATATTTTTTGGTTCTATGGGAAGGCGTATAGAGGTCAGAAGGACGGGATCTGGTTTCCTGAGTATGGATTGTGGATTTAAATTGCAGGAGACTATAGACGTAAGAGGGGAGATGGGAGCAGATGACTTGATAGAGAAAGGAACCAAGGAAATATTGCCTTCGAATAGAGAGAAATAGCCAATTTGACTCGTCATAGAGGTGTGATACATGCGACCGTCTAGAGGTACCGAAGACTAATCTTATGAAACAGTTCATTTATGGAGTAAAACATTCTTAGTAATGCTGTCCTGGCAATAGATCCATACCGATAGTCAATCTGCTATCCTTTGGGTAGCTACATGAATTGGTGTACCCGAGCCTGTTCTGAGTTACTTGTTAAAGATTATCTTAATTTAACGTAGATAGATAAAATTTAGGACTCCCACTGTAGAATCTTCTGATTGGTATAAAGTGCAGTAAAATAATTAAATTTAAATCTTTGGAAAATTCGTTTAAATCACGACAAATCAAAACACGTCACGTTTAAACTACGACAAAACACTTGCCTACCAATTTTTATCGACAACAACCAAATTCCTCAGACCAACTCTGTACATTACCTAGGACTGACACTAGATCGAAGGATGACTTAGGGCCCACATATCAAGATGAAAAGACAGACTCTCAACCACCGACTGAAAATACTATACTCTCTTTTTTCAAAATCATCAAAAATAAAAATTAGACAGAAACTGAATACATACACATACCTTCTTAAGCCAATATGGACTTACGCTTCACAGATTTTTGGTTCAGCAAAAAGACTCACATACAAAAACTGCAATCATTTCAATCCAAAATTTTAAGACTCATTACGACAGCTCCTTGGTACGTAAACAACAGAACCCTACATACGGACTTAAAGCAACCAACAGTTGACCAACATATACGAACACTCTATTCTCGATTTCACATTAAACTTAACGGACACGACAATAGACTGATTAACGACAAGTCAGTTGCTGAAATGCCTGTCAGAAGAAGGCTAAAACGAAGCTGGATGAGGGACCTCCTCAGCTAGATTAAAGCCTTGGAAGGGGTGCTGCTGGGCACTCTACTTCCCCATACCTACCATGTCTGATCTTACTTTTGTCCAGCACATTGCTGATTGTCAGACATCTTCTGAAAGGTGTAAATAAAGATATAAAGAACAAAAAAAAAAAAAAAAGATAATTCCCCACTGAAATGACGCCCCGAGATATTTTTTTGAAATCAATCGGGCAAATATTCAAAAAATGTTTTAAACTGATAAATATAAAAATCTCCTTATCAATTTGTGTGTTATTTGTCAATGATAAAGCCTGATAAGATTTGGAGAATTACCATTCTTGATTATGATGAAGAATCAGATCTAAGAATCGAAAATCGTAAGTAAATATTTATGTTATCATTAATATAGTTCCAAGTATTTGTCGAAATATTCTAATACCATTTAATCTATATCAGTTTAAAAAATATTGTCCAGCAAATCGTAATTACATTACATTCGAACCTAGTCTATCATATCATCAGAAGGAAATAATAGCCAAAGTAGCAAAATTATATCGATCATAATGCCCAAAGACGCTTAAATGCAACGAATGGATGATGCATATATACTTCCTTCTTATAAAAAAAAAATATTTGGTGCGCTCAACACACGACTTTCACTTACCACACTTGTTAAAATCAATTTAATAATTTTTAAATACCGTTAGAGATGAAATTAGTTTAAATAATTAATTAAATTGATTTTCGATAGAAACATGTGTTTTATTAAATAATCTATTATGTGATTATCGAAAACAATCAGTTAATTTTATCCGCTTTTCATCACTCTCCATTACATTTTACAACTTTGTGCTTAAAATAATATTTTTTTCTAAAATCTTTGACTTTCCAACGGTATATTATACATATATAATACGGTAATTATCTTTAAAAAAACAAAAATTCTATTAAAAAATACTTTTGCACTTTTCTCTTTCAGTTTATCATCAAATTCAACCAACTTATATATTTAGTGGTTATTAATCAATGCTAACAACATGAAATGGTTATTTTTTTCGAATGTACAAACTTTAGGGATACTTAAGGGAAAGAAAATTTAAACTATCGGCATTTAGGCCCTGTCAGACTATTTCAATCAGAATGAAACCTACGTAATATTAAAGCCCATTAAATATTACATCGATTTAGGGAAATTAATCAAAATCGTTTGAGCCGTTTTTGAGAAAATCGTAAAAAGGTGGTAAATGCATGGTATAAAGTAGATCTTCAGGTCAGCTGATATTGATGAAAAAGATTCTGTAACATCTCGGACGTATAATTGTCTTAAATATGAAATTTCAGTTTCATAGGACTTTTCATTTTCGACTAGGAGTTACCTCACACACACACACACACACACACATACAGACCTTTTTGTGGGACTTGGTCATTTGGACTCATTATACCCTAAAACGTGTATTTGAAAACCGGTGAAAGTTGAAAACCGGAAGTCGAAAATTTTTACGATCGCAATACTTTTCCTTTCTATATATTTCATATATAGGTAAGTGAAAGTAAAATATTGTCCAGCAAATCGTATTTACACTACATTCGAACCTAGTCGATCACATTATCAGAAGGAAATAATATCTAAAGTCGATTTATTGTCCTAAGACTTAAATACAATGAATAGGTGATTATACTTACTTCCTATCATAGGTGGAAATAATCACGAGTCAGTCTTTTAATATTTTTTATTAAATATTTTAATTTTGCCGACGTTTCGGCTCAAGCTTGTGAGCCATCATCAGGGCATTACTGAGCCATGTCTAATCATAAACTGTTTATATATATATATTATATATATATATATATATATATATATATATATATATATATATATATATATACATATACGAGTATAGGCTTATATTCTAAATCCCATTTATGGAGGCTTTCATTAAAATTCCTGATCCTATTCCCTAGGACTCGTGAATTTATTTTTATCCTCTGGGAGAAAACGTAAATCTGATAATTCGCTGTTTACTTTAATTCTATAAAATCCTTGAATACGAATAGCTACGTGATCGTGCATTACTGAATGCACCTGGCTTTAGGTATATAAGGAGGCTAAAGGTTGTAGTTGACAGTTCATCAAAATGAAGTGCCTAGTAATCCTCGCTGTAGCTGCTCTCCTTCAGCTCTCCCTAGGTATTTTTCCGTATTATGTTGATTTACTTATATGATACTTACACTATATTATTACACAAAGTTTCTATTATTTCGAAATTCTTTAGTAATTATAAATATATTATAAATCACATCTGTACTTCCATAATATTAGTCTTATGGATTTTCACTATCCACTTAGTCGGTCTCATAATAACCAAGGTTATAATGAGAAAGCCTTAAATATGGGAGACAAGATTCCGTTTTTGGGGTATGCCGATGATTTGGTACTGCTAGGTGTAGACACAGAAACCATACAACTAAATACAAGTGTGTTAATAAAAACCGGTAAACAAATAGGTCTCGAATTAAATACCGATAAGACGAAATATATGATTAGCAGAAGAAATGGTGGCGATCTTGATGATATTAATATTTCCGGTCATACTTTTGAACACGTAGAGAAATTCAAGTATTTAGGTTCAATGATAACAAGAAAAAATGAAATCCAGGAAGAAATAAAGTCCCGGTTAAAGGTGGGAAATGCGTGTTATTATTCCGTTTCTAAATTACTTAGCTCGCGGCTTCTGTCTAAAAACTTAAAGGTTAGAATTTATAAAAGTATTATTCTTCCGACGGTTCTTCACGGATGCGAAACGTGGCCGCTTACTTTGAAGGATGAACAACGGCTTAAGGTTTTCGAAAATAAGGTACTACGTAAAATATTTGGTCCGAAGAGAGATGAGGCCACTGGGGAGTTTAGAAGGTTGCGCAACGCGGAATTGCGGAGCTTGTACCCTGTGAATATAATTGAGTTGATAGCATTGCGGAGACTCAAATGGGCGCGTAAAGTTGTTGGGCTTAGTGAGGAACGGATTCGCTGAACCGACTGGTAGGCGTCCGAAAGGTAGGCCGAAGCGTCAATGGGAGGATTGCATTAAGGCTGATCTCGGGAACTTGGGCTTGACTGGTGAACATTGGACGAGTCTGTGCAGGCGAAGTTTGGTCGTATCGGCATCGAACCTTCGGGTTCGGTAAGCCTATTATTATTATTATTATTATTACTGAGCCAGTAGTTAAATTGTCGTTAAAAAATGTATTGCAAATGTTTAAGACGATATATAATTTCAAAGTATCAAAAACGAATAAAAGGTGATTCATGTATTGTAGAAGTATAATGAAATAATTATCTGTTCCCCACAGTTTAAGTCCATAGGTATATAGGTTTCAGTACTGTCTAGTAAATTATCATTTTGTTTTCAATAGAAAATGGAGGTTTTCTTCTTAACAGTCCACAAAATTAAGTTTAATATACGAGTTCCAAATTATTTTTTTTCTTGAAGGAAGTCAAGATACCGGACTGTGTCTGAAAAAGGGAGCGGAATTAAAGTGAACTGGAGAGGGCAGGATTGTCTTAGAAGCGTGAAGATAAGATGTTTGCATTTGGATTAGTTAATTTTAATTCGCCAATTGTTACACCAGTCTTTAATCAGAGAAAGGTTCCTTTGAGGTTTAAGGATGCAGGTTCAGGATCTGAGTGATAGGATATGATGGATGTGTCCTCAGCAAACGTTGCAAGGAAGGTATTCGGATGAACAGGAATATCTGCCGTGAATAAAATGTAAATTGTCCAAATCGTCGCTTAAGTACTGTCGTTTATGTCTAGTATGCTAGTTTCATGTTTTCTTTTTGTCTAAAAGGAAGTCAAGTTACCGGGCTGTGTCTGAAAAAGAGAGCAGAGTTAAAGTGTACTGTACTGGAGAGAAGGATTGTCTAATAATAATTAGAGAAAGGTTCCTTTGGAGGTTTAAGTATGCAGGTTCAGGATCCGAGTGAGAGGATAGGATGGATGTGTCATCTGCAAACGTTGCAAGGAAGGTATTCGGATGAACAGAAATATCTGCTGTGAATAAAATGTACAGCACAGGACCAAGGACGCTGCCTTGAGGAACACCGGATTCTACTGGATAATAATTGGAATATTCTGCACTGACTAGGTATAACGATTGGGGTAAATGGGTTTTGTGGTTAAAGGGATGCGAATCTACGTCCTAAGCTTGCGTTATGTCCAAAAATGCATCCGAGCAGTACAGTTTGTTTTCTTAGGCAGAGGGAATATAGTCAACAACTCGCAGTAATTGTTGAACTGTGGAATGTCGGAAACGGAATACAAACTGATGAGAAGGAATAGTTTTGGATTCTAATACATATAATATACGTTTGAAGGGGATTTTTTAAGACTTTTGAAAGAATTGGGAGTAATTGGTCTATACGATGTCACCTAGTTTTTGGAAGAGAATGAAACGTTTCCATAAGAAAGGATAATAGGTAGTGCGTATAATGGAGTTGTAAATACAGGTAAGAAATGTAATGGCTTTAGATGAAGGCTGTCTCAGGAGTGATGAGATCGAATCTTTTATTTCGTGTGGCCGGATTCGACACAAAAAAGAATTTTTTTATGAATAAAATTGGAGGCAGATTAATACTTCACCACTCTATCGTTCACAATAAAATGCCTTTTTCAGGTGCAAACGAACTAATTTATCTAAAATTACAAAACATCGTCACAATCACAAATCATCCATCTAACAATTTTATCATGAAAATTATATAACAATGTTAAAATATATGATAAAAAATAAATAAATAAAATGTATACAGTTAAAATTGTTGATAATCCATGAGATTAACGTTAAATTCCTAAAAATCTATCCAAACAATTTAAAAATTTACAAATAAAACATTAAAAAAAGAGAAGAACAATGAAAATAATTCCACTATAGAAATGCAATATAAATAGAATCAGTTGATGTACTATGCTCATCATTGTACACATTTAATTAAAGTGATTAAAATTAACTAATTAACTTTTAAAATGTGCAATTAACTAGTGTGAGTGGATACTTACAACCCTTTTGCATTTATTTTTAATCAAAGAGTGGTGAAGTATAAATCAGCCTCCAATTTTATTCACAGAATTTGACCTTAACTATAAAGAATCTACACATTTCTTTTATTATTTTTTTTTAATGTTAATTTACAGCTTTGTTACTAGGTAAGCTTAATATACAGTAATACGATTATAAGTTAAATTGTTCCAGACTTCACGAACGCATCTCCCACCGAGGCTGAGGCAAAGGCGGGAGCAGGAGTAGAGTCTGGAGGTGACGAAGTAGAGGCGGCGGCCCAGTCCTCAGCGGCGGCGTCTGCGGGAGCCGAGGGTTCTGGAGCGGCTGGAGCTGGAGCGACTTCTGGAGCTGGAGCGAAGGTAACTAAGACCCGATTCTACGGCGGCAGGGCGTCCTCCCAGTCAGGAGCAATGGCCGGAGGGTATGGAGACAACGGGATGGCAGCCGCCTCTTCGCAGGCCAATGCTGGCTATGGTGGCTACCGCGGCTATGGTGGATCTGCCGCCTCCAGCAATGCCATGGCTGGATATGCCTACTAAGTTTATGTATAACGACCTTTTTTAATAAAGATATTCATTTAATTTGAAAATATATTTATTGTAACACCTTTCTTCTTCTTCTGGCACTACACACCGAAATGTTCCGAGGCCTGACATAGTCCTCTATTCTCCACCATACATGCGCCGCATATCCTTCAGGACCTCGTTCTTCCATCGCGCTGATGGCCTACCCTTTTGTGTTTGGCTATGGTTGTTCCTAGCTGGGTCTTTTTTGTTGACGTATGAACATTGTTTGACTTTAAGATATATGTTATAGTATAAACATCATTTTCGTTGGTTTAGTAGTATAAACACCTGTTTTCTCTTTCACCCCTTTGTAGTAACTACACCGCAGGAATGGTTGCAATTAAGAAAAGTTTAACTGTTGTCCACTCCACCTGTATTATTTGTACTGACTCATTATCAGCTCTACTCAACTTAAGACACATTTTTTCTATCTATCCTCTCATCCAAAACATTCTTCTCTCATTACAGTCTGCGAATGTTTCAGTCTACTTTGTATGGGAACCAAGCCACTATGGCATAATTGGTAACGAACTAGCAGATCACGCAGCCTAAAGGGCAATTGCGAATGGCATCCCGTTTCGTGGTGTGACGGTTGAGGACTTCGTTTCCCACATCTAACAGACAATCCAGATATGGTGACAAATGTGGTTGACTACTACAGATATTAAATTAAGAGAAGTGAAAAGTGGTATCTGCCTCAAGAAATCGTCGGGACGCGGTAAGCGAAGAGAAGAAGTGGTCCTGACGCGCCTACGCATCGGGCATCTTATGGCACGCTCTTCTCCGACTGGCAGACATGCGGGTGTCCTATTACTGTGCGACATGTTGTGACGGAGTGCAGGGCTTACACCCTATACAGCGAACATTTTCATATTGGTTCTGACTCACCTACAGTATAACAAGATAACATACAGACTACCGACAGGCATTTTGACTTCCTCAGACAGACTGGTTTATACCACAAATTATAATTATCCGTATTCATTGCTAAAAGGTAATAATAATCCTCTTGGTTGGCCCCTTTATAACAAACAAAAAAATATTTTTTTGTGAAATCGATTATTTTTGGTGCGTAGCCCGTTGTTGAGTGACTAGTCTCTCATGCTAAAGGTTGTGAGTTTGAATCCCAGTCCCGGCGGGGACCTTTTATAAGGATGTAATTAAATGGGGATTCACTCACAGCCTCTCCCCTGGTACGTGAGACCCATCAGCCAAATGGTGGCCACTCACAAAATTAGGCGTATTAATCAGTTGATGTACTACGCTCATGATACAAAACTCATCGAGAAATGTGAGTGTAATCTCCTAGGATATTACACCGCAAGCCCAGGGCCTACGCGGCCTGTTGCGCCACTGGGAGGAAGATTATTTTTGGTGTTCAAACTATGTAATTTAGCTCTAGCATCTGTGTGTTTTAACTATAATTTATTTCATTGTTACCAACCATGTACTTTTTAATGTTTTTGGTTTGTAATGTTCATTAAAAAGCATCAATCAGTGAGTAATTATTTAAATTACATAAACAGGTTATGTTATTAGACATAACCAGGAGTGCTTGGTTGTCAATTCTATTAAATGTACCTAAATCTGAATTATAAGCTTTCACAGCTTCTTTATCAGTTAAAGCAACAGGTTCTTAAAGTCACTTGTAAGTCCCATCTAATATTTCTTTCCCCATTTATTTATTTATTTCCCACTCATATTTTCACCTTTTCAAACATCTCCTCCTTGAATCTTTTTGTCAATTTTCTTCAGGTACATGGACCCAACAGTTGGATCCTATAACACGAAGAAAATAGAAGAAAAAAAAAAAAAAAAAAAAAAAGGCTACTCAAGGAGATGTTTGACAAAATGAAAATAAGAATGGGATTAAAAATAATGCATAGGGCAATATAAATAATAGATAGGACTTGCAGGTGTCCCATCTATTATTTATATTGCCCTGGGTATAACTTTTAAATTGTCTTCACCTGCCTGTCCTCACCTTTCTTGTTCAGATGTCCATACCACCTCAACCTATTCATTCTTATGGCGTCAGATAAGAATTCATGTTTTAATTTAATTATAATAATAGGCTTAGCGAACCCGAAGGTTCGATGCCGATAACACCGAATTCCGCCTACACATACTCGTCCAATGTTCACCGTTTAAGCCCAAGCCCCCGAGATCAGCCTTAACGCAATCCTCCCATCGACGCTTCAGCCTACCTTTCGGACGCCTACCAGTCGGAACAGCGAATACCAACTTTCACGGAATCCGCTCCTCACCGAGCCCAACAACTTATCTCGCCCATTTGAGTCTCCGCGATGCTATCAACTCAATTATATTTACAGGATACAAGTTCCGCAATTCCGCGTTGTGCAACCTTCTAAACTCCCCAGAGGCCTCATCTCTCTTCGGACCAAGTATTTTACGCAGTACCTTATTTTCGAAAACCTTAAGCCGTTGTTCATCCTTCAAAGTAAGCGGCCAGGTTTCACATCCGTAAAGAACGTCGGCAGAATAATAGTTTTATAAATTCTAACCTTTAAGTTTTTAGATAGAAGCCGCGAACTAAGTAACTTAACTACTGAATAATAACACACATTTCCTGTTTCTTCTTGTATTTCATTTTTTCTAGTTATCATTGAACCTAAATACTTGAATTTCTCTACGTGTTCGAAAGTATGCCCTGATACATGAAGATCACCAAGATCGTCACCGTTTCTGCTACTAATCATATATTTCGTCTTATCGGTATTTAATTTGAGTCCTATTTCTTTACCGGTTTTTACTAACATACTTGTATTTAGTTGTATGGTTTCCGTGTCTTCACCTACCAGATCATCGGCATACATACCCCAAAACCGGGATCTTGTCACCCATATTTAAACCTTTCTCGGTACACATCACCTTTTCTATGACATATTCTAAAGCTATATTAAATAACACAGGTGAAAGGCAGTCACCCTGTTTCAAACCCGATCGCACCTCCATGTTTTCGTTAAGAAGTTTAAATTAATATTAAGTAAGAATTCATGTTACCATAGTGGAACGGGAGAGCAGAGGTTCCCTAGGGCAAAGTACGCTCTGTTACCTGCTAGAGTCCTTCTTTTAACTTCCTCCACTTCGTTAGCTTCTAGTGTAAACAAGGATCCAAATAACGGGAAGGCTGAAACTACATCAATGTTTTCTCCTCCAATGTTGTAGGAAGAAGGGTGCCGTTTTCTTATTCTTTCAAATATTATCACGCTTGAAATCCTAGAAAAGTAGTTTCACTAATGGATGCATTATGAATTTCCTCCATCCCGAATTTTTAATAATAATAAACGACTTTATTACAACTTAAACGTTATACGTCGTTTTCTAACAGTCTTACCCGCCATTTCTCTCTGTCTCTCTTATAATCTTCCTCAGTGAGGCCCCTAGCCGCCATAGCTTCATGCAGCTCCTCCATCCACCTCTTTTCTGACCGACCTCTCTTCCTCCTTCCGTATGGTACGTGGCGGAGAATTCTTGTCGGCCATCTGTCGCCGGCATCCTCATAACATGTCCGTACCAGTTCAGATTTCTTGTCTCGGTGGAATGAAGGATATTTAGAGGTTCCTCGACCTTTTCTCTGATTATGTGATTTGGACGTGTTGTAATGTAGACACAACTACGTCTCCAGAAATCCATTTCCATTTTAATTTTTTTACAGTGTTCTTTTTGATTTTTTTGTAAATAATTCGTACATAGCATTGTATTTTACAAATAAAGATATATTCTATTTTATATCCAGTTGTAAAATTAAAATTAAAAAAAAAAGCCTTTAAAAAAGCAACGAGCGACTAAACAATTAAGATGTTTCTTCTAACTCGCGTTGAAAAGGATGTCGCGTTTCTTGGTTTCCATGAACACCTTATAAACCACTCGACAGATTTTTATATGGTTTTATTTTATTTAGGGCAGTCTTTCATGAAGATTTTTAAGTTACATGCATTACTAAAGAGAAGTTAATTCCGGATACAGTCATCGAAACAATTAATTAAGTCGAAACTAAATTTATTTGTGCCGTCCGTACTTAATTAAGTGTTTAGATGACTGCACTCCCAAATTAACTTTTCCTCAATATTCACAAACAGTCAACCAGTCTAAAAGCATTATAATACATTACAATTAAGGTTTTTTTATAAGGGAAAATTGATTTCTCTGAAATAAAGTCATAAAAAAATTATTTTTGAAATACCAGTAGTAATATTGTTAACTTGCAATAAAGACGTACAAGTTCATCGAAAGTTGTTATAAGCACATTAAATTCTGAACATGTGTTATTTTAATGTTGTAATGCAAGAGGTTATGGTTATTCAGTGTTCCCACCGTACATGTTATATATTTTAACGATTTTAGAAAACATACTACGTACCAAAGCGTTAATAAATTGTTAAAATAAATGAAAAGTTGATACAGTATGTAATAAAAGAAGTCCTAAGCTTTAATAGAAAGTTATAATAATCCTATAAACTTATGAACATATATTCTAATCTCTTGAACTGATGATCTCAAAGCGAAAAACTATAAATCTATCAAGCAGTGCTTATTAAACAATAAAGATACTACATTCAAACTGCTACCATGGAAGCAGGGAAGATTCACTAGTAAATAATAATAAAAAACGCTGCAAATTATTACACAATTATTTATTATTTCAAAATACAAATATTAACGTATATCGATAGATATTAAATAATAAACAATAATTCAAAGGAATATATATCACTACTGCTGATTTCAAAACGCAATATCTCAGCTATTTGTTAACCAATTTCAATGATTCTTTTTTCATTTTGTCAAAATTATTTATGTTCTCTATCTTTAAAATTACTGATTACAAGCGATATTTTTAAGTGAGATTTCAATTTTTTTCATTTTTCCTTTTTTTTCTTTTTTCGCCCTACTGATTCTAAAACTCTTAGATACTTTTCTTATCGTAAAAGTAACTGAGTTATGGTCGTATTATGTGTAAAAATTTTCTTTTTTTTCTTTTATAAATTATTCGAGTTTTTTTTTGTTAAAAAACACTATAAATTTTTTCTCTACCTTCAAAAATAACTGAGTTATTGAATTAAAACATGTTTAATCGGCCGAATTTCAAAACTAACCAGCTGAAAACGTTAAGTGTCAAGATCATCGTTGAATGAGACTAGTATTTTTGTGGCGAATTTAAAACGGATTTTTTTTATTCATTATTCGTATTCTACTCTCTCAAATGTTGATCAGGGGTTTTTTTTTTGGTCGATTACAAAGGTTGATTATTGAAAAAAATAAACCAAAATTCGAATTTTATTTTTATCGATTTATTTATTGAAAAATGTATTAATTTAGAAGTTTAATAACCATATCCACCAGCCATTGCATTGCTGGCGGCTGCTGCGTTACCATATCCGCCATATCCATTGTATCCGGTGTATCCATTATAGCCACCATACCCTCCGTAGGCATCAGCATTGGCAGAGGAAGCTGCAAGTCCCTGACCACCGTAGCCAGAGGCTAAAGCTCCGGACTGAGCGGACGCTCTACCTCCATAGTACCGGGTCTTGATCGTCCTGGTCGAAACTCCTGCTTCGGACTGAGCTGCGGCCTTGGTTTCAGCACCACCTTCGGCCTCCGCCTCGCTCTCGCCCTTCGCCGCGGCAGACCCTGCAGAGCCATCGGCTCCCAGGACACTCCCGCTTCCGTCTCAGCGGCAGCTTTGCCTTCGGAGCCTGATCCTTCTGCTGCAGCCTTCCGGAAGCTTCGGCTTCTAATCCTGCTTTACAGCTTCGTCGTCGCCTTTTTTTGCAGAGGATCCACCGATGTTGATGCCGATTTTCGAGAGGAGTCCGCTGATTGCCGATCCGATACCTCCACTTTCAGCTTTCGCTTCAGCTTCTGCAGTTGCATTTGCTGCTCCTTCAGCAGGCGCTGAACTTGCAACTGGAAAAAAAGCGAATTCTATTGTTAATTAATAATAATAAATTATCTACTTTCGTATGGTTTGAATTGAGACGCTTGATTTCCAAAAGGTACTATATCCACTTTAGACAATTTTACAGAAAACGCAAAAATCTGTCATTTATCTATTATTGGACCAATTTACGTGATTCTTTTTTTTTTTATTAAAATCAAAAGTGATTTAAACAATATAATATGGATATAGTACTTTTTGGAACGAAACATGGATATAGTACTTTTTGGAACGAAACATGGATATAGTACTTTTTGGAACGAAACAGGATATAGTACTTTTTGGAACGAAAATGGATAAGTACTTTTTGGAACGAAACGTGGATATATACTTTTTAACGAAACTGGATATGTACTTTTTGACGAAACATGGATATAGTACTTTTTGGAAAGAATTAAAGAGATATAGTACTTTTTGGAAAGAATATAACGCGAGATAAGTTGGTAACAGTCACTATAACCTTCCTGATACATTAGTGATAACTAACGTCTTTATATTGTTAATTACTAAGTTATGTATATTTCCTTATTCTCCCTCTGATAAATATCTTTCTTTGTTGGTTAATTACATTGATTATCTATTATTCATAAAGAAAGTGAATATTCAAAGGACGATTTATCTATTTATGGCACTAGTAAGAAAGTATGTAATTATGAAGTTTCTTTGGAACTTGTTTTTACTATTTGTGTGAATTTAGCAAATTTAACTGTATTATTAACGACTTGTAAACAATATTTAACCATAGAGACTGATAAATAATAACTTTTGAGCTTTTATTTTATATTAAAAAAATCGACTAAGTTAGATCATGCACGGATTTTCTTCACATATTTAGCAAGTTCGTGGAATGCTAATTCCAATTATTTGCTGCATGAAATACCATTATTCTATTAAAATGTGAGTTTCTGAAAAATTTTAAACCAAATTTATGTTGCTGCAAGAAGAAATACTAGGAAAATACTTAATTTAATTGACAAGCTAAAAGAACCAAAGCGACGCAACTAAGTTGTTTCAAATAGCCTAAAAACTGATTATTAGGTTAAAACCAGTGATCAAAATAATAGCGGTGATTCAAGACGTGCTAAATAAACCAATAAAAATGCATAAAATGATGAAAACAATAAATTAATGGTGATATATTACGGGATTATGTGCTTCTGCCGTATAGTAGGAAATATAGTTCCTTTTGGAAGGAAATGAAAGGAAAGGTTATATCTGTTTACATAGGGTATAGTACCTTTTGGAATGAAACATGGATATAGTACCTTTTGGAATGAAATAAAATGTGGATTTAGTACCTTTTGTAGTGAAATGCAATTTTTAAATACTTTTTTAAAGGATTTTTATGTTTTTTAGATAAAATTTGATGACGGATTTAGATAAAACTAAACCATTAGAATACAAATATGTGAAAATATCAACTTTGAAAAAAATGTCCTTTAGTACCTTTTGGAAATCAACGTCTCAATTAATTAAATGTGGAACCTTAAATGGATCGTTTGAATTTATGAATGGAGCCCCAGAAGGGACCATACCCTAGGGTCGCTTCACGGCTCAAATAACAGAATAAATAATATTCTTCCTCAGCGGGATTTGAACATGAGATCCGGAGAACAGTAGCTTAATCCTTTATCCGATAGACCACACCGCTTATGGAGTTTGCTTTATATTGGGTTGATGCAAAATTAATGCAGGTTTTTAGTAGGTATTGTAAATACGCCATATCTTTACTTTAACCATATATATTTAATCAAAATAATTTCCATCTGAATCAATGCACTTTTGCCAACGTTCAACAAGCTTTCTTATTCCACCAGAAAACAAATCCGAATCCCTGGACTCAATGAAATCACGAAAAGAATTTTCAATGTCGTCCTGGTTTTGAAAATTTTTCTCCCTCAAACAGTTGTCCAGATGCCTGAAAAAGTGGAAGTCTGTAGGAGAGAGGTCAGGTGAATAAGGCGGATGTTGGAGAACTTCGTAGCCCAACTCCTGCAGTCGTCGAAGCGTTGGTTGTGCAACGTGTGGTCTGGCGTTATCGTGGAGCAGGATCGGCCCCTTCCGATTCATCAATGCTGGGCAAAGACGTTGCAATTTTTGAGTTCCGAGTTCCGCCGCCAATTCTCGTGTGGTTTTGGTTGGGTCTTCTTCCACTTTTGACCTCAGCTGGTCGTTGTCCAGAGCAAGATGACGGCCCCGACCTTCCTTGTCTTCGAGGTCGAAATCTCCTCTGCGAAACTTCTGGAACCAACGCTGCACCGTGCACTCATTAATAGCCCCCTGACCCCACACTTCATTAATATTACGAGCCGTTTGCGCAGCGCTGCGCCCTAATTTAAATTCGTAAAAATAAATTTGACGAAAATCGCACTTTGACATTTTCGATTCAAGACCTTTGAACACACTGAACAAAACGATTTTACTAAACAAATTCATGGTGAAAGAGAGGGTATTGGATAAGGTTTGTTTTGGTATAATAATGATCAATGTTAGGATTAGCTTTGTTTACACAATTGGAATTAAGATATTGCAATAGAGGAAACCTGCATTAATTTTGCATCAACCCAATATAAAAAGCAAATTTTCATGAGAGCATAGGCAATTAGATCTTTCAACAAATTGTATATTAAACTATCATTTTCGATGAAGCTTGTTAAATACTTTATTTTAATAAGATAATTCAGCCTTTTAAAATATTTTATTGAAAAATTAAAATTAAAACTAATAAAAATTTATATTGAAAATATTTTCTAAAGTTTTAATTATTTACAATAATTTTTTTGCCTATAACTTACTTTTAGAGATTTTTTTTTTTTTTTTTTTTTTTTTTTTTTTTTTATTGAGAAATATTACAGTTTGTTGCATAATGAACAGTAGTAATAGAGATGTAGTACACATTCATACAATATAAACAGCCAATAATGATAAAGTCAATTTACATAAAATCGGAAATAAATAAATTCAAATATATACAAAAAAAAAGCAACAAGAAACAAATCAAAACAACAACCTGTAGTAGAGATAAATACAAGTTGGGAAATAAATAAAAATCATACAAGCATACTTAACTATATACAATATATACAATCAGCCAAAGGAACCCTAGACTCGGCTGCTCCCCCCACAAGTGGGGGGAGAAGCGGAATCCAAGAGATCCCAGCGCCTCCCACTCAGCGCTTCACTGGTGTATGCCAGTGGAGGCCGAGCCAGAGCGGAATAGCCACAAACATACAGTACATGAGTGGAGGATCTGACCAGTGTCAGAACTCCAGATAAATGTTTACAAAACGTCGCGGGGCCACTGCCGTTTCAATCTTCGAGGAGGATTGTAGGGATGGGTGAAGCTGGAAAGCGATTGAGCAAGAGGATTAGGATGATGAAGAACGTTCTGATGGAATTTGGAGAATTTGGATGGTACCAGATCTAAAATAAATGGAATATTAAGGTCATGGTGTAGGGTACAGTTGGTAACGTAATAAGGAGCATTAACTATTGTTCGGAGGACTTTGGATTGGAAGAATTGGATACGTTTGATGTTAGAATGTTTAGTTGTCCCCCATAGTTCAAGTCCGTAGGTCCATATAGGTTTCAGTACTGTCTTATATATTAGTAATTTGTTGTCGACTGTAAGATGAGATTTTCTGTTTAGTAATTTGTATAACCGGCCGAATCTGCGGTTGAGTTCTATCCTTTTAAGTCTCGTATGTGGGTTCCACGTCAGTCTTTTGTCTAGTAAAAAGCCAAGGTACCGGACTGTGTCTGAGGAAGGAAGCGGTATGGAATTGAATTTAACTGTTGGACAGGATTTACGTCGAAGGGTGAAGGTGACGTGTGTACATTTGCTTTCGTTCACCTTAATTCGCCAAGCCTTACACCAGTCTTCGACAAGGGAAAGGTGCCTTTGGAGATTTAGAGATGCTACTTCAGGATCGGAATTGGATGATAAAATGGCTGTGTCGTCAGCAAATGTTGCCAGAAAGGTATCGGGATCGGTAGGGATATCGGCGGTGTAGAGGATGTAGAGGACGGGTCCTAAGACGCTGCCTTGGGGGAACACCGGCCTCAACAGTATAATGTTTGGAAAATTCGGAACCACAGCGAACTCGGAAGGAGCGGTTTGATAAATAGGATCGGAGGATTAGGTATAAGGATTGAGGTAAATGGGTTTTGAGCTTAAAGAGCAATCCCGGGTGCCACACCCGGTCAAAAGCTTGAGCTATGTCCAGAAAGGCACCCGAACAATACTCCTTGCACTCAAGGGCAGAGGAAATGTGATCCACAACTCGGAGTCCTTGCTGAACTGTGGAATGTTGAGAACGAAATCCAAACTGATGCGAAGGAAAATTTTTAAATTTATCTAGGATTCGTTTTAGTAGGAGCTTTTCGAAAATTTTTGAGAGGATCGGAAGTAGGCTAATAGGTCTGTAAGATGACGTGCTGTTGGAAGGTTTGCCTGGTTTCAGGAAAAGGATGATAGTTGAATGTTTCCATAAGAGAGGAAAATAGGTAGTGCGTAGGATACTGTTATAAAGATATGTAAGGAATGTAATGGCTTTCTGTGGAAGTTGTCTTAAGATCTGAGGCGTGAGGAGATCATATCCAGGGGATTTACGGAGAGGAAACTTTTTAAGAAGATATTTGACCTCAGAGGGATTAACTGCTTTAGGAGGTAAGGAGAGTGGTATTGGCGAAGTAAGGAACTGTTCAACTGTTGAAGTATGGTTTGGATTCAACTCAGGATGAGGAGTGAAAACTTTGGAAAGGTGCTGTGCAAATTCCTGGGCCTTATCCTTGTCAGAAGCAGCCCAGGAACTATCACCGCGCAGGAGAGGATGGGAAATCGTGTGAGTATTCAGGATTCTCTTCGTGACATTCCACAGGGAATTGTCACGAGTCGAGAGAGAGGAGAGGTAGGAATTGTAGGATTGGGAACGAAAGGTCGCCAACTCCCGCTTTAATTTTCTACAATAAAAGGTTATAAGTGCGGCGATCTTCTGGGTGGCGGGTGCGTTGCCATAATGCTCTGGCTCGGCGTTTGGTGTTGATGAGGTCTGTCAGGTGTTGTGGTAAATGGCATTTGTAAGGAATAATTTGGTTTGTTTAGGAAAGGAGGCAGTCCAGGCAGCTTGTTGAATCAAGGTTGTAAAGGAATATACGGCATCATCAAGGTCAGAAGGGGTTTTGAGAGTTACTCTGAGGTCGATATCTTGGTGAGGATTTCGCGGAAGAGGTTCCAGTTGATGGGGCCTCTGATGAATGACGGTGGGAAAGGTTTCGGAATAGGAGTCATGGATACATTTAGGATTAATGGACTATGATCAGAGGATAGTTCATCAAGGCGAGTTACGGAATAGTTCAGGGAGCCTAATCCGCTGTGGATGAAGAAGTCGAGGATGTCTGGATTACGGTTAGGATCTGTTGGCCAGTAGGTAGGGGAATCGGGAGGTAGGAGATTAAGGCGTCTGGAGTTGAGTGCAGACTGCAATGTCCGTCCACGAGTATTTGTGGTTCTGCAACCCCATTGTTGGTGCTTCGCGTTTAAGTCTGCACCCAGAATAAAGTGATTCCCCAATGAGTTGAGAAAGGAACCAAATTGGGTAATAGAAATAGAATTTTTAGGAGGGCAATATGCTGATGCGATGACTAGCGGAAAGGAAAAGGTCTTGATTATAATAGAGGTGGCTTGTAGGAAATCGTGGGCGGGAAGTGGGTGTAAGTGATGGGAGAGGGATCGGTTGACAATGACAGCAGTACCGGCATGGGCTTTGCCGTCTGGATGGTCTGTCCGGTATGTTGTGTATTCAGGTATTTTGAAGTACTGTTTATTGGTTAGTCTAGTTTCAGTAATGAGTGCAACGTCAACTTTTTTGTCTTGGAGTAAGGCTGTAAGTTCGTCAGTGTGAGTTCTAACACCATTCCATAGGAGAATAGATAAGGAATTAGGTGAGGTCATTTATGGATTTTTAAGTTAGGAATAAGATTTGATACAAGATTCGTGAGGATTGTTATTAGGGGCATGACAAGGGATTTGATTTCGGAAATGAAGGATGTCATCAAACTGGTAAGATCTGTGGCATTTGAAGGAGGGGGAATATGAGAGATTTGTTGGGGATGAGGATTTTTAGGACTGATTACGTTTTGAGGAAGAGGTATTTGTGGAATGGATTGAGGATATTGAGGTACATTTTGTAGTTCCAGCAGGGCCTCGGCTTCAGTACATTGGTTCCCACCTCCAAGTAAGTGGGCAAATGATACATTGGCATCGATTAATTTTGAGGGTTCTCTTCTAGTTCTAGCCTGTCTTGTTGTTTCATCCAGTACTTGGGGTTTTTGATACCTGGTCCTTAGCTCCTTATAGATTTGGCATCCTTTGTAGTTGGCCGGGTGGTCCTTGAGGCAATGAGCACATACAGCGGGTGTTGACTTCGGTTTTGTACATTCCACAGACTTGTGCTGTTCACCGCATTTCACGCAGCGTGGTATGTGGTGACAGTAACTTCTGGTATGACCATACGCCTGACAATTGTAACACTGAACAATTTCTCTCTTTGTATAAGGTTTTTCGACTCTTACACTTGTATAATACAGTCTTTTTAGATCATAAATTTTTTCTACTCCTGCTAATGGTTTCAAGTCAGCGAAGAATAGAGGCAGTTGAACTCTATCTTTTATGACATTAGTGACTTGTCGCACTTTGTAACCCATCTCCATGAGTTCTTCTTTGATAGCGTCAACTGGTGTTGAAGGGTGTAGATTTCTGATCACAACTCTAAGAGCTCTCTCTTGCCGTAGCTGATAAGTGTGAAAATCCGCTTTAGTTTCAGTTAAGTATTTCACAATTTTTCTATATGCCTCGGCGGTGGTCGGTGATATTTTGGTGTCATTGATTCTACTCATACAGTAGTAGCTGGTGGATTCGGTAATCTTGTTTAATTGCGCACATAACAACTGGAAATTTTTAATATTTTTGACAAATATCGGTGGAGGCCGTGGTTCACTGGGTGTAGGAGCAGATTCCATGTTTTCTTTTTCATTATGTAGGATTTGAAAAGGATTTGGGGTGAAAAACGGAGATTCGTCAGTCATCCCCTGTGACGATGTGCCAGGCTGTGGTTCAGATTCTGTATTGGAACCTGAAGGGGTTGCTTGTTGATTTAATTTTTTATTAGTATCACGGCGGGGTCTTTGTTTTATGGGAGACGTGATTGAACCACTAGATCTAGATCTTTTAGTTGATGCTTTGGAGGACATCACTTGGTGAAAATATCGCATTTCATGTGAAGAAGATAATAAGAAAATAACTAGACGTTGGTAATAAAACAATAACTAAAGAAAAGAAAACCAATCCCGGACTTGCCGAGCTATTGGCAATCAGCTGATGTGAAGAGGTTACCCAGCATTCACTTTACACCGTAAATTGTAACAAAACTTACTGTTGTTTGCTCCAATATTTACTGCTGTTGTTATCCTGTAGTCTGGTGATGTTTTCAAGATTGCACTGAAGAGAATTCAAACTGAAAAAGCATGAAATCCAAGAGCCGATTTGAAAGATGACTGCTATACACATGCGCATGCGCAGAACTGCTTTTAGAGATTAATCATTAAGAATTAATAAACTATAACTAGTCATTTAATAATCCTTAACTATAAGGAGGACGTATAAATAATTAAAGAATAACTGAATTTAATTTATTGTTTGATATTAACAATTGAGTGGTGTAGTGGCTAGCACAACAGCCTACTATGCCCAAGATCGCGGGTTTGAACCCAGCCGATAGCCCAGGAATTTTAATGGGAGTTCAAAAATTAGTAATCCCCTAGTTGGGAAATTATGCCGTTCACCGGAGGGGACGTAAAGTGGTGATCCTTCGCGATATCAGTTACTCGTCAAAATCCTTGTCTTAATTAAACCTGGCTAGGCAAAAATTTAGTACTTGCACTGTAGCATCGTCTGATTAGAACCTGAAGCCTATTAGCAGATTAGGATTCATATAAAAAATTACTACTGTACTACTATTTATTAATGTAATAAAATAATTATATTAGTTACCAAAAGAGGCTTGAATAAGAGCAGCTACCGCTAAGATTACCAAACACTTCATCTTGGTGAACTGTCAACTACAACCTTTAGCACTCTTATATAGCTTGTCTCCGATTCGTAAAATCAATGCAAGGACACGTATTAACAAGCTCACGGATCCTATCATGCCGAAGTAAACAGTTTGCCATTATGATGTAGCAAGAACTGTTTTTTGGTTTATTATTTTTAATAATGAAGGCTAAATAAGGAAAAATAATTAAGCGTCAGAATCATTTCTAAGCTACCTTGTTACAGAGCGCCAAAGGTTTCAGTTTATGTTAATTTTATATACATTATTTTAACCATCTTCTTAACTATTTAGGTGAAATGAAATAGCCTTTATTATGCAAAATAAGTAGTTACATATATACAATGGTTTTTTTTTATTGTTATAACTACTAATATAAAATAGCATGCATATCTACATGGATACGCACACCACACATACACTATTATACACCTCTTCTTCTGTCTTTCTTCCTGCACAGGCCTTCCCGTGAGGGAGTAGTAGTCAGCACTTCTCTGGGTGACTAGCCCGTTGAGAAGCGGGGTCCGTGAGCTCTGTCCACTTCTTTTTCCATATAACCCTGTCTATAGCGTCTCTCCACTAGAGGGGTCCCATCGTCAGCCTCAATACATCGCACCATCTCTTCACTGGTCGGCCTCTCTTCCTTTTTAGATCATATGGCGTCCACTCGGTTGTTATTTTTGACCACCTAGCATCGTTGCTACGTAAGAGGTGACCAGCCCATTTAATTTTCCATTTCCATTTAATTTTCCTCAACTGTAAAATTGTATCTTTGAGGCCTGTTTCTTTCCTTAGTTTAGTGCATCTGATTTTGTCTCTTTTCTTTACCTTCATAATACTCCTCTCAATACTGTCTCTGCCACACTTGGATTTTTCTCTCGTGGGCCTTAGTTAACGACCAAGTTTGAGAACCATATGTCACTACTGGGAGGATACAGCTATCAAAGGTCTGCCTTTTAAGATCTACATCTAAATCTCCTTTCATTATGTGCCTCAGTGACCAAAACTTGTTCCATCACATTGCGATTCTTCTCTGTACTTCTTTTGTTGCTCTATCCGAGAAGGACACCAGCTGGCCTAGATACACATATTCTAAGGTGTATTTATTTATTTTTATTTATTTTGGCTCTCTATTTGACATTAGTTTGTTTTTGTTGTAGTTTGGATATAAACCGACTTGTTCGCACAACCTTAAAAGTTGTATAATCATGTCCTTCAATTGTCGACTGTTTTTGGCAAAGAGCACGGTGTCATCGGCAAAACGTAAATTGCTCAACCATTTACCATTCACCCTTATACCAACATTCTCCCATTCAAGATTCCAAAACACCAGCTCCAATACCAAGATAAACAACATAGGTGATCATGGGTCTCCCTGACGAACTATTTAGGTAATGTGTTCCGAAATTATATAAAATAATTTTATCATCATTCTTATTTTTGTTTCGTTCTTAAATATGCAAAAATTACCGGAGTTCAAACTCCAGAACCAGCTTTGTCTCAATGACCAAATTTATATCACTTAAACACTGGACGATTTCGAATGGACTGGTCCATATGTTGTTTAAGCCCATTAAATTCAACAACGATTTAGAGAGTTTAATCAAAATCGTTAAAGCCGTTTTTGAGAAAATCGAAAAGATTTCAAAACGCAAAGTATAAAGTGGTTATTGTGGTTGGCCGCTTTGATGGAAAGGCTGCTGTAGTATACACATCTCAGGTATATACTGTTCAGTTCTGTACGACTGTTCGTTTTCATGATAAACTTACCATACACACACAGACCTTTTTGCATGACTTGGTTATTTGGACTCAGGGTACCTTACGACGTGTATTTCCATAAAAAAAACTATGTATACGCTAGGCTATCCGTGAAAGAACAGTACTTCCAAGTGACAATCTCAAAATTGAGGGTGATTCTATTGAAATAAATTAGTGGACTGTATAGATTTAAAATAAATAAAAATAATGAAAGCAAACGACGAATCACAATACATTTAATGCACTGAAATACATATAAACAAGATAAGAATCAAATTAACCTAATAAATTTATATAAGAAAAAAATTAACCTAATTATATATTAAACAGCTGTAAAAAATGTAGGAAACAAAATAAACCTAATTAAAATATTGAAGAAAATAGGAGAAAAAAATCTGGTGCGAGCAACACACGACTTTCACTTACCTCCATTTTTAGAATAAATTAAAGAATTCTTAAATACAGTTAGATATAAAAATGAGTGAAATCATTAAACAATTAATTAAATGGAATATTCTATAAAAACATAAGTTTTATTAAAAAATTGATTACCTTATTATCTAAAATAATCACTTGTATCAATTGATTGTGTATGAGATAATAATTTTTCTAAAATCTTTAGCTTTCCAATGGTATATCATACATGTATATTACTGCTCTTATGTTCAAAAATGAAAAATTGCATTAAAAAAATATTTTTTCTGTTTTCTCCTTTAGTTGGGTATCGAATTTATTCAATTTATATATTTACCAGTTTTTCATCAGCGTTAACAAGATAATCTAGAAATTATTATTGAATCTACAAAATTAAAGGTACTTTAGAGGAAGAAAATTTAAAATATCGGCATTTAAGCCCTGTCAGACCATTTTTATCTTAATAAAACCTACATCATATTAAAGCCCATTAAATTTTACATCGATATAGCGAGTTTAATTAAAATCGTCGGAACCGTTTTTGAGAAAATCGAAAAAAGGTGAAAAATGCATAATATAAAGTGCCTCTTCTGGTAGGCTCATTTTGATGAAAAAAGTTTTGTCACGTCTCGGGCGTATAGTTGTCTTAAATATGAAATTTCAGTTTCATAGGACTTACCGTTTCCGCCCGGGAGTTACCACACACACACAGACAACACAAACACACCACAAGACCTTTTTGCGGGACTTGGTTATTTGGACTCAGGGGACCCTAAAACGTGTATTTCCGTTGAAAACTGAAATTCGAAAATTTTCACGATCGCAATACTTCCCCTTACTATATATAGTAAGTGAAAGTAAAAAATTAATTAAATGCTTAAAGATGTAAAAAATATAGTTATCAAAACTAAACAGTTTCTTGAATAAGAATTAAGAAATTAATGAGTCCAGTTGCGTATTGTAGAAAATCTCCGCAGGGCGGCTTGGACGAAGTTCTCAGGTAAGTTGAAAATGACCGCAGGGCGGCCTTTTCAAGTTCCAAGGGGAACGCTGAGAAAATGAAGAACTTCGTTTGCAAACGTACTAGGTATGAGAGCAGACTCGGGTCTAAGGCTCATCTACCCTTTAGACCCTAGCTTAAGACCCCCCGCCACTAGGCGGTAATTATAAACAATTGAAGTACGATCGTATTCTTTTTCTTTCCCTTCTATTCAAAACTTTTAATTGGGGATCATTTGTAGCTGGGTGGCTAGCGTAACAGCCCCTATGCAAAAGGTCACGGGTTCAAACCCGCAGGTGGTCCTAGGATTTTTTAATGGGAGTAAAAAATCCTTAGTTATGCCGTCCTTCGGATGGGACGTTAAAAGGTGGTCCCGAGCCTGTGCGATGTCAGGTATTCGTTAAAGATCCCTATCCTAATAAAACCTGGATAGGCAAAATTTAGGACTCCCACTGTAGCATCGTCCGATTAGCCATAGTAGCATAAAGTGACGTTAAATAAATAAACAAAGAGAGCCAATCGAAAAGACTGCTACCCCAAGAAATAGTTCTCACTCGTCTTCAAAAAGTCCTTAATAATATGATATAAAAAATTAGGTCAATCAAATAAAAACCATCCTCTTCACTATCGAAACAGTGATAATTTATGTAATTTTCATAATTTCACCAATTTGGATAATATCCGCGATAGAGAAAATAAATGCAAACTTGAAACAAAGGAATTTAATTTATTCACGGTGGCTTGTAAAAGAAAGAGTTGTTTGAATAAATGAATTCATATAAATAAATATTTACAGTTTAGCAACAATTACCACCGTGTCGATCCATAATGTGAAGGAGCTGAGGTATTTTCCATTCCGGATTCACGACAACAAAATTATGAATTGTTGATTTTTGTATATAATGACATCGCAATTAGACAGGCCAAGAACTTGATGAAAAAAAAATTTAGAAAGAGGACAATTTTGTTTGATTATTTTCAATAATGAGCAGTTAAACAAAAAAAAAATTACTCCTCCCTCAAAGTTTGAGGACTTTTTTTTTTTTTAAATACGTAGGATCCGAATAACGAATAAATCCGTTTGTCCGCCGTCCACGGCTCCGAAATTACTAGACCGATTTTTTTGAAACTCGGCACAAATATAATAGCGATGATCCTAACACCTAGACGTTGATATCTGCTGATCAATTTTTAAAATGGCGGGCAATTAAATATGATTGGATTCAATGCCTCATTTATTTTTGTTGATAGCAAAAACTTATTAGTGTTTTTAAACCAAAAAACTGCGAAAAATTATAAAAAAAGAGAAAAGTCAATTCATGCTACTGTGGCTAAGCGGGCGACGCTAATGTAGGAGTCATACATTTTGCCTATACCATATAGTTTTAATTATGATAGGGATTTTTAACGATTACCTGACATCGGACCTCTATATTTTACGGCATATCTCAGACACAGAAAGCTGTTATGTAAGTCAGTGTTCCACAGTGGAACCCCTTTTTTCGCGACTGTCTAGAGGCGATGGTGTATTGGGTTGTAAAATAATCCGTAACCTTTTTTACTTTCACTTATTATATATAGCAAAGGAAAGTATTGCGATCGTGAAAATTTTCGAATTCCAGTTTTCAATGGAAATACACATTTTAGGGTCCCCTGAGTCCAAATAACCAAGTCCCGCAAAAAGGACTATGTCGTTGTGTGTGTGTGTGTGGGTAACTCCTGGCCGGAAACGGTAAGTCCTATGAAACTGAAATTTCTGAGCTTACCAGAAGAGGCACTTTATACCATCAACTTTATAGAGGCTTTTTTCGATTTTCTTGAAAACGGTTCCGACGATTTTGATTAAACTCGCTATACCGATGTAAAACTAAATGGGCTTTAATATCATGTAGGTTTCATTCTTATTAAAATAGTATGACAGGGCTTAAATGCCGAAAGTTTCTTCATCTAAATAACCTTTAATTCTGTAGATTCTATAATAATAAGTATATTATCTTGTTAGCATTGATAAAAAACAGCTAAATACACAAGTTGAGCTAATTTCAAAAGCAACTAAAGGAGAAAACTGAAAACATATTTTTTTGTTTTCGAACAAAAGAACAGTAATATACATGTATGATATACCGTTGGAAAGCTAAAGATTTTAGAAAAAATATTATTTTATACACAAACTTTTAAAAGTTAATAGAGAGTGAAGATAAGAAGATAAAACTAACTGATTATTTTAGATAATAATATAATAGATTTTTTAATAAACACATGTTTCTATAGAAATTCAATTTAATTAATTCTTTAATAGTTTCACGTATTTTTATCTCATACTGTATTTGAAAATTCTTTCATTGATTTTAAAAATACAGGTAAGTGAAAGTCGTGTGTTGCTCGCACCAGATTTTTAATATTCCAATTAAATCCTATCTGTATTTATAAAACCATGTTTAATCACTAAAAAAAATTTAAATGTCCTAAAAAGAATTAGTCAAGGTGCTTTTATACATCAGTTTCAACATAGATACATTTTCTTTAAGTGGTCTTTTCCTTTCTAAAAATGGAAGAGAGAAAAATTCATTCTCGTCATTTAATATTTTTTTATTTCCGAAAAAGAAAATCCGCTGCACAGACGTTTAATAAAATTTGCAATGTGTATGGCAATGATGCTGATTTTGATAAAAAAAGTTTTTGTAACATCCCGGGCGTATAGTAGTCTTAACTATGAAATTTCAGTTTCATAGGACTTAACGTTTACGCGCGGGAGCTACCGCACACGGACACGGACACACACAGAGACCTTTTTGCGGGACTTAGTCATTTGGACTCAGGGGACCCTAAAACGTGTATTTCCGTTCAAAATTAAAATTCGAAAATTTTCACCATCGCATTACTTTCCCTTACTATTTGTTTCATATATAGGTAAGTGAAAGTAAGAAGGGACAATGCTTACACTATCGAAATTTCTACAAAAGTAGTTCAATGATAAGACTTCTTCTTCTTCCAGTGGCGCGAACAGGCCGTGTAAGGCCCTGCGCCTCGCGGTGTAATCTTCTAGGAGATTACACTCACGTTTAACGATGCATTTTGTAGTGTAGGGTCATCACTCACTACGCCTAATTTTAAGAGTAGCCACCATTTGGCTGACGGGTCTCACATAACCGGCAGAGAGGTCTGTGAGTGAATCCCCATTTATTTACATCCTTATAAAAGACTAGGATTCACTCACAACTTCTAGCATGAGAGACTAGCGTGCTAGCCACTCAGCCACGGGCTCTACATGAAAAGAAAATTCTTGAGACTCCTTTCTAATCTCACTTGTTATAGCCTGATGTCAGTTTCAACTGATTTAAATTTTCGATAGTTTTTAAACAATTTTCTTGGCTGCTTAGGTAATATGCTCTAAGGACCAAAACTATATAAAGTACTCTCATCAACGCTCTAGCTTTTGTTTCGTTCTGAAAATGAAAAATTACTTAAGTTTTAAAGAAAACTTTTAGCAGCGAAGAGAATTTGATAACTCGAGAACCAGCTCAGTCTCAATCATCAACTTCGTGTCACTCATAAGCATCGTATAGAGATGTAACTTGTGTTAGTTTAATAATTTTTTGCTCAGTCCTTTTTGAGATATTTCCGTGTAAAATTCGTGAAAAAAGATTATATTCTCAAGATCGAAACTTTGACAGCAAGTAGGGCTGTGACTAAGCCATGTATGAAAAAAATAATCAGAGATGAGTCTCTTTTCCTTTAAAGACTTTTAACTCCCTAACGTCTCATTTTTTATTAATTTTTGAGAACTTTTTTAACCACTTTCTTCACATTTAAGGTAAAAACCTGCAAGGACAAAACATATAAAAATATGTCCTTATCTTATTGTTAGTTATTGTTTTGACTCGATATCTGCAAAATTACGAGAATTAGAGAGATTCACCCAACACGTGTTTTCAGTCGCGAAGCTGACTTAAAACTGCTGCAACACTAAAAGTATTTAGATGGAGTGGTGGAAAGAAATAATGCTTATTTAAATATGTAAACACGCGGAATTTCGGAACTTGTATCCTGTGAATATAATTGAGCTGATTGCATCACGGAGACTCAAATGGGCGGAGTAAAGTTGTTGGGCTCGATGCGGAGCGGATTCCGAGAAAGTTGGTATTCGCTGAACCGACTGGTAGCGTCCGAAAGGTAGGCCGAAGCGTCGATGGGAGGATTGCATTAAGGCTGATCTCGGGGGCTTGGGCTTGAATGGTGAACATTAAACGAGTCTGTGTAGGCTGATTTTAGTGGTATCGGCATCGAACCTTCGGGTTCGCTAAGCCTATTATTATTATTAAATATGTAAACATATTAAAACTTCGTCAAGTGGCGATGGTATAAAGTTATTACAGGTAAAACTAAAGCCCAATCAGAAACTAAATAGTGAGTTTGAAAAACGAAGATTAGTGCCTATATCACGATGACAAAGAACAAAATCTAGTGCCTATCGGAAAATAAAGGAAAATTGCCCCTTTGACAATTAAGGAAAACAATAGACTACTTCAAAGTATATTTACACATTTTGTCAGTTTTAAAAATATTCCAAGTACCTAGAACTGATCGAATGCGGCTGATCCTCAAGAGATACTTATCAATGACGAGATATCTTAGGATATCCGAGATATTCCAGATAAGAGGATAGCGGGGCTCAGTACGGGCTGCCATGGCGAGAGGTCTGCACCTGCTCCCCGCCGGCATCGCGTTCCTGGTCCCCGTCTCCTTCCTAGTAACGTGAGTCATGTATTTTCATATCTTAATTAATTAGATCATATCGATAAGTTGGTTATCAAGTCTGCGGTGATGATAATTCCAGTGAGTCAGCTGTTATCGTAATCAGTGCGACAGAATCTTCGAGTGGTCCTTATCCGTGGTAAATCAGCTGACATTGTTTCTGACGATTTTATCGAAATTTGACACGTTTGCCTAACTATCAACATCAAGAAAGAATCTATTTCAGTATGGCTTGTTTTGCTATATTATGGTCGCGTTATGAGGGGAGAATAGATGAATGTAAAATATCTCGACCCCGTTCCTCAATGGTGATGCTATAAAATTCTACCCGAGCTTCAGAAATCTGCGAATAACCTTTGATCAAATCCTATCCTTCAAAAACTATATTTCCAAAATTTCCCGTGGTACCTTTTCCACCTTAAAGCAACTGAATTCCCTTCGTCACCTATTCCCGTTTGAAACCTGGAAACTCTTCGTTACCTATTTAATATTCCCCCACTTCAACTACTGCTGTACCGTATACGATGGTGTTTCTGGAGATCTCGAGTTAAAAATAAAACCCTTAATCAATTTCTTCGTTCGATTTGTCTTCGGGATCCCTAGACACATCTCCGTCTCCGAATTTTATGGAGAGTTGAGATGACTTTAACCTTCCAATTAGCAAGTATTGCCTGGCATCATTATTTAACCAAGTTATGCAATCCCGCCGTCCATCTTATATTTTCGAACTCCTACAATTCCAATCCTCCGTCCATTCCCGTTATATACGCATTAGGCCTCCTGATTTATACACTCCGCCCCACCGTTCTGGACAATTCGACAGATCGTTTCTCATCCGATCCTCAACCTTATGGAATTCAATTACTCCTTCCATCCGTCACTCCAACTCTCTTCCTACCTTTAAATCCCGTTTATTTATCCATCTTCTAACGAACCAGTCATAACAGAATTGTAAATAAGACTCTATTTCATATAATTTTATTTTCTACTTATTTGCGTATTTACTATTAGTTTTAGTTAACTTGTTTATACTACTGTAAGACTCAGAAGCCCATTTATATATTTGTAAATTTTATTCTAAAGGGACTTGTCCCAGGATAATAAAGAATTTATTTATCTAAAATATGAAAAGTCGGCAAAATTGAATTAAATTCATTGAATACGCGTATTGTTTTCCTTAAACCTTTCAATCCTATTTAAGGACGAAAGTGGTATTCCGGAGTATGGTATCATTTAGTAGAGTATTACCATAGTTAGAGTGTTACCACATAGTTTGCAAATAGAGAATAAACGAGGGTTTATTATAGATGGTAAATATTTTTCTAGGAATCAACAGACAAGGCTTTAATCCTCTATAAAGATTAAAATAAAAAAAATAAGATGTACCATGAATACTCAATAGAGTATTCACGATCTGCCAGTGGAACCGAGGACTAATCTTTCCCTCCCACGCAACTAGAAACTAACTTAAAAATACATTAATCTGGTTATTTAAGAAATAAAGCTTATATTATATTAGAAAGATTTATAAGGCTATTATCAGGCCTACCCTGCTCTATGGTGCACTTAATAATAGCCCAGGCAATGAAGGTTTTGTGTCGTAAAAAATTAGAGACAAGCTGATTTTTTGCCAGTTGTTAGGACCTTATCAGAGGAATATTTTCTCGAATGTCCGCACTCCTCCCCTTGTGTTAACCCCGCTAGCCCCCCTTGAGCATCCGTTTCGCGAGTCTTTTTGTTATTGCCCACAACTTCATTATTCTACATTCGATCTTAATAGGCAATGTGTCCTTTTATTTCTTTATCTATAAACTTTAAAACATGTTATATATCATTTATGCGTAATATTAATAATTTCGCCACAATTCCCTAAAACATGCAAAATTTTCGAATAGAAATTCACATTTTATGTGGTTTTCTTAAAATAGAATTTTTATTTGAAGTTATATCCGAAAAAATGACAAATAAAACGTGTAGCGCAGTTCCTACCCTTTTATATTATGCCCCTAACATTATATTTTGGGGGTCGAGAGTCTACAGACAACCAAGTATTAGTGCGCGCAGGACACCAAGCTATCCCTAAAGAGTATTCAGATGTTGCGGAATCGCTCGCTGTATCTAGTTAATTTATGATTGTTTCAGTTTCTTTCCTTCAGAACTGATAGAATATTATTAATAATGGTGCTCTAATTGTTATTAGTATATTAATCTCTTACAAAAAAATGTATTTAATCTTCTACTCTTCTACCGCCAACGGTGTGAGCATCCTTTTTATAGGGCTTAATCTATAAATCTCTCTTCCTCTCCTTCTCCATTCCAGACCCCTTCTGTCAAAGGCTTCCTGAATCGTGCCTTCCCAAGTCTTCCTCGGTCTTCCTCTTGGTCTCAGACCTTCCACCCTTGTCTCATATACAGCCTTTGCTACTCGGTTTTCTGCCATTCTGGAAACATGGCCGAACCATCTCAGTTGGTGCTCTTCAATAATATCCAGAGCAGAACGAAGTCCCAGGTTTGACCGTATTGTTACGTTTCTCACTCGGTCTCTTCTGGTCGTCCCCTCCATTCTTCTTAGGCATCTCATCTCCATCGCTTGTAGCTGACTCTTGTGCTTTTTGTTAGAGTCCAAGATTCACTTGAATATGAGAGAATCGGTAAGAAAGTATTTTTATATACTATGGTTTTAGTGTTTTTTGACACTTCTTTTTTACCGATAAAAAAATTATATATATTATTTTAAAAATTTTGCTTCTGACCTTTATATTGAAGACTATTTTATTATCCAATAACTATAGAACCACCGTATCCTGTGCGGGTAAACGGTAGTTGGAGTGTTTTAGATGAACAAGTCTAAAAATAATTAGGTTGGTTTTTATTTTTTAAAAATTATTTGTTTCCTTTCTTAAAATAAATAAATAAAGTTGTTAATAGACGTTCTTGAGTATTTTTACTTTTCATATAATTAGGTTTTCTTTGGTTTAATAATAAAAAACCAATAGTTTATCGTTAAAAAATTCAGAGGGAACATCACAGGACGGTCAATAACTATTTATTGCGAACGTTTCTAGGTCCATATTGTAGGTTTAATATTTCTCACTCCGTACCTTAATGAAGACCTACATCAAGGACTTACATATGTTGGTAATAAATATTTAAGAATTTTTTTTTTTTTTTTTTGAGGGGATAGACTGTTTGACTGTGTAAGAGCCTCATTCGTAGCATAAAAAGTCCTTATGGTACCTTTGAAGTACACAGGACTAGACTTACAAACCAAATAATAAATCGATCTTTCATAATTATGATCGAAAAGTCTATGATATTCTAAATAATATTTGTAAAATTTCCCTGAAGTGATAAATTCAATGTTATGCAATAAAACTCTTTAAATCTTGTGTAATAAATACAAGTGGATTAAATAAGATTAATGTTATATTTACTATTCCGCTCTGTTGATATCAAATATTATAACACCATCTAATAATAAAACCATCTTTTCATTTGAAATAGTTTGACGGAATAGAGAATATATAAATCGAATATATTTGAATATCAACTATTTTAGGATATAAATCTATTTTATATCACTCGAAATTCTCTTTCATGTAGAAAGAAATATATCTCCAAGTAAAAGAACATTGTCTCCAGATTTTGCGATTGGCTGAATTTCTTTTATCCTTAGTACCATCCTACCACCGTAAATATTTCCTTACATCCTTCCTCTAACAATATATCCAACCCTATCATTTATCATATCTTCTACTCAAATCCTCTGTTCTTTTAAATTTATATCTAACGGAACAAGATCCCAGCCCTCTATACTATTTTCCTTCTCATCGAATATCTTTCTTAAAAAAAACCGTTTACTTTGCGTGTCACTTCGTTCTGGAATTCCATACCTACCTCTATACGCTAAGCAACTTCTTCAACCTCATTTACAAAAAAAATATTCCTTCATCTGCTCAGCCATCAATCTTCCGATTAAATGTAAACAAAGAGTTAGAATAGTGGCTATATTACATTCAAAAATGAGGATATATGTAAACAAAATTTCTTTTCTATGATTTTATTATATTAGTGAGAAGTGTAATTATAGTATCTCTGCATACACATGTATTTATTATTATATAAACATACATATATTACAACCGTTGTATTCACTATTTTTATAAATAATGTAAGTAGTAGTCGTATGTCCTATAAGTAATCGTATTTAGTACTTTTATAAATAATATAATTATAATCTTATTATTTTTTTTTTTATGTTTTATTAGGTGTATTTGTGCCACGCAAAAGGCGTAGTTTTTGTACATCAATGTTATTCTTAGGGGATTGAAGATCCCGAAATAAAATTTGCTCTTCTTTCAGAAAAACGTACCATCGAATCACAGCTTCAGACACTTTCATCTCTTTTTCCATTTGTCATTCCCACAACCTTTTGACTTTTCAAGTCTACTTTTTTCAACACTTAGGTCTATCATATTAAAAAAAAAAATCTTTAAAAGATCTTCATTCTGATTTTATAGATTTTATCCTCGACTTTAGAAAAGGATAGATCATAAATATTTGTTTTAATTTAATTAAATATAAAAAAATAAAGTAAATAAAGTTAATCGGATTCAAATAGACTTTCAAAGAAAAAATAATTATGATTATGTCTTAAATAATTAATTAATTGTGTATTTTATTAATATAATTAAAAAACTTTTCGGTTACCTAGCAGTGCCTCTATATGTGTTACATAGTTCCCTCAAATTTACAACGTGTTTTTATTAGAATAAAAACATGTCATTGTATTAGAATACAATCGTAAATTTCAAAAAATATTTATATTTTTGAACCAAAATAAACATTGTATTTTTCACAACTATCGTGATCTGAAGATCCTATTAACCTATTCAAAGAGTCACTACGTATGCAATTCACATTAAATTATTATTCACCACCGATCAGTGGAATTGCACAAGGCACATCACTTCAAATAAAGAAAGTGTTTTTTGTTTAAATCCCGTTTGATTGACGGATCTGACTCACTTAGGCACTTATCACAACGATAACAATGGTAAATAATTCCAATTCATTAGATTGATTACTTATTAACTAACTTCTTGACCTCAATTTGAAATATTTTGTGCGCTGCCCGCACTTTCACCTTTTCTTTAGCTGGATTTCCTTCCATCATTCAGGTCGGGAGTCTTTTTGCTTTCCCTTATTATATATAGTAAGGGAAAGTATTGCGATTGTGAAAATTTTCGAATTCCAGTTTTCAACGGAAATACACATCTTAGGGTCCCCTGAGTCCAAATAACCAAGTCCCGCAAAAAGGTCTGTGTGTGTGTGTGTGTGTTTTTTTTTTGTTTTGTTTTTTAAGGTAGGGGAAAAATCTTTCATAGACGATGTGTGGCTATACCAGCCCACAACAGTGTGAGATTCCTACTCACTAAAAAACCACCTCCCTATTCGCCTTCACCACCCTACGGAACTGCCGTCAGGCATTACTTCGCGGGGAGCAGTATGGCTATGTGCCTACTTCAGTAATGGACATCTTTATATAATATAACTTACAAGCCTTACCTGGCCGCTCCTTTCGCGCTCTTGAGATCTGAGCTTCTTTCCGACTTGCGCCGCATATTCTGCCACAGCATTCCAGTTCTCCTCTTTGGTCATCATTAGGTTGACCAAGTTTTCTGGAATAGCCTTCTCTCCAAGAATGCTGTCTAGTTCATCCTTTTCTTGGGCGAAAATTGGGCAATGAAAGAATGCATGCTCCACTGTTTGGTCCTCAGATAGGCAACTTGGACACGATGGTTCATCCTCTATTTTAAAACGTGCTAAATATGATTTTAGGCAGCCATGTCCTGTAAGGAGTTGGGTGAGGTAGAAGTCTACATCTCCGTACTTCCTATAAATCCATGTAGCTACGTCAGGAACTAGACGGTAGGTCCATCTTCCATTGGATGAGGCATTCCAACGTCTCTGCCATTTGTCAATCGTTTGAGACCTCTCTTCGTTTGCAACCGTCGCCCATTGAGCATTTAGATCTTGCCTTCTTCGAAAAATTCATTCGCGTTCCTCAGCCAAAAGATCAATAGGAGGCATACTGGCGATAACACACACTGCGTCATAGGAGACCGTCCGGAAAGCCCGACAAACACGAAGAGCACTAATTCTGTGCACACTAATGGCCTTTCTAATGTATGTTTTCTTCTGCACTGCTTCCGTCCAGATTGGTGATGCGTATAAAAGCGTGGAGCTAGAAACACTGGCCAGAAGCCTTCTTCAGCACATCTTAGGGCCGCCAATATTTGGCATGATTCTAGATAGAGCATTTGTTACTTTTAGGGCTTTCATGCTAACCTGGTTCAAATGATCATCAAACCTAAGTCTGGCGTCAATCTGTACACCGAGGTATCTAATAGACGGCTTAGACTCGATGTCGTAATATCCAATAGTTAGTGTAATATATTCTCTAACTTTTCTACTAGTGACGAGAACTGCCTCAGTTTTGTGTTCAGCAAGCTGGAGCCCTACTGTTGAAAGCCAATGACGAATCGTTGTTACGGCCTTGTTCGCATTAAACTTTATCTCCTCCAATAGTTTTCCACAAACTACAATGGCTAGATCATCAGCAAAGCCGATTGTAGTTGTGTCTTCTGGCATGGAGAGTCTAAGCACTGCGTCGTACATAATATTCCACAATAGTGGTCCTAGGACAGATCCCTGCGGCACGCCACACGTTACGTCGTAAACTTTCTGACCCGCATCAGTATCATAGCTTAGGATCCTATCCGTGAAATAGTTTCCAAGAATGTCTACAAGATACTGTGAAACACCCATCTTTTTTAGTCCTTCCATGATGATGTCCCAACGTGCTGAGTTGAATGCATTCTTGACGTCTACAGTTATTATGGCACAGTACCTCTTGCCACCTCTTCTCCATCTCTTTCCTGCAATGGCTACCCTATCAGCTTGAGTCACAAAGCCGATAGCATCTATCGTGGATCTGCCCTCCCTAAAACCATACTGGTTATTAGACAGTCCTTGGACTCCTTCTGTAAAGGCAGTTATCCTTTTATATAGAATCCTCTCAAATACTTTACCAGCAGTGTCTAAGAGACAAATTGGTCGATAAGATCCGGGGTTATCCGGAGGCCCTTTCCCTTTAGGAATGAGTACAGGACGTTGCTTCTTCCACTGGATAGGAAAGATACTCTCACGAAGACATGAGTTGAATACATCTAAGAAGAGCTCTGGTCTTGATCTGATAGCCATTTTCAGGGCAAAATTTGGGATGTTATCAGGTCCAGGTGTCTTGGAATCCTTTATTCTTTTGCAAGCTAGATCCAGTTCTTCTTGCGTGATTTCTGGCACTTGCTCCTGAGACTGAACCTTCTCAAAAACGATTTTTGACCGTCTTGGAAACAGCTCTGCTACTATTTTCTCCAACAACAATGGACAGCTAGGGGGTGACAAGCTTATACTTTTTAGCCTAGTCATGACAGAAAAAAATGTGTGTGTTGTGTTTCCGGGCGGAAACGGTGAGTCCGATGAAACTTAAATTTCATATTTAAGACAAATATACGCCCGAGACGTTGCAAAACCTTTTTCATCAAAATGAGCTTACCAGAAGAGCCACTATGCATTTTGCACCTTTTTTTTAATTTTCTCGAAAACGGTTCCGACGATTTTGATTAAACTAGCTATATAGATGTATAATATAATATAATGGGCTTTAATATCATTTAGGTTTCAGTCGGATAAAAATGGTCTGACAGGGCCTAAATGCCGATATTTTAAGTTTTCTTTCTCTAAAGTGCCTTTAATTTTGTTGATTCTATAAAAATAACTATATTATCTTGTTACCACTGATGAAAATCAGGTAAATATATAATTGAATAAATTCGATACCCAACTAAAGGAGAAAACAGAAAAAAAAAATTTTTTAATGCAATTTTTGTTTTTGAACATAAGAGCAGTAATATACATGTATGATATAGCGTTGGAAAGCTAAAGATTTTAGAAAAAATATTATCTTATACTCAAGCTTTTAAAACTTAATAGGCAGTGATTAAGAGCCGGTAAAACTAACTGATTATTTTAAATGATAATATAATTGATTTTTTAATAAAACACATGTTTCTATATAAATTTCATTTAACTAATTCTTTAATGGTTTCACTCATTTTGATCTCTTACTGTTTTTGAAAATTCTTTAATCGATTCTAAAAACGGAGGTGAGAGAAAGTCGTGTGTTGCCCACACCAGATTTTTTGATATGATGTACATATAGCCATTGAATTGTAATTTTTCTAATACAAATACAAAATATCTCTTTGAAATGGTCAATTTTTTTTCCGGCTTATATCTTTCACTGGCCCACGCCAACTATCTTGTTAATACAGGCCTATTGCCTAAGTGAATACGAGCTCAGTGTAGGAATCGATCAGTTCACAAAGCTCAGGATCTGAAATACGGTCATTGTCAAAGTGGTAAAACCAAAACACCAGTTTTCAACGGAAATACACGTTTTAGGGTCCCCTGAGTCCAAATGACCATGTCCCGCAAAAAAGCCTGTGTGTGTGTGAGGTAAGTCTAGCCCAAACACGATAAGTTGTATAAAATCCGTACAAAGAAAGAAAACTCAAATAAAAAAGGATCAAAATGCCTGCTATAAAGTGGTTCTCCCAGCTGGCAAATTTTTATGAAAACGTTGCTGTAACATAACAGGCATATGATACACTTGGTCCAGCCATTTAATGTATTTTTTTTTTTATTTATTGAAATTTACAACTGTATTTTTTAATACAACAAGTAAATATGCTGGTAAAGATAAAATACATGAAAAAACATGAAGAGAGACTGCCCATTGGCAGCACTCTTGTAGGCAATCTAAACAAGAAGGTATCGAGGGCATCTTCTTTTCAGACGCCTCGGAGGGTTATCAGGGATCGAAGAGGATAGAAACTAATGGGTTAGCGTGGGAATAGAGTTTTGCATGGAAAGATTCATACCTGTTTCGGGCCAAATCAGTAACATAGGGAACATCAAGGTCTTTGTAGATGAGTTTATTCATGACAAAGAAAGGAGCGTTGAGGATTTTACGAAGGATTTTGGATTCTAAGGACTAGATACTAGAGGAATTAGATGGTTTGGTAGAGTCAAATAACCCAATGCTGTAAGACCAGATAGGTCTCATAATAGTCATACTACTCATAATAGATGAGTATTTTTATAGTTAAGAGGAAGGTTTGATCGTTTGTCTAGTGAGTGTTGAAGTAGTCGAAAACGGCGAGTGGTTTTAGACTGAACTGGTCCTGTATGAGGGCTCCAAGTTAGACGTTTATCAAGATGGAGTAGATATCTGATCTGTTCAACAGGAACTAGTCGAGTGTTGTTAAAGGATACTATAGGGCAGAATGCTTTGAAAAACACCAGCACACTGACTGAAAAGGTATGAGTGGAAACTATTGTGAGTTATTTTGAAGGATCTGTTATAGAGGTAGGATTGAATAATGAGGAAGTATGCAGGATGGAGGAATTTATGGAGTTTGTACAATAGTCCTGGGTGACAGACTGGTTTATTTTATAATGCAAATTTAAACTTTTCCTTTGTTTTTCTTTTTCCAAGTTATGTCTTGTACTGCAGCTTTAAGTAGACTTATTCCATTACCTTCTTAATACAAGCCAATTGTCTTAGTGATTCTAACCAAACTGTAGTAATAAATATTTTTACAAAGTTTATTAAACCGTATCCTACCTTTTAGGGCTCTGTAATGATACCAAAAAAAAAATTTTTTAAAATGTATTATTAACGATTTTGATTAAACTCCCTATATTAATGTAAAATTCAATGGGCTACTAGGTTTCATTCTGATTGAAATAGTCTGACAGGGCTTAAATGCCGATTTTTTTCTTCCACTTACCTATATATAAAATATATAGTAAGGGAAAGTATTGCGATCCTGAAAATTTTTTAATTCCAGTTTTCAACGGAAATACAAGTTTTAGGGTCTCGCAAAAATGATCCAAATGACCTAGTCCCGCAAATAGGTCTGTGTGCGTGTGTGTGTGTGTGTGTGTGTGTGTGTGTGTGTGTGTGTGTGTGTGTGTGGTGCTAACTCCGAAATTGGAGCATAATCTTATTAGCATTGATAAATAACGGGTAAATATGCAAGTTGAGCGAAATTAATGAACAAATGAAAGAGAAAAGTGCAAACATATATATATATATATAATATATATATATATATATATAATATATATATATTTTTTTTTTTTTTTTTTTTTTTAGAACACAAGAATAGTAATAAAGATGTATCATATACCGTTGAATAGCTAAAGATTTTAGAAAAATATTATCTAATACACGGAATTTTAAAGGTTAATTGAGAATGATGAAAAGCCAATAAAACTAACTGATTGTTGAAGATAAAAATAGAATAGATTATTTAATAAAACATATGTCTCTATTGAAATTCAAAATAATTATTTCTTTAACTATTCATTTGTATCTTTAGATGTATTTAAAAAAATTTTAAATTACAACGGAGGTAAGTGAAAGTCGTGTGTTGCGCGCACCAGATTTACAATATAATCTTATTAGTGTTGATAAAAAACGGAAAAATATACAACTTGAACGAATTTGATAACCATAAAAAGTTGAAAAGAGCAAAACATTGTTCTAAGGAAACTTTTTTTAATGCGATATAGATGCGTAAAATATAGTTGGAAAGTAAGTGATGTTTGTTTGTTTATACATTTAACGTCACGTTATGGTACTATGGCTGATCGGGCGATGCTACAGTGGGAGTCCTAAATTTTGTCCATCCAGGTTTTATTAGGTTAGGGATTTTTAACGAGTGCCTGACGTCGCACAGGCTCGGGGCCACCTTTTAACGTCCCCTCCGAAGGACGGCATAACTAAGGATTTTTTACTCCCGTTAAAAAATCCTAGGACCACCTGCGGGTTTGAACCCGTCACCTTTGGCATAGGAGGCTGATATGCTAATCACCCAGCTACAAGTGATCCCAGAAAGCGAATGATTTCAGAAAAAAATATTATCTATAATACAAAGTTGTGGAAGTTAATGTAAAGTGACGGATAGGACATAAAGGTATGTAATTATTATACCTAACAATTATATATTTTTATATTATTTAATCTAATGCGTATGTTTCCAACGAAAGCGAATATTATTCTATAACGTCTTTTCGAAAATTAACTTTATTTAATATTTATTTGAACAATTGAAGTGAAATTCGTGTATTGCCCGCACCAGATTTTTATTCCGTACGTTAGAAGATCCGAAGTAGAAATAACGCTTTTGAAATAAACTGATATTTTATTTAACTATTAGTTTATCTCACACATTACACTCAGAATCAGCTGTGAATGCACTTGCCATTGCAATGTGATAACAATTTTTATGCGTGCAATCAATATCTATTGTTTATTCAATTAATGTCAATTTATAGCACTATGTCTTATCGGACGATAATACAGGGGAAGTCCTAAATTTGGCCTATCCAGACTTAATTAGGATTATTCTATAATTATTTAAAAATCCCCTTTTAATAAAGGTTGTTTGATGACGATTATAAAGTTATAGATAATTAATATAAATCATTTATTTTTTAATAAATTAATAATAATAATAATAGGCTTACCGAACCCGAAGGTTCGATGCCGATACCACCAAATTCTGTCTGCACAGACTCGTCCAATGTTCACCGTTCAAGCACAAGCCCCCGAGTTCAGCCTTAACGCAATCCTCCCATGGACGCTTCGCCCTACCTTTCGGACGCCTACCAGTCGGATCAACAAATACCAACTTTCTCGGAATACGCTCCTCATCGAGCCCAACAACTTTACTCGCCCATTTGAGTCTCCGCGATGCTATCAACTCAATTATATCCACAGGATACAAGTTCCGCAATTCCGTGTTGTGCAACCTTCTAAACTCCCCAGTGGCCTCATCTTTCTTCGGACAAAATATTTTACGCAGTACCTTATTTTCGAAAACCTTAAGCCTTTGTTCATCCTTCAAAGTAAGCGGCCACGTTTCATATCCGTAAAGAACCGTCGGCAGAATAATAGTTTTATAAATTCTAACCTTTAAGTTTTTAGATAAAAGCCGCGAACTAAGTAACTTAGCAACTGAATAATAACACGCATTTCCCACCTTTAACCGAGACTTTATTTCTTCCTGGATTTCATTTTTTCTTGTTACCATTGAACCTAAATACTTGAATTTCTCTACGTGTTCAAAAGTATGCCCTGATATATCAATATCACCAAGATCGCCACCATTTCTGCTACTAATCATATATTTTGTCTTATCAGTATTTAATTCGAGTCCTATTTCTTTACCGGTTTTCATTAACACACTTGTATTTAGTTGTATGGTTTCCGTGTCATTTTCTAATAAATTATTTCAAGAAAATATGTTCAATATGAATTCCGTTAAAAAATATTAATTAAAAACCAAAGCTATAGCTCTGATGGATCGATATCCTTATCTAATCTGGTTAAATAATCTCGGTTATTATGTACTGTAATAAATTCTCATCTGTTGTCTAAGAAAAAAATTATAAATAATATCAATAATTTTATTCTATATAAACTTATAAAGGCATTTGTATAATTATTAAATTTTATCATTGAAAATGATTTATTTTTATGAAAGTCTTAAAAGAATAAAAATCTGGTGAAGGCAACACACGACTTTCACTTACCTCGGCTGTTAAAATAAATTTAAATTTAATAATTTTATGTAAATTTAAATTAAAAGTTTATTTAGTTTCGTTGGAAACATATGATTTAGATTGAATAATTTGGCAATATCAAATTGTTACGTATAATTATCAGTAAAAATTGTATGCCCTATTTGTCATTTTACATTGCCTTTTACAACTGTGTATATTAGATAATATGTTTTCTAAAACCTTTAGCTTTCCAACGGTATATTATACATACGAGTATATCTTGCTGTTCTCATGTTCAGAAAACCAAAAATTTAAAATTAAATAAATATTTTCGCTCTTTTCTTTCTTCTTTAGTTGGTTATTAAGTTCGTTAAACTTTTACATTTAGCTGTTATTTTTTTTTTTCAATCCTAATAAGATGCTCTGGGTAATTCTTCTGAATCTATAAAATTGAAGGTACTTTAAAGAAATAAATTTTAAATATCGGTATTTAAGCCCTGTTAGACTATTTCAATTAGCATGAAATCTACATGATACTAAAGCCATTTAATTTTACTTCGATATAGCGACTTTAGTCAAAATCGTAAGAACCGTTTTTGAGAAAATCGTATGAAGGTGCTAAATGCATACGATAAAGTAGAACTTTCGGTCAGCCGATTTTAGTGAAAAAGTTTCTGTAACATCTCAGACGTATAGTTGTCTTAAATATTATATTTCAGTTTCGTACGTCTTTTCGTTTTTGCGCTAGACTTACCATATATATAAATACATGTGAAAAGCTAAAAATATGGGATCACTTGTAGCTGGGTGGCTAGCATTGCTAGCCTTCTATGCCAAAGGTCACGGGTTCCAACATGCAGGTTTCTTAGGATTTTTTAATGGGAGTAAAAAATCATTAGTTGTACCGTCCTTCGAAGGGGGCGTTAAGGTGGTCCCGAGCCTGTACGGTGTCAGGTACTCGTTAAAGATCCCTATACTAATAAAACCTGGATAGGCAAAATTTAGGACTCCCACTATAGCATCGTCTGATTAGCCATAGTAGCATAAAGTGGCGTTAAATAAAAATAAACAAGCTAAACTTATCTATTACAATTTTTAATTTATTTGAACGTGGAAAGAGATCACGGTGAATGTTTGAAGGGAGAGAATTCAAAAAGCTGCTGGAACGAGCTTGAAAGTTTGTTTGTTTATTCGTTTAACGTCACTTTTTTGCTACTATGGCTAATCGGGCCATGCTACGGTGGGAGTCCTAAATTTTGCCTCTCCAGGTTTTATTAGGACAGGGATCTTTAACGAGTACCTGACATCGCACAGGCTCGGGACCACCATTAACGTCTCCTCCGGAAAGACGGCATAAATAAGGATTTTTTACTAGGGCCACCCGCAGGTTTGAACCCGCAATCTTTGGCATAGAACAGCTGTTATGTTAGCCACTACGCTATGGTGACCCCGAGCTTGAAAAGGAACGTTCATATGTTTCAGATCTGTCGGAGGTGAAATATAGTTCGAATGTCGGGATTTAGTTTATTGTGATCGAAAGTTTGATCTGCAGAAAATCGTAAATGTAGTGAGAGTGATGGGTGTTGATGGTTTGGTTTAAGGATATTCCGAGGAAATATTGCCTACGGTTTTTTTGTGGAAAGACGCTTTGAATCGCCATAATTATGGGACACGTGAGACCGCCTGAAGGTGCTGAAGAGAAATCTTATAAAACAGTTCATTGTATACTTAGCACGTTTCTTAAGCATCCATCCCAAAGCCGAAGCCCAGGAAGCCATTAGAAGGGTAAAATGAAATATCATCACCCTTCTCAGGGATGGATTGGTGAGGAATTTGCTTTGATGGCACCAAAAAGCTTCATTTTTGTGAAAAACGCTCAAAACTAGCAAGACAATAATTTGGGACCATGGTCAAGCCTCTAAATAAAATGGAAGCCAGTGGATTTTCCATCAGGTTTCCGCTCTCGCTCGCAAGGCTGCAACTCATTCAAAAGAACATTCAAGCGTTATCTCTGGTTTGGATTGGCCCTCAGGAAACCCTGATCTCAACAAACTAAATTACCGGGTTTTTCTATACTGGAGAGGATGGCATGCCATATTGCACACCATACCTTAAAATGTCTCAAACAATCTCTGGTTCGAGCAATTAAGCACTTTCCTCAAGAAGTGCTGCGTGCTGCTATGGATGACTTGCCCCGAAGATTAAATGCCTGTGTCAAAGCTAAAGGGGGACTTTTTGAGTAATTTATTTTTTGTTTTACTCTCTATAGATATATATTATATTTCCCAATAAGATTTTGAAAAAGTTAATTTTTCTGTAGAAATCTGTAAATATTTCCTTGTAACAATATTTATGGCAGGACTAGGTATGCTAGTTTTTTTTAATGCTTACACATCCTTGTAATCCTTGTAATTGTCCAGGTAATCCTCTTGCACATCATGATATTAAGAGTATTATATGATAGCGTTTGGACACTTCCCTTTCCCTAGAAAAGTTATGTATTCATAGTAAGTTAATGAATTAACCTGTGATTCCAGATATGGCGTTGCTGTGTGGGAGCACCATGTCAAACCGTTCTTACCCTACGTCAGCTCAACCGGGACGATGGCCCCAGAGAGCTATCTCTTCTCCTTGCTCCTCAACATCACGGCCTATCTCTGTGGGTAACACTTTTATTTATCGTTTATTAGACATTTTTTATTATTTTTTTAGGATAAGTAAAAAAAATTATTACGGCGCGAAAGTTGATGTGCAGGCCTCCTTCAGATTAAAACGCCAGTTGTCTCTACTTCTAGCAACTGCTCTCCAATGAAAACGAATTTTTATAGCAACTTTAACCACAGAATCAAACTATTTTAACCTAGGTGTTCCAGCTCTTTTTTTGTTTTATTAAACTTTTAGGGTCTTGAAACATTGGAAAAATCTCATGGGAAGCGAAGGCATGAAGCAGCCAACGTATGAGTATTGGTGTTGAAACGGAAAAGAAAAATATATGAAAAATGCCTTTCCATAAGAAGAGTTCCGTGTGACCTCCGGCGAGAGAGTTTTCCGTGAGAGATATGGTAATTCTGACCTCGCGGAACGATCTCGAAGTCAGCAAGAAGCTTCCTAGGTGTGACGTGATATCCGAAAATGTGATCCTCAAATCCCTAGTAAATATAATAAAAAATGTATTAACTGTTCTCTAATATAGACTGATAGAATATGCTGTGTATAACAAAGCAACCCACTGTATTTGGGCAGCATAATATTGAAGAAAGTATGTTTCTCTCACAACTATATTATGTTAATGAGCATTATAATCGCTAATCGCACACTTAGCTAACAAAAATATAACTCTTAAGCCACTGTGAATATCCGACCTAAAAAACATTATAATTTCCTATAAAAAAAAACAACTCAATAACGCCTTTAAATTAAGTATCAGTCATCTACAACTTGAATAGTGTTTTTTTTATTTTATTTTTTAATTATGCCTTCCCATTTCAACTTCCGCCATAAGGGATCTTTCGGTGCTGTTATTAAAAGCTCTCCAGCATATTCCATGAACGGGCGTACGTATTTTTTATATGCAAAAGACAGTACATCTTGCGTCGCTTCCCACTTTGTTCCTGTGATTCTTTGAAGTAGGTTTTATCTATTTTGGCCTTTCTTGGTCAAGTGCCCAGTATGTAGATTCCAGCTTAATCTGTTATCTAGCTTGACCCCTAGGTAAGTGGCTGATTCTGTCCTAGGGAGTATTTCTGAGCCATATTTCAGTGTTACAGGAGGCAGCTTCTTGGCTAGCGAAAACAATTGAAATTCAGTTTTTGATGTATTTAATATCATTTCATTGCTTCGCACCAAATTTTTAGCTGCTCCATCATTTCACCTAGGAACTGCTATAGAGTGCTTATATTGCTGCTAGTCGCCCAAAGGATAGATCTACTATGAATAGTGTTATAGTTTTATGTATTTACAAAAAATATATTGTATATTATATGGCATACAGTAGGATTCTGCGTCTACTTGCGGTACCTGTACGTGAAGAAGTACGCGAGGTTCAGGAACCCGAGAGGTACCTGGCTCAACAAGTTGGCTACCTGGGTTGGATTTGCGGCCTGCTTTGGACTGGATTTGGTCGCCAACTTCCAAGTATCTGCCATTTCTTTTCCTCATTACATCGGCGCGTTCCTATGTTTTATTGGAGGCACAATATACTTCTATTTGCAGGTAAGAGTATTTTTGATTAATCTATTAATATTTTTAATTATTCTGTAATAATATATAAAATCGTAAAAAAGTGAGTAGATTTTGGGTGATTTGATGTCTTCCAGAAGGCAGTGACAAGTCATAGTACTGCAGGTAGTTTAGATCAGAGGATCAATGTCAAGGTCTTTATATAAAGAGAGGTGGGCTCATTTTGGTCTGCTAGCCCGCACTAGATATTTTGCCGACGTCATTGGTCCAAAAATATACAGGGATGTACTTGTATCAGTCATCTCAGAAGGGACTATCTAGTGTAATTTGCTTACAAAACATTCTGAAACATATATTATTACTTTCACTAACATATACATGAAGTATATAGTGAGAGAAAATATTGGGAACGTGAAAATATTTTAATTCGTTTTCAAAGGAAATACACATTTTATGGTCCAAATAAAAAAGTCGCGCGAAAAGGTCTGCGTGTGTGTACGAGAACGAAAAGTTGTACGAAACTGAAATTTCATATTTAATAACGCCCGATATGTTACAGAAAACTTTTTCACTAAAATCGGCTGACCGGAAGTACTATTTTATACTATGTATTTTGCACCTTTTTACGATTTCCTCGAAAACAGCTATAACGATTTTAATCAAACTCTCTATATCGATGTAAAATTTAATGTGAGAAATTAGTTGAGGGTTCAGTTAACAAAAGATAACAACCGTAGTTTTGTTTTTATAGCCTTGAAGAAGGGCTATGATTTAGGACGAAAGTAGGCACTTAATTGTGTGTTTATTTGACTGTACCCTCAACTAATTTCTCCCATGTATACACACAGTCAACCATTCTCACTTCGTTAAAATTTAATGGGCTTTTATATCATGTAGGCTTTATACTGGTGGCGATAGTCTGACAGGGCATAAATACCAATATTAGTTTTTATTAATTTTGTATAATTGTAAAAAATAACCGTATTGTCTTAAATTGTTTTGGTTGATTATTTTCAATAATGAACGTTTGTAATCGACCAAGATTGTTTTTTTCATTTTACTCTATTAATAATGCGTTGTTTACTGCATTCAATTATGTGAAAGATGCGATAATTAAATATAATGTAATAAATTCTTGATAAAATTAATTAATCTGAAGAAGTTGATAGTAAATAAATAGACGGTTCCTTTATCTTCCTCAAAAGTTACAGTGAGTGTCAAAAATATTCGGAATTCGTATTTCTTTTCGTTTAATTATTATATTTCACAACTATTAATTTATATAATTCTTTTTCACTACCAAATCTTTAAAAGAGACTCCCATAAAGGAAAATCACTGACCAGTTAACCAAAAAGTTTATTGTTTTTAAAAAATCCGATTAATAATGTAAAATTACAAGATCGTTCAGGTCAAAAGTATTCGGAAATCGTAATATCCTGTTGTTTAATGGTTTCAAATTTTAATATTCTCACCATCTTCGACATAATTTTATGTTCTAAACAATTCTCCTCTCTCATGTTATATATATCCAACCATTAAAAGTTTTTTTTTTTTTTTTAATAAGGCCCTAAAATAAAAACGTAACGATCGTATAACGCCCTCGAATAATTTTTAACACGTTCACATGTTAACACTAAAGAGAAATAGTTGAGATGTTGAAAAAAATTGATGAAAATATATGGATGGCTATGTACCGTGTAGATAATATAATAATAAAATATAAAAACAAAAAAGTAAGCGTCCAAAAAAATATTAAATGTTAAAACTGAAAGACTGATTATTCATCAAATAAGAAAACAATACCTCAAATGAGTAAACCTTAACTTATTTATGAATTTTTCAGAGTTTCTGAATACACAATAAATTTTTCAACTGTTCGCCGCTTTCTAAAAACATTTTACGAAAAGGAAAACAAATAGGCCTGAATGTTTGCAACATTTTTTTAAGAGAAGGTTGGTGAATTAAAATGTTTACAGATGACTCCCAAACTAAAATACATGGTTCTTATGAAAAGATTATGGTTTGGAGGAAACCAAATAAAGAATTTAGTATGTAGTATTCGTAATTATTTTTGGTTTTAGCTATTGTATACCTTCTTTCTAATATTATAAAGTGGTTAATAACTCTTTACAAACATAAAAAATAAGTTAAAAACAAGTGAATTTCAGAATAGTAGTGAATTCCGAATACGTTTGACACTCACTGTATAAATAAACTTCAACCAAGTGTCAACGTTTCCGGAGCCTTCCCCATTTTCAAAATATATACTTAATCCATTTAATATTACAAGAACAAATTTTCTATATACTAATATATTCTATACAGTTATCATCAGGATTTTGTAATATTAAATGTTATTTCTTATTGTACTGTAGTGTGTCCTCAACATGATGAAAGCCCCCGAAACGTTGACTCTTGATTGCTGTTTATGTATTATAAACTTTTAAGGAAGATAAATGAACCATCTATTTATTTATTAATAAATTGTTACGAATTAGAAATAAATTATACACAAAATGGAAAACAAGGGAAGAAATACGAGTAATACTGTAATAAAACAAACTAATATTAATATGACTTGTGTGCCGGTTTCTATAAGAACAGCCAGGTAAAGGTACTTTATTTGAAAAAACAAAGTTCATTGAAAATCCAACAGATAGCAGCAGCAATATAAGACTTAAGCCAATAAGTTTTATTATTTCATAAAATTAATACTATAATAACAGCGATTTACACTGCAGCTATTATTCAGAACTGTTTAATATTACACAAGGAGGTCTCTCATCCAAGTCCTTACAAGCCTTCTGAAATATTCTCAGCTTAGATCAGTGGTAAAGTAAAAAAATACCAGATTAACAATATTTCTGTTGAACATACTGCGACCGATATGAAAAGCATCTTGATGAACAACAACTTTACACACTGACTTATACTCAAATGAAATGAAATAAAAAAATTTAATTCTGGGACAGCTAGTCCCCTAAGAATAATATAAATGTACAACAAAATATTTAAATTCTGGCTATATAAATTTTAACAACATGGTATCAAATTATATAGCATAGGGATATATACATGCATGCACACACACAGACATACACACACACATTCATTTATATACCTACATATTTATACACACATTCACAAACACATATATATACATATACAAGGTCATATTTACTACCTCAAAGAAATACAAATATTAAAACAAAAAATAGAGAAAATAAAGAGGCCAAAAAATTAAGTTTATAAAGGCACGGAAGATTGATGTTCGAGGAGATGGATAAATAGGTGATGTTTGAAGGAAGTTAAGGATTGGCATGTACAGAATCGACATGGGTAAAGGAATTCCAAAATGAAGATCACGTATGACATAGATCTCTTAAAGGAAGCAGTTCTGTGGGATGGAATGAGCAAGTTCGAGGGCTGGGATCTTGTGATGATAGAGTGGACAGAGAGAGGGAGTGAACATATTGTAGATATAATGGGTTTTTTGGTTCTGAAGGATTAATAAAGGTAAGTTCCTAGGAAGTATTGCCGTCGGAATTTTGGGTAAAGCCACTTTAACTCTGCATACCAGGTGGAGACATGAGAGCGCCTGGGAATTCCGAAGATGAATCTAATGAAGCATTCATCAGTCTCTTCAGCCTCATCTCAAGCGTCTCGGACAGTCCTCCAAACACCAGGCAGCCATAATCGAAGTGGAGGAAGATAAGAGGGATACTAGGAGTTGGCATGTTTTAAGAGGTATAAGTTCGCGTAATCGGAGGAACTGTTTATGGATGGCTATGATTTTCTAGAAATTTTTGGAATGTGATTATTACAGGAAAGGTTTTGGTCGAGGAATACACCTAGGTTTCTAACGGACGTGTGGAAGATAATGGGTCTATGGTTGAGGTAGAGTAAAGGGTGACAGGTGAGGGAGTTGAGGAGATGTTTGGAACCAATAAGGATGGCTTTGGTTTAGTCGATATTAAGCTTTAGGACATTATTGATGGCCATAAATTGATGCTGTCAAATCAACTCAACAACCATGAATCATCAGTAAAGCTCATAAAATGACAATGGCTGATTTACTCAGCAATAATTGGATGAAATAAAAAAGAGGGTGGAAAGATTTTCCATAAACAAAGATAGCATTATTAAGTTTGGAAAGATGGTTTTGGTATTTTCTTCTCTTTATTTGACATGTTAATGTTTTAAAACTGTAAGAAAATAAATATTTGTTCTTCTTTAAGATCTCCAATTGTAAGAAATGAGTATCTAACAACAATATTGTAATTAATTCAACAGGGTGGTGAATTTGTTGTTAGTTTTTTTTTTATGTTCAATTATACTTAATGATACAAAAAACACATCTCACTTCATCTAATTACATTTTATTAGTATTATTAAATTAATAGTTTTTAAAATATATAAAATTATTCATAATTAAATTGTTTTTTAGACAGCTGTTTCCTACAAAATGATCGAGGTTATTGAAATGCCACACTTGCATGTCCTCAGAACTTGGCTCTCCATTATCTCATTTCTTCTCATCGTAGTTGTGGTTGCATGTGGCGTTGCGGCTAAGATGATGTTTCCAGGTAATCATATTTTATTACTTTCAATTCCGGATTGGGGCCCCCTTTGGTGTAGATGCCCATGGTCGTGGGTTCAAACACGGCAGATGGCACTAAATTTTGAAGGGGTAAAAAACCCTAAGTTTTGCTGTACTTTGGAGAGGAATATAAAATTTTGGTCTCCGGCCAGTGAGATATCAAGTTATCCATGGTTTTCATTGGAAGTGAAAATCGCAAAAACTGATTTTCCTCCTGTTTCTCTTGAGGTCTAATATCGGTTCCTAAAACATAACTGTAATAAAACATAACACTGTAGCTGTTTTTTAAACATAAAAATAGTAATATAGATATATAGTAGTATTACAATAATGTTGGGAAGTTAAAGATTTTATCAAAAAATCTTATCCTTTATACAAAGTGGTATAAGGTAATAGAGAGTGCTGAAATAGGATAAAACTAAGTTATTGTTGTAGATAGTAATTTCTGTTGTAGATTATTTCAAGTCTTCATAAAAATGTTCCAAAAAAAAATTGATGATTAAAAATAGTTTTTAGTAAAAATAACAAGAACAAACCCTTAACTAAAAAATAATACTGTTTCTTGACTGTTAATTAAGATGAATATCATGTGATGATCGCAATTTTCCAATTTTTACTTTAAGGTTTAGATATTATGGAATCCAAGTTTTCAATGGAAATATTAAGGTCTCCTGACTCAAATAACAAGGCCCACAAAAGGTCTGTGAGTAAGTGTGTGTAGTGTACATCAAATCTAGCTCAAAAAGAGAAGTCCTACGAACCTGTAATTTCAAACTTAAGACATGTATATAAGTATCCTCCTTCTTTTGCCACCTCCTTAGTGGAGCCAGTGTGGAGGAACAGCCTCTCTCGTCCACTGGTCTCTGTCACCGACCTTCCTTCTCATACCCAGCACGGTGCTGCCTCTGGCTCGCCCTACCCTCTCCATGTAGTCACAATACATCACTCTGAGCCTGCCTCTAGGTCGCCTATCCTCTGGTTTAGCTTTCAGAAACCATTTTGCTTTTCGGTCATCGCCTATCCAGTACACATAAGCTAACCACTTTAGTTGGTGGTCCTCCTGTTTTAAAGGCATTACATCCAATTTTACTCCTATTATCTATCTTTTCTTCATGAGTATTTCATGTTTTCACAAGAACTCTCCTGAGGTAACTCATTTCTAGAGCCATTACTTGTCCAGGACTGCCCGACTCTCTGAACAACACAAAATAATAGGCAAAAATACTTTTTCAAACAATGCTATTTTTGTTTTCTTCTTGATCCCCTTTTTCCCTTAGATTGTTGTGCATATGGAATAGAACACACCATTGGTTTTTCTTGATTCTATTTAAAACCTCCTGGTCGATCCTTCCATCCTTTACTGAACATTTTACCAAGTACTGGTAGTTATCTACCTTTTCTAACAGCTCATTATGACATATAACGAGAACTCGGTCTTCCACACTCGGCCAACAAGCATCACCTTACTTTTTGTAGGAATTATTTCCATCCCCTTGTTCTGGAGCTCTTCTGTCCATTTATTGAAAGCCATCTGAAGTATTTTTTGGATGTAGGCAATCAGGACCACATCATCTGCATATATGAGTACTTGTGCCGGCAGAGGGATTAAATTCCAGTACCCCACTGTTCCTCTAGGTGTACTACGCTTGCAGATCTTCCATACTTCATCCATGTACATAATGAATAGTTGGGCTTAGACTAGCACCTTGCTTGACACATCTATAAAATGTAAAAGGCTCTGATACAGATTCATTATGCCACACTATTCCCTTAGGATACTGGTGTAAAGATTTGATAGCACTTTAGTGGCATCCATTTTTCCTGTTGAGCATTCCAAACCTCTTAGCATGGAATCAAATCAAATGCAACCTTCAAATTCAAGAATGCCAAAAATAGACCTTTTTTCTGTACACCATAATTTCTTAAAACCATTCTTGATGAGAAAATATGATCCTGGGTTTGCCTTTCTAGTCTAAAGCAAGCCTGTTCCTCTTCCAGATCAAACTCCACCAATCTCCCAACCCTGCGTTCCAATATTCTTAAGGATCTTTAATCGTAATAATTAACCTTCTCTATGTTAGCATTGATAAAATATGAGTAAATATGAAATCTGAAAGATTGCAGTAACCAATTGAGAGATTAAACAGCATAAATATTTTTCCAACTTAAATTGTTATATCCACAAATAAGAATAGTAATATAGATAAATAACATTGGAAAGAGAAAGATTTAAGAATTTGCTAAAATTAATTGTTTGTTGATAATAATTTCTATTGTAATATTATTCAATCTAAAATAAAAATTCCCATTAAAACTAAATTGTTTAAAACTTTTTTCAACTTCATTTTAATAATACCACAAGTCTGTGTTTAATAATTTAAGGTATCTGTGAAGGCAACATTTGGTGGTATCAGCATCGAGCCTTCGGGTTCTATTATTATTATTTATTATTACTATTATTGGCCATCTATGTTATTTTTATTAATACCAACTTAAATATCATTGGAGTTAACAGGGTCGGGAAGTGAAGAACGACAGTGGCTCCCAAAAGACAGAGGTTATGTTCCTCACATCCTCAGCGCTGCAGGCGAGTGGTTGCTGGTTCTAGCCCATGGTGCGCTTCTCCTCACCTTTCTGCCTAGCTTCAGTTGCATCACAATCAAGGGACCTGTTGTTAATGTAAGTGCATTTTCACCTAATTATATACATTATTTAGTCAATATATACATGAAGCCATATTTTCTTCCATTAAATAACATTAATGCAATGGGAAGAAGAAAACTATTTAATACGCATAGATTTTCTTCCTACTACATCTATTACAGAAGTACAGGGTGTCCCATTAATGTCTGGTCATATTGTGGAAGCAGTTACTAATCCTCAAGTGGAACCAAAAATAACCAATAGTCCGATTCTCATCAGTTAGGAAAGGAAAATCAAATTTTAAGTTGGTAACTGTTATCCATTGTTTTTTCAGAAAAACTCAAATATATCTACTTAATGTACAAGCATAGAAAAGTAAGTGGTACTGAATGAAATAAGAGGAAATTTCCAAAAAGAAGTTGAACCCTCAAAAAAGGAGAGTAAGTGTCGCACAAAGTCATGCATAAATTTTTTTTAAATATTTATTTATTGGAATTTACAACTGTATAACAAGTAATACAACAAGTAAATTTGAATGAAATATAAAAAGGCATGAAACACATGTAGAGAAGCTTCCCAATGCAAGCACTCTAAAAATATTCTAAACTAGAAGGTCCCGGAGACATATCCTTTTCAGACGCCTCGGAGGATTGTCAGGAATTGAAGAGGAAGAAAGGATTGAAACGAAAGGATTAGGATGGGAATGGAGTTTGTCATGGAAGGATTGATACCTCGTACGGGCCAAATCAGCAACATATGGGACATTAAGGTCTTTATGGATGAGTTTGTTGGTGACAAAGTAAGAAGCATTGAGGATTTTACGAAGATTTTGGACTGTAGGGATTGGATACGAGAAGAATTCGATGGTTTAGTTAGTAGAACCCCAGAGCTCAACTCCGTAAGTCCATATCGGTCTTATGATAGTCATGTAGATGAGTCTTTTGTAGTTAAATGGAAGATTAGAACGTTTGTCTAGTAAGTGTTGAAGTAGTCAAAAACGTCATGCAGCTTCTTATTGTTTCAGTCTTGTATGAGGGTTCCAAGTAAGGCGTTTGTCAAGGTGCAGTCCTAGATATGGATCTGTTCAACCGAGACAAGAGGAGTATTATTGAAGGAGACAGTAGGGCAGGAAGTCATAGGTTTACGACGAAGGGTAAAGGTAATTTGGTTGGATTTGTTGGAATTTATTTTAATTCTCCAGTTCTGACACCATACTTCAAGGTCTCTGAGGTGGGTTTGGAGAGTTTGAGAGGCAATAGTTGGTTCAGTATTGACTAATAACACACAAGTGTCATCAGCATAGGTAGAAAGGAAGATGTTAGGATTGGTTGGGATATCAGCTGTATAAACTGTGTAAAGGATGGGTCCTAGGATACTACCTTGAGGGAATGCATAAATTTAAATTATAAAACTTCTTCATTTGATTAGCTTTAAAATGGTGCAAAATAAACCTACCATCAGGCCAATTAAGGATGCGAGGAGGTAAGAATTAAGAAAAAAAGGCCAAAAAGAAAATATATGATTAATTTGTGTCTCATAAATGTCAGGTCATATTAAAGGAGCAGATACTAGACCTCAAGAGGAACAAAAAAGTTCATATAGTCCATAGTTCCATTGTAAATGGTTAGGGAGGAAAATCAAATTTGGAGGTTTGTACTCTTACTTGTGGTTTTATCAAAAATAAAATCCATATTGATAAGAGAGCTCCTATATCAAACAAACAACACTTAAAAAGTTTTTTTGTTTTTTTTCATACCCTCTGGCTTTATTAGTTTACACAATATACAATACAAATATATGTACATTGTAATATACCCATGTTTTATAATTTTAGTAGTTATTAATTTATATATTTATTATTGAGTTAGGCAGGCTAATAATAAGATAAGAAGTAAAATTATAATAAAATAACTGCTCTTATTTGGTTGTTTGTTTACAAACATAGAATCCATTTTGGATGCAAGGGTTTTACCAGGTAAAAATGAACTAGGTACAAAGTGGCAGGTATCTTTATACCTGGTCATAGTTAGTTCAAGTTATGACCTGAGGGAGGAAGGAGCTGCTGCTGAATATGAAGAGGGGTCTTGGTGAACCTACATATTGTTTACATTGTTGTTTTTGTAAGTTATAATTATGATTAAAAAGTTATATAAAAGATTGTGTGCCTAATTGTCAAGAACCCATACCATACCCTGAGAGTAAAAATCTGGTGTGGGTAACACACGACTTTAAGGAATTAAAGTGAATTAACGTGAAAACTATTAAGGAATTAATTAAATTAAATTTCTATAGCTACATGTGTTTCATTAAAAAATCTATTATATTATTATCTGAAATAATCAGTTAGTTTTATCTTCTTTTTATCACTCTCTATTAACTTTTAAAAGCTTGTGTATGAGATAATATTTTTTCTAAAATCTTTAGCTTTCCAACAGTATATCATACATGTATATTACTGCTCTTATGTTCAAAAACAAAAATTGCACTAAAATTGTTTTTTCAGTTTTCTCCTTTAGTTGTTTTTTAAATTCGCACAACTTACATATTTACCTGTTTTATATCCGTGGTAACAAGATAATATTTTTATAGAATCAACAAAATTAAAGGTACTTCAGAGAAAGAAAATTTAAAATATCGGCACTAAAGTCCTGTCAGACTATTTTTATTAGAATAAAGCCTACATGATATTAAAGCCCATTAAATTTTACATTGATATAGCGAGTTTAATCAAAATCGTCGGAACTGTTTCCGAGAAAATCGAAAAAAGGTGCAAAATGCATGGTATAAAGTGGATCTTCTGGTAAACTCATTTTGATGAAAAAAGTTTTGTTATGTCTCGGGCGTATAGTTGTCTTAAATATGAAATTTCAGTTTTATAGGACTTACCATTTCCGCCTGAGAGTTACCACACACACACAGATCTTTTTGTGGGACTTGGTTATTTGGACTCAGGAGACCCTAAAACGTGTATTTCCGTTGAAAACTGGAATTCGAAAATGTTCACGATTATATTTTATATAATTATATTTCAATTTTCCTAACCAAACCCATGGATAACAGAAAAAAAAATTTGATTTTCCTCCCTAACCGTTGAGGATTGGACTGAGGGTCTATGAACTTTTTTGTTCTTCTTGTTGTCGAGTATTTGCTCCTACAATATAACTAGACATTTATGAGATATCTTCTAAATTAATAATAATATCTGTTACAGCAATGATTCTGTAACGGTTGCACGGTCAATCACAACACGGAGGTTACACGACGGTTTTTCAGGTCCCTCAGTGTTGCCAGGTGGAAAGTAATTTAATTATTAATATTAATTTTTTACCTGCAACACTGAGGTAACCAACCAATTACCTGCATTGTGTGCATCGTATGTACCTTGTTGTTTTGTGGTAGGATCTTTAAAAATTTTGTGTGTGTGGATTTAAAAAACATTTTTTTTAAAAATTTAATTTATTCTAAAGGAGAAGCTTATTTTTTATTTCTCATTTTTCATCATTTTAATTGTGTTTCCTACCGTTTTTTATTTAATTAAAATAACTTTTTATTTCGAACTTTATTTATTTTATTATTACCCAACATCCATCAAAGTGGTGACCCCGACGTGATGACGGAAAAGATGGATAAGAAGCCAGCAGATTTAGAGGTAAGTGCTAGTGCACATACTAATATTAGAATCCCTATATTCTGGAGGGCTGACCCAGAATTATGGTTTTGCCAGGCCGATGCTGTATTTGCCACATCAAAAGTCGTGAGCTCAAGAATAAAATTTCAAATAGTGGTGGCGAATTTAGAATTTGAAATTCTAAAACAAGTCTCCGACTTGGTGAAAAACCCACCTACAGAGCCATATGAAGCCCTTAAGGAAAGGCTTATTTCCACTTACGCCGAGTCCGAAAATCAGCGTATTAGGCGTTTATTGGAGGACAAGCACCTCGCCGACGGGGAACGGCCATCTCAATTTTTAAATGAATTAAAACGGCTGGCAGGCAGTTCTGTTTCCCCCGAATTACTTAGGAATATGTGGCTGAAAGCACTACCAGAAAGGATGCAGGCAACACTGGCTGTAACTTCGGAAACATCCCTCGATAAGCTGGCTGAGATTGCCGACCGCATAGCTGAGGTATATGAGTCCAGTGTCAGTCAGGTGACCACACACACACCGCAACCCCGTTCTTCTTCTTCTTCCTTCGCAACTCAACTTGAGGAGAAATTCGAGAAGCTGAGCCTGCAAATAAATGAGCTCCAAAACGAAATGGCTAGCTTAAGAAGGAGCAGATCGACATCTCGTGACCAAGGACGGAACCGATCGCGTAGCAAAAGTCGTAAACTATGCTACTACCACCGCAACTTCCGGGAGAAAGCTAAGAAATGCCAACAACCCTGCAGCTGGAAACCATCGCAAAAGGGAAACTAATCTCAGCGACTGAGAAGGCGGACTCCGTCGCTGATATCAACCACCGCCGATTATTCGTCGCGGACATAGCAACTGGAGAACGATATTTAGTCGACACTGGAGCGTCAATATCGGTCTTCCCAGCACGGAGACGAGATCGAAAAACACCCGCCAATTTCACCCTTTTTGCAGCCAACGGTACACCGATAAAGACCTATGGTGAAGTGAAGAAGATACTTAACGTTGGTCTTCGTCGCCCTCTTCGGTGGTCTTTCATCATCGCCGACGTCAACAACCCGATCATCGGAGCAGACTTCCTCTTCTTTCACCACATCCTGGTCGATCTCAAGGGCCGACAGCTCGTAGACGCCAAGACAGGTCTCACATCAAAGGGCAGTCTTAAACATAACAACACACCTTCCGTTTATTCTGTACCTAGCGGCGAGTGGTATTATGAGCTTTTACGCAAATACCCAGCTATAACTCGCCCATCTACGGTACCACAGGAGGCGAAGCATGCAATCAAGCATTTTATTGAAACGAAGGGAGCTCCAGTCACCTCCAAAGCCAGGCGCCTTCCACCTGAGCGATACAACGCCGCCAGGGAAGAATTCCTGAAGATGGTAGATGAGGGAATCTGCAGGCCTTCAAGTAGTCCTTGGGCTAGCCCGCTCCTCATAGTAACAAAGAAGGAGGGCTCAATGAGATTTTGTGGAGACTACCGCCGTCTCAACGCCCAGACTGTGCCTGATAGATACAGCGTTCCTAACATCCAATCTCTCAACACCAACCTCTTTGGAAAGACAATCTTCAGTAAGGTGGATCTCAAACGGGCATACTACCAGATACCTGTTGCTGAAGAAGACGTTCCGAAGACTGCAGTTATCACTCCTTTCGGCCTCTTCGAATTCAAGGTGATGTGCTTCGGACTCCGCAACGCAGCGCAGACCTTTCAACGCTTGATGGACAGCATTCTCGCCCTACCGTATGCTTTCGTCTATCTGGATGACATTCTGATAGCTTCATCGTCGGAGGAAGAACATCGCACCCACTTGGAAGAAGTCTTTAGACGACTGGACCAGCATGGATTGACTATCAACCCGCTCAAGTCGACGTTCTGCAAGGACGAAGTCGAGTTTCTTGGCTTCCTTGTTACCTCGCAGGGCATCAAACCTCTCCCGAGTAAGGTCGACGAAATCGCCGAATTTCCACGTCCTGCTACCAAGGGCCATCTTCGACGCTTTCTGGGGATGATCAACTTCTACAGAAGATGCCTCCCCAAGGCAGCAGAAGTTCAGCGCACTCTACATGCTCTGATTGGCAACAGTAAGAAGAATGATAGAACGCCAATCGAATGGACTCCTGAAGCTGAAGAAGCCTTCGCCAGATCCCAGCAGAACATTCGAGAAGCAGTCACACTCGCGCATCCATCGTCTGATGCTGAAGTCTCTCTCGCTTGTGATGCTTCCAACACAGCGATGGGAGCAGTTCTTCAACGACGAGAAGGACAACATTGGAGACCCTTAGGATTCTTCTCAAGAGCTCTTACGGCAGCTCAACAAGGATACTCCACCTACGACCGCGAACTCACCGCTATCTTTAATGCAGTCAAGCATTTCAGGCCTTGCATCGAAGGAAGGGTTTTCAGTATTCTCACTGACCATAAACCTCTGGTTTATGCCTTCTATCAGAAGCCCGGAACAGCAACACCCATGCGGATTCGCTATGTGAACTTCATTAGCCAATTCACATGTGATATCCGACATGTTTCGGAAGAAGAAAACAAAGTGGCCGATACTTTGTCAAGGTTAGAGGAAATTCGCAGCCCGGATGATATGGAGAGCATTGTCGAAGCCCAGCAGGAAGACCCGCTGATTCCCGAGTTACTTCGGAACCCGAACTTGCGTTTGAAACTGGTCGAACTCCCGCACTCGAACAAGCCACTTCTTTGTGACTTCACAACTTCGAAAGCTCGACCGTATGTTCTACTTCTCTGCGTCAGAACATCGTTAAGAAGATTCACGAGCTCAGCCACCCTGGAATCCGAGGGACACGCCGCCTGGTGTCTCAGAGATTCTTCTGGCCGAATATGAATTCTGACATAACGACTTGGACCCGAAGCTGCATCGCTTGTCAACGCTCGAAAATCCATAGACACACAGTTTCACCTCCCGGCATCTTCGCTCCAGCTGGTCGATTTGAGCACATTCATGTCGATATAATCGGACCTCTACCGACATCGGATGGTAAACGTTATTGCCTTACTATGGCAGATCGGTACACCCGCTGGCCGGAAGCTGAACCGATTGAGGATATCTCCGCTACAGTGGTTGCATCAGCGCTCTACAAATCCTGGATTTCCAGATTTGGCGTCCCAACACGCATCACAACGGATCAAGGCCGCCAATTCGAGAGCGAACTTTTTTCGAAACTGCTGAACCTCCTAGGAACTCGGCGATGTCGGACCACTGCGTACCATCCTCAGTGCAACGGCGCTATCGAGAGATGGCATAGAACTTTAAAGGCAGCCCTAACTGCACATCTCATTACCTCAAGATCTTGGACGGAACTATTGCCCACAGTCCTCCTCGGCTTGAGAGCAGCTATTAGGGATGACAACTGCACAAGCGCCGCAGAAATGACGTATGGTCAACCCCTGCGACTTCCTGGGGAACTGTTGGAGTCGACTTCAAAACCAGAGGAACCTGATGGATTTCTGCGTAGGCTAAGGGAACACTTGAAGCACCTGCAGCCTGCCCCGCATAGACCTAGTCAAGGGCCAACCTTCACTCCGAAGGACTTAAGGACATGCACACACGTCTTCTTACGAGACGACACGGCCAGGAAACCACTAACTCCTCCCTACTCTGGACCTCACCTTGTGATCGAGAGAGGGGAGAAGACTTTTGTGATCCTGCTCGCCTCCGGAGAGAAGACCGTTAGCGTGGACCGCCTGAAGCCGGCCTACACCTTGGAAGACCCAACCTCTCCAGCCACGTCACCACCGACTACATCGCGACAGCAACCTCCACAAACTGACAACGCCCCCGCCACAGAAGCTGACCAACCCTCATCGGACAAAACAACTCGAAGAGGACGTCGCATCCGACTCCCAGTTCGCTTCTGTGACGAGGTCATTGGGGGGAAGTGATGTAACGGTTGCACGGTCAATCACAACACGGAGGTTACACGACGGTTTTTCAGGTCCCTCAGTGTTGCCAGGTGGAAAGTAATTTAATTATTAATATTAATTTTTTACCTGCAACACTGAGGTAACCAACCAATTACCTGCATTGTGTGCATCGTATGTACCTTGTTGTTTTGTGGTAGGATCTTTAAAAATTTTGTGTGTGTGGATTTAAAAAACATTTTTTTTAAAAATTTAATTTATTCTAAAGGAGAAGCTTATTTTTTATTTCTCATTTTTCATCATTTTAATTGTGTTTCCTACCGTTTTTTATTTAATTAAAATAACTTTTTATTTCGAACTTTATTTATTTTATTATTACCCAACATCCATCAAAATTCCCTACAAAAATCTTTCCATTCAACCATTCAGTACAATTGCAAGGACCCCTTAATTCTAAAATATATATATATATATATATATATATATATATATATATTTTATAATAATGAACCATATATTAAGTGACTTGAATACTTATGAATATGAATTTTAATTAATTATTCATTTTATAATGCCCACAGATTGAAGGTATTACAGAAACTCATTTGGAACCAATCCATATTATTTCTGCTGGAAATCCATATCGATGAATAAAGAGAAGTGGATGGATATATTCAATTCCTTTCAAAGACTCTCTAACATAATTTTGAATACATAAGTCATACCATAACAGTTCCTTACTTTTAATGTTATAAAATTATTTATAAAAACTAAAAACAAATTATGTTATATTATTAAGATGAAATTTATTTTTATATTTAAAATGTAATTAATGTAAATAGAATTGATTAAAGATACAATATTATATATTATTTATTTTGTAAATGAGTGTGTTTTTTTTAAAGTTTATTATAAAACCATTTATTTTTTCATATTAAGTCTTTAAATATATTGGGTTATAAATTAAGTTTGTACCTTTGTTTACTGGTGATTTCAATAATTTCAGACCCTTGTAAATATTTTTACAATATCCTTTCTACGATATCCTGTGTCATAGAGTGAGGTCTGTGACCAAATACTTGAATATGGTCATCATCAACCGCTTTGCGTCTTTCAAGTCAAAATTTATGGTTCTGAACCAAGCAAACCACTTATGGATGGTGCTTTCTCCTTTGTCAGCATCGCTATACACACGGCAAATTTTGTTAACCGTCTGTGCAGCAGATTTTCATTTTCAGAAATGATTTATATTCCATTTTGAGCAAGCAAAATGCCACTTAAAAATATTCTGGCTATTTATTTCTCTTCTTTTTATTTATTTATTTTTTTTTTTTAAGGGGAAAGCTAAATGAATATTTTTAACTAAAAAATAAACCTTTTATTAAAAACATAAGAAATAACAACTTTATATATTAATTTTTCTCTCTTTCGCCCATCTTTTGATAACCCTGATGATAGATTCCACTTGAGGATTAGTGGAGTTTCTCAAAAGTTGAATTATATCCGAAAGAAGGTTCCTGAAAATAAAAATAATAATTGAATTTAAATTAAAAGTAGACCTATCTAAAACAGATAAGAATAATCATGTATATTATTTTTATCCAAAGTTCTTTTCTTAGGCCAAATACAGAGCCAATTAAAAAAAGAAATTTTTTGCCGAATATATGTTCAATTTTAGTTTTCAATTAGGAATTATAAATTTATTGGGTTGTGGTGACAATGAAATGTCCATTTTCAAGGTAAAGGATTTTTATTAAAAATACGATATGAAAACAAGATAATTTTATTCGAAGTACTTACCTTCTTTTTCTACACATTTTTCCCAATGTGACACCAACTTTTTTATCCCCCAACTGAAAAACTCTGGGCTTTGAAGTGAAAATCTGAAAATGCACTTTTCACTTTGATCATCATTTTCAAAAAGTTTACCTTTGACGAAGTTGTATAAATTCCTGAACAGGTGGTAATCTGTTGGAGACAAGTCGGGAGAATATGGTGGGTGCGGAAGAACTTTGTAGCCCCGTTCTTTCAATTTTTGCATGGTATGTTTTGAAACATGGGGTCTTGCTGCCGCTCAGTGAGATCATGAGGTACTCATGTATCGAGCTTTTTTACTTTCCCAATACACTTTAAATGTCTGGAAACGGTAGATGCACTTGCATTTAGTTGTGCTGAGAGTCCTTTAACTGTTTGGTAGGGGTTTCCTTCTACTGTATGTTGGAGGACATCATTGTCAATAACGGACGGAGGTCTTCCTCGGGGCAAGTTTTCCAAGTCGATATCCCCAGCTGAAAACTTAGCAAACCAACACTCCCTTCCCTAAACGCCTTGCAAATATTTCTAGTGGCCTCAGCTGCTGAATGGCCGAGTTTAAACTCGTACAAAAATATTATTCGATAATCGCGTGTTTCCATGTTCATATTTGGAGGTATACTAAAAAGTGGGTAATTGATTGGGAAGCTAATGTTTAAAATACAAAGGTAGAGGATTAGTAACTGTTTACATATTTAAAGTAAACATTCGGAAGAAAACAACAGAGACCTGCAAAATCCTTTATGTATTTCAGAAACTATAAAAACGGACATTTCATGTGAAACAACCCAATATAATTTTCTTTAATAGGTAAAATTCTTAAAAAATAAAAATTGTAAACACACATGATGTCTTTCAGCCATAATCTTTTGAATTAATGAAAATAGTTTTTATTCTGAATGAAAGAAATTTGTATTCTGGGACATTTTTTCTCCTAAGAATAAAGAACGATGAACGTGAAAGGTCAAGTCTGCCTGGCATCATTTAAATAGATAATTGCATAGTCACCTAAAAGCTATGAAATATATAAAATTAAAATAAGTAAAAGATATAAATAAAACAGATCAAGACTTTATGAATTTAGAACCACATTATTAAGTCAAGACAGTTTGCATGTGTGTGGAATGTTGATCTTTTATGAGGTGGAGAAATATCCTATATATATTTCTAGCAGGTAATTTCTTTGGGAAAAATAATAAAGCCACACTTGACCAGAATACCAGTAAGAAATATGTGATTGTCTGGGGAGGCCGTAAATAAATCTATTCATTAATCTCTCCAGCCTCATCTCATTTTCCCCATAGAATCTTCCATGTACTTACAAAATTATAATAATCTCTGATGCATCCATAGTCAAAGTGGGGAAGTATGAGAGAGGGGCACTAAGAGACAGTGCGTACTTGTAGGAAAAGAGTCAAGGGGACATAGGAGCTGTTTGAGGATAGAGATCAGTTTTCTGTTATTTTGGAAAATATGGTTATTCCATGTTAAGTTCAGATCAAAGAGAGAGGTAGTTTCTGAGCCTTTCTTGTGTAGAAAATCAGCTCTCTCATTGCACCCCTTTCAATTAGAACTTTAGATCCTTTGTCAAGTAAGTGTTGTAGTGATCAATATTGATCTGCTTCAGTTTGTACAGTTGAGAGGCTACGATATTTCATACACAGTGGGAAAAAATAGTCATAAATGTATTAAAAAATTGTAAACAGTCGCAGTTGGCAGAACCTGCCCTTTGCAACCCTGAGAACTTCCTTACCTTTTCTTGATACCTTTCTTTAGCTTATATCTTTTCCTTAAGTTTATATTTTCTTCTATTTTTTTTTTTTTTTTTTTTTTGTATGTTTTATTTCTTTACCTATTATTCATTTTATTTTGTATATATTGTAAATATTTAAAATTTGTACATAGTTATACTTCTTCTACTTTGGTGGTGATTTCACTTTCTTATATTTTGTTGATTGTAAATAAATGTTTATAGAAGCAGTAATTGGAATTAGTAATTACTTTGCATGCCATTTGAAAAAATACTCAGCCCTTTTTGCCAGAGCTTAGCTGGAAAGCAATACATGTATTTGGGGGCACAATATAAAAAATCAGTTTTCTCTGGAAAAATCATGGGCACAGGAGGCTGTTACACTAGGCTCTATACCACAAGTAATCTCTTATCCCATGGTGTTATGAGCATTTTCACTGAGAGTGGATAACCATCAATTCTATCCCTCTAAAATATCTCTTTAACCATTTGTCGGAGTGAAAAAATGTATAGAATCATAAAGGTAGAAATTTTAATTTTTCTTTTAACTTTCTTTATTACAAAGTTTGCAATAAACATAATATATTTAGAGATATTCACGAAAAACCTCTAAAAAACGGGAATCACCTATAGCGGGGTGGCTAGTATAACAGCCTTCTATGCCCAAGGTCACAGGTTCAAACCTGCAGGTGGCCCTAGGATTTTTTAATGGGAGTAAAAAATTCTTAGTGTGTGATGTCAGACATTAAAGCAATTAAACCTGGATGGGCAAAATTTAGGACTCCCACTATAACATCGTCTGATTAGCCACAGTAGCATAAAGTGGCATTAAATAAATAAACAAATACATGTATTTCTATGACAGGGTATATACCACTTTTATCATCTCAATCATGTCTATATTTGGATCAAGCTAACTATATCTGGCTTGACCAGTCTGGTGCTGTAATAAGAAAAATTAGAAGTGGAATATCCTGGTCATAAAATATAACAAGATCAAAATAATTCTACATAAAAATACAACTGTACTGACGTCGGCTGCCTCTCGGCTACAATCAGTTGAAAGACTCCAATGCATGCTCCTCTCTTGCCTTCCCAATGCTCAGGTGTTGGGTCCAACCTCTCCAGCAGGTCGAAGGCTTTCGCCGCATGATAAAATTCACCTTTCTTGTAACAATCGTTGGCGATCAACTGAAGCAGAGATAGCGATTCAGTCGACGTGTCCATCTTCAAATAAAGTTCCCAAGCTGCTTGTGCCTTACCTTGCATAATATCTATAAAACAATACTCCCACCATTTTAAAAAGTATTAATACAATGTTAATAATAAATGCATTTTATAAATATTTTAATTGTTCAATGCACTGCACAGAGCTAATTATCTTATTTAATTTTCAATTCTATTTCAAAACTAAATCATCTGACCTAAACATAGCTCTGAAAATTATAATTAAAAACATCATGTAAACATTAGGCTACACTATGTAATAAATTATTTTTTTTTAAATCAGAGACTTGATTTATTGAATGAGATTTTTGAAAAGAAAAGTAAAAATTATATTAAATAAATTTGGAAACCAATATTGATGTTTTTAAACATGGAAGGTATATGATAAAATATAAAGATATAGATTTTCAATTTGTGATAGAGATGTAAATAGTTGGCTACATCACTACATGACTTTGAAACGTTAAAATGATAATAATGTATTATTGTGATAATAAATAAAAAATTTTTAGAAGAGAAATGTTCTCATTTTAATTTTATAAATTAATATATTGTAATATACCCATTTTTTTATAAAGTATACAATTATTTATTTACTTATTATTTAAATATAATGTTAGGCAGGCTAACAATTAGATACAAAATAGAATACAAATAAAAATTAACAGCTCCAATTTGAATGTTTCTTTGTAAACATAACCTCAATTTTGGATGCAAGGGACACCCCAGGTAATAGCCCAGGTAGAAAAAAGGTTCCTGGCAGATTAGTTGCAGGGGGAACTTGTGAGCATGAGGAGCTGCTGTCTGAATATGAAGAATCATTGTTAGCCTGGTTGCATATTGTTTGTATTATGTTTGTAAGTTATTATTATAATTAAAAAGTTATATAAAATTATGTGCCTGATTGTCAAGAACCCATACCATACCATTCATTCAGTGGCGCGACAGGCCGTGCAGGCCCTGGGCCTCGCGGTGTGATCTGGGAGATTACACTCGCGTTTCTTGATGCAATTTTTAGTGTAGGGTCATCACTCCCTACGACTAATGCCATACCATACCATGAGAGTAAAATGAGTTATAATGAAGTAAATAATGATCAAATTAAATTTTTGTTAAGAGAATATTTTTTTTTTTAAATAAGTATATTATAATATACTCTTCATGTTAATAATTTTAATAAAAATTAAGCTACAATTTCAATAGTTTTATACTTACAACATCTAGCCATATGGGTAATATAGACATAATCATTCTGTAGTTTGTCGTTCTGGAGTCGTGAAAAAGTCTCTTCAGCTTCTTTATAGTTTCCTAATGCTGATTTAGCCTTCACAAAGATATAATAAACAATTTTTAGTTACAATTTTTATTCTTGCAAAGGATTAAAAATAAATATTTTTTCTTAAATTATATTTATAGAAATTTACAACTTCCTTAATAAATACATGAAGTAAATCTTAGTAAAATATTAAACAATGACATGATACAATTGTGGAGAAACTACTCAATGGTAGCAAACCAAAAAATACCATTTCTTTTCAGATGCCATGGAGGATTATCAGGAATTGAAGAGGAGCCAACGATTAAAACTAGTTGGTTAGAGTGACTTTCTGGCAACATATTGAACGTTAAGGTCATTATGGATGAATTTATTTGTGATAAAATGAGATATATTTTCTTTATTACAAATTTTGCAGATATTCACGAAAAAAACTCTAAAAAATCAGTTTTCTCCCCTCCTTTTCACAAAACCTGATGTAGAAAACTACAGAAATTTTTACTATTTATCATTTATTTGTTAAACCCAAGATTAGTGTAAAGGAATGTTTCAAATATGTAACATTTTTGTGAGTACAAAGAGGATTCACTGTAGGAAAGGCAACAGTTTTCAGCTGTTCATGTTCAATTTTCAAGAAATAGAACAATATTGGAAAAACAACAATACTAAAATGAATTGTTGAAAAATTTGCTATATGTCGTACTAATACATATTCACTAACCAGAATAAGAATTGATCCCCTTTAAAATTCAAGCTTAGCTGCTAAAGTCACCATTATTAATAAACATATTTGTGATAATAAGTTGATACGAACCTGAGCATAGTTGAAGTTAAAGGCATCGTCCTTGAAGAAGTAGCTCTTGATAGAAGACAGGTAGAGGTGGACGTCGTCAAACTTCCTCTGGAAGAAGAATGCGGAGGCCATGCACTGCCTCCCAGGAATGGTGTCACATTCACTTACACTGTTGCCAACCAATTGGAAGTATTGCTGAGCTGCTTTTATCAGATCTCTCTGAAAAAAAACAAAAACATAACCGTTCAAGCCATTAGGCGTCCTTTGTAAAATCGACAAATACCTATTAAAAAAAAAGTACGTGTGAAACAAATGTCGGAGTCACGCATTACACAACCAATTGGATTTTTCTGAGAACTAAATCTTACTTTGTAAAACAGTTAGAGTGGGCTCTATTATTTCGTTTTCCCCACCCCTTTTTACTTTCACTTACTATATATAGAAAGGGATAGTATTGCGATCGTGAAAATTTTTTAATTCCAGTTTTCAACAGAAATACACATTTTAGGGTCTACTGGGTCCAAATAACCAAGTTCCCCAAAAAGGTATGTGTGTCCGTGTGTGGTAGCTCCTGGGCAAAAACGAAAAGTCCTATGAAACTGAAATTTCATATTTAAGACAACTACACGCCCGAGATTTTACAAAAAAATTTTCATCAAAATCGGCTAACCAGAAGAGCCACTTTATACCATACCTAGTGCACCTTTTTATGATTTTCTCAAAAACGGTTCTGGTGATTTTGATTAGACTCGCTATATCGATGGCAAATTTGATGGGCTTTAATATTATGTAGGTTTCATTCTGATTAAAATGACAGGGCTTAAATGCAGATATTTTAGATTTTCTTCTTTTAATGTACCTTTAATGTTGTTGATTTTATAAAAATAACTATATTATCTTGTTACCACTGATGAAAAACAGGTAAATATATAAATTGAATGAATTTGATACCTAACTAAAGGAAAAAACTGGAATAATATTTTTTTAATGCATTTTTTTTTTTTTTTTTTTTTTTTTGAACATAAGAACACTAATATACATGTGTAATATACTGTTGGAAAGCTAAAGATTTTAGAAAAAAAAATATTATACAATACACAAGCTTGTAAAAGCTAATAGAGAGTGATGAAAAGCCAATTAAACTAACTGATTATTTTAGATGATAATATAATTGATCTTTTAATAAAACACATGTTTCTATAGAAATTCAATTTAATAAATTCTTTAATAGTTTCACTAATTTTTATCTCTAACTGTATTTGAAAATTCTTTAATCAATTTTCAAAACGAAGGTAAGTGAAAGTTGTGTGTTGCCCGCACCAGATTTTTCAGAACATAATCCTTCCTGTTTGGTTTCCGTCTTACTAAAGACAACTTCTTTCATGTTCAAGGCCTTCATGCCTTTCCCATTTCGTTTAAGACTGTCTTCCAGTTACTTTTCATTCAAGTGTTTCGTTTTCACTCCTCATTTCAAACAACCTTTTCTTATGCGATTTACTTGCAAATAAGTGTGAATTCAGCCAGAAGATTTCTCAACCGATCGGTTCAATATCTCAAAAGGCTCCTAAAGCTTTCTCTGGACTGACAAATGCATTTGGTCTCCACGATCTCCACTTTGGCATGTCAATTTTATTTTATTTGGTCTAGATTTTTTCTAATTATTTCTCATCTACAATTGTGAGCCTTTTATAAAGGGATCCTATATACAGTCCAACCCAGTGTACTTTATTCTTATATCATCCCATTTTCGATATCCTAATCAGTGCTACCACAGCATTTCACAATATTACCCACAGTTGAGCTCATATTGTTTTCATTAGGAATTGCAATGTCTATAAGCTACATATTTATTTAATCAAAATAAATAATATAAATACCAACTGAATTTGTTTCTTGACCAATCACAGCATTCACGGTGGCTTTTATGATATATTCATACGTCACAGACGGTTCAAGATTCTTAACTAACTCATAGGCCTCCATGTATTCACCCTGAAATTTTTAAGATTTTTTTAAATACAATTTATAGATATAATTGAAGTTATCAAAATGTATACTATTGCTATAGAAGTTATGTAATTCTTTTTTTTAGCTCTGATATAAGTACGTGTTCAGAACGAGTATCTGCTGTTATACTCAAAATGGATATTTTGAAATAATTGTACTCTTATCATTAAGTTTCATTAAAACCTGTCATACAAATTCATCTAAAAAACACTTAAGTCTTTAAAAACATGTTTGAAAATTGAAGTTATTTTCAAAAGGTGATAAGATTTAATTTAATTCCAAATCATACAAAAACATTTCCTTCCATAATGTAAAAATAATGTTATTAATATAGTACAAAACCATCCAAGATTTGAATGCAAAAAGAATCAAAAAAATTGGTTTAAAAATAAATTAATAAGAGATTTTTGCATTTCCTATAAAATTTCCTGAAATTGGTATAGATTCTTTTGGGAATCAACGACTTAATTTAATATAGTACCCATAAATAGATAGATAGATAAAAGTACTTTTTAATAAATTCCACATCTTTTTTTGAGATGGCGGATTTCGATAAAACTAAACGATTAGAATAAAAATATATCAAAATATCTATTTTTTTTTTTTTTTTTTTTTTGTAATGTTCTTTCGTGCCTTTCGCAAATCAATGTCTTAATTGATGAGTGGATATAAAAAAATAAACATTAAATTAAAATTTAAAATATCTGAAGTAATACAAAAAAACATTATTATTATTTAAAAAACGACTAACATAAATTAGTACCTGTTTCAAGTAGTAAATGGTGAGATTGAGCCTTGCCTCGGAGATGATGTCAACAAGCGGGGGTAGTATCTGTAAAGCTCCGACACCATCCCTGAACGCTACGAGGTTGTGTTTGATTATGTCTTGTCCGAAGATAAACGAAGGGCTTATCTTTTCCTTCATCATGGAAAAAAATAATAGCGATCATGAATAATTGTATACTTTATTAATTAACCAATCACTTATATTTAATGTTCTGTCTTGTCTACAATACTTGGTGAAGAAAAGGATGTTAAACAAAAAAAAAAATTGATTTTTTTTTTTTATATACAATTTCTATGATATCTATAAATGTATAATCTCAAAATGTATAAGTTTTGCAAATAATATACTTAGACTGCATTAAAAAAAAAGAGTTACAAAACCTGGCATGCACCACACATGACTTTTATTTAACGCTGTAGTTAACATCAATTTAAGAACTTTTAAATAAACTTAGAGATAAAAAAAGGTAAAGAATTGTATCAAGTTTTGTTAGAAACGTGTGTTTCATTAATTAATCTATTATATAATTATCTAAAAGAATCATTTTGTTTCATCCACTTCTTATCACTCTCCATTATCATTTACGATTTTGTTTATAAGATAATATTTCTTCTAAAATCTTTAGCTTTCCAATCGTATATTATACATCTATTTTACCGTTCTTATGTTCAAAACCAAAAAAAAAAAAATTTGATCTTTTCTCCTTTAGTTTGTATAAAATTCATTTAACTTATATATTTACCCATTTTTTTATGAATGCTAATAATATAATATGGTTAATATTTTTTTATCTACAAAATTATAGGTATTTAAGAAGAAAATTTTAAATATTGGCATATAAGCTCTGTCAGACCATTTCAATCAGAATCAAATCTATACCATATTTTAATACTTTACTTATTTTATATTTTATATAAGCCCATTATATTTTACATCAATATAGTGAGTTTAATCAAAATCGTTAGAGCCATTTTTGAAAAAAAAAAAACTGTAAAAAGGTGCAAAATGCAAGGTATTAAGTGACTCTTCGGGTTTGCCGATTTTGTTGAAAAAGTTGCTAAAATGTCATAGGCATATAAGCTTTGAAAAAATATGAAATTTCAGTTTTATAAAACTAATCATTTTGAGCTAGACTAACCACACGCACGGATACACATGTAGGCCTTGGTTATTTGGAATCAGGAGGCCCTAAAACATGTATTTCCATTGAAAACTGGAATTTCAATATTTTCACGATCACCATACTTTCCTTTACTATTTATTTTATACATAGGTAAGTATGTCCGCAGCGCATTTATATAGGGGACGGGGTAGCTCAGTAGGTTAGCACTCGTTGTTTTCAACACGCGTTGCCTAGTAACATAGAACCAAAAACTTGGAACAAAATAATCACAATTTCAAGTCTCGGACTGTGGAGGGCTTTCATCTCAGCATTTATCCCCCACCCTCTCACCCAGGCCCGAGAAACTCCGGTATAGCCTTAAAAGGCGAGATTTAACATAGGTAAGTGAAAGCGAAAATGTATTAAAATTTAAAAACAAAAATTAGAAAAGCATAATTAGATAAAATAATTCACAATATACTATACCAATAGCGCCATAATTTCATTCTCAGCAGCTTTCACATTTTCCAATTTGTAATAGTTGCAAGCTTTGAGGTTGAGAGCTATAGCCGAGTCTGGATACTTCTGCAGATATGTTGCGAGAACCTCTTGTGACATGTCGTAATAGTCGAGTTTGTAATAGCACAAAGCGACGTAAACATTCAAAGAGATGTACTGTCTGCAATAACATATTTCAAGGGATTGTCATTTGAGAAAAATAATTTGTTAAGAAAAATGTTTGACTTAAAATATTTAAAAAATACTAAAAATTAGAGTTAAAAAAAGGGAAGTGATTAAATATTGACTGCAGAAATGAGAATATACACAGTTAATGCAATGCTATATTCATATCTTAATATTTTAAACCATAAAACTGCTTTATTTTTAAAACATTCATAGTTAATAAACAGCTATTTTTTACCTCAGGATAGTAAATTTACTTATTAGCAATAAGTCATCATTTCATCAATTCCAAATAAATCATTATTATTTATTAAAAAGAAGCAGTTTTACAACTTACATAATTTTTTGTATAATCTTTGCTTCTTAGTCTGGCATGGATCATATAAGTGTTTCAGTAGTTCCTGAAAGATTTTATACTTTTTTTCAATCTGTTTTCAATGAAATCCCTTTTTATTTCACTTACTATAAATAGTAAGGGGAAGTATTGCGATCGTGAAAATTTTTTAATTCCAGTTTTCAATGGAAATACACGTTGTTTTAGGGTCCCTTGAGTCCAAATAACCAAGTCCCGCAAAAAGGTCTGTGTGTGTGTGTGTGTGTGGTAACTCCTGGGCGGAAATGGTAAGTCCTATGAAACTGAAATTTCATATTTAAGACAACTATATGCCCGAGACGTGACAAAACTTTTTTCATCAAAATGAGCTTACCAGAAGAGGCACTTTATACCATGCGTTTTGCACCTTTTTTCGATTTTCTCAAAAATGGTTACGACGATTTTGATTAAACTCGCTATATCGATGTAAAATTTAATGGGCTTTAATATCATGTAGGTTTTGTTCTGATTAAAATGGTCTGACAGGGCTTAAATGCCGATATTTTAAATTTTCTTTCCCTAAAGTACCTTTAATTTTGTAGATTCAATAAAAATAACTATATTATTTTGTTAACGCTGATGAAAAATAGGTAAATATATAAATTGAATAAATTCGATACCCAACTAAAGGAGAAAATAGAAAAAATATTTTTTTAATGAATTTTTTCGTTTTTGAACATAAGAGGAGTAATATACATATATGATATACCGTTGGAAAGCTAAAGATTTTAGAAAAAATATTATCTCATACACAAGGTTTTAAAAGTTAATAGAGAGTGATGAAATGAACATAAAACTAACTGATTATTTTAGATAATAATATAATAGATTTTTTAATAGAACACATGTTTCTATAGAAATTCAATTTAGTTAATTCCTCAATAGTTTCACGTATTTTTATCTCTGTTTTTGAAAATTCTTTCATTGATTTTAAAAATGGAGATAAGTGAAAGTTGTGTGTTACTCGCAACAGATTATTTTTCTTGGTTTAATTAGTACTTTCACTTACTAATGTATGAAATATACAGTAAGGGAAAGTATTCCGATCATTAATAAAAATTTTCAAATTTGTGTTTTCACAAGAATTAAATATTTCAGAGCCCCCTGAGTCCAAATGACCAAGTCCCGCAAAAAGGTGTGTGTGTGTGGTAAGTCTAGCGCAAAAACTAAAAGTCCCACATAACTGAAATTTCACATTAAAGAGAATTATACGTCTGAGATGTTACAGCAACTTTTTCATCAAAAGGAGCTAGCCAGAAGAGCTAATTTATACCATGAATTTTACATCTTTTTACTATTTACTCAAAAACAGCTGTAACTATTTTCATTAAACTCCCTATATCGATGTACAATTTAATGGGCTTTAATATCATGTAGGGTTCATTTTGATTGAAATAGTCTGACCATGGCTTTAATGCCGATATTTAAAATTTCATTTCTCTAAAGTACCTTTAATTTTGTAGATTCTATAAGAATACCTATACAATCTTTTTAGCACTAATAAAAAATGGATAAATATTTAATTTGGATGAATTAGATATCCTGCTAAAGGAGAAAAGTGCAAACATATTTTGTTAAAATGGACTAAATGATGTTGATTAAACTTTCTATATTGATATAAACTTTAATGGGCTTCGGTTTATTTTGATTGAAATAGTCTGATAGGGCTTAAATGCAGATTTTTAAAATTTTCTTCCTTTAAATGTACCTTTAATTTTGCCGATTCAAAAAAAAAATAACATATCATTTTATTAGCATTGATTAAAAGATGCAAAATATACAAGTTGAACGAATTTATTTACCAACTAGAAAAGTACGAAAATATTTTTGTAGGTTTAATTTTTTTATTTTCTGAATATAAGAATAGTAATATATATGTAAGGGGAGCCCGTGGCTGAGTGGCTAGTGCGCTAGTCTCTCATGCTACAGGTTTCTGAGTTCGAATCCCAGTCCCGGCAGGGCTTTTATAAGGATGTAAAGAAATGGGGATTCACTCACAACCTCTCCCCCGGGTATGTGAGACCCATCAGCCAAAGGGTGGTCACTCACAAAATTAGTCGTAGGGAGTGATGACCCTACACTAAAAATTGTATCGTGAAACGTGAGTGTAAATTCGTAAGAGGCCCAGGGCCTACACGGGAAGAATATATATGTATTATACACCATTGGAAAGCTAAAGATTTGAGGAAATATGTTATCTTATATAGAAAGTTGTCGAAGGTAATGTAAAGTGAAGAACAGTCATAAACTTGTTATTGATTATTGTACATAATAATTTTATTTTGTTATATTATTTAATTTAAAACATATGTTTCCAACAATGCTGAATATAATTCTTTAAACTTTTTTCAACTTTAACTTTATTTAATAGTTATTAAATTGATTTTAAAAACAGAGGTAAGTAAAAGTTGTGTGTTTCTCCCATCAGATTTTTTTTCACTAAAAAATTAACTTAAAACGTATGTAAATAAAATTATATAAGTCCTTCAAATTAATTTTTTCATTGGTAAAAGGAACCATAGGACTCTTCAGACTATAGGTCTATAATTATAGGGCTATAACAACAATAAAATTCTTTCTAATTTATACATTCTTTCTATAAAATAAAACAAAGATTTTAAAATTATACACCTATTTGTTTACAACCGACATTTAAAAACTTACGTAGATTGTGTTATGGCTTCGATAAATTCTATATCATTACTCCGATGGGTTAAATAGGGGATCCTGGGAAAACATATTGAGGAAGTTTTAATAAAATTATAATTATTATTTTATATTAATATAATTCTCTAATACTCTTACAGCCATAAATTATTCTTTACAGCCTAGATTTCATCTATCTTAACCAGAGCACTTTTCGTTAGAAGCTCTGTTTGTACAGAACAAGGTACTGTACGATAGACCAAATTTCGAAATGAAAGATTTCAAAAGACATATTCCCAAGTAACTAAAACTAATAAACCAATCCTAATTTTTATTTACATGATCATTCTTAATAAGGAATAATTATTTTTAATTTAGTCCTTAATCAAGTTCTATAAGGACTATTAAGGTGTAAAATGAAGCTTTCACACCCCAATAGTAAGGCAAAATAAAAAATTAAGTACCATTGATTTTTATACAATGAATATTTCTTTTTAATTAAACACTCCTTTTTATCTATATAAAATATAGATAAATAGTTATAATTATATAACCTATTACATAATGTCTAGTTTGTGAAATTAGACTGAAACTACTACATTAGTAAGTTGCAGTGATATAAAATATCAAATCGAATAAAATTCAATATACTGTAAGCATTGATGTAAAGATTTCAGTTTAGCTAGTGCATCATAATTGTGTTATTATCATGTTAATATAATATATATTACATAATGCCAGACATAATTAAATAAATCATAAAGCTCCTCTGGTAGTTTGGTTTGTCTTTAAAAACAAAAATTTTATGATTTTTCACGCAATGAGCATCTTTATGAGCTTAAACCTCTTCGCACTGCCACAGACAATCCTCAGAGTCTATTTAAAATACGATAATATACGTATTTATTTTTTATTTTTCCCGAATGTATTCAAAATTTTTTTTTTTATTTAAAAGGTAACATACCATAATATGATAGAAATAAATAAATAAAAAACTGAACATCTACAACACTTGAAGGGTCTTGGATTCAGAACATATCTAGATATCTACTTTTTCTAGGCTAGTAACCATGCAAGGAGATAATTAAGCTAAGATTTCGTTCAGCCATTAGCTTTTGTCTCCTAATTTTTGGGTACCCACTTTATGGAGGCTTTGTGAGCCCCAAGAGTCTCCCTAACCCAGGAACATAAATATAATAAAAAGAACCTTTCTCTAAGTGAAAAATGAAGACATTACAGTTACTATGTTTTGGCCGCTTCTTTTCTAAGGCAGCGGTGACCCCAAAATTTGTATTAATTAATATATCAATTTTCGGTTCTTATCTTATAAAGGTACCTTCGGACATAACAACAAACAAGCGGACATAACATCCGCTTCCTATCCTCTCCAGGCTAAGACTCCTCCTTGCTTTCACTCCAAATTACCAGTCCACACAAACCCACTTGTCCTCTGAGGCGGCTGAAAAGACGATGGCCTCGAGTCCTACTTATCTAAATAAACTCTGAAGTGCTACCACTGGGAAGTTTCTTCTCATGCCTATCGTGTCCATATCTCAATTTTCACATTTACTTGATGTATTTTTTTTTTGTTAATACAGTTGTAAATATCTCTATAATAAATTAAAAAAGGAACTAAATAATTTCCTTATTGAATTCAGATATAAATTGCTTAGTTAATATTAAAAAATTCATAAGGAAGTCGGTTTAAATAGTTATAGACTTTTTTGTTGTTTTTCTTGACTGCCAACCTCCTTATGAAATTCTTGACAGTCAACTATTAATATTCATTATTAAAAAAAAAATGTATTCATTGTCAAAGGTGTTCCATACCTGTTATCTAGCAGTATCTTCTTGTAAATATCTATGGCCTCGTGGTAGCTTGACCTGAGGTAGTGAAGAGCTGCGAGGCAGAGCATGTCCTCAGTGACGTTCTCAAGCTGTTGGTGAAGCTCAAGCAGTTGGTTTTCGTGTCCCAGCTTGTGGGCCAGATGAAACTGAAGCCGTCGTTTGAGGCTGCTTTTGGGAGTCTGCTCCAGGGCCTTAGGGTGTATAGTTAATTATTTTTTACTACAAAATAATTGTCTTCTTAAAATATTTAATGGAAATAGTTATTGTCTCATAACGAAAAAAATCAAGTGCACACAACACATGACTTTCACTTAACTCTGATGTTTTTTTTTTCAGTGGCCCGACAGGCCATGTAGGTGAAAGTGTAGCGGTAAATCTCATGAGAGATTACACTCACATTTCATGATACATTTTATAGTGTAGGGTCATCACTCCCTACGTCTAATTTTGTGAGTGGCCACCATTAGGCTGATGGGTCTCACATACCCGGGGGAGAGGCTGTGAGTGAATCCCCAATTTATTTACATCCTAATAAAAGTCCTGCCGGGACTGGGATTCAAACTCACAACCTATAGCATGAGAGACTAGCATGCTAGCCACTCAGCTACGGGCTCCCCTAACTCCGATGTCATAATGAATTTAAGGATTTAAAAAAAAAAAAAAATTATAGACAAAAATAAATTGTTTAAGAATTAATTACCTTTAGTTTCGATAGAAACATGTGTTTTATTAAATAATCTATTATATCATTATCTACGACAATCGGTTAGTTTTATCAACTTTTAATCACTCTCCATTAACTTTTCCAATTTTGTGTACAAGATAATATATTTACTTAAATATTTTGCTTTCCAGCAGTATATTATACATCTATAATACAGTTTTTATGTCCAAAACCACAAAAATAGCATGAACAAATATTTTTGCTCTTTTCACCTATCGTTGGATATCGAATTCCCTCAACTTATATATTTACCCGTTTTTTATCAATGCTAACAAGATTATTTGGGAAATTTATTCAAATATACAAAATTGAAGGTAGTTCAGAGGAAAAAAATTTAATCTATAAGCGTTTAAGCCCTGTCAGACTATTCCAATCAGAATGAAACCTACATCATTTTAAAGCCGATTAAATTTAACATCGATACAGAGAGTTTAATCAAAATCTTTAGAGTTTTTTGAGAAAATCGTAAAAAGGTGCAAAACGCATGGTATAAAGTAGCACTTCCGGTCAGCCAATTTCAGTAAAAAAGTTGCTGTAACATCTCAGATGTATAGTTTTTCAAATATGAAATTTCAGTTATGTACGTCTTTTCGTTTTCACGCTAGACTTACCTTATACACACACAAAACACCTTTTTTGGGGACTTGGTTATTATATGGACTCAGGAGACCCTAAAACATTTATTTCCATTGAAAACTGGAATTTAAAAAATATTTTTTCTTCCAATTTTTGTGTTTTTGTACATAAAAAGAGTAATAAACAGGTTTTAGAAAAAATATTATCTTACACACATAATTGAATAAGTTAATGGAGAGTGATGAAAAGCTGATAAAACTAGCTGATTGTCGTAGATAATATTATAACAGATTATTTAATAAAACACCTGTTTCTATTGAAACTCAATGTAATGAATTCATGTTGCACGCACCAGATTTTTATAATATGTAAACATAAACCTAGTAAACAACAGAAGTCTACTAATCCCACTTTGAATTTCTGAAATAATAAAAACCGACATTTCATATGAAAAGACCCAACATTTTTATTGGAAGCTTTATCATATATTCCAAACTGATAGTTAATTTAATTAAAAATAATGAAATACCTTTTGTGCTTCTTCGTATAAGCCAAGAAAGAAGTAGCAACACGCAAGATTGATAGATGCATCTTCGGGACGATTGGTTTCTTGCACCAGCCTGTTATAGATGTCCATTGCTTTCTTGTAATCGCCCAAGTGGAAAGCACAATAACCCAACCACTGGTCAGTCAGCTGGGTTCCCTTTCCACTACTTTGCTCAAACTAGTAATAAAATACAATAATAGTGAATTATATCAATATATTCTAAACAAAGGAAGATCTCATTTAATTATTAAGGTTGATTTAGGGCTGAATAATTCTTCCATTAATACTCATCTTTTATTTCATGACGTTTCGGGATATTCTCCCATCTTCAGAAGTCTCGTTATATATTCTGTAATCCAAACATTTACACTTGTCAGTTGAGGACAAAGATCTGAGCAATACTCTTGCTCAGATCTGAAGTGTTTAGATATTGACTTACGTTTTTACTTTTTTACCTGGCTCAAGGTGTGACAAGTGTAAATGTTTGGATTACAGAATATATAACGAGACTTCTGAAGATGGGAGAATATCCCGAAACGTCATGAAATAAAAGATAAGTATTAATGGAAGAATTATTCAGCCCTAAATCAACCTTAATAATAATAGTGAAGTTTATTAGAAAATTTAGTTGTATTTAGAAAGTAAAAACATAAATATTCAATAATAAATTGGAGGTTGTTATGCTGTCAGGTTGTAAACTAAGTTTGTAGTGTTTTTCAATATTTTAATTTAATCCTCTCTTTGTTACTTCTTCCATAATGTTTACATATTCTACAAAAGGATGAGTTAGGGAGCTTTTATGCATCAGTTTCAACTGAGATTATTTATCTTTAAGTGGTATTTCACTTGTTCAAAACAATATAAAACAAGCTTTAGCCAAAGTCAACAAATAAAATACTTGTTTAAGAGTATAATCACACTATGACCAAAAAGCGTTGAAATGGACTGCTTTTTAAGATTTGTGTTCAGTACCTCGAGACGGTCGCACGTATCCCACCTCTACGACGAGTTTAAGTGGTTAACCCCAAACTTTCGAAGACAATATTTCCTTGGTTCATTCATTCACCATCCATTTTATGTCTACATCCTTTGGGTGTTTAAATCCTCAATCCATCATCCGGAAACAAGATCCTGTCTGTCCGACCACCACACTCCTTTCCATAGAACCAAAAAATATGACTGCTCCTTTTTAGCCCGGTCCTCTTCCTTATGGAATACCCTCCCTTCAAACATCCGTCATGCTCCTTCCCTCTCATCCTTTAAATCCCTCCTCTTTCAATACTTCCTTTCTCTTCAATCAGATGTAAGCTAATTTTTATCATGCCAACTAATGTAAGGTGAATTTTACTTTAATGGGATGTAAAAGTTACATTTTATGTTTATTCTTATTTATTTATTCCTAGAATTTGTAAATAGAGATGACACTATGACCCTTTATTTTTATAATTATTATTATTATTATTTTATTTTATTTTTTTATTCTTGTGTTATCTAATTGTATTTATATATTGTTTTTGGCCAGTTATAATTTATTATTTAGTTCATAATTGTTATTCTTAAGGGACATTGTCCCAGAATAAAGTTTTGTTTTCTATTCTATTCTATTCTAAAATATTAAACATGGAAGACTCCAGGTATCTAAAAATTTGACTAACCAAACTCAGTAAACTAGCTGAAAAATTTCCCCATACTACAAAAAAAGAACTTTTTACTACAACTAAGACAACTAATCAGCATATGTAACAAAAAAGACACCATTACAAATTGTAAGGATGCAAAAGAGAGGAGATAAAATAATTAAACATAATTAAAACTCTAATTCAAAAGCATAAAAGTGGCTGATTAAACCAAACTAGAAAAGTCAAATTACTGTCCAAATTATATATAAATGTTTAATGGAACCCAAATCTACCGCACAACCGACCTGTCCTTTACGCATAAAAAACTTATGGCTCAAATACGGACTGCTAACAATAAATCCCACCAAATCACTATGAAAACCATAACGCACAGATTCAATCCTATAGAAAACTGTGCCATCTGCAATAAGAAAGAAGCAGACAATATTCGCCATTTTTTCAAATCATGCCCAGCATACTCCTACCGCTCAACCATCATACCAGCGATAGCCCAGTTAACATCTTCAAACTTCAGACTATTTCTAAAAAATATAACCTCTGAAAATACTAAAAAATAGTACTTTTACAGAGTAAGTCTAAATTAAAGAAGTTTTGTAATGGATCACTGACTTAAAAATGTATCTTCATTTATTTATTATGATTTTGTTTTTTGAAGCCATAAGAACTGGATATATATATTCTTTGCTAATTATTAACATTTATTTTATTTTTTATTGAGGCTAAATTTATTTTTTAATTTACTCATATATACAATACGTTTATGAACAAGTACATATTTTTGTTTGTTACACCAAAAAGTAGTAAATTGTCTATAAAAATATGATTTATGTACACACTCCTATTGTATGGGGACTTCCCCGATTGCAATAAAAGTATATTTTATTCTATTCTATTCTTATCACACCAATATTATTGCATATCACATTTTTGCAAGATAACTCACTTCAAGAAGTGTGATAGCTCCAGTATAGTCCCTGTTTGACAGGAATAGCTCCATTGTTGGAATAGCTTTTCCATGACTTTCTGGTTGATGAACTCCTAAAGCTGGCTTTATGCGTGATAATATCTGAAATCGTAAGTTATTTTAGAAATAGAATCCTTCTTAACAAAAAAAGAAATTAGAGAGTAGGTTATTTACCATCTTGCTTTGAAACCTTTGTTAGCTTCCTGTCACCATGGTTACTATGTTACTTCCAGAACGGATGGGTTATAAAACAACTGTTACCTGTCATTTCTATTAAATGGTTATTTTGTAACGCGTTACTTGTGTGTCAATCCAATACAATATATTCAAATGAAACGCTATTTATCACGGATCTTTGGTTTGTGTTTCAACACTAGCGTGTCATTAGTTTTCTGTCATGCGCAACTCTCTGGCAATACCGAAGTTATTTTGGAAAAAATTTCTGATAAACGATTCTGTTCTCGTACTTGTCGTAACGAAATAACACGTACTGATGGGATCACTTGTAGCTGGGTGGCTAGCATAACAGCCTCCCATGCAAAAGGTCACGGGTTCAAACCCGCAGATGGACCTAGGATGTTTTAATGGGATTAAAAAATCCTTAGTCATGCCGTCATTCGGATGGGACATTAAAAGGGGATCCAGAGCCTGTGCGATGTCAGGTACTCGTTAAAGATCCATATCCTAATAAAACCTGGATAGGCAAAATTTAGTACTCCCACCGTAGCATCGTCCGATTAGCCATAGTAGCATATAGTGACGTTAAATAAATAAACAAACAACACGTACTGATTATGTTCTGGCAGATTGTTAAGTCATGTGATGTTCATCCAATTAACGTCAATTAATACTACTATGGATAATCGGACGATGCTACAGTGGGAGTCCTAAAATTTTGCCTATCCATGTTTAATTAGGGTAGGGATATTAGCAGTTCGCACCGGCTCGGGACCACGTTTTTACGTTCCTTCCGAAGGACCGCATAACTAAGGATTTTTTACTCCCATTAAAAAATCCTAGGGTCACTTGCAGATTTGAACCCGCGACCTTGGGCATAGAACAATTTTAATCACTATGCCTCAGGTGACCCCTCCTCAGTATTCTCAGTCATAGTTTTAGGTGTAGTGTAAATAGAATTTATATGTATTAGCTAATTTTAAATAATAATATAATTTATTGAAACCTGGTTAGTTTAATCTTCACCTGCATGCCGCCTTCTGGGATCGGTAAACACGATATCCTTACAGGTGAGAAAGTACATATTTAATGTCATTGTTTAAAATTATTAACACCGGTATTTTTTCCATATTTCAGAACGAAACAAAATCTAGAATAATAATGAGAGAACTTTATACAATTTTGGTAATTAAAGTGTAATTGATAATTTTTTTTATTTATTTATTTTTTTTTTGTATAGCCATATCATTGAACTACTAAATTTCGATCGTGTAAGCATAGTCTTTTTTTTAATATAAAAGTGTAAACATTGCAAAAAACGAATACTTGCCATTTTTGAAAATTCATTTGCAAAAAAGGACTATGTTCTCAAGATCGAAATTTTTACAGAAAGTAGAACTATGACTTAGGTATAAAAGAAATAATAATCAAAAGTGAGTTATATACTTTTATTTTATTAAAAGTCTCGTTTTCTTTACTATTTAGGTAATGAGTTATGGGGTACAAAAAATGGAAAGCATATCCTTATCTTATTGTTAGTTTTTGTTTTGATTTTATATCTACAGAACTACAATCGGAAAGATTTTCCCAACACATGATTTTAGCTGCGAATTTTACTTAAAAGCGGCTTCGACTCTAAATGTATTAGCCAGAAAAATATTTTATGTACGATTTTATATTCAATAAAGAATAGCGAATAACTGGTAAAATCATAAAATCAGAAATCATGAAAATCAAAAATTTTGAAGGGCAAGGCCTGAACGATTTCGAATGAATTGACCCATACACATATATATTATCTTAAATATATATAAAACAGTAATGTCTTAAGAATTATGTCGGGTCGTTCACCTCTGTTGTTATCGTTATAGTCCACTACTTTTTTTCTTTAATGAGCAACCCAGTTATACATTTTAACGAGTTGTTTGGTCACGTCTTATAACTTATATGAAAATAATATGCAGTGTAATAAAAATATGAAGACATGGGTCAATAAACCTGAATTTAAATATAATTGATTTAGAATATTGCTATAACGCTTGATAGAATTAGATGGTGTTGTACATTTAATTAAATATTAATTTTTAACATGACTTTACTGAGTTTTAATTTTAAAACCTTGAAATTTATGAATTGTGATTATAAATAAATACACCAATACTTTATCCATGTTAACTTGAATAATGAACTAATTGGAACTTTGCACGGTAAAACATTAAAACTTTTAAACATCTAGGCCTAGAGGATCATTAAACTGTTAAACATCTAAGTTTGGAGGATAATTAAACTGTGAAACATCCGGCTCGGAGGACCATTAAACTGTTTGGTCTAACCATCATTGTGAAGAATGATTAGGACTAGAACAAGAGGTATTGGGTTGTGTCACATGAAATGTCCGTTTTCAAGGTAAAGGATTTTTATTAAATATACGATATGAAAACAAGAAAATTTTATTCGAAGTATTTACCTTCTTTTTCTACACATTTTTCCCAACGTGACACCAACTTTTTTCTCCCCGAACTGAAAAACTCTGAGCTTTGAAGTGAAACAAAATCTGAAAACGCACTTTTCACTTGAACATCATTTTCAAAAAGTTTTCCTTTGACGAAGTTGTCTAAATTCCTGAACAGGTGGTAATCTGTTGGAGACAAGTCGGGAGAATATGGTGAGTGCGAAAGAACTTCGTAGCCCAGTTATTTCAATTTTTGCACGGTATGTTTTGAAACATGGGGTCTTGCTGCCGCTCAGTGAGATCATGTATCGAGCTTTTTTACTTTCCCAATACACTTTAAATGTCTAGAAACGGTAGATACACTTGCATTTAGTTGTGCTGAGAGTCCTTTAACTGTTTGGTAGGGGTTTCCTTCTACTGTATGTTTGAGGACATCGTTGTCTATTGCGGACGGAGGTCTTCCTCGGGGCAAGTTTTCCAAGTCGGTATCCCCAGCTGAAAACTTAGCAAACCAACGGCGAATGGTCCGTTCATTAACACTCTCTTCCCCAAACGCCTTGCAAATATTTCTAGCGGCCTCAGCTGCTGAATGGCCGAGTTTAAACTCGTACAAAAATATTACTCGAAAATCGCTTGTTTTCATGTTCATATTTGGAGGTATACTAAAAAGTGGGTAATTGATTGGGAAGCTGATGTTTATAATACAAAGGTAGAGGCTTAGTAACTGTTTACTTATATATATATGTAAACATTCGGAAGAAAACAACAAAGACCTGCAAAATCCTTTATGTATTTTAGAAACTATAAAAACGGACGTTTCATGTGAAACAACCCAATAGTTAGAACTAGTGAACTGTATTGAATGCGTGAAAAAAACTGATGGGATTAAATATTGGTGTATTTTAAACAAATGTGAAAGGTTATGAATTACAATTTAGGTGGGCTACATAATTACTTCTCGATATATTGTTCCTATCAGTTCATCTCTTCATTCTTCCCACCTTGTTTTCCAGCCTAGGACGACCCTTTTCTTTCTCAACGCCATTCTTATACCAACGTGCTCAGAATAAAGAAGAAAATGGTGTATAGTGCGCTCGCTTCTGAACAAATTGTGTTGTACTTAGGCTTCTCTTCTTACCATATGTTTTTATCATTACAAAAAGATGGCCGCAATTGGCACATTAATTGAATTGAGCGTACATTAGGGGTGGGCATGATAGAATGACGATTATCAGATCATTCGATTGTTTCAATCATTCGAATTAATCGATTATCGGATTAATGTGTTTGGAGAAACGAATGATCATCCGGACTGAATATTTTAACGATAATCGAGGGATTATAAGAGGTTCGGATAATCGAATGAATTTTTTTTCTTTTTTTGCTCATCACATAAATTATATGCATATTTTCACCTAGGCTCAGCCAGCTCAGTAACCATAGGAGAGAGGGACATTCGATAATGGAATCATTCGATTATTTAAATAATCGAAGTCCGATCATTCGATTAAGCCCACGACTAGCGTACACGTTACGCGAACAGTAACACTTTCTAGAAAAATATGGAAAGATCTCCCCGACTGAGAAAAACAATAGATCATGGACATGTCCATCTACAGTATAACCTACTGTTTTACCATTTTACCGTTTTACCATTTTAAACGCCCGAAAAGGACTAATTTACTATTTCAAAGGATATGCCCGATTTTCATATATAACTAAAAATATTCAACATTAAATTTACTAAAAGAATAACGCCAACAAACTTTCGATCTGAATAACATTAACAGAGCTAGATCATGTCAAACGTGTTACATTTTTGGGAGTGAAAAAAACGTTTAAAAAAACCTATTTTATTAAAATTGCTATTGTGATGTAAAATTAAATAGGCTTTAATTACATTCATGAAATTGGAAATGAAGATATATAAGTACAGAGTAACAATAAAGACTTAGTTATTATAATTTAATTGGACAGCCAATCAAAACTGTTGTTTACGCCTGGCAAGAGTTAGGCAACAGATGGCTCGAACACCTGCTGGTTCATGTTTTTTATTTCCACCAAAGGAACAACATTTGTTAATATTCCAGAAGGGCATTTGCCGAATATGGGCCTTGGATTCTGCGATATATCAAAATATTGTCTGGAATATAAACCTTACTGTTAATTAAGTAAATATTATTTCGTTTTACTTTCACTTACCTATATATGGAATACATAGTGTAACGGTTGCACTGTCAATCACAACACGGAGGTTACACGACGGTTTTTCAGGTCCCTCAGTGTTGCCAGGTGGAAAGTGATTTAATTATTTTTTTTTTTTTTTTTTTATTTATTTATTTATTGAGCAATATTACAATCTGTCCAATTCAGGACATTTTTAATAGTGATAACGTACAACATTCATACTACATTCACACGATATATACAAAACTATAAATTTATATAATAATAATAATAAAATATACATATATACAAAATAAAATCAATAAAAATATATACAATAGTCACTCATACCTATATACAATTCACAAGCATACAGCACGTGAGTGGAGAATCTAGCCAATGCTAGAACTCCAATATACATGTTATAAGAAGTCACGAGGCCACTGCCGTTTCAACCTTCTAGGTGGGTTGTATGGATGGGTGGGGCTGGATAGGGATTGAGCGAGAGGATTAGGATGATGAATGAGATTCTGGTGGAATTTGGAAAATTTGGATGGAATCAGGTCTGAAATAAAAGGAACATTAAGGTCGTGGTGCAAGGTATAGTTGGAAACATAATAAGGAGCATTTACTATTGTACGGAGGACTTTGGATTGAAAGGATTGAATGCGTTTGATGTTAGTACGTTTAGCTGTCCCCCACAGTTCAAGTCCGTAGGTCCAGATGGGCTTCAGTATTGTCCTGTAGATTAATAATTTGTTGTCAACTGTAAGTTCAGATTTTCTGTTGAGTAGTCGGTATAACTGTCCGAATCGTCGGTTGAGTTCTTGTCTTTTAAGTCTTGTATGAGGGTTCCAAGTCAATCTTTTGTCTAATAGTAAGCCAAGATACCGGACTGTATCTGAAGGAGGAATTGGAATGGAATTGAAGTAAACTGGCGGACAGGAGTTTCGTCGAAGAGTGAAGGTTACGTGTTTGCATTTGGCTTCATTCACCTTTATGCGCCAAGCATTACACCAGTCTTCGATAAGAGAAAGGTGTCTTTGCAGGTTTAAGGATGCTGTTTCAGGATTGGAACTGGATGATAGGATGGCGGTGTCGTCTGCAAAAGTTGCCAGAAAGGTATCAGGATGTGTAGGAATATCAGCAGTGTAAAGGATGTAGAGGACGGGTCCCAAGACGCTGCCTTGAGGAACACCGGCCTCAACGGGATAAAGGTTAGAAAATTCTACACCACAGCGAACGCGGAAGGAACGGTTTGAGAGATAGGATCGGAGAATGAGGTATAGAGACTGGGGTAAATGGGTTTTCAGCTTGAAGAGTAATCCAGTGTGCCATACCCGGTCAAAAGCTTGCGCAATGTCCAGAAACGCACCAGAACAATACTCTTTGCATTCAAGAGCTGAGGAAATATGGTCTACAACTCGGAGCCCCTGTTGAACTGTGGAATGCTGAGGACGGAATCCAAACTGATGGGAAGGAAGATTTTGAGATTCTAATATGGGTAGGATACGTTTAAGAAGAAGCCTTTCGAAGATTTTTGAGAGGATGGGGAGTAGACTAATAGGCCTGTAGGATGAAGTGTTGTTGGAAGGTTTGCCTGGTTTTAGAAAAAGAATGATAGTGGAATGTTTCCATAACAGAGGAAAATAGGTGGTGCGTAGGATGCAGTTGTAAATATAAGTAAGGAATATAATAGCTTTCTGCGGAAGTTGTCGGAGGATCTGGGGAGTAAGGAGATCGTGTCCAGGAGATTTACGGAGGGTAAGTTTTTGGAGAAGATATTTGACCTCAGAGGGATTAATAGCTTTAGGAGGTAGGGAAAGTGGAATTGGTGACATAAGAAAGTCTTGCACTGTTGCGGTGTGATTGGCGTGGGATTCCGGGTGAGGAGTGAAAACTTTGGAGAGGTGTGTGGCGAATTCCTCGGCTTTATCTTCATCAGACGCAGCCCAGGAGTCATCACCACGTCGGAGAGGATGGGAAACTTGATGGTATTTTAGGATCTTTTTCGTGACATTCCACAGGGAATTATCACGAGCTGATAGAGAGGAGAGGTAGGAATTAAAGGACTGGGAACGGAAGGTCGCCAACTCCCTCTTCAATTGTCTACAATAGAAGTTATAGGAGCGGCGATCTGTTGGGTGTCGGGTGCGCTGCCATAATGATCTTGCTCGGCGTTTGGTATGGATGAGGTCTATAATATGTTGTGGAAAATGATTTTGGTGAGGATTTATATTGGGGTGTTTAGGAGAGGAGACAGTCCAGACAGCTTGTTGGATGGCGGTGGTAAAGGAATAGACGGAATTATCTAGGTCATCTGGGGTTTTGAGGGTTACTCTGAGGTCAATATTATCGGTCAGGATTTGGCGGAAAAGGTTCCAGTTGACAGGGCCTCGGATGAATGATGGTGGAATGGGTTTTGGAATTGGAGTGAGAGATACTTTTAGGATCAGTGGACTATGGTCTGAGGATAGTTCATCAAGGCGAGTTACAGAAAAGTTGAGGGAGCCTAATCCGCTGTGGATAAAGAAGTCGAGGATGTCAGGATTGCGGTTAGGATCGGTTGGCCAGTAGGTAGGGGAGTCAGGAGGCAGGATATTAAAATTTCGGGAGTTGAGTGCAGACAGCAAATTTCGTCCCCGAGAGTTCGTGGTTCTGGAACCCCACTGCTGATGCTTGGCGTTTAAGTCTGCACCCAGAATGAAACGATTTCCTAGGGAATCCAGGAAGGATACAAATTCGGAATTGGAAATGGAATGTTTAGGAGGGCAGTATGCAGATGTGAGGGTTACCGGAAAGGAAAAAGTCTTGATTACTATGGCTGTGGCTTGTAGGAAATCATAGGTGGGAAGTGGGAGTAAATGATGAGAGAGGGATTGGTGGACAATGATAGCAGAACCGGCATGGGCTTTGCCGTCTGGGTGGTCAGTACGGTAGGTCATGTATTGCGGTATTTTGAAGTACTGTTTAGTCGTTAGTCTTGTTTCAGTTATAAGTGCAACATCGATTGTTTTGTCTTGCAACAACGCTGTCAGTTCGTCAGTATGATTTCTAACACCATTCGCATTCCAAAGGAGAATAGATAAGGAGTTAGGTGAATTCATTTAAGGATTTTTCAAGGCAGGGATTAGATTTGATACTAGATTTGTAAGGAGTGATATAAGCGGCATAACAAGAGATTTGATTTCGGAGATGAACGATGTCATTAGACTGGTAAGATCTGTGACGTTTGATGGTGGAGGGATATGAGAAATTTGATGTTGAGGAGTTTTTTGAAGATTAGGTAAACTTTGAGGGACAGATTGTTGTACAATAGATTGAGAAAGTTGTTCCGGCAGTGCCTCAATTTCATGATTCTGGTTTCCACCTCCAAGCAAGTGGGCAAATGATACGTTAGAATTTACAAGTTTAGATGGTTCTCTTCTGCTTCTGGTTGGTACAGCTGTTTCATTCGGATCCTGAGGTTTTTGGTATCTGGTTCTGAGTTTCTTGTAGATTTCACATCCCTTGTAGTTAGCCGGGTGGTCCTTGAGGCACAGAGCACATACAGCGGGTGTAGATCTTGATCTTGTACATTCTTCTGTTTTATGCTGTTCGCCGCATTTCACACAGCGTGGTATGTGATGGCAATAACTTTTGGTATGACCATATGCCTGACAGTTATGACACTGAACTATTTCCCTCTTTGTGTAAGGTTTTTCAACTTTTACACGGGTATAGTACAGTCTACTGAGGTCATAGATTTTTTCGACTCCTGCTGATGGTTCCAAGTCCACAAAGAATAGAGGCAGTGGACTTTTATCTTTTAGAACGTTGGTGACTTGCCTCACTTGGAATCCTAATTCTGTCAGTTCTTCTTTGATAGCTTCAACGGGTGTTGAGGAATGTAGGTTTCTGATTACGACCCTTAATGCTCTCTCCTGGCGCAGCTGATAAGTATGAAAGTCAGCTTTTGTCTCAGTCAGATATTTTACAATCTTTCTGTATGTTTCAGCAGTAGTCGGAGATATTTTAGTATCATTGGTTCTACTTATACAATAATAACTATTAGGATCAGTTACTTTGTTTAAATGCGCACACATCAGTTTAAAATTTTTAATATTTTTAACAAATATTGGTGGAGGTAGTGGTTCCCTGGGTATAGGAGAAGATTCCATGGTTTCTTTTTCATTTTGGAGGATCTCAAATGGATTCGGTGTAAAAAACGGGGATTCATCAGTTATTCCTTGTGATGATGTGCTGGGCTGTGGTTCGGATCCTAATGAGGTAACTGACGCGGTCGCTGGTGGAATTATTTTTTTATTTTGTTCACGGCGGGGTCTCTGTTTTGTAGGAGACGAGTTAGAACCTACAGATCTAGATCTTTTACTTGCAGACTTTGAGGACATGACTTGATGAAAATATCTCATTGATTAAGAAAATAATAATAATAAATAAATAATGAGATAAGAATTAAAGATAAAAGAAAGATAAGTTAACGAAAAGCAAGCCCGAGCTTGCCGAGCTAGCGGCAATCAGCTGATCAGTGACCCTCCTTTCACTTTTTCGTGATTGTACAAAGTAAATTATAACTTTGCTTACCGAAATTTCTCCAATATTCACTGCCGTAGTATTCCTGAGGTCTAGTGATGTTCTCCAGACTGAATTCAAGCGAATTCCTACTGAAAAAAGCAAAAATCTGAGAGACGATGTAACGTATGACTGTTATCATCGAGCGCATCAGCTGTTCAATGATTTAATTATTAATATTAATTTTTTACCTGCAACACTGAGGTAACCAACCAATTACCTGCATTGTGTGCATCGTGTGTACTGTGTTTTTTTGTGGTAAGATTGTTAAAAATATCGTGTGTGTATATTAATAATTAAATCACTTTCCACCTGGCAACACTGAGGGACCTGAAAAACCGTCGTGTAACCTCCGTGTTGTGATTGACATTGCAACCGTTACAATAGTAAGGGGAAGATTGCGATCATGAAAATTTTCGAATTCCAGTTTTCACCGAAAATACACGTTTTAGGATCCAAATGACCAAGTCCCGCAAAAAGGTCTGTGTGTGTGTGTCTGTTTTTTTTTTTTTTTTGTTTGTCTGTGTGTTTGCAACATGTATACTTCTGTTGAAATCTGGAATTCGAAAATTTTCACGATCGCAATACTTTCCCTTACTATTATGATGGAGTGTTTGTTGACCGTTGAGAAATTAGATGAGGAAGATGGTTGGGGTTGCAGTCATTAAATATAAACACACATTAAAACAAGTGCTATTTTAATTATGCGCCGAAGTTTCGGCCTACATTGTGGGTCTTCATCAGGGCTAAAAGAAACAAGATAACAAGCAATGTAATAATAGACTTAATAATGCGTTAGGTATATAATAATAATATAGGAAGGAACAAACATAAAATTAAATGTAAAATGATAATTGGATGACAGTTATAAAAATAATTGATAAGATGATAGTTATACAGTATGAAGAGTTTCCATTCGCCTACAACACGCCCTGATGATGACCCAAAATTAGGGTCGAAACGTTGGCAAAAATAAACTATTGAAACTACTCAATTGTTTCATTCACCGGCCGCCACCCGGACTAATTCCTTTTAGTAATTCTCAACGGTCAACTAATTATATCCACTAAGATGATCATATTTCAATAAGAATATATAAAGAGAGACTAAGCAAATGAAAACAAGTTTAAAAGAACATTGTTTAGTCTCTCTTTATATATTCTTATTGTCACCATATTATTATTATATACCTAACCCAATATTAAGTCTATTATTACATTGCTTGTTATCTTGTTTATTTTAGCCTTGATGAAAGCCACAATGTAGGCTTTAATTAAAATAGCACTTCTTTTAATGTGTAATTCTATTTAATGACCGCACCCCCAACCATCTTCCTCATCTAATTCCCTTACTATATATTTCATATATAGGTAAGTGAAAGTAATAAATTATTTTACATTTTATTATGACTATAAAAATTCCTTATTAGATATAATCAGATTCACTAACAATTCAGATACATTATTAAATTAAAACTGATGCATTTATTTTGTCCATCAATATTTTAAAAATAAATATATTTGTATATTGAAATAATATTTATTTTTTCTAATCATTGTAGGTCATGGTCCAGACGACGGTGGAATCTGTGGTCACTTGCACTGTGGAGGTCCCTTCGTATGTGTTGGAAGAGCTGATGAGTCCTCCAAACTCGATAATGCTGTCGTCTAAAATACATTTTAGATTAGAATATATTCATGATTATAGTAATAAAAAATCATAATAATAATAAAAATGATATATATATATAAACTTACTATACGACTGTAAACAGGACATCCGAGGAAAACTAGAAGGATATACTAGAACACGGGACTTCCATGACAAAATTTAAAGAATATTTAATAAATTTCATAAAATCGATAGACTTGTAAAATCAACTGAATATAGATTGTAGTCAGGGAGTTATGGTTTTGTAATCTTGTGCTTAATTTATTTTATTTTGTTAATTTTTTTTTTTTTAATTTTGTTATTTGCCTTTACTGTACAGGGTCATTGGCAACTGTGGTTTGATAGATTTTATTGTAATATTTAATTTCTTTTAAACAGCTTAGTAACCTTTTTACTCTGTCCTCATCATTTATTTTTTAGGGTTCCTGTCAGTTTAATTTTTCGTCTTAATGATTGGAAAAGGGGACACTCTAATAATATATGTTGGACAGTTTGTGGAACGTTATTACAATATTCGCAGGTGGGTGCGTGCATATTTCTCAAAAGGTAAGTGTAGGTAAACTGGCAGTGTCCAATACGAAGTCATCATAAAATTAGTTTATCTTTTTTGAAAATCCTAGTGCTTGTGGTCCATTTTGTGGTGTATTTTTTTACATCCATCAGTTTATATTGCTCTGTTATCCACATTGTTTCCCAGTTTTTGAATAGATTTTTCCTGATCCAATCTTCTACTGTGCTTTCAGATCTGTTAACTTGCCTGGCCAAGCTAGCGGCTCTATATGCTTCTTCGTTGCCTGGAATACCAAAATGTGCTGGAACCCAGATAAAGACTACAATAATGCCTTTATTTTCCACTTCCCACTAAGCGTTCATTATATCCCCTATGATGGAATTACTGGGCCACGACGTATTTTCAAGGGTTTTCAATACACTCCTTGAGTCTGTAGCAATGATCCAGTTTTTTGTTTCTGATCCAGCAAGACAATGGAGAGCCTTTAGAATGGATGTCCCTTCTCCACTGAACACATTCTTCTGGTAAGCTGAAAAGGAGTTGGTGCTGTTTTAATTTTTACTGTACAACCTACACTATTTTCCATTTAGAGGCCTCAGTGTATAAAACAGTGAAGTTGTTATAACTTGTTAAATCTTGAATTGTATCATTAGCATATTTCTTTTTATAATATTTTAGGTATTCCATTTAGTTATATTTTCGATCCGTTATTTCTCTTTTCTTGCGCACCAGATGTTTTTAAATATAAATCACACCTCATTAAAATTGCTTCATGTTATACCGCTGTCAGCCGGCGATGGCTGATGCGGCGCTCAACGTGTTAATGATGCTCACTCATCCTCGGAATATTATAGGCTTCAACCGACATAGCTTACTTGAGTTAACTTCTAATACTTACAAGGGAAAATTCTACTTACTCAAGTTCCACTTGAGGCCCCGGGTAGTGACCTTCGCCGGCTTAGACAGAGGGAGGATCCCGCAGATCTCGTCCTGATTACAGAGCGAGCAAGGGATGTGGATCCTGTGTTCTCCTGGGCGCAGCAGCCAACTCACTGCAGACTTCGAGATCATGAACCCTTCCAGCGAAGATTTGTAGAGGGTGTTAAGGTTTGAGAATATCTGGTCCAACCTACCGGAGTTCTCGCACACCACCACAAAATAGTCAAGCTGAAAGTAAACATCGAAGAATAACCTGATTAAATAAAAAAACTGCAAATTATTGTATATTGGTTTATTAATGGGGTATATATTGGGTTGTTTCACATGAAATGTCCGTTTTTATAGTTTCTAAAATACATAAAGGATTTTGCAGGTTGTTTTCTTCCGAATGTTTACAAATTTAAAGTAAACAGTTACTAATCCTCTACCTTTGTATTATAAACATTAGCTTCCCAACCAATTACCCACTTTTTAGTATACTTCCAAATATGAACATGGAAACACGCGAGTTTCAAGTAATATTTTTGTACGATATTAAACTCGGTCATTCAGCAGCTGAGGAAACTAGAAATATTTGCAAGGCGTTTGGGAAAGGGAGTGTTAATGAACGGACCATTCGCCGTTGGTTTGCTAAGTTTTCAGCTGGGGATACCGACTTGGAAAACTTGTCCCAAGGAAGACCTCCTTCCGTCATAGACAACGATGTCCTCAAACATACAGTAGAAGGAAACCCCTACCAAACAGTTAAAGGACTCTTAGCACAACTAAATGCAAGTGCATCTAAGGTTTCCAGACATTTAAAGTGTATTCGGAAAGTAAAAAAGCTCGATACATGGGTACCTCATGATCCCACTGAGCGGCAGCAAGACCCCATGTTTCCAAACCCATCATATACTCCCGACTTGTCTCCAACAGATTACCACCTATTCAGGAATTTAGACAACTTCGTCAAAGGAAAACTTTTTTAAAATGATGATCAAGTGAAAAGTGCGTTTTCAGATTTTGTTTCACTTCAAAGCTCAGTTTTTCAGTTCGGGGATAAAAAAGTTGGTGTCACGTTGGGAAAAATGTGTAGAAAAAGAAGGTAAATACTTCGAATAAAATTATCTTGTTTTCATATCGTATTTTTAATAAAAATCCTTTACCTTGAAAACGGACATTTCATGTGACAACCCAATAAAAGAAAAAAATACTGTTTTATTAAAATCAAGATTTCAAATGACTTTACATATCTTTTAATCCTATTTAATACTTACCAATACTTGATACTCCCTAAAAGCATTCTCTAAGCTTGTTTAATCCCATCGACTTCTTTTAAAAAAAGCTCAGTTTTGTTTGTTGATTTCTTTAACGTCACCTTTATGCTACTGCGGCTAATCGGAATTTTGGTTCATCTTCACATCCTCTTCCAAGCCGACATGATTAATTTTCTGCGCATGATTGAACTTGAACTGATCCATGGATTTAGGGTTCTTGTTCCATTTTATTGTATGTCTTTAGTTTTCTGTGCATACGCAACCCTCTGGCAATTCCGAAGTTCTGTTGTAACAAATTTCTTATAAACGGTTTCCGTCGCGTACTTGTCGGAACGCATTACATGTACTGATTATGTTCTGGCAGATTGCTAAGTTGTGTGATGATTATTCATTTAAGGACACTTTATGATGCTATGGCTAGTCGGACGATGCTATGTTGGATTCATAAATTTTGCTTATCCAGATTTTATTAGGATTGGGATCTTAAAGGAGTAACTGTCATCGCACCGGCTCGGCATCACCATTTTACGTCCCTTTCAGAAGGATGGCATAACCAAGAGTCACCTGCGAGATTTGAACCCACTTGGTATGATAGGCTGTCATGCTAGAAACTACACAACAGGTGACCCCCGATCCCCTCAGTTTTTTATTTGTTTCAAAGAAGAAACATGACAATGTACTACGAAATTCTCTTAATTTTAAGGCGTTACTGGAAAAAAACAAAAATTCTGCCGCTGAAGCAACCCGAAAAATTATTTAATACGAAGCAAAAGGTGTCCTTGTAGAGCGCACTGCGCTTCGTTGGTTTGAAAACGTAACATTGGAGAAGAAAGGACGTTAGAAAGGTAGAAGGGATCCGGGTGACTATTAATGGATATTGATGAAGTTCTGCAGGAAAGTGTTGAGCCAAATCGGTCCACAAGTATTACAATACTTGTGAACTTGCCAGGGAGTGTAGTGTGTCGAAAGATACTGTTAGTCGCCATCTACTCTCCCTGGGAAAGGTGAAAAATAGCAGTAGACTGGTACTTCACCAACTTAATCGTCAGCAATTGGCTAAGAGATTAGAAATTTGTGAAAATTAATTGAATAATAAGCGATTTAACCTGAAGATTGTCAGCTGTGAGCAATGGCTAAATCGCGATGAAATTGCTTTTGCGGTTGCTGCAGTGGGACAATATGAAAACAAAATCTTTTAAGTTGTTATTCATCACGAATTTGTTTACTTGTTACCACTCTATGAATTCTGCACTCCACTGTGAACATCTGGAAAGATTGTACGCGAAGATGAATTTTAGAGGCGGCCCTACGAAATCAAATTCTACCGATTTAGAGTGAAATTTGGTTATCTGCCGGATAACCTTTCCTGTTTGTCATTAGTGAATAGGAAAGAGCGATATATATATATATCAATTGTCATATATATTTTTTTTTAATTTATATATTATATATATATATAATATATATATATATTTTTTATTATATATATATATATATATATATAATTTTTTTTTTTATTATAATTTACAACTGTATTAAAAAACACAATGAGTAAATATGCAGTATGAAGAAAAGTCATGAAAATGTCTTGAGAAAGAACTACCCAGTGGTAGCACTTCACAAACTATTTTAAGGCAGCAGGTCCCGAGGCCACTTTCTTTTCAATCGCCTCGGAGGGTTATCAGAGATATCTAAGGAACATAAATTACTGACAAGTGGGTGTTTGTGGGAAGGGAGTTTAAAATGAAAAGAGGTGTTTCTATCACGGGCTATGTCTGCAACAAATGGGATGTTTAGGTCATTATGGAGCAGTTGATTTGTGAGAAAATAAGGGGCATTCAGGATTTTGAATTGAAAGGAATGGATGCGAGAGGAATGAGATGGTTTCGTAAAGCCCCAAAGCTCGATTCCATATGTCCAAATAGGTCTGATAATAGTGATTTAAATGAGTCTTTTGTAATATACTGGAAGTTTTGAACGTTTCTCTAGTAAGTGTTGTAGTAATCGGTATCTTCGAGCAGTTTCTTGTCATTTCAGTATTGTGTGAGGGTTATATTGATAACTAATATATAAAAACTACTAGTGTTTTTTAAATTCATGTTTAAAAACCACGACTGCACAACATTAAATACTCACTTTTTTAGTGCAAGTTGTAACCATGATGTTCAATCCTTTTTCGAAGTCCGTTAAATCTTGATCCGGAGTGTTCATGACGGTGATTCCTTCCTGCTTCCTGCAGTACTGCAGTGTTTCCGGCCTTATCGAGTCGAAATCTCCAGTCACATAGTTTGGCAGGGGGAGGCTCAGGGAGTTCTCGTTGACGTAATCAAGCCAGCGGTCGGTCCCTCCGTCGATCGTCATCCTCCAGCAGGCTGTCGGGTTGAAAAAAAAATATGGGGTTTACAGTTTCTAGCACTTAACTAAGCATTGGGTTTTCTGTAAAATAATGCAGAATTTCGATTTAAAAAGAAAAAACTCTGCAAATTATTTCACAATGGTTTCTTATTTCCAAATATTAGGGTATAACTGTTTATATGGCTGTTCAAAGGAAATTATAACAATAATAATAGGCTTACCGAACCCGAAGGTTCGACGCCGATACCACCTGCACAGACTCGTCCAATGTTCGCCGGTCAAGCCCAAACCCCCGAGATCAGCCTTAATGCAATCCTCCCATCGACGATTCGGCCTACCTTTCGGACGCCTACCACTCGGTTCAGCGAATACCAACTTTCTCGGAATCCGTTCCTCACCGAGCCCAACAACGTTACGCGCCCATTTGAGTCTCCTCGATGCTATCAACTCAATTATATTCACAGGGTACAAACTCCGCAATTCCGCGTTGTGCAACCTTCTAAACTCCCCTGTGGCCTCATCTCTCTTTTATATTATTTATATAATATAATATTTTACGCAGTACCTTATTTTCGAAAACCTTAAGCCGTTGTTCATCCTTCAAAGCAAGCGGCCACGTTTCACATCCGTAAAGAACCGTCGGAAGAATAATAGTTTTATGAATTCTAACCTTTAAGTTTTTAGACAGAAGCCGCGAACTAAGTAATTTAGCAACTGAATAATAACACGCATTTCCCACCATTAACCGGGACTTTATTTCTTCCTGGATTTCATTTTTTCTTCTTATCATTGAACCTAAATACTTGAATTTCTCTACGTGTTCAAAAGTATGCCCTGAAATATTAATATTATCAAGATCGCCACCATTTCGGCTACTAATCATATATTTCGTCTTATCGGTATTTAATTCGAGACCTATTTGCTTACCGGTTTTTATTAACACACTTGTATTTAGTTGTAACTTCCGGATAATGGGCGTTTTACCTCAGAGGAATCCATGACTGTTTGTGGTATTTTGTCAACTAAAATATGTGAGTAGGGCGTTCGAGCCTATGTCACATCCGCCAGCAAGCCTGTAGTGTCGCTCTCATTGTTGGTCAGCGAGTCCATCGGACTTAGCCGGGAGGAGCTTCCGAGGAAATTCCACCGACCATACCCACATCCGCCACCCGTGAGACGCTCCCCATACGCGGTAATGAGATCCGCGCGAGACAAAGAAAATTAACCAATATAAGCAATAAATAATTCAAAGGAAAATGGTCAATCATCACTGCCAATTTTAAAAAATATATCATCATTACCGATATTTCAATACGGATTTCAATGATTCTGTTTTCGTTTTGTAGGAAATAAATAAACAAGCGGATATATAGTCAAGATTTCAATATATTTCCTTTTTTTTTTCTTATTTTATTTTTTTTTTTTTTTTGTGTGTGTGTCGCGGTGTCTTGGTACTAAAACTCAGATCATTTTTTCTCTATCTAAAAAAAATTCAATTTATTTTTTCTTTCCTTTTTTTTACTTTTATATAATTATTCACGGTTTCTAGGTTAAAAACCTCTAATAAATTTTGTCTCTATCTTCAAATATAACCTCGCGCGGATCTCGTTACCGCGTATAGGGAGCGTCCCACGGGTGGCGGATGTGGGGATGGTCGGTGGAATTTCCTCGGAAGCTCTTCCCGGCTAGCTGGAGGGTGTGACGTAGGTTCGAACGTCCTGCTGACATATTTTAGTTCACAAAATACCACCAACATTCATGGATTTCTCTGAGGTAAAATCTTCCGACTGTTCTTTACGGATGTGAAACGTGGCCGCTTACTTTGAAGGATGAACAACGGCTTGAGGTTTTCGAAAATAAGGTACTGAGTAAAATATTTGGTCCGAAGAAAGATGAGGCCACTGGGGAGTTTAGAAGGTTGCACACCGCGGATATTGCGGAACTTGTATCCTGTGAATATAATTAAGTTGATAGCTTCGCAGAGACTCAAATGGGCGAGTAAAGTTGTTGGGCTCGGTGAGGAGGGGATTCCGAGAAAGCTGGTATTCGCTGTTCCTACTGGTAGGCGTCCGAAAGGTAGGCCGGAGCGTCGATGGTAGGATTGCGTTAAGGCAGATCTCGGGGGCTTGGGCTTAAACGGTGAACATTGGACGAGTCTTTGAAGGCGGAATTTGGTGTTATCGGCATCGAACCTTCGGGTTCGCTAAGCCTATTATTATTATTATTATCTTCAAATATAACGGATTTATTGAATTAAATCATATTTAATCGGCCACCATTTTATCAACGTCTAGGTATTCGGATCATCTTTACATACGCTAGTATTTTTGTCCCGAGTTTCAAAAAAATTGGTCAGTAGTTTTGGAGAAGTGGACGGGGACGGCGTACGACGGAAAGACGAACGGATTTTTTTTATTCGTTAATCGGGTTCTAAGCATCGTAAGCCCTAAAGATTTTAGGTAATTTTTTATTTTGTTTTGGTCGATTAAAAAGTTTATTATTGAAAATAATGAACGAAAATGGAAAATTTACAACTGTTTAATTAAAATTGTCTCCACTACTACCAATACATAACGGGCAACGTATTGGCAACTTTTTGATTTCCACGGAATAGAATTTCCCAACTTTAGAATTGATCAACTCCAAAAACGCGTTTTCTAATTGCATTTTCAAGTCCCCATCCGTTATTTTTTGAACCGCAGTTGAACAGTGCATTCACTAATACTGCCCTCGTCTCAGACTTGATTGATGTTTCTGGCCATCTGGACCCCGTTCCTTTGACTCATAACTTTAAACTCGTAAAACAAACTATACGAATGTCACGTGTTGACATCTCATACAAACGATTGCCGAGTAAACGTACGAGGGATACATTAAAATAAATTCATAATTTTATTATTTTCCAGACAACCCATTAGAAATACATAGTTCATTACTAGTAATACACATTTTTGTAGAGAACTATTCTGATAATAGAGTCACAGAGCGATACTTCTTCCCTTGTGAACTCTAGCGTCTAAAACCTGTGAAAAGTTGTCGCTCTCGCGGTATCTAACGCCTTTTTTGGTAACCAGGTGCTCCAAGTTGGCCCCCTTTTTAAGGTTGTGCTACACTGCGAGAGAACGTGTAACTTTTTTATTAAACTCCCTATATCAATGTAAAATGTAATGGACTTTAATATGATGTAGGTTTCATCTGATTGAAATAATCTGACAGGGCTTAAATGCTGATAGTTTAAATTTTCTTCCTCTGAAGTACCTTTAATTTTGTACATTTGAATTAATTAACCATATAATCTTGTTAGCATAGATAAAAAAAACGGAATAATACATAAGCTGAACGGATTACAATATCCAACGAAAGGAGGAAAAATCTGGTGCGGGCAACACACGACTTTCACTTACCTCCATTTTTTTTAAACCAATGAAAGAATTTTAAAATACAGTTAGAGATTAAAATACGTGAAACTATTAAAGAATTATTTAAATTTATATAGTGGGGATCACTTGTAGCTGGGTGGCTAGCGTAACAGCCTCCCATGCTAATGGTCACGGGTTCAAACCCGCAGGTGGTCCTAGGATTTTTTAATGGGAGTAAAAAATCCTTAGTTACGCCGTCCTTCGGAGGGGACGTTAAAAGGTGGTCCCGAGCCTGTGCGATGTCAGGTACTCGTTCCCTAAGATCCCTAAAAAGATCCCTATCCTAATAAAACCTGGATAGGCAAAATTTAGGACTCCCACTGTAGCATCGTCCGATTAGCCATAGTAGCATAAAGTGACGTTAAATAAATAAACCACAAATTTATATAGAAACATGTGTTTTATTAAAAAATCTATTATATTATTATCTAAAATAATCAGTTAGTTTAATCGGCTTTTCATCACTCTCTATTAACTTATAAAAGCTTGTGTATGAGATAATATATTTTTTTAAATCTTTAGCTTTAGAACGGTATATCATACATATATATTGCTGCTCTTATGTTCAAAAACAAAAAATTGCATTAAAAAAATATTTTTTCTGTTTTCTCCTTTAGTTGGGTATCGAATTCATTCAATTTATATATTTACCTGTTTTTCATCAGTGGTAACAAGATAATATAGTTATTTTCATAGAGTCAACAAAATTAAAGGTACTTTAGAAAAAGAAAATTTAAAATATTGGCATTTAAGCACTGTCAGACCATTTTAAACCGAATGAAACCTAAATTATATTAAAGCCCATTAAATTTTACATCGATACAGCAAGTTTAATTCAAATCGTCGGGACCATATTCGAGAAAATCATAAAAAGGTGCAAAATGCATGTGTAAAGTGGCTCTTCTGGTAAGCTCATTTTGATGAAAAAGGTTTTGTAACGTCTCGGGCGTATATTTGTCTTAAATATGAAATTTCAGTTTCATAGGACTTACCGTTTCCGTCCGGGAGTTACCACACACACACACACAGACCTTTTTGCGGGACTTGGTTATTTTCACACAGGGGACCCTAAAATGTGTATTTCCGTTGAAAACTGGAATTCGAAAATTTTCACGATCGCAATACTTTCCCTTACTACATATGTAGTAAGTGAAAGTAAAAATTAAAAATATTTTTTCATAGAATATTTGTGTTTTTACATAAAAAGAGTAAGATGTATAATATACCGTTGGAAAGCTAAAGATTTTAGAAAAAAATATCATCTCATACACATAATTGTAAAAGAAAACGGAGAGTGATAAAAAGCCGATAAAACTAACTGATTGTCCTAGATAATAATATAATAAAACACATGTTTCAATTAAAATAATTCCTTAAAAATTTATTTTTATCTCTAAATGTTTTTAAAAATTCTTAAATAGATTATAAACACGGAGGGGTAAGTGAAAGTCGTGTGTTGCGCGCACCAGATTTTTTAAATTCTTGATACATGTTTGTAACTTAATAAATTGAAGTGGACCTGGAAGTTAAAATGTTATTGTCTAAGGTTAATACTTCCCCAAACAATAAAATTGTATTTAAAAGGTTTATCTTGAAGTTTTCAGACATTCGCTAATACACCTCATAGAGCTCAACTATACAACGTTCAGAAATCGTCCGACCACTAACAGGAAAACGAGAAGTTGAGATTCATTAATAAGGAAGACGTTTTTCTGAGGCAATATTCTCGGGAAAAAACGTAAAACAGCTATCAATGCCATGATTCTAGTAAAATTATGAGGAAGAATAAAACAGGGGAAAATCCTGATGTAGAAGATTATAAGACATTTAGTTATAAAAAGAAATTGTCGTTATAAATAATTATTTATTGGGTTGTTTCACATGAAATGTCCGTTTTTAATAATAGACAACCAATCCAGAAACCTTATTTCAGAGTGTGTCGACGTTTTAGCATAATTTAACCTCAAGATAACCGCCGAAATTTCGGAATGTATTTTTTTTACTTTCACTGTCTGAAGATCTTAGCTGGTTTTCCTGGCGGATATAGACCGAAACGTAAGCCTTTATTACAAAGTTTCTTGTTTCAGCGTGGTTTCTTTAATGATCGTACTACAATCTAACGTCTGCTTTTAACAATAAGTTCAACTATTCTTCCATCATCATATACATTATTCTAGGTGTTAATATTGGGTTGTTTCACATAAAATGTCCGTTTTTATAGTTTCTGAAATACATAAAGGATTTTGCAGATCTCTGTTGTTTTCTTCCGAATGTTTACATATTTAAAGTAAACTGTTACTTATCCTCTACCTTTGTTATATTAACATTAGCTTCTTAATAAATTACCCACTTTTTAGTATACCTCCAAATATGAACATGGAAACACGCGATATTCGAGTAATATTTTTGGGGAGGGGGAGTGTTAATGAACGGACCATTCGCCGTTGGTTTGCTAAGTTTTCAGCTGGGGATACCGACTTGGAAAACTTGCCCCCGGGAAGACCTCCGTCCGTAATAGACAACGATGTCCTCAAACATACAGTAGAAGGAAACCCCTACCACACAGTTAAAGGACTCTCAGCACAACTGAATGCAAGTGCATCTACCGTTTCCAGACATTTAATGTGGATTGGGAAAGTCAAAAAGCTCGATACATGGGTACCTCATGATCTCGCTGAGCGGCAGCAATTGAAACGCCTTGAAACCTGCGCTTCTTTGCTTGCGAGGCAAAAAACCGAGCCTTTCCTTGAAAGAATAATTACCTGCAATGAAAAATGGATAGCATGTGAATATCAGCGTCGGTCAGAGCAGTGGTTGAACATCGACGAAACCCCGGGGCAAATGCCAAAACCGAATTTGCGTCCCAAAAAATTGATAGTTACAGTATGGTGGTCCATGGCTGGGATAATTCATTATTCCTTTTTACCTAGAGGTGAAACCATTACCTCTACAACTTACTGCAATGAAATTGACCAAATGCACTCAAAATTATCGAAAAACAATCTGGATTGGTAAATCAAAACATACCGTGCAAAAATTTAAAGAACTGGGCTACAAAGTTCTTCCGCACCCAGCATATCCTCCCGACTAGTCTCCAACAGATTACAACCTGTTCAGGAGTTAAGACCACTTCGTCAAAGGAGAACTTTTTGAAAATGATGATCAAGTGAAAAGTGCGTTTTCAGATTTTGTTTCACTTCAAAGCTCAGAGTTTTTCAGTTCGGGGATAAAAAAGTTGGTATCACGTTGGGAAAAATGTGTAGAAAAAGAAGGTAAATACTTCGAAAAAATTATCTTGTTTTCATACCGTATTTTTAATAAAAATCCTTTACTTGAAAACGGACATTTCATGTTACACAACCCCATACCTGGATAATATCAAGAAATAGATATATCTTATACATCCGTGGTACTAAGAAAGTAACTATTCGAGTTAATTTATAATATAAAGCTTCTTTTTTTTTTCTATTGGCGCGACATGCCGTGTTTCCTAGGAGGCCATATCACGATGATTACCGGTTGGGTTGGGTGGGTATCGCTGCTTACAACTATTTTTGTGAGTTATCAACAGTTGTCTGACGAGCCTCACATACCCAGAGGATGGTTGTGAGTGAATCGCAAATCCGTTGCAACATAAATTCCCGAATAATACAGAATCACAGAGGTTTGCGCATGAACAGAAAATGTTGCCAGCAGACCCAAATCCATGATTTGGACATTAGACTGGTTTGAATTTTAGCACTCATACAAAAGTTATTTATTAAGTTGTGGAATGGTAATTCCATGGAAAATCTTTCCTAAGCCATTGTTAGTAACTACTATAGATCGAAGCTGCACTCTTCTCTTAATGGACAGGATAACTCTGAGGAAGGTGACAGGACTATGTACAGGACCTGTCAGCTTAATAATAATCTCCACAATAGTAGCCTCAACGGTCTGCAGATTCTGCAAGAAGGAAGATAAAACTGCCAATCATGTTATGTGGAATTGTGAAGAGATATCTAGGATACGGTTTTACAATTTTTGCAATGACTCTATTTCAGATCCTAAGCTGTGTGAACTGATCAAGCCTAACAGTTTGGTCAGATTTATTAAGGATTTGACCGGAATAATGGATGGCACACAATAAGTAGGCTTATGAGGCTGCGGTTGAAGAGTAATAATTCGAGAAAAAAACAACTATTATCGATTGTTTCTGCCAATGTTGAATAATTGTCTCGGAGCTCAACAAAAAGCAATTCTAGAAAAATAAAAACAGTGAAAAAGTAGTCCAGTTCAAGTATCTAGGATCACAGGTAACACAATACAACGCACTTGAAGTCGAAGAAAAGAAAAGAATATTGATGGCCAATTAGTGTTACCTTGCCCTTCGCAAGGAATTCACCTCTCGCCTTCTATCCCGACAGAACAGGCTATATTTGTATAAAGCATTAATCAGCCCAGTCCTGTTGTATGCATCGGAAACATGGACGACAGCAAAAAGAATCGAACAAGACCTCCAAACATTTCAGAGAAAAATTCTTCGAAGAATAGAGTACAGATCGATGGAAACTGGAGAAGGCGGACAAATGCTGAAATTTATACCATTTTTAATGATCAAGATGTCGTTCTGTGGATGAAGCTTGACTTACGGGGGCTGGCCACGTGGCAAGGATGGGGGATGAAGCGATACCTAAAAAGATCCTGACAGATCCTCTCTGCGGCACGAGAAGAAGAGGGAGACCAAAGCTGAGATGGTCAGACGGTGTGGTGAAGGATTGAAGGGATGTCCTGGGAGTCGAGAACTGGATGATGGCCGCACAGAACAGCGGTGACTAGAGGAAGTTGGTGGAGGAGGCCAAGACTCGTCACCGAGTTATATATCACCGTGATAGTACTAGTAGTAGAAAAATGAACTTTCTTCTGTACCATACTGAAACGCTATTAAACATTTACATAAATATACAGATCGACTTACCGTCTGACCACAACTGGCTCATTTTCGCTGGTGGGATGTTTATTCGTCTGTTCAGAATCACAATCCCGTAGAAGCCGATGTTGGACAGCGCTGTGTCGTCAGAAAATATTTTCCAATCTTTGTCTACTTCCATGGCCTCCTTACCTTGCAAGAAAAATGAATTAGCAGAATGCGTTAGCAAAGAACATATAAAATTTCACACTGGTAATGATATACAACTGTGAGGAAATGATCGGCATTGAGGATGCAATTATGTAACAGGAGTTAGTTATATAAAGGCAATTAGAAAATATTTACTTCTTGAATCCGTACTGAAGAAGACGGAGTTCTCAACTTGAACGTGTTTCGCTGAGGATTGATTCTTGTACAATCTGCCGTATCAGTTTAAACTTATATCAGATTAGATTTGGTTTAAACCACTCGATAGAAACTCGTATAATCAAGTTTATCAAAATGGAAAGTGATAAGAAACTGTAGATAATGGGTTTTTTTCCTACTGTGTTTTTACTTTCTTTTTTTTTTAAATACGAGTCATGATAAATAAGTTATAAATACTTTGAACAATGTAGTTTAGAAAAATATTTGGTACCTGCTATAAAATGAAAGAATTATGTCCGTTATACTGTTGTGAACCATTGAATCTTGAATTTTGCATGGATAAGGCTGTGAATTATAGTGTCCAACGTTATTATGGAAGAATATTTTGAATCTGTACTTAAAATAGATTTTCTTTCTAATAAACCTTAGTAGTAAAAATATTGCCTCCTTGGGTTCCATTTTATCTTGGAAGCTGATAAGCGAGGATTACCCTGTCATAAATTCTAATTGGAATAATATCTAACACCTGTAAATCAAACTTTGATATCATGTGGTATTGTGGACATCGCTCACGTATCAGGAATAACCTGACATGTTAGAATTATCTAATCTCGTAAAGCCTGTTCCTCATCGCTTAGGCCTTTTTATACTGGAAACAATTAAGTAGGACGGTATAGAGTAGGAGTCCCTTAGAAGGTATAGATTTGATTTTCAACTATTGAATAAGTTTTTTGCTATTCAGATTTCTTTGTGTCTTTGTAGGGGAACATCAGATAGTATCAAAAATATTGATAACAATTGTATAATTATCGATTCGATTGTTCAATTATTAGGGAAGGTTAAAAATGGTTATAACGTAATGTTTGTTTATTTATTTAACGTCACTTTATGCTACTATGGCTAATCGGACGATGCTACAGTGGGAGTCCTAAATTTTGCCTAGCCAGATTTTATTAGGATAGGGATCTTTAACGAGTACCTGACATCGCACATGCTCGGGACCACCTTTTAACGTCCCCTCTGAAGGACGGCGTAACTTAGGATTTTTTACTCCCATTAAAAAATCCTAGGACCACCTGCGGGTTTGAACCCGTGACCTTAAGCATGGGAGGCTGTTACGCTAGCCACCCAGCTACAAGTGATTCCATAACGTAATGTGCGTTATAAAAAACAATATTTTTAATGTTAATAATAATCATAGGCTTGCCGAACCCGAAGGTTCGATGCCGATACCACCAAATTCCGCTTACACAGGTTCGTCCAATGATCACCGTTCAACCCCATGCCCCCAGGATCAGACCTAATTCAATCCTCCCATCGATGCTTCAGTCTACCTTTCGGACGCCTACAAGTCTGTTCAGCGTATACCAAGGTTCTCGGAATCCGTTCCTCACCGAGCCCGATAACTTTACTCACCCATTTGAGTCCCCGCGATGCTATCAACTCAATTATATTCACAGGGTTTAAGCTCCGCAATTCCGCGTTGTGCTACCTTCTTAACTCCCCAGTGGCCTCATCTCTCTTCGGACCGAATATTTTGGGAGATCTGACCACACAATATAATGGAAGAGGTCAGGGCAGAAGAATAGGAAGAAATATAAAGACAGCAACAACTTCTACTATGGTATTATACGGATCGACAATCATTTTCATTTAGTTATCGTCTAAAAATTATCTAATGATGGAGTTTTGTTGACCGTTGAGAAATTAGATGAGGAAGATGATTGGGGGTGCGGTCATAAATTAGAAACACACACTTTTAAAATAAGTGCTATTCTAATTATGTGCCGACGTTTCGGCCTACAATGCAGGCCTTTATCAGGGCTAAAAGAAACAAGATAACAACCAATGTTGTTAGACTTAATAATGCGTTAGGTATATAGTAATAATATGATAGTAATATGATCTGGGAACATTAATAAAATTAAATGTAAAATGATAATAAGATGACAGTTATAAAGTATGGAAATAAACAAAATTAAGATGATAGTTATAAAGTATGGAAGTAAACAGAATTGAGATGATAATATTGTAATAAGAATATATAAAGAGAGACTAAGCAAAGGAAAAATATGTGAACAATTAAAATTTTATATATGAACAATTTTGAAGTGATATATGACGGTAATATATTAAAAACATAGTTAAGAGTATAGGTAATATATAAAAAGAACATAGTAATTAAAAAAGTGAAACAGTATGAATAAAAAAATAATTTTAAATTTTAAAATAATGTAATTTTAAACTAACAATTATATATCAGGATATGTAACGGAGAAAGATTTGAGTATTGAAAGAGGGAGAAAGAAATAGGCGATGAAAAGAGATCCTAATCAATAAGAAAAAAGATACATACTTGACTCTGAGACGGTGTCTAAAGAAGTGATGTTTTTCAGTTTAAAAAACGCTCTTTGCGTGGAACGGAAAATATGGGAACTAGAATGTTCGTTAGGAAAATTCCAAGAAGCTATGTTATGTTTACTGATTCGATTGTTTGTTGAAGAAAAAAACTAAAGGATTGGCTAATGATTTTTTTTTTTAAATACATATTAATAATATAAAAAAGCGGACTGAGATTAAAAAAAGCAGAATTAGTGAAAAAAAAAGAAGAGAAAAATAGGAAGCGAAAAATATATAAGTATGACTATAAAGGGGAAGATGTAAGAAATAGTGACGAGGTAAAGATTAAAAGATATTAAATAATAACGAATGACGATTAGGTAATAACGAATGACGATTAGGTAATAACGAATGACGATTAGGTAATAACGAATGACGATTAGGTAATAACGAATGACGATTAGGTAATAACGAATGACGATTAGGTAATAACGAATGACGATTAGGTAATAACGAATGACGATTAGGTAATAACGAATGACGATTAGGTAATAACGAATGACGATTAGGTAATAACGAATGACGATTAGGTAATAACGAATGACGATTAGGTAATAACGAATGACGATTAGGTAATAACGAATGACGATTAGGTAATAACGAATGACGATAAGGAGCTGTCGAAGGAAATGATAAATAAAACAGTAATCTAGTAGGTAAACAAATAAATAAATAAAAGTGGGGTACAAAAAATAAATAAATATATAAATAAAAAATGATAATAAGTAAATAAAAATAAAATTATGAAGAGATGAACAGATGGTTGTTTAAAAAATGAGTTAGGGATGCTTTATTAAATTTAATATTTGAGAATAAGCTAGTGATAAGTTATGTTTGTCAGTCTTTTGATTAACAGGAAGGGGTTCTAGTTGTATGTAAATACATTCTGTAATGAGTCGCTTGTCATGATTGGGAACAGTGGCAAGAATGGATGTTTTATCAAAATCAAAAGAATGGTTGAGGGTTAAGGAATGTTCTGAAAGTTTTCTTTTTTCTTATTGATTAGGATCTCTTTTCATCGCCTATTTCTTTCTCCCGCTTTCCATACTCATATCTTTCTCCGTTACATATCCTGACATATAATTGTTAGTTTAATATTGCATTATTTTAAAATTTAAAATTATTTTTTTATTCATACTGTTTCTCTTTTTTAATGACTATGTTCTTTTTATATATTACCTATACTCTTAACTATGTTTTTAATATATTACCGTCATATATCACTTCAAAATTGTTCATATTTAAAATTTTAATTGTTTACATGTTTTTCCTTTGTCATTTTTTCATTTCCTTAGTCTCTCTTTATATATTCTTATTACAATATTATCATCTCAATTCTGTTTACTTCTATACTTTATAATTATCATCTTAATTTTGTTTATTTCCAAATTATATTACTGTCATATTATTATCATATACCTAACGCATTATTAAGTCTATAATTACATTGGTTGTTATCTTGTGTCTTTTAGCCCTGAAGAAGGCCCACATTGTAGGTCGAAACGTCGGCACATAATTAAAATAGCACTTATTTTAAATGTGTGTTTCTAATTTATGACCGCACCCCCAACCATCTTCCTCATCTAAAAGTTATCTAAATCATTTAAAAACTAAATGCTAAAAAAACAAAAGCAATTGTAATAGGATCCCCTCACCTCCTGAAAACTGTTCCACATATTCCAAACCTGTTCGTAAATAGTAATCCTGTGAAGTTCTACCCGACCGTAAGGAATCTGAGAGTAGCCTTTGGTCAAACACTGTCCTTCAAAAACCATATTTCCGAAATCTGCCGTCGTATCTTTTGAGAAAATTCCCGAAATAAAAACGACTGAATTCCATTCGCTACCTATTCCCATATGAATCTCGGAAACACTACTTCGACTACTTCTGTACAGTGTACGGTGGTGAGTTAATTAATTTTATAGTTCGATTCATGTTCGAGATCCCTAGGTATCGATAATTATTTTCATTTATTCATCATCTAAATCATTTTAAAACTAAATGCCGAAAAAACAAAAGCAATTGAAATAGGGTCCCACCACCTCCTGAAAACTGTTCCACATATCCCGACCCTGTTCCTTATTAGTGATCAAATAAAGTTCTCTCCGACCTTCAGGAATCTGGGGTAACTTTTAATCAAACCTCCGAAATCTCTCCTCGTATCTTTTCGATCTTAAAGCGACTGAATTCACATCGCTACCTATCCCCATATGAAGCCCGGAAACCCCTCGTCATCTCTCTAATATTCCCACACTTTGACTACTACTGTATGGTATACAGCGGTGTGTCTGGGGATCTCGAGGTAAAAATAAATCGCTTAATTGTTTAGTTTCCTAAACTCTGTCATTAGTTTCCACGTTTATTTATTTAACATTATTTTATGCTGCTGTGGCAGGTTCCAGGTTTAATTAGGATAGGGATCTTTAATGAGTGCCTCATATCGCACAGGATCGGGACCACCAGTTCACGTCCCCTTCGAAAGACGGCATAACTAAGGGTTTTAAACCTTCCTTAAAATATCCTAAGGCCATCTCCCGGGTTCGAACCCTCGACGTTTGGCGTTGAAGGCTGATACGCTAATCACTACATCGCATGTGACCCCGCTACCATTAGTGATAGGTAGTCAAAGTCTAAGGTTTCTTTCCTAATCATTGTTTCTTATATCTATGCTCTTCATCAAGTTAATCATCTTCACTTTAAGTAGAATATTAAAAAATAAAACGAAAAAAAAAACTGTAGTATATCTGTTTACCCAAAAACGAAAGCAAGAAGATCGTAAGCTTTGGCTACTTGAAGCTATTCTCTGGCTTGATGGTAACCTTTTACTTAGTTTTGTGAAAGGTTTCGATTCAAGGCTGGGGGAAAATACTACAGGATTTTTAGTACAACTGCAACTAAATGAATTCAGTAAGTATTTCTAGTTTGAGGGATACGTTTCATATAGAAATAACATTACATGCACATCCGAGACTTGTCATGAAGGATGAGACGGTTCAAATGGCGGTCAAAAATCTTGGTTCTGTTGACGTTGCTTTGTTGCTTTAAGATATTTCAGCTGTGTATGTCGTTTTTTATGTCTTAAAACTGCAGTTCTTTGCTGCGGAGTCAGCTTATCTATTCCACTCTGTACAGAATACTCAAGGCACTCTAGGATAATTCTTGAACAATAAATCCGTTCCGGTATCTCAAAGCGGTTCGGTGTAAGGGTCCAATGACGATGTTGTTGACACCCTCTGTCCTGCTCTTCGGCCTGAGAACCTTCAATCACCATAAATCGGATTTCGTTACAAGAGTATCTCGTGATCGATTCTATATCTATATATTTTATTTGTTAAAGAAATACATCTTGTACAAATTTGGTTATATATTGCCAACTTTACCGCACACACATTAATGTTGAATTTCTCATCTTACTAGTCATTCAAAAACAAATAATATACAAAAACAATAGCCAAAAAAAAAAAAAACAATAAAAGAAAAACATCATAAACAAATAAAATAAACGGAATTCTATAATATCACTTAATTGGTGTGTGGGTTATCACTATTTAAGAGGTCTAGAGTTCTGCACACCGACACTAAAAAGATGTAAATTGTATTTAGTCTTTGTAGGCAGTTGATTTGGAGTATATTTTCATTGTTCTGTTGATCACTATGTTCGGATAATAAGGGTCTTAAATATTTTTCTGTCTTCAATAAGTTTTTCACAGTGGAGAAGAATATGGAATAGGCTATTTGTAATGAATAGGTTACAAAAAAGGCGGTTTTCTTTCCATAAAGGTCGATTAATTCAGTTTTTGAAACCCTCAACTGGTCCACCAATCTTACTTTATTTAGGCTGGTTCCATAAGTCAAATAGTTCTCTGGGCTATTAATATTAAAACTGGAAAACACTCTAAACATGTATGCAATCGGAGATCACGGATCGATGAATATATGTAGAGAGGGTATGATTTTTCAACTTTTCCAATATTCCGTCTTTATGCTTTAAAAATCCAGCTGGGTTTATAGTGTCGAACTCCTCCTTACAACCATAATGAGCACCCATTTCTCTCACTTGTGTGACCCAATTAAAGTTTTTATTAGGATTCTTTGTATCGAATGATTTGTGCCCTAAGCTCTTCAGTCCACCAAGAAGTTAGTTTTAGGGCACAAATCAAAGAAAAGAAAATTGCATGGAAGGACTACTGCAAAAACAAAACACCAGAGAAATGGCGGGTACATGTAGGGGTCCGTAACAGAACGAAGGGAGAAGTGAGAAGAGCTAACTAAACAGAAGTCATGGGAAGAATATGGAGAAAAGCTGAACCAAGACCATGGAGATAACATCAAGCAGTTTTGGAAGAAGATTAAAAATTTAAGAGGCAAAAAAAGTAAACCAATAAGAAATATAAAGAATGGGCATGGGAGAGTGGTCACGGAGGATAAGGCTATTCTGGATGTTTGGTGCAAACATTACGAGAAGCAATTTCGGACAGATAATACCTATCCAGTGAACCAGGAAGAACCGTGGAATGAGGCTAATTTTAATGACGTGATAGATGAGGAGGAAATTGAATTGGCTATATCGAGAATGAAGACAGGAAAAGCACCGGGTCGAGACAACATAGTGGCAGAATACATCAAGGCGGGAGGCCCAGAGTTAGTCAGAGCCCTACAAGTTCTTTTCCAAAAAGCTTGGGATGAGAAGAGGATCCCAACGGAATGGGAATACAACGTTATCATTCCGATACACAAGAAGGGGTCCCAGGCAGAATGCTCGAATTATCGCCCTATATGCCTATCACCAACAGTCTACAGACTTTATACGGCTATTCTGGAGGGAAGGGTAAGACCCCTAGTGGAGCACCTAATCGGAGAAGAGCAAGCCGGGTTCAGACCAGGACGGCAAACCCAGGACCACATTTTCTCTTTGCGAAATGTTCTCCAGAAATCTTGGGATAGAGACAAAAGTATGTATCTCGCCTTCCTTGACCTCAAAGCAGCGTTCGACTCCGTTCCAAGAAATGAAATATGGGTGGCTCTCAGAGTTAAGAATGTCCCAAGGAGCTTGGCGGAAGCCATTAAATCCATATATCAAGAACCAAAAGGAGTAGTAAGGCTGAACGGACAGGAGTCGGATGTCTTTATCATAGCAAGGGGGGTCAAACAAGGGGACTGTTTAAGCCCTTTGCTATTCTTGCTCTACATGGATGAAGTGGCCACAATATGCAAACGAAGAACGGAGAGGACCTTCCTGGGCCGTAGAAACCTTCGTCCAGTTGTGATTCAACTTCTCCTCTATGCGGACGACATTGTTCTTGTGGCGGACAACGCAGATAAATTACAGCAAGCGGTAATTGAATGGCATGAAGAGCTTAGCCGAAAAGGAATGAAAATAAACACCAGCAAAAGCAAGATTCTACAAGTGGGAAGGCAAGCGGAAGATGTCCATATATACTGTAACGAAGAGGAAATGGAAGTGGTTACGGATTTCACCTACCTCGCCACAGTAATAGAAAAATCTGGGGAAGTAGACTCTGAAATATCAAATAGAATCATGAAGGCAAATGCAGTCTACTATCAGATATGCAATACTGTAATAGGGAAGCGAGAGGTGGGTAGAGGTGTTAAGCTCCATATCTTAAGTCAGAATATTTGCCTATACTACTATATGGAGCTGAAAGCTGGATATTGACGGACCGGCAGGAGAGCAGAGTCACAGCTGCTGAAATGAAGTTCCTGCGAAGAATAGTGGGAAAGACGAGAAGAGATCGTGTAAGGAATGAGCGGATACGCCAGGAACTGGAGGTTGCGCCGTGAAAGGAAATTCTGCAAACTCGCCAGCTGAAGTGGTTCGGCCACGTTATTAGAATGGAGGATCACAGAGATCCTCTAAAAACCATGGATTACGTGCCAGATGGGAGAAGGCCTCGGGGGCGACCAAGGATGTCCTATCTGGAGTACGTCGACAGGCTTTGCAGAGGAAGAGGGATAGATCTCCGCCAGGCCAGGAACCTAGCTGGGAATAGAGAGGATTGGATCCGGTGGCTGAACGCTCCCCTACGCTGATATGGCACTACAGGGAGAAGCAAAAGAAGAAGTATCGAATGAGATTAGTCTATTAAAGCAAAGTCGTGGCAACCTCTCTTCAGGCATAAGTGACAATTTGGACCAGTAGTGTATTACCTTCTTCATACCTTTGATGCTCAAGGAGTTTCGGGCAGTTTCGAAAAGCACTGTGTAGTTAGCAGTGCTCCTCGGCCATCTAAAAATCAGTTTCAGAAATCTTAGCCGCACCACTTCAATTGCTTCAAGATATCTTAAGCTCCACATTTCGGAAGCATACATTAGTGTTGAAGAAACCATAGAATCAAAACGGAACATTTTCGTTTCCCAAGAATCACTTCTACCCTTTCGTAAAATCTCCAATACTCTTGCGGTAGCAACAGAACATTTTACGTGATCGCATCAACGGCTGGTATTAAACTTCACACTCGTCAGGTAAGCCGAGATCAGCTTCCAAGGTTTCCCTTCTGATATAATGTAGCTTCCCTTACAATCCGCGTTGTCAACATCAACAAAAGTTCAGCTTGTTAATCATGATAGCATCACTTGACCTCTTCACTGGTGAATACTATTACGCTTAACATGAAACCAAACCCATGTTTTCTTTGCAACGAGGTTCTTGATTCTTCGTGGGTATCTTGGTATTAGGATAAAGTAAGAGTTCACCTACCACAGTGTGCATACGGTCCATGCCTTTCTTGACTATTCTGATCCTATTCATCCTAGGTTCTTTTCGTTAGTTTCGATACTCCCAAAGACCTCTCAATATGAATCAAGCATATATCGATATATCTCAATATATCGAAAACGAGTGAGCCATCATTTCTTTAACGAAAATCATTCTTTCTGCTGTATGGAGCGGCGCTTGAATTTATACCTCGTTTCATCGATTATAGCCTATTCAGGTCTGTATTCTAGTTGTACGTATAAGTCCAGAGAGTGCTAATTGTGTAACTCGTGTGTTTTTTTCATCTTGACCTCAGATTTCTGCCAATTATAACTTAAAAGGCAGTTAGATTTTATTTTTTATTTTTGTCCTTGAAAAAAATAAATAACATCGATATGGAAATAAATACCGGTGATTCACACGGCCTGAAGGTGTCAAGGAAAACGTTGCCTCATGTGAAACTTTTCAGTAAAAATGGACAAATACTTGCTCCTCCTTGTTCCAAAATATTTGGTTTCTGACTTTTTGTGCGTTGTAAGATTACCACATATTGTAAAAACGTGAGTCTTATCTGCAGAAATAATGGGTTATCTCGAGCGTATCGGCATTGCCAAAAAATATACTGCAAACATATTTAAAAAAAAGAAAAATTAATTTGAACATCGACATACTCACTTGAACCGTCTTAGTTTATTCAATAACACGCTTTTGTGATTTTTTTTTTTTTTTTTTTTATGTGTTTATTTTCATGATGCATTTTTCGTTCCACATATAAACATCTATTTAAAGAATTAAATAACAATTTAAACTTCATATTAGTTTATTGTAAAGAATAACTCTGTATAATTTATCTAAAGTAGCAATAAAACAATTCTATATAAACTTTCATAGTTTTTAGATTGTTAAAAACAATGTATTAAGTGAGATTAGTTATTTTAGACACATTGATTTTGAAAATGGACACGTTTTTCAGAAAATTGGTATTTTAAAAAATATGTCTTTTTTTTGTAGTGAAATGGGCGTAATTCGACATTTAAGGTAAAAAAATCTGGTGCGGGCAACACACGACTTTCACTTACCTCGATTTTTAAAATCAATGAAAGAATTTTCAAATACAGTTAGAGAAAAAAATACGTGAAACTATTAAGGAATTAATCAAATTGAATTTATATAGAAACATGTGTTTTATTAAAAAATCGATTATATTATTATCTAAAATAATCAGTTAGTTTTATCTTCTTCTCATCACTCTCTATTAACTTCTAAAAGCTTGTGTATGAGATGATATTTTTTCTAAAATCTTTAGCTTTCCAACGGTATATCATACATCTATAATACTGCTCTTATGTTCAAAAACGAAAAATTTCATTAAAAATATATTTTTTCTGTTTTCTCCTTTAGTTGGGTATCGAATTTATTCAATTTATATATTTACCAGTTTTTCATCAGCGTTAATAAGATAATCTAGTTATTATTGTTGAATCTAAAAAATTAAAGGTACTTTAGGGGAAGAAAATTTAAAATATCGGCATTTAAGCCCTGTCAGACCATTTTTATCCAAATAAAACCTACATGATATTAAAGCCCATTAAATTTTACATCGATATAGCGAGTTTAATCAAGATCGTCGGAACCGTTTTTGAGAAAATCGAAAAAAGGTGCAAAATGCATGGTATAAAGTGCCTCTTCTGGTAGGCTCATTTTGATGAAAAAAGTTTTGTCACGTCTCGGGCGTATAGTTGTCTTAAATATGAAATTTCAGTTTCATAGGACTTACCGTTTCCGCCCGGGAGTTACCACACACACACACACACACACACACACACACACACACACACACACACACACACACACACACAGACACACACACACACACACACACACACACACACACACAGACCTTTTTGCGGGACTTGGTTATTTGGACTCAGGGGACCCTAAAATGTGTATTTCCGTTGAAAACTGGAATTCGAAAATTTTCACGATCGCAATACTTCCCCTTACTATATATAGTAAGTGAAAGTAAAAAAGGAAGAAAAAACCTTTAAAATTACGAAGGGTCTAAGATTCAGTACATCGATATTCGGTATACTATCGACCGAGCAAGAAGAAGACTATGCCTTGAACACAGCCTCTCGGATTTTCCTCCAAAGTTTAGGTACCCACTTTTAGAAGCTGGGTGAGCCCCGGGATTGTCTCCCAAATATAGGATTGTCCATCAACAGAAATGATAAAATAAATAATAATCCTGCCCTAGCCAGATTCGAACTTGGGACCCGAAGATTAGACCAAAGGCCTGAATGATGGACTCCCTCACTCCATGTTTTGGGAAAATTATAGAACACATTTTTCAAGAAAATTCTCTCCTACGGTTAATAAATATGTTTCCAGTAAAATATTACCGTATTATCGATATATATATTAATATTGAAATTTTCGTTAACTAACTTGTCGGATTGTGTAAAAACTACGTTAATTAAAATATTATCAATATTTCTATGAATTTAAGCAGAGCATTACAATAGATTTTAAAGGGATAGTACTAATAAATATATATATATTTTATGCGCTTTTGAAAATGAATCATGCATAAACAATGTAATGAATGTGATTATTACTTTTTTCTTTTTTCTGCAAGTGTTTCTTGCCATTTTAAGGTTCAATGTTCCTATGGGTGTTAAGGTAGGGCCTCTAATTCATGGAAGTATAGCTCCGAAAGATTTATACAACTTGAAAAATTCAGAGTCTATTATACAAAATACAATACTACTATAATGTTTAAATCAACTCCTTTTTACCTGTTAAGTGACAGCGTGGTTTCACCTTGTGTTATTAGATGGCGGTTATTCACTGTACTATATGTTACTTCGACATTACTCCGATAGACTTCGCAATGGTTGCAGTTCTGCCGCCATAGTAAATTCAAAATAATAGAAGTTTTGAATATAAAAGTTGTTTCTTGATTCATGATAATTGTTAGTCCGAATCAAGCTAGAATTATAAATTTCACAGGACCATAATAATCTGTTTAATTTGATTTATTAGTACAGGATAAAACTGAAAGTGTACAGTACTGGAAAAATCACAGGACCATAACAATATGGCGGAGCATGACAAGCAAAGGTAAATGATGAAAGATGTCATAATTCACTTACCACTGAACTAAAACTGAGAAAACCAGATATTTCTCCTTGAAATTCAACTGAATTGATGAAAATTATTTAAACAAGTTACTAAGTATCCGCCATAAAGGTTTTCCTAACATCCCTAGTTCTTAACCTTTTTCAAACTCTTACTCAATGAAATAGTTTTTATGAATGGTTTTTTTAATCGTGTATATATATTTTTTTAAATATTTTAATTCATATTTCTTTTATAAAAATGTTAATTGAGAAAATATATAATGGTCATACACACTGGAAAAGTAGAAGAAAGCCAATGACATACATAAGAAAAAGTATAAATTGTCTGAAATACTTTACAAAATAAGCCTCAAAAGTACATTTCGATATCAAAAGATTATTTTCTTAATTTTCAAAAGCAAAAACACAAGTTGTTGATTAATTATGTCATGTGAGGTCACCCATGGTATGGTGGCTAGAATAACAAGAGATTAAAGTAAGAAATAGTTGGTATATTGTATATTAGTTTCAAAACCAAGTTTTCCAGTTAGCACTACTATTGCTAATCACTTATTGACCACCTCTGAATGAGCTTATCCTTTCATTGAATCTATGTATGGTGAACTATTTAATATTCAATACAATTTTTCAGATTTACCATTCTTTAGCATAACTCATAAGGGCCAACATAGCAACTAGTTTTTATGCTCTATTAGAGTTCCGTTAATCATCAAAATGCAGTAATAAACCCACAAGGGAGGAAACATTTTCAAAAAATGAGAAATGAAAAAAGTTCTAAATACTATATGAGTTACTTTAACTGATTATCCTACATAAGTTATTAATTTTCTTGACAATTGTAAATAACATCATTCAAGTAGTGTCCTAGCATATGTCATAAGCAGGTCAAAATTAATTTTGTGTCAATAATACAGAATGAATTTTTTCCTTCTTATTATAGCTACACTATGTTGTTAAAGCAAAAGATAAGTCTTTAATTTTTAATGATGAATTTAAACCCTCTTCTTTTCTGATCCCAGTGAGAATTTTCCTTTTAAAAAACTACTACTGGGTCTACATCTGTTCCAAAAAAAAAGAAATTGTCCGATCATGTCTTGAAGCCATTCTTTGAATGCTGAAAGTCCTTTGATATGTAAGAAATTTCATACATAATTCTCAAGCAGATATTGATTTTTATCTCAAAAAATTCAAAACCAATTCATATTAAAACAAAAACTATAAAGAACAGTGCAAACGAACATTACACATTAATGTTAATGAAATGACAATCACAGAATGGCCATATTCCAAATTACAAGAGGAATTCAATGCAATAAGTTAATTTTACTTCATAATTAATATCTTTTTAATTAACAGAAATAAAGATGATACTGGATAAAACTTTGATAAACTAATTTTACTTTCCCTTACCAATATATGAAATATATTGTAAGAAAAAGTATTGCGATCATGAAAATTTTCGAATTCCAGTTCTCGACGGAAATCATGTTTTAGGGTCCCCTGATTCCAAATAACCAAGTCTCAAAAAAAGGTCTGTGGGTGTGTATGTGTGTGTGTGTGTGGGATAAGTCTAAAACGAAAATGAAAATGCGTACAAAACTAAAATTACATATTTAAGAAAAATATATGCCCGAGATGTTACAGCAACTTTTTCACTTAAATTGGCTCACCAGGAGTGCTACATTATACTATGCATTGTGTACCTTTTTATGATTTTCCCAAAAATGGCTAACGATTTTGATTAAACTCGATTGGATGTCATCTTTATTGGGCTTTAATATAATGTAGGTTTCATTCTGATTGAAATAGTCTGACAGAGCTTAAATGCTGATATTTTAAATTTTCTTCCTCTAAAGTTCCTTTAATTTTATTAAGATTTCAAAAAAATAGGCACATCATCTTATTACCATTGATAAATAATGGCTAAATATGCAGATTGAGTGAATTTGATAAACAACTGAAGGAGAAAAATGCAAAAATATTTTGTTATGCAAATTTGTGTTTTGAACACAAGAATAGTAATATAGATGTATAACATACCGTTCGATAGCTAAAGATTTTAGAAAAAAATATTATCTAATATACGGAATTGTAAAGGTTAATGGAGTGATGAAACACCCATAAAACTAACTGATTGTTTTAGATCAAAATATATTATTTAATAAAACACATGTTTCTATTAAAATTCAATTCACCTAATTCTTTAAGGATTTATTTTTAAGCTCTAAATATATTTAAAAATTCTTAAATTGATTTTAACAACAGTTTTAATTGAAAGTTGTATGTTGTGTGCGCCAGATTTTGTTTTCAAACGATGACTCTACAAACAAATCAAGTTATTTAATATTTCAATTCTCCTTCATCAAGAGTAAAACATTACATGTAACCGCACAACAAAGAAAGTTAATGATATTATGATAAGTAATTAAAGGATTTGAGAGAGAAAACAAAGCATATTTATATTATCATATATTCTATAAAATATTATAAACATTATAAAATTAATATTACACTAATGGCAAGGTTTCGATAAATGATTTTCAAGCCTGTTATCACAATATATCATAACTAATGAGAATGACATCATAATGATTCATGTCACATCGGAGCACGCAACTTAATAAATTATTTGAGTAATCTCATCTCAGTCTAAAATATTGCTCTACGTCATTTCCAGAAGTATATTCTTCTATTAATTATTTTCTTCGAAAATACTAAGCTTTAAATATATCAAAATAATTTATTTATTTTTTAGTCACACTAACATTATAAAACTATGTTTTACATTTATACTTAATAAGTAGTATGAACATTTAGAGACCTTCTAGATCTCGTACTTAAAGGATAAAGTAGTCATTCCATAAAAATAACTACATACAATACAAATTCAAGAGCTCTTAAGCCCGCATCATTCCGGACCAAGTTAACTAACTTGATATGTCATAATAAATAATGATTAAAGCCTTTTATTAGGAATGTTGGATGGATAATAATTGCAATGAAGTTATGTTAACCATCTAACAACCACACAGGTTTTAACCACCGATAATAATAACCTAAGAAGAAAAGTTATTATTTGGAACAATACAGGGTGTATGTAAATCTGATATAAGAGAATAAAAGTTACTTATAAGGCACTTATTTATAATTAAAGCAGAATAACAAATTATTTTTTATGATAGTTTAGATATTCCAATGACTTAACTATAATTTATTAATTGTCTTTTTTACTAGTTTGTTGTAGTGAAATCGCCAAAAGAATGCTGATGAAACATCTTCAGTTACCAATCCATTCATACTTTCCTAGCTATTTCTGACTTCACGATCATATTCATTAATATTTATTTTAATTCTGTTTCATCTATTGATATTTATTAATCAGCTTTAGTATTTTGTAGTTCATTGAAACCTAATTGGTGTAGAGTAAAATCATTTGATATGTAGTTGTGCAGAGATTGCTAGAACACGGTTTTGCCAATGACCCTATTCCAGATGCTGAACTGTGTGAATTGATCAATCCTTACAATTTGGTCAGATTCACTAAGGCTATAGGCCTGTATTAACAGGGTGGACGGCACACAATAATCCTAGTTGAGGCTGCAGTGCAAAAGGATAAGCCGGAAAAAAAAAAAAATATATATATATATATATATATATATATCATGGGGGAACCCGTGGCTGAGTGGCTAGTGCGCTAGTCTCTCGTACTAAAGGTTGTGAGTTCAAATCCCTGTCCCAGAGGGACTTTTTCAAGCATTTAATTAAATGGGAATTCACAGCCTCAGACCCGACAGCCAACTGGTAGCTAATCACAAAAATAGGCATAGAGAGTGATGACCCTACCCTATAAAATTTCATCGAGAAACATGATGTTTTCTCTTAGAAGATTACACCACATGGCCTGTTGCGCCAGCAAAGAATAAATATCATGACTATTTCAACTTCTAATTGAAATATTATGATCATCTACAAATTCATTTCTATTTATTTTTTATTTAAGTAATTTTTCCTAAGTTAAAATAATTCCTTTTTTCAATTATTCTATTCAGAGCAGACAATGTTTCAATTTTTCGGGATGCATGGCCAATTAATTATTATTATCCTAACAATATATATATATAATATTTTCACCTATTTAGTTTAATTATGTGTCTAAATATTTTAAATATTATTAATCTGCTTTACTAATAAAGTGTTTTTAGGTCTAAAATAAGTTTGGTGGTAAGATGAACAATGAACAGGACTGTAATTAATCTCTAACATCTCAGCTGCATTTTTTTGGGAATAGACTATAGTTAATTTTTTTTTAATTAATACTATCAATTATGCTTGATACACTATATTATTGATAATAGTCGCCATGGACTCAGTCTTTAGTTGGTCCCATTGAAAACTCTATCAAATACATACACCCTTTACAAAATCAAGTTGCAATTCCTTTACTTGTACTCAGGTAAAAGTTTCGATGATATTACGGAAATCTATACACTCTACGATGTGATGTATCTGGTACAATTGAGATCCAGCCATCAACATAAAAATCTATAATACTAGCATTATATTTGCAACTTATCACTAGTTAATATACAAAGCTAATTACATTATGCACAACCATGATAATACAGATAAATTATTTTGGAGGGAATAGAAAAACAATTGAGGATATGGCACCTTTTTAAAATAAAATTAATGCCAAATAAACATTTTGTATCTACAAGAGAAAATAGTGCCTATAATACAAGAATAACAAATATATCTATCTTTCCTGACTAGTAATTTAAATAGAAATAAAATTGCTTTGAAGATTAAAGCGATTGAATACAGAAAATTTTGTAGAAAAAAAAAATGAGCAATAGAAAAATCATGAAGAAGATATATATTAAATACAAGTTAAAATTTCTTATTTACAGCCGTTATATACAAAATATTTACAAACAAAATACTATCAAGTAAATACTCTTAATCTCACTCATCATTGTGTTTTTCGTTATTTCTTTACATATACTAATATGTGTATAAATATACACATACATACACAGGTTTGTAAATAATCTCTTTGATCAACTGAACCATTTCGCTAATGCAAATCTGATAACTAAGTTCATTCCACAAACTTTAAGATTATAAATAATACTGATTAATACATTAAAAAATTAAGTGTTATGTGTAATGAGAAATGTAGTTTATGAAGTAATCACACATGAACATTTTTTCACTCAAACAAAAGAATCACCAAAAGGCCAATTAAAATAATTTGAAAAACCAGTTCAATAACTGACCACAAAATTGATTATCATCTTGGATATAAATAGTTCAGTCTGTAAGAGATCCTATTTACAAGAGTTGCATTTCATTAAATTTTAAAATTCATTACTCTATGTCAATCGACCATCAGTATGAAATCTTACAATGCAGCATAAAAAAACATTTTACACTATAAAAAAATTACAAAAAACATTCAGTCATATCATTAAACTATCACAATTCTTCCTCTTACTATACAATAGAAAGTAAAGTTTAATTACATGGTATAATAAATAATAATAAAAAAAAATAATAATAGTAATATCAAATATAAGTCTTTTATATTTTTTTCTGGCTGCATTAAGGAAGTTATAAAACTATTACTTTTTTTCAATTAAATAATTTCATGAGAAATATATATGAGTAATATATCTCTTTGTTTCCATTCAAGAAGATTTAAAACTATAGATTAAAAATGAATTTCGAAATTTCAGTCTAAGAATCGGCTGTGGTTTATGAAACCAAAATTTTAAAAAAACCGATGCTTCTTATTAAAGACAACCAAAATAAATAACACCTGTGCATTCTGTAACGAGTCTTGGTTGCTCTTTTGAGAATTTCTAACCATTCAACAGTTAGAAATTGAAAGCTATGTGTCAGACATAGTTCTCACCGGTGCGTGCCATTATTGGAGGAGGAGTACACCAATCGCTTCCAGATTGCGCTGGTGTACCCGAAGGACAATTGTTGTTGTGCCTTCGCATACAAGAGAGTTCCATTGCATTCTGTAAAACAGGAAACCATAGATTATTAAAAAAATAATTACTTAAAAAGATATAAAGCCATAATGAAGCTGATAATATCATAGTTTCTGATGAAGGAGTAATTTTTGACCGATGAGAATATATGGCGGAAATGTTAAACATCCTTAGTGGTTTAAAGTTTATACAATTGATTTAATATGAATTTCAAATCAAGTTTATTATCTCAAGATTTGTCATATCTAAAGAATACACGACAAAATGACAGAGATATACAAGTGAAAACACTCTCATGATGATAGATAGATAGAAAAGTCTGTTTATTTTTCAAAATTACTGCAAATAGAAAATATACAAATAAAAAATAAACAAAATACAAAAGCAAAAATCAGACACACTACATGGTCTATTGACCGTCCGTGGAGTCTGTGTTTATTGACAAAATTAACCTTTAATCTATCAATATAAATAATTAATAACAAAATAAGAAACAATATATCAACATTTCGGATATTATTTATGTACTAAAATCAAATTCACTCATATTTAAATTCTTTCGTTAACAACATTCTATAAGAGAAAGCCGATCTGGAGTAAATAACTAACTAAAGCCAATCTTTTCCATTTATTAACTCTAAAATTTGATCCCAGGTTAGACTTTTAGAGTATAAGTATTTTTTTTCTAAACTCTGAAAGTATCGGACAGGTAGCCAAAAAGTGAAAAAGATCTTCTATTTCATTTGTATTACACAAACTACATATGTTATTTGTTTGCATGAAATTTTTATAATTTAGGTTTAAAACATCACCCCTGATTTTAATTAGCCACCTAATCACCTCCAGTGAACATTTGTCAGTAATGTAATTTACTGTGGCTAGATGTGAATAAAAGGGGAAGTTTTGTTATTAATTTATAACTTTTATTTATCACTAACTTTAATTATATTTTGACTATGAATATATTTTTGTATTTGAATCCTTAATATTCCTAGATTATTTTTCCATGACTTAATATCATCACAGTTAGATAGATTCTTTCAAATTAAGTATGTTTTTGAAACATGCAATTTTTTCTTGATTATTTGTAACACTAATATCTTTGGATATCTATGTACTCTCATGATAAAATATCAAATGGCAAAGTACTCAAAAAAACAAACAGTTGTTTTATACACATTAGGAAACCTTTTTTTTTTTATCTAAAAACAATTTTGATTTTTAGAACAATTTATGTTTTTAATTTCTGCTTAGGATTACATAATAATGAATAGAGATTATCATAATATCTTCCACTTAAGTTTATGATAAACTCTTAATGGATCGAACTAAACTATTTAAACATAATTGGGCCACATAAAATCGCACCAGTACAAAGCAAGAGCAGATCGCTTGTTATAATATAAGATATATTTTTTTAATGAATGGCTACTTTCTGGCATACCTCCTTATAAAATATGATTCATTAAATATATGCATAAAAAAAGAAGATTACTTTGATCGACATAGAATTCTTACTTTGTCCTGATGAGAGTCGGCAAGCGGGTTATTGGTGATATTGATGGAGCACGGGATGAAGCCGTTGGTTACTGCCCTTCCATGAGAAAACCCATTTAGAGCCACTGGTTCCAACTGCTGTATAGTTAACCCGCCTTCAACACCACTCTTATCACATCCATCTCCACCTGTTAAAAAATATTTATTACATGTTATAATAAAGGAACTGCAAAATACATTCAACACGATGGAATCATAATAGAAGATAAGCATATCAGATGATTTAACTTTGAGTTTTTTGTTGAGGGTGTATGGTCAATAATTGAGATAATAATAGGTAGAAATAATCAGAAGTTAGTCGGTGAATAATTTTTAATTTGCCAACATTTTGGCTCAAAGGTGTGAGCCATCATCAGAGTAGTAATGAGTCATGGCCAAGCATAGGCTCAGTGAATACGTGAACTATAAAAATAACAAGAGAGTTTACTATACTGACTCCAGATTATTTCTAGCTATTCATCATTAATAATTATGCTCGTTGCACGAGAATCACAACTATGTTATAGGATTCACAACTCCTAATCGATCACAAAATATACATACTCACTGACACAAAATTTTTTTTCTCTTACCTCCATTTGTGTCAACCCAATTATTCAAAAAATAAATGACCACAAGAATACTTAAAAACGTTACACACATAAATGTACAAAACATATATTACTGCATTAATTGTGGGATGAAAAAAAAAAAATATTAGTTTATTTTATAGGCAAAAAAACAAAACATTGTTATTTTTTATGTTAATAACTGGCCTTTATTTACTTTCAATTATTAAATTAATTAGGTACAAAAGAATTTGTTTTTAATTTCAATCTATTGGATTTTTCTTACTGTTTCAAAATTAACTTACAATATAAGTACCATCAACCCCACTTGTAAATACCACTTAAGAGTAACATGTAATTGGTGCAATACCACAACATGTATAAAGTCTGAGGTTTCTGGCCACTTGCAAAATATTGTAAAAATAAAAATCTTTAAAACAAAAAATGTCAACCTATATTATTTTAATTTTTTTATATCTTATTAGTTCAACAGGCTTCTAGTGCCATATTGAATATATAATAATCTGCAATATATTTTAAGAATGATGTATAAAATCATATTTTACTTAAGATTAAAAAAAAAAAAAAAAAAAAATCAATAAACAGATATCATATATGTGCTTGAATTTTGAAATAACAGTTGTTAGGTCTTGTTTATATTAGAAAGGATTAGCAAGGAAGGTAGTGAGGAGAGGTCACTTAAAAGGTATAGGTTAAGCTATTATACAAGTCGATACTTATTTCCATTTTGCTATCATTTAAAATATGTCATGAATTATGACTCAATAATAATTTTCATGGATTAATATGTTCATTAAACTCATGACAGTTAGCAAAGAAATCTGAATAGTACAACACTTTTTAACAGCTGAAAATCTAATCTATACCTTCTAAGAGGTTCCTACTCTCTTCCCTCCAAGCTAATCGCTTCTAGTATAAACTAGGCCTCGCGGATTGAATTCTCTCATAACTAAGTTTATTTACTTGTAATAATACTTTCCGATCTTAACTAGATAGATAACAAAACATGAATAACACCAGATGATACATACCATGGTCTTGCTGAGCAGCTGATCGCCTGTAGCAGATACAGATGGCACCTGCCAAGGTGCAGATGAGAGCAAGCCCTGATATAACAGCACCTAATACCAGATACAGTTGGCCATGGGATGATTTTTCACCAAGTCCACTAGCTTCTATCACTTCAGGCACTGGAGCTACAGTCGCATTTATCTCTTCTGCAAACATAAATTGTCCATTTTAAAATAAATAGTAATAACATAATAATTATACAGAAACTTTAAAAACTCATATTTCCATCAATCAGTCCCTTAACTATAGTTCTGACAAGGTAGATGTTCTGTTTGAAAGCATGGCTCTTATGGTTTAAAATAGTTTGAATAATCAAGAAGTTACAACTTATAACCATATTTTTATCTTAAATAACAACAACATATAGATAGCAATATAATGTTGTTTTAAGTTTAACACGTTGGTTCTAAGTTTAACCACCAGTGGCCTGCACTGGTCTGTCCCATGGGCCAGCGCATACCACCAGTGGCCCTCACTATTCTGTCTTATCGGCGTGTACCACAGGTAATTCCATATCCATTTACTGACCACCACCTGGACTAATTCCTTCCAATAAAAGTATTATGTATGATAATGCACATAGTAATATTATGGTGCGAATATCAACTTACTGAGAGTCTTGGCAGATATTATCACCGAGAAGTCTGATGCTGCACGCACTGTGAATGATTGCATCTTTATATCGTAGTGTGTATCTGGCGCAAGGTGACTGAGCAAGTAAGATCTTGTATTCTGTCCCTCTGCAGTGGCTTTGATGTAGTCACCGGCGCTCGTTGTCGCTCGATAGTATACATAAAACCCATCAACTGGAGCTAACGCTGAGTTTAAATACTGAAAGGAACAAGATTACATTACATTAATTATTCACAGTTTTAAAACTATTTTCAAGAAATACTTAACAATGATGTTTAAAACTAAATTTATATGTTTAATTTTTGGTATACGCTGTTATAATCAATAACTCACCTCCCAGTGGATACGTATAGATGTTGGGGATAGAGGTTCAGCATGAGTGAGATTCGGAGGGAAAAATCGAGTATCATCATTGGATGTACCTCGGTTGAGGTGGAATTTACTTGAAGTCCTGCCAAGTTTGTTGTCGTTATTGGAGTAGACAGCAGCTATCCTAAATCTATAAAACATAAATAAGAATAATAACCAATTTGAACATGAACAGCCTTGAATTAATAATCTATTGAATAAGAGATATACTCTTTTCAATTTAAAGAGTTCAGAAATTAAAATTAATTGCCCAGTAAACCGTTTTAATAGACCTTATTTTTTTAGTTAACTACTTATTTAAAACAAATCATGTTTAAAGGTCATTCTCAAGTGCATTTAAAAAAAAAAATCACTAATTATTTCAAGCAAAAAAGCCTAAACAAAACAAAATGTTTGTAGAGGGATAGGCTTGAATTTTATTAAGACAGAACTAAGATATTTAGATTTTTTTTTTTTTTTTTTCAGATATAGGAGAATTAGTTTCACACTGAATGTTACAAAATTTTAATAAACAAGCTAGTTTGGATTGTGGAAAATTAAAGTGGAGTTCTCTTTGGTTAACTTAGTTTTTAGTAGTGCGTGAGAGTTTTCTCTAAACTCAAGGTACTTCTAACAATAGAATCATCTCATTTAAGTATATTTTTTTCACAGATCACATGAGCTACATTTTATTTAAATACGAAGAAGAAATGCAGTTCCAAAAAACTTTTTTTAAATTACTCAATGCTTGATTGTCTTGTCAAATACATATGAATGAATGAAAAATAATTTTTATTCTAGGACATTTCGTCCCCTAAAAATAATATAAAATGAACAGAGGAGTCCAATTTGTCTGGCTTCTTTTATAATTATTAAGTCAAGTAAATTATATAATGTTAATATCAATAAAAGATACAAAAACAAATGGATAACAACTTCAAATGTTTAGTTCAGTATTATCAGAGTCTAGATTTATTACATATGTGCGGAAGATTGATTTTTGAGGAGGTGATTAAATAATTGGTGTTTGAATGTGGTTAGGGATGGTACTTTTCGGAGGGAGATGGGTAAAGAGTTCCAAAGTATGGTAGCACGGATAATGAAAGACTTTTCACAGGATGCTGTTCTATGGGAGGGAAGGTATAGATCGATGAGTTGGGATCTTGTATTTAGGGTGTGCACGGAAGAGCGCGAGGTAAGGAGGTCAAAGATATAGGAAGGTTTTCTGGCTCGCAAGGATTGGAATAGGAGGATGCCAAGTATTTTCTTCGGGATTCGGGATAGAGCCACCTTTACATATAGTTGTTCAATATTAATACTTATCCTCACACTGCTTAAGTGTTAAAGAGGAAGTGATTTTTTAAGTAATATTATTACTTTACTAGAGATAATAATAATAATAATAATGAGCAATTGGTCTCATGTGACCTGTGCTACAGAAAAGGGTGTGATGTGATTATTGTAATTTTTATAAGCCCTATTAATCAAAATAATGAAAAGGGTTGTGAGACAGAAGAATACAACCTCTTAGAGAATGCAACTTACTAAATCAAATTAGATGAAATGAGTGTTGTGATTAGAATAATGTTGTTAACATAAATATTTCATATTTAATTAACTCTGTTAGAATACTGGTTAAAACATATTAACATACAGAATCATTAAGCTATTGGGGTCATAAAGTTACTTCCGTTACTTTGTAAATACTCAAAACCTAATATAATTGACAAAAAGTAAATTTATTATCTTTATATCAGACCTCTTATGTGTTATGCTTGTACTTTATGGTAAAGCACTTTCAAAACAAATTATAAAAAAATTGCAAATATTGCAGAATAAATGCTTGAGACTATTTGGTGACTATCTGAGATGGACACCAATTGAGACGTTGATTTCCAAAAGGTACTAAAGGACATTTTTTAAAAAATTCATATTTTTACATATTTATATTCTCCTCATTCAGTTCTATCTAAATCTTACATAGAATTGTATCTAATGAACACTCATTTCCTTTTATAAAGTTATTTAGAAATGCAATTAATTTGTAGCAGAAGACCCCCTCTTCGTTGCAAGACAAATCTGCAGAGGCTGAAATAATCGATCTCGAAAAATGTTTAATAATAAAAAACATGTGTTAAAGTAGTTAATAAGAATGATAGAGGTTATAACCTGTTCTGTGTTTGTAAATACGTTCTTTTTATTTGTCAACTTATTTGTTCAATAAATATTGTGTGCAAAACTTGTGAGTTTTTACACCGACCTGCCAAAGTGGTGACCCCGATCGGTAAGTTGAACATTATCTTTCGTTTTACTCTTTTTGGTCATAGTTTATGAAAAATGACTGACAACAAATCCGAGGAAGATATTCCCCAAGCCGCAGGCCTCACACCCTTAATTAGGATTCCTTCCTTCTGGAAAGCAGACCCAGCATTATGGTTTTGTCAAGTCGAGGCAGTTTTTACTACAAGTAAAATAACATCGTCGAAAACAAAATTCCATATGATACTGCCCCGTCTTGAGTTCGAGATATTATCTCAAGTTTCAGATATTGTTATGGATCCAACTGATATGCCCTACGAGACATTAAAGGAACGCCTAATTGATACATATTCCCAGTCTGAGAAAACGAGGTTAAAAAAATTGCTAGAAGAAAGAAGGTTGAGCAGTGGCGAAAAACCTTCTCTCCTTCTTAATGAACTTAAACGATTGGCAGGTAAGTCAGTTCCCCCAGAACTTCTTCGCTCGATATGGGAACGAGCGTTGCCCGAGCACATGCAAGCCATACTAACGGTCACTTCAGAAACTGATATCGAAAAACTAGCTAAGTTGGCCGATAGGATAGCGGAAATAGATGAACCCGGTGTAGATCAAATCGCAACCACTCACACCGAACACCCTAGTACAAACCTCCAGGTCACTCAGCTTAGGGAAATGTTAGAAAAACTTACTCAAGACATAGATGAATTGAAGCGCAAGGTTAATCAAGCTCAAAGAAGTCGATCATCAAGCCGAGGAAAACAACGGTCGGTAAGAAAGTTCTGTTATTTTCACGAAAAGTTTCGAGAGAACGCCATGAATTGCAGACCACCCTGCTCCTGGAAACCTAAGGAACAGGGAAACTAATTTCAGTGACTGAGAAGGCGGACTCCGTCACTGTTGTCCCTCCCCGCCGACTTTTTGTGCAAGACAAGAATACAGGAGACAGATTTTTAGTCGACACAGGAGCTTCTATTTCCGTTTTTCCTCCTCGTAGAAGAGAACGCCGTGAAACGTCGAATTTCATCCTTTATGCTGCGAACGGCACATCCATAAAAACATATGGAGAAAAGAAAAAGATCCTAGACTTGGGACTGCGACGACCCTTACCGTGGAACTTCATTATAGCCGACGTCAACCAGCCCATTATTGGAGCCGATCTCCTCTTTCATCACAATATCATCGTAGATCTAGAGTCGACGCCCAAACCGGAGCAACCACGCGAGGAACATTTGCAAGCACCACAGTACCAACTGTGTACTCTGTTCCATCCGGCAAATGGTACTACGAGCTCTTGAAGAAGTACCCGTCTATAACTCGACCTACCACCATTCCACAGGAAGCGAAGCATTCCGTGAAACATTTTATAGAGACGAAAGGTACACCGGTGCACTGTAAAGCCCGCCGTTTACCACCAGATAGGTACAACGCCGCGCGAAAACAATTTCAACAGATGATAGAAGAAGGTATCTGCCGACCTTCGAAGAGTCCATGGGCAAGCCCATTACACATAGTCAAGAAGAAAGACGGTACCATGCGTTTTTGTGGGGACTATAGACGCCTAAATGCCAAGACTCTTCCCGACCGTTACAGCGTGCCAAACCTTCAAGATATGAACACCAATCTAAGCGGCAAGAAAATCTTCAGCAAGATTGATCTTAACAGAGCTTATTACCAGGTGCCGGTAGCCGATGAAGATATTGAGAAGACAGCCGTGATAACGCCCTTCGGTTTATTCGAATTTGTGGTCATGAGTTTTGGACTTCGAAACGCGGCCCAGACATTCCAACGACTCATGGATAGCATCCTATGTCTACCGTATGTTTTTGTCTATTTAGACGATATTATGGTAGCGTCGTCTTCCGAAAAAGAACACCGTTTTCACTTGCAAGAAGTATTCGAAAGACTATCTATACACGGATTGACTATCAACCCAAATAAATGCATATTTTGCAAACCCGAAATAGAGTTTTTAGGATTCGTCATAGATTCACGAGGGATAAGACCACTACCTTCAAAAGTAGGACAAATAGCTGAGTTTCTACGACCGACTAACAAAGGCCAGCTACGCAGATTCCTTGGTATGATCAACTTCTATCGAAGATGTCTACCGAGGGCCGCCGAACATCAAAAAGTCCTCCACGAACTAGTGGGAGTCGCAAAGAAAAACGATTCAACGCTCTTGGAATGGACTCCGGAAGCTGATACTGCTTTTCAACAATGTCAAAACGACATCAGAGAAGCAGTAGCGCTAGCCCACCCCACAGAAAACGGATACCTTTCCATTGCCTGTGACGCTTCTAATACTGCCATTGGAGCTGTTCTCCAGCAACGAGTGGAAACCGCTAGGGTTTTTCTCAAAAGGGCTGAACTCCACAGAGCAAAATTACTCCACTTATGACCGAGAACTCCTCGCAGTACACCGAGCAATACGGCACTTCCGACCTCTTATTGAAGGACGAGATTTAGTGATTTTCACTGATCACAAACCACTCCTAAATATGTTCACCCAGCGGCAAGAGACATCAACACCGATGAGGATCAGACTGGCTAATTACATTAGCCAATTTACGACCAACATCCAACACGTATCAGGAGCCGAAAATATAGTCGCAGATACGCTATCAAGGATGGAGGAGATAATGGTTCCAGACGACGTGGAAAATATAGCAATGGAACAAGAAGCTGATTCTAGCATCCCACATCTCTTCAAAAATCCTGTTCTTCGCCTCAAGTGGCTGGACACATCGGGTAAGAAGAAACTTCTCTGCGAAACCTCAACATCTAAAATCCGTCCTTACGTACCGACGAACATGAGGCAAGCGATTTTTACGAAATTGCACAACCTTAGCCATCCCGGAATTCGTGGATCGAGAAGACTAGTATCGGAAAGGTTCTTCTGGCCAAATATGAATGCAGATACGGGGCGCTGGGCCAGAGCATGCATAGCGTGCCAACGGTCAAAGGTTCAACGACACACCGTTGCTCCACCAGGAAATTTTCCTCCCGCCAGCAGATTCGATCATATTCACATGGATATAATTGGCCCCCTCCCGATCTCGGAGGGAAAACGATATTGTTTAACAATGGTAGACAGGTACACCCGATGGCCGGAGGCAGAACCCGTCGAAGATATTGCTGCAGAGACTATTTCAAAGGCATTTTTCCGAACCTGGATCAGTCGGTTCGGAGTCCCATCTCGTATAACCACGGACCAAGGAAGACAGTTCGAGAGCGACCTATTTAGAAGACTGACGCTTATCTTAGGTACTCGGCGTTGCCGAACGACCGCGTATCATCCCCAGGCAAATGGCTGTGTAGAAAGGTGGCACCGCACACTGAAAACGGCACTCCAAGCTCATCTCATTAATTCATCGCGTTGGACTGAAGTTCTACCCACGGTTCTTCTCGGATTAAGAGCAGCTAACCGCGACGACAACAATTGCAGTTCTGCTGAGATGGCTCTTGGACAACCGATCCGCCTTCCGGGGGAGATGTTGGTGCCTTTTAAAGGAGAGGAAGATACTAATGGATTTCTGAATAAACTCAGAAACCACATGAATACGTTAAGACCAGCGCCCCATCGTACTAGTTCGAAGTCGATTTTCGTACACAAGGACCTTCGAAACTGTAGCCATGTATTCCTTAGAGACGACAGAATTCGACAGCCTTTCAGCCCGCCGTATACTGGTCCTCACCTCGTCCTTAAGCGTCAGGAAAAAACATTCGACATTGAGCTACCCTCAGGTCCCAAGACTGTCTCGATCGATCAGCTCAAGCCAGGATACCTCCTAGAAACACCTGAACTATCGCCCGTCACTGCCCAACCAACGCCCGGACCTGCAAGGAGATCGGCAAATGACAATGATCCAGCCGCAGATCTATCTCTCCTCAACTTGGATTCCGCGACTGATACATTGGGGGGGAGTGATGTAGCAGAAGACCCCCTCTTCGTTGCAAGACAAATCTGCAGAGGCTGAAATAATCGATCTCGAAAAATGTTTAATAATAAAAAACATGTGTTAAAGTAGTTAATAAGAATGATAGAGGTTATAACCTGTTCTGTGTTTGTAAATACGTTCTTTTTATTTGTCAACTTATTTGTTCAATAAATATTGTGTGCAAAACTTGTGAGTTTTTACACCGACCTGCCAAAAATTTCTTAAAATACTAATTACACATTTAGTTTCTATCCAAATCATACCAGAATATTTCATTTCATAAATTTAATATGGTGTTATTAATATAGTAAAGAAATAATTCTAGATTTTAATGCAAAAATAATCAAATTAGCTGGTTTAATAATATAGTAATGAGAGAGTTTTGCGCTTCCTGTAAAATTTCCCAGAATGTATATAGTACCTTTTGGAAATCAACGTCTCAATTGATCTCATGCATTACTGTTTGAATGTGCCTTTAATATCAAACTTTCATTAACAAGTAAACTACAGATATTTTCAAAGGTTGTGAAAACAGTGAGCATGACCATATTAGGGACATTGTAAATTATTCCAGAGCTGATTTAATCTATAAAATGTATAGGCATAAGAGGCTAAAACTTATTGTTATATAGTAGTAATGAATTATTTTTTAACTTTTTATTTAATTTAATTTATATATGATTTTTATATTTAATTATTTGTTTATATATTTTTGTCTATGTCTGTCTCTTGTTTGTTTGTTTATTTATTTAACGTCACTTTATGCTACTGTGGCTAAGCGGATGATGCTACAGTGTGAGTTTTAAATTTTGCCTATCTAGGTTTTATTAGGATAGAGATCTTTAACGAGTACCTTCACCTTTTAATGTCCCCTCTGAAGGACGGCATAAATGAGGATTTTATACTCCCATTAAAAAAGCCTAGGACCACTTGTGGGTTTGAACCCAGGACCTTTAGCATAGGAGGCTGTTATGCTATCCACCCAGCTATAAGTGATCCCATCTGTCTCTTTAGAGGGTTTTTTGTTAATTTTCCCTCTATTATTTTTCTTATTTGTTAAATTATAACTTAATATTCTAACAATTGCTTACATGTAGAGTGTAAAAAAGCCCATTCGGCTTGAAACACTATTATATCTGTGTAACTTTAAGTTTTATGTAACTTTAATTGACAATAAAATACTTATCTTAATACTGATTTAAGATTAAAAGTTATGTAATTTACAATATATTAGAGATTGACTTCAATTACAAACCTGTAATGATGACCTGTTGTGAGCCCATCGACCTCGTAACTGTTGATGTGAGGTTGAATATCTTCATTGGAAGTCATCCATTGCCCATGCTTACCGCTGGAATCAAGGTCCTGATATTGCACTTTGAAAAACTGTATCGGCAACCCAGGATTTGGTGGAACTGACCATCGTACCATCACTGATCTATTGCTCAGCCTAGTGATGTTTGGTCTCGTAGGTGGGATCATAACTATAATAAATAATAAGGAATTAAAGATCTATTGAAAGATATAGACTTCTACTAAGAGAGTAAAAATGTCCTAGATATAATAATAATTAATATACAAATAATTTTGCTAGGACGAAATAAGGGTTTGACCTACGTTTGGGATCCCCTTACAGTGAAATTTGATCTAATTGGAAGAAAAATGTATTCACTAATGAAGACTAAATAAATTTTATTTTAATAATATTGTCAATATTGATGATGATTTTCCATTATTAACCTATTTATAATAAATATTCAATACTCTTAAACAACAAGAGAATTGTCATTGCCAACAATGTTAAAGACAAGCTAGTACCAATATGATTAATAGTTGTTTTAATTTAATAAAAACTTGGCCTGTTTTGAAATCAAGTTTTCAATTTGAACTGAACAGTGAATTATAATTTACCATTATTACGATGCTTCTTTTCTCTCCTTCTGTCTTTACTTTTTCTTGGATGATCTTTTTTCCGCCCTCGACCAGGTCCTTGTGTGGTTGAAGATTCCATTTGTTCTAAAGAAAATGAAAACAAATATGTGTTATACCAATCTAAATTCATTAATCGTAATCAACTAAACTAACATAATGTTTCACTTAAGTTTATTAATATATGAACTATTAAATCTTTTAAATATGTAGTGTCAAATGGAACAGTAATTCTGTTTCAAATAGATGGTTTAATCAGTATATAATTCACAACATGATTTTAATTGTTTTATCTTTCTTTATAATATTCTCTCTAATAAAAATTGATAAATACAAGTGCATTATTAACGCATTCAGTGCGGAAGGATAAATCCTTAACTATCCACAAGTGTGACACATGGTCAATTAACCCCGTGTAGTAACTATCCACACGTACATCACAAGGTCAATTGGCTCCGTATTCTTTTCTTACATTAAATGTATTCAGCCTCCTGAAAATTGATTAATTTAGGCAAAATCATTTGTTTTCTCACTTCATAGGTTTAGGTGATCATAATCATGGCAGCAGGACGTTAATTGATTCATTAAAAAGTTAATTAACCTCATCAAAGTTGTACTCATAAATATTTTTTTTAAATTTATTTATTAGGGTTTTTCAACCACAAGGGTCATTTGCACTCTATTTTTTTAAAATTAAAACACTTTATCACTTCATGAAATAAACAAGAAATGATTTGAATTTAATAAACAATAAATGACTTTGATTTTTTTGTGAGGTTCAGTCAACCTCTCACCACCTAAACATAACCTTTTTCAAACTTCAGGAAAATTAAAAAAAAAAAAATTAAAAAAGAGGCTCCCTTCCGCTCATCATTTAAGTGACTCACCATTTTCCAGAAGAATGACCACGCCTTTTGAGCCCATTCCATACTACAGATCGAAATTCAAACCTCAGTGCGGCACAGGGTCATTCAACCTCGTTCTATTTTTTATCTGAATATGCAAGATTATTGAAGTTTTTAACATATAGACATGATTGGTTTTAACTCTTGGAAAGGTCCAAAGCTGAAGAAGGTTCAAGCATTTATGAAATTTTATCTCTTACATTCCCAGCACTAATGGAAAGTTAGACACAGGATCAATTGATCCCGTACCGCACATAACGTGGTAATGAGTAAATTAGAAGGAATATATCGCAATAAATAAAAATTACTCTTATAAAAATCTATAAGTTTTAAGTTAGCTAAAGAATATGAAGACTTTACAAGTAAATTTTTAAAGAATCGATACAAAATTATGAACAAAATTATATAATTTCGAAGCTGAATAAAACTGGTACAACAATACTATTGTTAAAAACATTTAAAATATCCTAAATTAATTAATTGTACTAAATTAAATAGCTTATGGTAGACAGAATAAACTAACCATTACTATCAATTTCTGGAAGGTAAGGTGGCAGATCTCCTGCTGTAACTTGAGTCGGTGACACCTGAATCATAGCGGCACCAAACGTGACTCCTGCAGCATTCGTTGCGAAGCACTGGTATATTCCGGCATGCTTTTTCTGAATCTTTTTAATGATGAGGTTACCACCTATAATTCAAAAAGTAAAAAAAATATTATATAATGATCAAAATGAAAAATTAGTTTTAAAATTTTTATAAAAATCTTTACAAGACAACCCCTATTGCATATCCATTCAGTTTACAATGACTTGTTTGTTTATATTAATAGTTATTTATGGGGCTCAACTTCAAAACCAGGTCATTATTCTTCTTTTAAAAGGCTGTCTAATAGTGCAAACACAAATTTGTCAAAAATTGGCCAATCACAAAAGAAATCAATTTATTTTCATATTTTACAACTTTCGGCCTTTAGGACCATACTCAAGTATCTGTAAACAAATATTTTTATGATATTACTATACATTTTACAACTCTTTCAACTTTCAGATATATTATTTTATTAATAGTGTTTTTTTCCTTAAACACAGCCCTAGAGGCCGAAATGTTGTGAAGTATGAAAATTAATTAATTTCTTTTGGAATTTTCCAAAAAATATATCTTCCAATAGTTCATTATGGATTAAGCTATTTATAATCAGAAAGTTTATTTATTCAAATGATTTAATGTGTATTTTGGATGATCTAAATCATTATCCATATCAGAAGATCGACTGTAACATATGGAAAACCTTCTATTAAATTTTTAAGGAGCTTAGAAGTGACATGGTCTAGTAGATGGGGCACTGGTCTACTGTTCTCTGGATCCCAGGTTTGAATCCCTGCTCTGTCAGAATAATTATGTATTCTATTATTTCAGTTATGGGAAGACCCTGGGTCTAGAGACCTTCCTGGGTCATACACAACCTCTATAAAGTGGGTACCGAACAATTGGAGAAATAGACAGGCAGCTGAGCATGATCTTGGCTTAATCACCTTATTGCACAGCCATTGTAGTTAGTAAAGAAACAGTATGAATCTTTATGTGTATTGAATCCAAGACTTCATGGTATGTAGAGGTACCGATTTATTTATTTATTTGTTTTTAGGCATTTGAAACAAAGCCTTTTGCTCAGATTTTTCATGGCATATGAATTCCTAAAGATTATATTAAAAATCTCAAATAAATGGGGGTAACTAGTTTTTACTTTCACTTATTTTTTATGATAAACAATGAAATTTAAGCATTAACAGAATATAATATTCACAATCAAACTTGGATTATGTTACATAAAAATTAGGTAATAAATATAACAAAATAATCTTTTCATGTACAAAATAATAAAATGTAGCTATAAAATAGTATATTACAATAAAAAAAATTAAAAGAGTCTGGTTGAAATCAGAAGTGACTAGCAAAAGCTTTTGACATTTGGTTTTGAAAACACGAGCACTTTCGCACAAGATGCCAATGTTATTAGTGAACTCATAAGCGATTCTCTCATCATACATGGGATAGTTGCATAATATAAATAATTAGTACAGAGGTGTCCCTTAAAGAAAAACTTATTTGAGCGAGTGAAAACCAATGTATCATTGAATTTTATTTGTTTTCCTAGGAATGGGCAATTAATATTGGAATTAATCAGGTTAAAAAGAAAAATCAAGTCTTGATATTTTCTACGATTAACTAGAGTTGGCAGATTCAATTCAATCAAAATTATCTAATGGTATATTAAAGTATTTAGAGACAAATCTGAGAAATTTGTTTTGTATTCTTTCCAATCTATAGTAGGTATCCAATGTAGGTACTATACTGGGGAGACCACATACAAGGCACAAAACCAATTGAGACGTTGATTTCCAAAAGGTACTAAAGGACATTTTTTACAAAATTGATTTTTTACATTTATCCTCATTTAGTTTTATCTAAATCTTAAATTTGATTGTATCTAATGAACACTCATGTCCTTTAATAACGTGATTTAGAAATGCTATTAATTTCTTAAGATACTTATTACACATTTAGTTTCATTCTAAATCATAACAGAACATTTCATTTCATAACTTTAATATGGTTTTATTAATATAGTAAAGATATAATTCTAGATTTTAATGCGAAAAGAATCAAATTAGCAGGTTTAATAATATAGCAATGAGAGATTTTCGCGCTTCCTGTAAAATTCTCCAGAATGGATATAGTACCTTTTGGAAATCAACGTCTCAATTAAGGGCCTTATTAAAAAACAGTAAAATATTTTATAACATTGATATCAGTAAAGTCTTTTGAGCACCTATAAATAAAACCAAGTACCCCAATGCATTTTTTACAGAGATCATTGATTGAAAACCAAATGTTACAGTCCTAACATGTTACCATATAATGCTATAACCTAAACTATTACCTTCCTAATATAATTATACTTAATCTGTTGCTTACCTTGAGGAGTTAGATGGCTGTCGTTAAGAATGGATTCGCCATTGAGGAACCAGGTGATGTTGGGTGCCGGGGAACCGCTTGCTTCACAGGTCAGTTCTGTATCACTGTCTTCTTCGACTACGGCATTGCTTGGACCTTTGCTTACCGTTGGAGGAACTGTTCACATTATCATCATATTAGTATATAAGAAAATAAAAAATTCTATAAATTAAGAACATATAATGTAAAGAAAGGATCAAACTAAATTACATATAGAATTACATGTTTTGTAAATAAATCCTAAGAACTTTTTGTTAATTTTTTTATATATTTTGCTCAGTAGAGGACTAAGAAAAACATTCTTATGTATATTTTGAAAAAATACAACTTTTTCCTATTTGTCTGGCCAAGAACAACATTATAATCAATTTAGCTACACCAAACAATATTTCTTTAACAGACATTTTTATAATAAATGATAATGCAATGGAGAAGTTAATTTAACAGTATCAGAGTGACCGCGTTTGATTACAATATGTAACTTACTCAATGTTATTCACAGGTTCTTGTAAAGAAATCAAGAAAATCATATTTATGATGACCAAAGTATAGAACAAAAAGTACATGAATATAAATAAATAGAAACTATCAAACTCAATTAATATACTGATTACATAAAAATAACTTTTTGAAATAATTTGTTTTACAGTTTTCTCACACTTTTATAATTTTCATGAAGTGACAATGGTTGACTGTGTGTATATATGAGAGAAGTTGGTTCAGGGTGCAGTCAATATAATACACAATTGTCAAGTTTGATTGTTGGTGACGCCTTCTCTGCTCACACAATCATCCTGAAGAAGGCCTATAATTTAGGCCGAAACGTCGGCACCAATAAATTAAGTTTACGCTTAATTGAGTGTTATTTGACTGCACCCTGAACCAAATTCTCTCATTTAAAATTTTCCTTAGAAGACCTAATCTACTAGATACTAATACCAATTATTAAATAAATATATTAAAATATTTATATTTTACATATGATATTTGTTTGTTAAATAATGTTAATAAATTGGGTACGTGCGTTGGCTATATATTGCATGTGAAATAAATACGCCAGGCTATGTATAAAAGGAAATGTTTAATTGAAATTAATAATACAAAATAAAATAATAAAATGAATGCAAAATTCTAATGTGGTAAAGTAATAACTCTGATTGAACTTAAATATTATAATTGTTAAATTAGTAATCTTTCAATGTTGTATTAATATTAAACGTAAGCTTATCTGCTGTCCCCCTGTGGGACTTGTCTTCTTTTCGATTATGAGTCTCTGCTGTCCCCCTGTGGGACTAGATGGTCACCCTGTGTGACTGGATGGAAGTCCTGTATGATTACGTACGCACTCACGACTCGACTACGACTCGACTGGGACTCGACTTCGACTGCGACATTTAATCTCCGACACTGTATAACGCTCGGTAATGCGCATGCGCGCCCTTCTGGTAACCGCGTAAGTTAATCAGCATTATTACTTCGTATTTTTTAAAAACAAATGAACCTTAAATAAACTAATATAAATTTATATAAACAATAATTATTATAGAATCACCAACATCCCGCCCACCTAAAACCGTATGGTTTTACAAGGAACGATATCATGAAATGTTGTTTAAAAAGGCAATGGGGATAATTTTGTGAACGAATCGTTTATGGCATCCTCGCTGATCTTTTATGGTAACTACTCTAGTAATATTGTCGTTTCCTGGATGGACCTGTTATATTTTGGCTAACTTCCAATTTAATGGGCTAGTAGAAGTATCAGGTAGTAATACAAAATCCCCAATTTGTGGTTGGTTGTTTGGCTGATACCACTTAATTCATTTTTGTAAAGTATGTAGGTATTCTACATGCCATTTTCTCCAAAATTGTTGCACAGTTTGTGATACAAGTTGCCATCTAGAATTAGAAGGCGCTTTGAAGACGGTCTATTTCCTTTCCACGAAAATTCTTTATCAAACTCATACCGTTGAGTAGCAATTATGAGTACTTCTCGAGATCTGTTAAGCTCCTGTAGCTTTAGTGCACCGTGAAATCTTATGATCGGATTCCTGATGTTATGTATAAATCTTAGAATATAGGCAAGGGTTCTGACAACTTTATTATAACGTGAATGATGATTCATCCAGTTTAAGATCATAAGATGATTACCGTCTGGTTGGTTATTGTGGACTGTATGTGTTAATATGGAACTAGGTTTTATTTCCGGTGCCTGATGTTTGTAAATATCTGGCTGCTGTGGTAATACGAGTGGATGCGTCTGTAGCCATAGCGGGCCCGCCCACCATAGGCTGTCATCTTTCAGTAATTCTGGAGTTGTCCCACGAGATGCCAAGTCCCCGGGATTGTCTTCAGATCGCATATGTAGCAAATCAGCTTCTGGTATGTCTTCAGGAGTTTCTTTGAATGGAAGGGCCACAATATATCTGCCAGTAGCATCACGATTGTATGTTTTCAAGAAATGTTCTTCACAAGGATCACGTTGGGCATAATCAACTGAACCTTCTACTTCTTCGATGGACCAGAATTTGGATAGTATGTCTTCATTAATCGGTGATTCTAGCACACAGTGGCACCTTAAGTTCGAAATGGAATTTACATTGGCACCTCCCATGACGATAAGTCCAAAATATGTTGGAAGAGCTTTATAATTATTTTCTAGAATGACCGGACTGCCAGTGATCATATCAATAAAACAGTCGTTTCCAAGGAGCATGTCGATCTCACGAGATTCCCAAAATTTTGGATCAGCGAACGGTTGTTCAGAAGACCCTTGTATAGGTTGAATTGCCGAAGTAGGTAGATCTCCCGTTAAATAGTCAACAATCAAAGGCTCGACTTCCAAATATTGCTCTCGATTGATCCTGGAATAAATGCGGCACTCCACCTTTCCTTTGACCTTAGGTACTGGAACACCTCCTGCTCCAAGTGGTTTGTGAGTAGTTGCATGCCAAGAGAGACCTAACCTTCTAGCGCATTTCGTTGTCATGAGAGATAATTGAGATCCACAGTCGACTAAGAAGCGAACAGGTTGAAGTATGTTGTTTGAATTGTGAATGAGACCAATGGCAGTGCCTAGAAGTACCTGTGCAGGTCCCGTCACACTACCAACCAGCGTTGATGTTCCTGGTTCTACCTTAGAACCTCTTTGCTCAGAGGCAGATGAAATATCTTGGCTATTCACAACTGGAGAAGAGTTTTGATTGACTGGAGGGTGTACACTTGATCCCCTATTTACATGAAGCCATGTATGGTGTTTACCCTGACAAATTTGACAGCGACCTAATGCTAGACATACAGATGTTCGATGACCTAGTTTGAAGCAATTGAAGCAAACGTTTTTATCCTTTAAGAAAGATATGCGTTGAGCAGGCGTTTTAGATCGAAAAATAGGACATTGAATTAAGATATGAGACTGTTTACACGAGCATACTTGTGATTTGGATTGATTGGAAGGTGTAGAAGTAGTTGCAAGAATGTTTGTCTTAGGCCTTTGTTTAAATGAATTAGTGATCTTAGGATCACAGAGCTGCATGGCTCGACTCCTTCCCTGCACGAAATCTACAAGTTGTTTAAAGGTGGGCCATTCAGTCGTTACTACCTCTACTTCAAAATTATGTCTGGTTTCTTGATCAAGTTTTTTCAGTGCTAAAGTCAACCATAAGAAGTCAGCTTGGTCAGGTATATCGATTGATCGAAAAGCTGCTATACTTTCAGCTACCACCCTTATAAAGGACTGGAGGGATTGAACTGTTGGCGCTCCCTTATGAGAGGAAAATTCCAGAATTTGATCAATATATGCAGTGGCAAGTAATCTTTTATTATTGTATCTGTCCGTTAAGGCATCCCAAGCCTTTTGATAGTTTGGTTCATCCAAACTGAAAGGAGCTATAAGAGCTAACGCTTCACCCTGGACTGATGTATTCAAATAATGGAATTTTTCAATAGTCGGGATATCATCATTTGTATGAATCATGCTAACGAACAGTTGTTTGAATTTAGGCCAGTCTTGAATTTTGCCGTCAAATTTTGGTAATTCTATCCGAGGTAATCTTCGATTGCTACACACTCTAGAAGAAACGTTTTCAAATTTTGAATTATCTCCCTCATGTCTCGATTGTTGGAGTTCTATAATTTTGTAATAAAGAGCGTTAATTTCCCCTCTCTCTTTTATATCATCATCCGTCGGAAACAAGCTATCTTTTTCCGAAGTAATAGCTAGGAGTTGACATTCCTCAAACTTTTTTAAATAATTAGATTTGATCGATTCAGAAGTTGGAGCCATAGCCTTAAAAGTATTTGCCATCCCCTCTTGTTGTGACATGCCTACATTATAAATCTGAGCAAGATCTTTACGCAATAGTTTAAGAGCAGCCCGAATGCCTTTAATTTGTAATTCTGGGGAAGCCATGTTGGTGAAACTTCACAAATTATAATCAATATCGACTAACAGTTTCCAATTGATTAATGAAAATTAAATGTTAATAATTAATTTGATTATTAATTTTCATCTAATAATTAATTATTCAATAAATCAAAAAAATAACCATCTATAAAATAAAATAAATCTCTAAAATAACAATCCTTTCAAAATATTGTATATAGAAAATTATAGTGGAGCTGTAATCCTAAATATATAATGTAATTAATAAGAAAAGAAATGCCTGTGTAAAAAATAAATTAAATGATAATAATCTATGTACAATAATCCAATAAATACATGGATTAAAAATAAAAAATAAAACACAAAATCAATCTAAAACTAATATTTTAAATTAATTTTTAAACCTCAAATAATTAGTTAAAATAATAAAAACAATTCTTTATATTAATGAAAATAAACAATTCTTAAATTCAAAAATAAATGTTTCTTAAAATAAGTATAAACAACTAAAGTGTTGGGTATTCAGTATTACTGTTATCATGTTGATATCGAATTAATGTTTAAAACTTAATACTCTACTAGTATAGATAATACCGATATTCTTACTGCACCTGCATCTGTTTACATCAATTGTTACAGGCAATATCTAACACACGCACATAACCATTGCAATAAAACTCATTATTAATTTTAATTTTCATCCGGTCCGGAGATTGACCAAAAAATGTTTGTTAAATAATGTTAATAAATTGGGTACGTGCGTTGGCTATATATTGCATGTGAAATAAATACGCCAGGCTATGTATAAAAGGAAATGTTTAATTGAAATTAATAATACAAAATAAAATAATAAAATGAATGCAAAATTCTAATGTGGTAAAGTAATAACTCTGATTGAACTTAAATATTATAATTGTTAAATTAGTAGTCTTTCAATGTTGTATTAATATTAAACGTAAGCTTATCTGCTGTCCCCCTGTGGGACTTGTCTTCTTTTCGATTATGAGTCTCTGCTGTCCCCCTGTGGGACTAGATGGTCACCCTGTGTGACTGGATGGAAGTCCTGTATGATTACGTACGCACTCACGACTCGACTACGACTCGACTGGGACTCGACTTCGACTGCGACATTTAATCTCCGACACTGTATAACGCTCGGTAATGCGCATGCGCGCCCTTCTGGTAACCGCGTAAGTTAATCAGCATTATTACTTCGTATTTTTTAAAAACAAATGAACCTTAAATAAACTAATATAAATTTATATAAACAATAATTATTATAGAATCACCAACAATATTCATATTTAAACAGCTTATATTTAAAAAAAAATGTTTATTAACTATCTACTTCAGATTGATTTATTATGCTGTGTACTAAATAGCATGCCACTGTATTTGGGCAGCATGATGGGTAATAAACCATTTTCCTCTCACTCTTTCTCTATATACTCTCTATACCTATCGATTAGGTATTTTATAATAAAACCAATATTTTTTTATAATTTAAATCGGTAATAATTCTTTCCTTTGTAAACTGCTTAGTTGTAGAAAAAAAATGTATTACAGATTAAATAAACTTTTGTTTTTACTTCACCAAAAACGATCTTCATTTAAGAATGGCCTGATATGTGAGACAGTGAAGGCCATTTCAATGTTTTACTGTTTTCAACATAGACATTTTTTAGTTATTTTACACATCATTCACATCACTTACTCCTAGCAACCAATATAACATATTCATAGAATAATAAATTAAAGTATTTCTAACTAAATATTAATTAAGCTGACCTTGTACTTCAAGAGTTATTAATTGAGCAATCATCGGCGGGACACCATTCTTAAGCTCGCAGACATACTGGCCCTGATCTTCCAGCTGGACTCCAGCTATCCTCAGGCCTCCTGGAACCTGCTCGCTCCTTCCGAGCGGTAGAACGCTGTTCACTCTTCGCCAGCTAACAACAGGAACTGGATTGCCGATCCCGCAGCACTCCAAGCTAATGTTCTGACCTATTAGTTTACACATAATTAGTAATAACATTTAAAAAAAATTAGTTTAACAAAAAAAAAAAAAAAGGTATATTTTAGTAATAAAAATAAATGTGTATGATGCTCCAATGAGGCTGCTGAACATAGTAGAAAATACTGACTGAAGGTTGTATTTACAGTACTTCCCAAAGCTGTGAATATACATATTGCTTCAAGGCAGGGCAGAGTTTTAAATAAAAGAAACAAGTGAAAACAGCTAAGAGTTGGGACTGGATTTCCATATTACAGTAAATTTCTTTATCTTATTTGTGATACTTTTAAAATAAATTATATATCTAGCCAAAAATGGAAGAAAGGCCTTGAAGACCTGAATATCAGTATACATTAAAATAAGTATTTATTAGCGGTGTGTTGATCTTCATGCAACTTCAACTATAATTAAAAGTACTTTAGATGAAGCCATTGAGAAAATTCAGCTATACTGTTTGAATAAAAAAGAGATCTAGCTGATAAAAGAACACTTCCCGTAAGTCAATTTTATTGAAACATTTTAATTTCCTTAAAAATGAATTCTGTTGGAAAACTCAGATATGAATATTGTCATGATTATCATACTTTTCCATACTACGAGGCATGTTTTTTAAGTAAGTACCGTTTTGGAATTAAAAAAAGACGTGCAAAGATATCGCAATAATTTTATTTTTACATGAAATACATGAAAGCCTGTACCTTAGTCTAGTTTTCTACATAATGTGCATGAATTTTGAGGCACCAGGTGTTTCTTCAAGTGCAGGAACAAATGGTAGTCGCTGGGCACCATATCAGGGCTATATGGAGGATGATCTAGAGTTTCCGATTTGATGAGATCTTTGGTCCGATTAGCCACATGTGGACGGGCATTGTCATGCAGTAAAACGATACTCTTACTCAACTTGCCACATCTTTTTAAGACGATAACAAAGTCAAAACATTTGTGATGCAGAGGTTAACAAGTCAAGCAGCAGAATTTTTTGAGGAGGGTATTCGAAAACTGGTGCCGTGTTATGACACGTGCGTCAAAATTCATGGAAATTATGTAGAAAAGTAGATTAAAGTACAGGCTTTCATATAAAAGTAAAATTATTGCGATATCTTTGCACATCTTTTTTTAATTCCAAAACAGTACTTACTTAAAAAACATGCCTCGTATATATATCTCAGAATAAAAATATGTTATATCAATTTTTTTTTAAATATTTACATAATACTCAACTGCTAATATTTTTTTTTTCGAATGGAATTTTTAAGAACTTAAAGTTTACCGACCCAAGAAAGGTCAAGAGTAGAGACTGAATTTGAATGTAGTAGCACATTTAATCTACTTAGATAGAGTACTTTTAAAACCAATTATTCATCCAGTCCATAAAGACAAAATTAATTTAAGTCGCACAATTTTAGCCTTGAAGGCCTAAAATTTAGGTAAAAATGACAGTATACATTAAAATAAGTTTTTGTTATTGGTGCGCAACAATCTTAAGCGACTTCTACTATACTTAAAGGTACTTTAGAGGTAGTCACTTAGAAAATAAGCAATACTGTTTTAATATGGATGAGAACGGTTTGAAGTACAGTGATAGAACAAGTTTAATTAACAGCTTGAACTATGTTTTAAAAGAAAAAATAAGGTTAATATGACATGATAATACAATATGACAATGCCTGATGGTCAATTTTATTTAAAAAGTTTAAACAAAAATCAAATTATGGATACTCCACAGATGTATCAGATCAGATTCAAGCATTATCATGAGCACTTCTCCTTGATATTAATCTCAGATAATAAGTAAGTATAGATAATATAACAATTTCTAAAACAATTACAAATTTTTCGTACATAAATTGTAATAAACTAAAATTTCCTGACCTGCTTGAACAGTGTACTTCGTCTGTGGTTGGTACAAGAACCTAGGTGATCCTGATTCGTTAGATTTCTCCACTTTCAGAATAACTTTCATGGGAGAGTTGATCACCATCCCGGTGATGTAGTTGGTAGCAGTACAAGTGTAGACACCAGAGTCTTTAGCCGTGACGTTTGGAAGTATCAGTGTGCCAGTAGTGGCCAAAGTGTTCGAAGATTCTGTAACAGATATTTTTTAGTTAATAGAGTTTTACACCATATTATAGAGTTTTTAACATACCTGAAGTGAAGTACATCGAGACACTAACCTGGCATTATTGTGCCGTCTTGAAGGTACTGAATCACAGCTGGAGGTTTGGAAACAGGTGGTGGGCAAGCTATGGCGACTGTGTTTCCAGGGGTAACCCTGACTTCCTTCTGCGGCTGGTAGAGGAACGGTTGCAGTTCTGCCAGGGTCAGCCTAGCTGGCGTCGAAGCTAAGGCAGAGGCTCCAAACCAAGCAACACACTGAAAAACATAATTATTTTAAGTGACTTGAAGCCTTGAATATTGGTATTTAAGGTGAGGAAATAGTTAATATCATTTCCAAAATAACTACTCAAGGAAGTAAATAAACTTAGAACACTACTACATATAGCAACTAACACAATATTCGTGATTTACTGTAATAGATTATTATTAGTAACAATAGAAAAATAATAAATAAAGAAATAAATTCTTTATTATCCTGGAACAAGTCACTTTAGAATAACACTAACATAATATATAAATTGGGCATCAGAGTCTTAGAGTAATTAATTATTTATAAACATGTTAACTAAAACTAATCAAAAACAGACCTACACAAACATGTAGAAAATAAAATAAAATAGAGTCTTATTTACAATTTCGTTATGACTGGATGGTAATGAGATGAATGAAGAGAGTTGGAGGGACGAATAGAAAGAGGAATAGAATTCAATAGGATTAAGGATTGGATAAGAAACAATCTGTCAAAATGTGCAGATTGGTGGAACGTTGTGTATAAATCTGATGGTCTAGAGCGTGTATAGTGAGAACGGACAGATGATTTAAATTGTAAAAGTTCGGAAATGTATGATGGACGGCGGGATTAGATAACTTGGTAAAGGAATGATGCAAGGAAATACTCGCGACCATTGGAAGGGTAAAGCCTCGTCAACTATGAGTAAAATATACCATAGATGGATATGAGTAAAATTGACCATGAATCACTTTGTGATTAACCATCATCAAAATTCAATGATTTTTTGTACAAAAGGGTTGAATTCTTGGAATGTGAACTTAACAGGATGGTTTTTCAAAGTTTTTTAAAATAATTTTAAATTCTCTCTTCGTATTTTATCTTTCTTCTGAGTATTTCTTTATTCATGTATGTATTCATTATAGTAAGATACAAACTTAAACAAAATAATATTTATTTACTTATTTGGAGTCCCTCAAACCTTATGTTTGAGTTTTTCTGTAAAGGTTGAGAATATTCATAAAGATGATGACTTATGCCCTTTTGAAAAATAACAGCGAATTCTTAATTTTAGTTAAGCTCTTTATTTACTTAAATAAAATAAGTTTGTTAAACTTCTACCATTTTATTTTCTAAGAATACAGAAAACTGAAACCTTATGTATATCATTCAATGATTAGGTCAAAGAATGTCAATAAAATTATTAAGGTTGATTTAGGGCTGAATAATTCTTCCATTAATACTGATCTTTTATTTCATGACGTTTCGGGATATTCTCCCATCTTCAGAAGTCTACAAAAATTTTTTTTAAACAATTTACCATCACATTAAAAATCACTATAATGAAGTGAATGGTTTAAACAATTTATAAATTAGGAGTCAATTGATAACAAACATTTTAAAACTATTAATTAACAAATTTTAAATCATAAGGAGGCAATAAAACCATAGAGGCTATATATATCAATAAAAATATAGATAAAACCGTGAATTTTAAAACTGACTCATTTAAGTTACCACTATTCCGATACTCTTGCTCAGATCTGAAGTGTTTAGAATTTGACTTGGTTTTTATTTTTTACCTGGCTGAAGGTGTGACTAGTTAAATGTTGGATTACAGAATATATAACGAGGTAACTTTATAATATTTATTTAACTAAGTACTGTGTAACATTGTTAAATTTTTGCTTTTATTGCCTCCTTATGATTTAAAATTTGTTAATTAATAGTTTTAAAATGTTTGTTATCAATTGACTCCTAATTTATAAATTGTTTAAACCATTCACTTCATTATAGTGATTTTTAATGTGATGGTAAATTGTTTAAAAAAATTTTTTGTAGACTTCTGAAGATGGGAGAATATCCCGAAACGTCATGAAATAAAAGATCAGTATTAATGGAAGAATTATTCAGCCCTAAATCAACCTTAATAATTAAATGAGATCTTCCTTGTTTAGAACATATTGATATAAGTCAATAAAATTATTTTCATAATGGTTCATTACATAATATTATTACCATGCATGTTGTAACATTTCAAAAGACAATTTAAGTGTTGAGGAGAAGCTGATTTGAGGTGCAGTCAAGATACTTTAATTAAGTAAACTTAAACATTCTTATTTCATGGCAATTCAAGTGGTTTGGATGAGGACAAGGACCTCTTAAGATACTAAAAGCTTGGGTGACAGGGAGGAGACCACAAGGGCGTTCCAGAGTTTCGTATCAGGAGTTCATGCAGAAGATTGGTGGCAAAAAGAAGAAAATCCCTCAACCAAATGAAGCGGTTAAGAGTCAAACAGCTGCTGAATAGAAGCTCCTCGAAGCTTCAAATGGCATAGTGAGGAAGATAACAAAGGAGAAAATACTTCGTAACAAGATATTATTCAGGTGAATGTATTTTCAAGTAATCCATTTTTGTTTTAAGGCATATTTTTACAACCCTTGTTATATTCAACAACACTTATTTTACTTACAATAGTTGATATTCAGTAGCTATCAAAGTGGTATGGGGCTGTTGCTGGAGATTCCAGTTCTCATGTTTTTTAGCTCAGCCACAAAAGTTTGAAACTTGCGAATTTTTCTGTGCATACTAAACTGGTGAGCCATAATTGGGTACAGCTATGTCTATTATTTCAGCTGTCGTCTTATTACTATCAAATCAGTACGATAGTCAGATCTATTGTGCGAATTGTATGGATACGACCTTAAGGATTGTATAGTATTATATTATTATGGGAGCGGTGTGGCCAAGTGGATAGAGCATTAGGCATCTGTTCTCCACGTCCTAGGTTCAAATCTTGGCTGAGGTAGAATTATCTATTCTCTTATTTCAGTGGAGTGACCCTGGGGTATGGAGAACCTCCTGGGGCACACCCAGCCTCTATTAAGTGGGTACCCAAAAGTGAGAAAAACCTTGGAGGCCTAACGTGATTTCGGCCTAATCACCTCCTTGGAGGGCCATTAGCTTTGAAACAGTTTGAATCTAAATAAGTACTAAACCCGAGACCCTTCAGTGGTGCTAGAGGTACAAGTTTTTATTATTATTATTATTATTATTATTTTCATTTATTGAGATTTACAACTTTATTAGTAAATACATCAAGTAAAGAGAAAATGCCCATTGGCATCACTCCAATTATTATTATTAAATACCAAATTTAAAACCTGCAAAATTTGACTATTAATTAACTACTAAATTATTAATTACTCCAATATTATGTAGGCACTGGGTGTAATCAAATAAATAATATTGTGTCAAAACAACATGGCTAGAATCTTGTCAGGACAGGTTGAATTCTATTTTGTGGCAACTCTGCAGAATATTTCATGGCCTTCACAATTTGGCTGGAATAGGTTGATAATTAGCCTTCTTTGTTTTAATACAATGTAGTAAGGATGTCTTTAGAATTCTTATCTGAAAAAAACTATCTCCTGATTTTTTATTATCTAAATTATAAAGGTTCAAAATTATTCAGTATCTTTTGATTTGAAGATGACATATCAACTAAACAATTTAGCAGTTACTAATAAATAAAACAATAGTAAGTATTATAAACATATAATAGTGGTATTATAATGGGGCAGGTGTTCATTCCTAATGATCATTTTTGAACAGCTGCCTTCTTCTTGGCGTTCGTCGAAGCTTCACCTTGAGAGGTCATAACCATGAGGTCTCTATCTCTATGGGCAGGTCCGTTCAGGAACGAGCATTGGATTGGGGGCAACAGCGCCGCTTCTAAATATCCGTTATAGATTTAGATCTCTGAGGCTATGGAACCGGCCGGCCGATGTCTGGGCATTAAGGTTAAACATTCGAATCTGTTATTAGATTAAATAAATCAAATACATAAATAACAAGGCGCATAGACGAAAATTTCACTAAGGAGCAAAACATTATTAATTGCCTTGAAAATAGTAAGAAAGCACTAAGGATGTAATAAACAAATAAATATTTGAATATAACGTTTAAATGATTAGTAAGCATGTGCTTATATTTAGTGGAGCCATCCCCTACTAAAAATTATTTGGACAAATGGAAATAATAAAAGATAAAACAATAAAATAAGGTATTAATAAAAGGCGAAGTTAGAGACTGTTTTTGCTTCCAAGTACTTTAATAATTTAAAAAATCGATCATTATATAGTGGTTGAGCTTCGCAAAAATATCTTATATATTCAACCCACTTGGCGGTTCCTCACTACAATTTTCAATTCCTCGTTTACGAAAACCTAACGTGCGCCCTTGAATCTATTAGATAAGAATAAATATTTGTTCATGCGTTGTTAAATAATATATTACGTAAATATTTAGTACCCCAGAAGAAGGTTTACAAATACCTTTATATACACTTTGACAAAGAACCATAAGCGTGAAATCAACACGACTTTTGCTAATGTTTAAATTTATATTGGAAGATTAGACATATCAAAATAATTTATTATAATTTAACACATAACATGTAACATAATCCACTTTGAACTGCAACCTCCAGCTCATCCAACATATGGGAGCTTTTGCCATGTGACTATATCTAAACATCCTCCCCTTTAAGTATTGATACACTAACTAAAAATTTACAAAATAAATAATATGGATATTATAGCTCTAAGAAACATAATACAATACTAATATCTAATATAATACAAATACAGGAAACATTGATTAAATATACAAAAAAAAACAATACACCTATATACAGCAAACATAAATCAAGAACACAACATAATATAAGATACAATAAAATATAAACACTAATCTAAGTAATTTACAAAAATTAACAGTTTTAGACAGAGACTGACAAGTGTCTTCAATCTGGAAATCTTACAGGCCTTCTTATTATTCTTCCTGACATAGTTTGGTAACCTTCATAACCTTCATGGTTAACTACAAAATTATTATCAGCATTATCTCTCCCCTCACTACCCAAACTATCCTCAGCTGTTACATTCAGGTTATCCCCATTTTCTAAATCATCATCACTATTCATTTCAGATAACTCTAAATCATTGTGATTAGTTTTAGCTAGCTGGGGTTGAAAATTTATATCATCCCTATTTAAAGCTATCTCAGAAAATGGTTGTTCTTTGAATTTTCTAATAAACCTAGAATTTCTCCTAAACTGTTTCCCATCGATATCAACTATGTAAGATCGGAAATCTAATTTTTTTACAATGAACCCCGGAGACCATAATTTCGTAAATTTGTTTTGAATCAACACAGGTTCACGAGGAACAAAATTATCGGGAGATTTAGAATTCTTGTCATATACAGTTTTTTGCTTATCTTTTTGCATACTACTATTATTATTTATGGCAGGTTTTGGAAGAAGGTCATCATTGCGAATTGGTAATTTGGTTCTTAGGTGTCTACACATTAATAATTGAGCAGGAGAACTAGTTAAACCTGCTACTGGTGAGTTTCTGTAATTTAGAAGGTATAAATTAAAATCTTGGCCACTAACCTGACATTTTTTTAACATAGATTTGACAATACCAACGTACTTTTCTGCAAGGCCATTGCTCTGAGGATAATGAGGGCTTACTGTTTTAATTTCTGTAGCCCATTTCTGCCCGAAATTTTTAAACTCGGCTGAGCCAAAAGGGTTGTTATCTGCAATAATGATCCTTGGAATGCCAAATCTTGCAAAAATAGGCTTGAGTGATTCTATGATAGTTGCACTCGATTTATCTTTTATTGAGATTACTTCCACCCATCTAGAGTAGTAATCAACAAGGATTAAAAAAAAATTCCTGCCAAATTCAGCTATGTCAAGCCCGACCTTATAAAATGGGATATTCGGAATATCATGAGGTAGCAGCTCTTCTTTATTTTACTCCGTTGAAAGGTTTGGCACACAATACAACTTGAGACCAAATTAGTAATATCTGACATTATTCCTGGCCAATAAAAAAATTTTTTTACAGTGCTCTTTATTTTGTTTAATCCTAAATGGGTCTCATGCAATAGACTTAAAATAAAACGCCTTAACGCAGCAGGGACAATTAACCTATTCTCCAGATAAAATAAACCATTTTCTTCAAAAATATTATTACGAAGCTTATAAAAATGAACTACTTCGGGAGTCACAGATGATTTCAGCTTCGATGGCCATCCATTATGATAGAATTCAGCTATCTGTGAAAGAGACGAGTCTTTTTGGGTTTCTACCACAAATTGAGAATATTTATCCTCCGTGAAATTTATCGTAGCTCCTAAACAATGCACCCTCTCCAGCATAGATGGATCATCATTAGAGTCAGATTTTACAAAATTACGGGACAAAAAATCTGCTATCTACATATATTTTCCCGGAAGGTATTTTAACTCGAACTGATAAGGTAACAGCTTCAATCTCATTCGTTTTATTCTACTATTGACTATCTTATTTATATCCTTTGAAAAAATCGATGTTAGAGGGGAATGATCAGAAAAAACAGTAACGCTAATATGACCGTAAACATATTTATGAAATTTTGTGAATGCATACACAATAGAAAGCATTTCCTTTTCGATCTGTGCATAGTTGCACTCGCAATCGGTTAATGACCTGCTAGCGAAAAGAATGGGTTTACCCTCCTGAAAAAGTGCACACCCTAGGGCATCCTTGCTGGCATCAGCTTGGATTTCCACCGGTTTAGTAGGATCAAATGACCTCAATAGTGTGGCATTTCCAATAAGCTCTTTTAATTCAAGGAACTTCTCATCATGATATGAAGTCCATAACCATTCTGAACCCTTTTTTAGTAACAGTCGGAAAGGAGATAACACCTGTGATAGGTTAGGTAAGTGGCTACGCAAAAAATTCACCATTCCCAACATTTTCTGCAATTCCTTGACACTATTAGGTGCTTTTAATTCCTTAATAACACGTATACGATCAGGATCCGGCCTATGCCCCTTTTCATTAAACAAAGATCCCAAAAATTTAACCTCTTTAACAAAATACTGAACTTTTTCAGGATTGAATCTAATATTATATTTTCGAGCCACACTCATAACATTGTCCACAATGCCCTGTAATTCTTCCTCAGAGTCTGCAGCACACAGGATATCATCAAAGTAAACTATTACTCCCTGTAAATGACCAAAATACTTTTGGGTCAATTTTTGGAACAATTCAGGCAATACTGACAAACCAAATGGTGCTCTAAGATATTTATAAGTACCAAAAGGTGTACTAAATGAGCACATATTACTCGAAGCTTCATCCAAAAGCAGTTGATGGAAGCCCTGTTTTAAATCGAAAAGGCAAAAAACTTTTTTATTTTCAAGTTTCACCGCAATATTCTCCATTGTTGGAATTTCATAATAATCTCTAATAAGGTATTTATTTAATTGCTGAGGGTCTATACAAATTCGCAATGATGAATCTTGTTTTTCTGTTATAACAATATTGTTAACCCACTCCCCTGGACTGTCAACCTTTGCAATAACCTTATTCTTTTCCAAATTTACTGAAGTTTCTTTTAATTTATCTTTAATTTTAAAGGGAACTCTACGAGCAGGGCTTGATTTTGGAATGGCACCCTCTTTTAATTTTAATGAGCACAAGTCTGGAAAACAACCTAAACCCTTAAAAATATCATAATTTTGCTTCAAAAATTCTGATAAGTCTGTAGTCTTAATATTATATACCTTTTTTATTAACTTTAAATCCAAACACGTTTGGAGTCCCATTATGGGAAAGCCTACATCTTGTTCCACAACAATGAATTCCGCTGTACAACATTTACCCTGAGCTCCTATCTGCAATTTAATAACCCCAACAGGTTTGATTTTGTATCCTCCAAATGCCTCCAACACAATAGTAGTTTTGGAGACATTAGAACTGTCCATTCCTAACTCATCAGTCAGTAGTTTCAATGATAAAACATTTGTTTCAGCACCTGTATCTAACTTAAATATAATTATTTTGCCGTTAATTTCTATATTTTCTAACCATTGACTATTTTTGTTTTTGTTTATTTGGTTTAGTTTGATGGTTCCGATACTAAAATCACCATCAAATGCCTCATTGTGGTCAGAAACACCCAGATTTTCAATTTGTTTTGAATTTCTGCCACACATTATGGCCCAGTGACCCATTTTATTGCACTTAAAGCATTTTTGGCCAAATGCAGGGCAACGATACCTAAAGTGCTTCTGCCCACAACGGGTGCAATCTATATATTTATTTTTATTTACAGTTTGTTGTTTATTATTGCTATTTACCACCTCTTTGCTGTTACTTGCCCTTGCCAACTTGAAGACTTCCTGCCGTCGTTCTTCCTGTCCCCTGATGATCCTTAAATTTTCCTCTGCCATTTCGACGGTTTTACAAAAATTAACAGTTTTTTCCAATGAAGGGTCCTCTCTCAAAAGTCTTTCTTGAGTACTTTTGTCATAAAGTCCAAGAATTATTTGGGATTTTAATAATTTTTCCTCCTGGTCACCGAATTCACAAGGTGCAACTAGAGATTTGAGATCCGTAAAATACCGTTCAATTGGTTCATTTGCTGCTTGCTTCCTACTAAAAAATTTATGAATCACCATTGTCTCATTTTTCTTTGGGGTACAATGCTTGTCAAGGACATCTAAAATTAAATTAACTGTTTCTGCACCTGGCTTTAATGTCGTTATTGTGGAATATAGCTTTAACCCCTCGGATCCCAACAAGTTTTTTAGCCGTGCTACCTGGACCTCTCTTGATTTTTTCTCAGTTTCTGTGGCCACAAAATAAATTTCCACCTCAGTCCGGAATCTTCTAAAGCTCTCGGACAGGTTATCCACATTAACTTCCAATTGCGAGGGTTTATTGAATTCCATAGTAGATGTTCTGTCACTTCTCTTTCTTCAGTTCACTAGGACGATTTCGACTGCGCCATGTTTAAATTTATATTGGAAGATTAGACATATCAAAATAATTTATTATAATTTAACACATAACATGTAACATAATCCACTTTGAACTGCAACCTCCAGCTCATCAAACATATGGGAGCTTTTGCCATGTGACTATATCTAAACAGCTAAGATGTGTTTAACCCTTGAAAATCTCAACCCCTAGTCTCAAGCCAATCGGCAAGCGGTTATAAATGTTGAACAATCAAACATAACGCAACTTATTCGGCTTTTCGAAACTTTTAGTTTAAATAATTTTAATTTCAAAAATATACATTGACCAATGTATAAACATATAATTTTTGTGCTTTTACACATAGAAATGAATGAGTTAGACACTACGACTTATCATAAAAACCATATCAGGCAAAAAACAAACAACCAATCAGTTATGAGCAAGTCAAAAACTACGTAGTCCCCAGGCCTATTCGAAAATAATGATAATAGGCTAAGAGAATCCTTCGCGTTCGATGCCAATACCACCAAACTTTGTTAGACCATTCAATCCAATTACTACCCGAACCCCAAAGATCTGACTTTAAACAATTCTCTTGCCTAGCTCATTTTAACTTTTTTTAGAATTTCGATCTTCACAAACCTTAACAACTTAGAATGCCCTTTTGAGCCGCCGTGTTATAACCATATTTATACTAGATACAAGCTCTGTAATTCGGTACTTTGTAACCTTCAAAATTCTCCAGAGGCCTCATCCCTCTTTAGACAAAAACTTTACATAGAAATGGTTTTAAGTTTAAGCGTAGTATATGCGATGGTTTATGAATAACCGTTCATATTTCAAGAACTAATATTACTAAGAGGTCTAATATTTGTTTATATTCCAAGGGATTAGAAGTTCTAAGTCCATTGGCAATACTTCAGTTATAGATAAACATATAATGAGGATCGACAGATCAAACTCAATTTTTACGTTTCTTCTGTGTTTTCAATATGAATTTGATTAAATAAGCATTCTTCTCTAAAGCCTAAATTCGTAGTTCATCCTTTAAAATAAACGACCACATTTCAAACCCGTGTAGAACCATCAGGATAAAAAGTATCATAGAAACGTTTATTTTGTCAGTAAAGTAATGAAGCATACCTGGTAATCTCCTTCTTGCTTCTCGTCCTCGAACTTGACGAGGAGCCTGGAGGTGGAGGTGGGCCTCGGGGGCGAAGGCGGCCGTGGGGCCTGCTGCAGCCAGTGGTCGCCCTGCCGCCACCGCACTGACTCCGCCGGCACGTTTACAGAGCACTCGAAGACCACGTCGTCCCCGACTGGAGCGGTGATTGGTTCAGGCCACCGTACGAACCATAGCCCCAGATCTGCAATCATATGTAGTCTTTTAGAGTCATCATCATTTATTATGTTATATATCTATATATATTACTTAGAAGAAAAGATCAATAAAAATTATATCAATAAAAGCATAAATACAAACTAGTCGATAAAGATGGCAATAGTAAAAATGGATATTGTTTAACTTCTGAAAGATACTACAAAATCCATTTGAAATAATGGCATTTGATGGATATGAGAAGGTATGTGAATAGCAAAGAGCAGTAGAGCGGTCAAAAAAGGAACGATCAAAAGTTTTAGTTCTAAGGGTAGGAATGTGAAGAACAAAAAATGACATGTGTTCGAAGTGAGAGGACTCAGGATTTCAATTTCAGGAGACTGTAGATGTAAAGAGCTACGAGTTAATGGTTGATTGAAGGTAAAACATGAGAAATATTGTCTGGGTGTGAAGGGAAGGAGACAATTGCCGTAAAATTAAATAACATGAGACCTTCTCTAGATATGAAAGAATAATCTTTAAAACAATGTTCGTAACTTGCTTCAGTCTTTCCTCGAGAGGCCTATATGCCACTCAGGAATAGTCAAAGTAAGAGATATTGAGCGAGCGATGACACGAGGAGCTTACCGGTTGATAGTGGAAAAAGGTACTTATTTAATGCGGGGATTACAAATTGGAGGTAAAAATAAAATAAAACAGAATAATGGCTATCAATCGGGGTCACCTGGGGTGTAATGGCTAGTATATTAAGCGAGGGATGACACGAGGAGCTTACAGTTTGATAGTGGAAAAAGGTACTTATTTAATGCGGGGATCACAAATTGGAGGTAAAAATAAAATAAAACAGAATGATGGCTATCAATTGGGGTCACCTGGGGTGTAATGGCTAGTATATTAAGCGAGGGATGACACGAGGAGCTTACAGTTTGATAGTGGAAAAAGGTACTTATTTAATGAGGGGATCACAAATTGGAGGTAAAAATAAAATAAAACAGAATGATGGCTATCAATCGGGGTCACCTGGGGTGTAATGGCTGGTATATTAAGCGAGGGATGATACGAGGAGCTTACCGGTTGATGGTGGAAAAAGATACTAAAATGTTTACCTAATACCGAGATCAAAAGTTGGCGGTAAATTAAAAAAACAGAATAATGCCCATCAATCGGGGTCACCTGGGGTGTAGTGGATAGCATAAATGCCTTCTATGCCAAGGCAGCGAGTTTAAAGATGCCATATGGCCTAGGATTTTTCAATAGCAGTAAAAAATCCTCAGTCTTAAAAAAATTTAGGACTCCCACTGTAGCGACGTTAAATGAATATATAAACAAACAAATAACGTTAACAATTAAAACATAATAATTTGATATATCTTCTGCAATTGTAAGTTTTCATGAGAACTTACTAATTTTTGTAAGGTTGGCCGTAATTCTATTTTTTTTCCACTTTTTACTTCAATGTAATTAGTTCGAGACAATTATATTGATATACATTATTCTTAATTGTTGAGCAGATCATTTTTTCAGGTACTTTACATGGTTCTTTATTACTTACTTGCCTTCCTGACTTCTCTATTCCAAGATACAAAAATAAAGGGCCCAAAATTGCAGAGCAACCCGACTAATGATTATTTTTGTAAATTCATAATATTAAGTTTCTGGTACCCAAAGAGGATCTTTGAATAATGACAAAAAAGGCAAGTGTTGAACTGAAGTTATTGGAAAAGGTGGGATTTGTTTTTGAACCCGAATACGTAATGTAAACATATGTGACAAGAAAATCATTTAAAGTTATGAATGTTTATTCGACCCTGCTCACTACGGTGACTCAACTGATTGAGGGGTCGGCTGAAATATTAAATCGATTAAAAAATGTATCAACCCGACGCCTCCTCGATGGACACTTCATGCATTGGAAATCAGCGAGAGGAAGCTCATGCATACCTCAAGCGTCAAAGCAAATTAGTAGATGTTACGTGGTCGGAAATCAAACTCTACTTTGCATTCACATCCCATCCCAATCAATCTTATTCCAATCCATACCTGACCAGCCTCGGGCGTCATTAGAAAAGCCAAGAAATAGTAATTAGATGTGGTCTGATCAAGATCTCGTCTTAGAGCATGCCTAATGCTCAGGCATTTTTAAATCACATGGATTATTATGTAATTCCATTATATTATATACATGTCCAGAATTCCATGCCGTTATGAAACACCAAATATTAATTCAATAAAGTACATTTAAACAACTCTAAAGTAATGTATAAGGAAGAACACTTGGATACAGCACTAATGTTCTCCGGGTCCCAAAATCGAATCCCGGCTGTGGCAGAATATTATTTATTCTGTCATTTCAGTCATGGGGTGACCCTGGAGTAGGGAGACCTTCCTGATCCACAAAGAACCTTTACAATGTGATACTCAAGAGCTCCGAAAAAACCTGGAGGCTGAACTTGACCACTGCCTAATCTAATCATTGCATGGGTGTTAGTCTGGAACAGTACCAATCTCTATATGTCCTGAACACAAGACCCTTCATGGATAAAAAATATACAAGTTTTGTATATCGTGGGTAGTTATTGATGATTCGCATACATGTATTTTGTTTTATTTCTTGTTTTTTTGTAATTGGTATTGCAATTCGAGCTCCAGATGGGCGAGGCATAACAGATCTGAGCACGTATGACTGATTAATATAGTAGAAGTTTGTTATGAATGCTTAAACTGGATTTTTATTAAATCTTAAACTGTTATGATAGCCACTACTCCACAGGAGGCCCTCAATGCATTTAACAAGATGTTTGAATCTGCCGGGTTTGAACCCGTGGCCTTGGGCATATTAAACTTTAACACCTTGCTGAATGCATCCAGGGTCACCTGTGGAGTAGTGGCTAGCATAACAGCCTTCTCTCCTTAAGGTCGCAAGTCTAAAACCAGCAGATGGTCCTATGTTTGTGCACCACAGATGACTCTTAAAAGATTTAATATGTGGAACTCGTAAAAGATCCCTATCTTAAGTAAACCTGGATAGGCAAAACTTAAGACTCCCGCTGCACCATCGGATTAAGCACAGTAACATAAAGTGACGTTAAATGGATAAACAACAACAAGATTTAATAAAAATGTTAAATTCTTGGTAGCAAAACCTCATTAAATTAACTGTATAAAATGGGTACAAGAAATTATGAAATTGACTGAAAAAATTATGAATTTGACTGAAAAAATTATGAATTTGACTGAAAAAAATATGAATTTGACTGAAAAAATTATGAATTTGACTGAAAAAATTATGAATTTGATTAAAAAAATTATGAATTTGAATGAAAAAATTATGAATTTGACTGAAAAAAGCTATATTTAACTGATTTATACCAGTGAATGTGGGTTGAGTTCAATAAAAGGTGATGGTTTATATTCGGTCTGCTCTCAGTAAAGATTATAGCTTCTGATTTGTTGGCGTTCGAACATTCATTGAAGATCCATGAAAATAGCCAAAGTGGGATAAAGTGACGTTAAATTAATAAACAAAGATCAATATTGAAAATGCGAGGATGTGGACAATATTTCATACCTCATATTGTAGAGTTTAACAAAGACTCAAACAAACTGAGAGTGAAAGAAACACCCACTTAATAATTTTTATTGTGTTATATATTCTCATATAATATTTAGAACTTTATACCTACATACGAATTGCGAAAAATCTGTCACTATTGGGAGCGAGTTTTGGAGATCGGTAAAGCTTTAAAAAGGGTCTAAACTTCAAGTAAACATAACGAGAAAAAAAACAAGATAATCTCGGTTATGTGCTACGTTCGATCTAGTTTTTAACTTCGCACAAATCACTATTAAACCACGTTTTACAAGCATTATTTGATGGCGGGACCGCACAAGGTTTTGAATCACCGGAAGATGGGATCATGACAACAGCTAATCGTAGAAGAATAATTTAGTTGCAGGTGACTCCAGGTCAGCCAACTGTCTAATTTGGAGAGCTACAGATGAACACCTGCCGTTCAGGATCACATTATGACCTCCAAAATTATACGCTCCAATTAATAAACAATCTAATGGTTCTGAGTTTGTAAATTTCTCTTTTAACGTTCCCTGAATAAGAGCTATAAAAGCATTAAGTATCATTTTATAGTTTTACAGGTTAACGATGTCATCTGAACGTGATGTGCTAAAAATTCAATTGAGTATTTTTCTCACCTCTTCAAAATTTATTATTTTTCTGAACAATGGATTATTTCTACTTTCACTTACAAATAAATGAAACATATAGTAAGGGAAAGTATTGTGTTAGTGAAATGGTAGTTCATACTTCGCTAGATAGTCTTTGAGTTTGTCCCCGTAAGTAATCTGAGTACGTAATTAGTCAAACACAAAACCGATAGGTGGTAAGAAATCAAAAGTTACATATTTAAGATAAGTATATCAGTTCATACACTCCATACAATCATTTTAATAGTAAGAACCCCCTAAATCGTAAATATTAGGGATATGTCTAGATTTTTAAAGGGCCACACTGTGTCACGTACGTTGCGTGAGAAATACCTATGCCGAAACTCTATATTACGGGTACTCACTACGTTTGCTATAGCATGCTATTTGTGCTATTGTGCTAAACCCATCAATTTTATACAGGAAATAACTGTAGAAACTCGACGGGTTTAGCAAAATAACACAAATAGCATGCTATAGCAAACGTAGTGAGTACCCCTAAAATAGGAATGGTCTTGGTGGGAAATCGTAAATGAAGAAAAAAGAACCAGGCTCTAGGAGTTAATTTCAATCCGCGAAACAAGGAATTAATAGGGGTACTCACTACGTTTGCTATAGCATGCTATTTGTGCTACTGTGCTAAACCCATCAATTTTATACAGGAAATAACTGTAGAAACTCGACGGGTTTAGCAAAATAACACAAATAGCATGCTATAGCAACCGTAGTGAGTACCCCTAAAATAGGAATGGTCTTGGTGGGAAATCGTAAATGAAGAAAAAAGAACCAGGTTCTAGAAGTTAATTTCAATCCGCGAAACAAGGAATTAATAGGGGTACTCACTACGTTTGCTATAGCATGCTATTTGTGCTATTGTGCTAAACCCATCAATTTTATACAGGAAATAACTGTAGAAACTCGACGGGTTTAGCAAAATAACACAAATAGCATGCTATAGCAAACGTAGTGAGTACCCCTAAAATAGGAATGGTCTTGGTGGGAAATCGTAAATGAAGAAAAAAGAACCAGGCTCTAGGAGTTAATTTCAATCCGCGAAACAAGGAATTAATAGGGGTACTCACTACGTTTGCTATAGCATGCTATTTGTGCTACTGTGCTAAACCCATCAATTTTATACAGGAAATAACTGTAGAAACTCGACGGGTTTAGCAAAATAACACAAATAGCATGCTATAGCAACCGTAGTGAGTACCCCTAAAATAGGAATGGTCTTGGTGGGAAATCGTAAATGAAGAAAAAAGAACCAGGTTCTAGAAGTTAATTTCAATCCGCGAAACAAGGAATTAATAGGGGTACTCACTACGTTTGCTATAGCATGCTATTTGTGCTATTGTGCTAAACCCATCAATTTTATACAGGAAATAACTGTAGAAACTCGACGGGTTTAGCAAAATAACACAAATAGCATGCTATAGCAAACGTAGTGAGTACCCCTAAAATAGGAATGGTCTTGGTGGGAAATCGTAAATGAAGAAAAAAGAACCAGGCTCTAGGAGTTAATTTCAATCCGCGAAACAAGGAATTAATAGGGGTACTCACTACGTTTGCTATAGCATGCTATTTGTGCTACTGTGCTAAACCCATCAATTTTATACAGGAAATAACTGTAGAAACTCGACGGGTTTAGCAAAATAACACAAATAGCATGCTATAGCAACCGTAGTGAGTACCCCTAAAATAGGAATGGTCTTGGTGGGAAATCGTAAATGAAGAAAAAAGAACCAGGTTCTAGAAGTTAATTTCAATCCGCGAAACAAGGAATTAATAGGGGTACTCACTACGTTTGCTATAGCATGCTATTTGTGCTATTGTGCTAAACCCATCAATTTTATACAGGAAATAACTGTAGAAACTCGACGGGTTTAGCAAAATAACACAAATAGCATGCTATAGCAAACGTAGTGAGTACCCCTAAAATAGGAATGGTCTTGGTGGGAAATCGTAAATGAAGAAAAAAGAACCAGGCTCTAGGAGTTAATTTCAATCCGCGAAACAAGGAATTAATAGGGGTACTCACTACGTTTGCTATAGCATGCTATTTGTGCTACTGTGCTAAACCCATCAATTTTATACAGGAAATAACTGTAGAAACTCGACGGGTTTAGCAAAATAACACAAATAGCATGCTATAGCAACCGTAGTGAGTACCCCTAAAATAGGAATGGTCTTGGTGGGAAATCGTAAATGAAGAAAAAAGAACCAGGTTCTAGAAGTTAATTTCAATCCGCGAAACAAGGAATTAATAGGGGTACTCACTACGTTTGCTATAGCATGCTATTTGTGCTATTGTGCTAAACCCATCAATTTTATACAGGAAATAACTGTAGAAACTCGACGGGTTTAGCAAAATAACACAAATAGCATGCTATAGCAAACGTAGTGAGTACCCCTAAAATAGGAATGGTCTTGGTGGGAAATCGTAAATGAAGAAAAAAGAACCAGGCTCTAGGAGTTAATTTCAATCCGCGAAACAAGGAATTAATAGGGGTTACTCACTACGTTTGCTATAGCATGCTATTTGTGCTACTGTGCTAAACCCATCAATTTTATACAGGAAATAACTGTAGAAACTCGACGGGTTTAGCAAAATAACACAAATAGCATGCTATAGCAACCGTAGTGAGTACCCTAAAATAGGAATGGTCTTGGTGGGAAATCGTAAATGAAGAAAAAAGAACCAGGTTCTAGAAGTTAATTTCAATCCGCGAAACAAGGAATTAATAGGGGTACTCACTACGTTTGCTATAGCATGCTATTTGTGCTATTGTGCTAAACCCATCAATTTTATACAGGAAATAACTGTAGAAACCCTACGGGTTTAGCAAAATAACACAAATAGCATGCTATAGTAAACGTAGTGAGTACCCATATTGTATAAGATAATATTAAATGTGTTATATATATATTTTTTCTTTTAATAATCTTTATTTACGCCTCTCGAAACGGCAAGGAAAAACAGGAAATGTGAAGAATCATGTAAGTAATGTTGACATGTGAGGCATGAAAAAGTACATTAGCAGAAGGCATTCCTTGACCCCATCAACTACATGTTAACTCAGGAGATCTCGCATCAAACATCTTTTTAATCTCCTCCTTGAATTCGTAGGCATGTCGGTTGTGGCATTATCTCTCAGAAGTGTGTAGGGGTATTTCCGGGTAAGTTATTATGAAAGATAAAGAGTCCTTATGTGTTCGTCCACTGTTGGTAAGTGCTTACTGGACTTATCGGTATATAGGGTTTTGTTAGTAACGTGTATTTGTTGTTTGTTTGTTTATTTATTTAACGTCACTTTATGCTACTATGGCTAATTGGACGATGCTACAGTGGGAGTCCTAAATTTTGCCTACCCTGGTTTTATTAGGAAAGGGATCTTTAACGAGTACCTGACATCGCACAGGCTCGGGACCACCTTTTAACGTCCCCTCCGAAGGACGACATAACTAAGGATTTTTTACTTCCATTAAAAAATCCTAGGACTACCTGCGGGTTTGAACCCGTGACCTTTAGCATGGGAGGCTGTTACGCTAGCCACCCAGCTACAAGTGATCCCTACGGTGTATTTGTTATGAGATGTAAAAATTTTTAAGTGATTCTTTTTTTATGCCGTGTATTTGTGAGGAGTATGTACACATGGGTTTGAGTAAGTAAGTGTATGAATTTCGTATTTGTTCCAGTCTTAATTTGAAAGATTTTGAAAAAAATTAATAAGGTAGTTTAAGGTCTTTGTTGAGCCTATTTCGTTTCATGTCATTCTTATTATAATTATGTCATCTTATATGAACTTTTTAATTAAAACCCAATGTATATTTTTATTAATTTACAGGGTGTCTGGCAAATCAGCTTAAAGAGATTCCCTGACTTTTCTATATTGTAAGAAGTCTTTTACCTGGCCAAATCTCGGTGCAAATCGACAAAACAAAGAATAATTATAATTAATATGGTATACTAGATTAAAAATATATATAATGACTAATTAGTTTACGATAAGATTCAACTATATCTACCCGACACCAGATGAAATTGTAGTTGTTTAAGTTAACTTGCCAATGAATTATGATGAACTTGAATACTGCTGTTAGTAATAATCAATACTTACAAATATTACTAAAAATTTATTTACACTCAATACATCTATATAAACTTTAAGAGCTTTTCTTTGATGTTTAAATCTCTGAATCCAAATCTTCAGCTTTCTGAAGAGCTTCTTGGAGCAGTTTTGCTTTTTTTGCCTCCAATTCCTTCTTCTGAAGGTTGGCTTTTCTCTTGTCCACAGCCCTCCTGTCCTTTTATGATATTAAATATTAAACTCGCTGTATGATATTTACATCACAACATATTGGAACTTTTGTCTGAGTGAAGAAGAATGTTGTTTGTTATTTAGGGACCATTTTCCTTGACCAAAGAACAAATTTCTTTACCTTTCCCTGACTTTTTCATGTTTTTAAAATCCCTGACTTTTCCCGATTTTCCCTGTTGCTAGACACTCTGGTATTTCGTTTCGTTTTTACGTGCCATTCTTCTTCTTATTATTTCATCGTGAATGAACGTTATAATTAAAACCCCATATAATTTTTTTAAATGTAACTACACCCCTAGATAATTGAATTTTCTTTTATCTTTTTGAAATTTATCTTTGTGAGTGTGAGTTTTTTAATACTATAGTACTAGACCTGGTGAGACCATCAATATCAGGGATCAGTGGTAACTCAAGACAACGCAACTGAAGTCGAAATCAAGAAAAGAATATTGATGGCTAATAAGTGCTACTTTGTCCTTCGGAAGGAATTCACCTCTCGCCTTCTATCCCAGCAGAACAAGCTATATCTGTACAAAGCATTAATCCGCCCAGTCCTGCTGTACGCATCGGAAACATGAGCGACAGCAAAAAGAATGGAACAAGACCTCCTAATCTTTGAGAGGAAAATTCTTCGAAGAATATTTGGAGGAGTACAGATCGGTGGAAACTGGAGAAGGCGGACAAATGCTGAAATTTATGCAATGCTTGATGATCAAGATGTCATCCTGAGGATGAAGCACGGAAGACTTTAGTCAGAATTTAGCATTTGTATTTTTAGCACTCTTAAGAAATTGACGTGAAAACACCAAGTCCCCTATTTCACTATATCTGTAGGATTTTTTGGGTTGATCCTCTTACCTATTTGACAATGTATAAAATGATGCAAAAAAGTTTCAGCTATAATAGTGTTTTCAGTCAGAATGTAGCATTTGTATTTTAAGCACTCTTAAGAAATTGACGTGAAAACACCAAGTCCCCTAGTGGGCTGGCCACGTGGCAATGATGGAGGATGAAGCAATAGCAAAGAAGATCCTGAATGATCCTCTCTACGGTGCGAGAAGAAGAGGGATACCAAAACTGAGATGGTCAGACGGTGTGGCGAAGGATTCCAGAGATGTTCTGGGAGTCGGGAACTGGATGATAGCTCCACAGCACAGAGATGACTGGAGGAAGTTGGTGGAGGAGGCAAAGAGGAGTAACCGAGTTGTAGCGCCACGATAGTGTAACTGTCTTCTATGCCCAGGGACGCGGGTTCCAAAACGGCAAATAATCATTGAATTTTTTAAAGAGAGTTAATAAGTTCTTGGTTATGGCGTACTTCGGAGGGGATGTAAAACGGTCGTCCCGAGTCGGTGCGATGTCAGGTACTCGTTAATGATCCCCATCCTAATTGTATCTGAATAGGTTCCAATAGGATTGACCCACGTTGAATAGTTTAAACCTCCCACTGCAGCCTTTTGATTAGGCACAGTAGCATAAAATAACAAACGCCTAAAAAAAAAAAAAAAATTAATTTAAAAAACAAAAAAAGTTATATTCATTCCTTTCCTTTCCACTTTCGGTTATGTTATGAGACCAACAATTTTTTTTTGTTTTTTTTTTGTTACGCTGTTAGTGACAGATTATATTTTTTATTTGAGCTTCGTGAATAATTTATTCAGCCTTCAGATCAACAACTGGAATTCTACGGGAAATGTTTTAGGGTTATTTGAAGAACAGATAAAAGTGAACGAGTTTCATGGGAACCTTCGCAGAATACTTTTTAAAAAGATCTGCTCAGACCACAAAAACGACTTTCTTTTAAGAGCTTTGAAAAGCAAAGTTTAGTGCACACTCAGTTGCATCTTTGGTGAAATCGGTCCAATGAAGATTTTTTTTTCTTTTCCATAACATCTTGACAAGTGCCTTTACTTGTAATTCTCACTCAAAACTGAAACGAAAAGAAACTTCCCGTAGATATCGGATATCAGAATGTCATATTAGATAATGGTCAATATATTAAAGATTCAAATAAATTCTATATCTAAGGTACATTGAGTTTTATTTCATCCAGTAAAAACGAAAGGTCTTATTTGCCAATAAGCATATATACAAGTATTATAATAATAGCAATTTTTTTTTTTCCGTGGCGCGACAGGCCGTGTAGGCCCAAGGCCTCGCGGTGTAATCTCCTGGGAGATTACACTCACGTTTCGTGATGCATATTGTAGTGTAGGGTCATCACTCCATACGCCTAATTTTTTTGAGAGGCCACCATTTGGCTGAAGGGTCTCACATACCCGGAGGAGAGGCTGTGAGTGAATCCCCATTTGATTACATCCTTATAAAAGCCCCGCCGGGACTGGGATACGAACTCACAACCTATAGCATGAGAGACTAGCGCGCTAGCCACTCAGCCACGGGCTCCCCAAAATAATAGCATTATGATACTTTATTTATAATATTTATTTGCTAGAAGACAGAGAAAAGATAATATATTAAAAAAACTGGTGCGCTCAACACACTACTTTCACTTACCCCCGTTGTTAAAATCAATTTAAAGAGTTTTTAAGAAATTTTGAATAAACTTAGAGATAAAAATAAATTGTTAAAGAATCAATTACATTGAATTTCAATAGTAAGATGTTTTTTATTAAATAATCTATTATATTATCTGTGACAATCAGTTAGTTTTATCCGTTTTTTAAGACACTCCATTAACCTTTACAAATTTGTATATAATATAATAATTGTTCTAAAATCATTAGCTTTCCAACGGTATATTATACGTCTATATTACTGTTTTTTGACCAAAAACTTTTTGGTTTTTCTCTTTTAGTTGGATATCGTTATCGTTCAAATTATATATTTATCCGTTTTTTATTAGTGCTAAATAGATGATATAGTTATTTTTATAGACTCTACAAAATTAAAGGTACTTTAGAGTAAAAAATTTAAAATATCGGCATTTAAGCCCTGTCAGACTATTTTAATCAGAATGAAACCTACATGATATTAAAGCCTAAATAATTTTACATCGATGTGGGTATTTAAAACAAAACTTTAGAGCCGTTTTAATAAATAAATTCCATGTCTATAATACATTGAGTGTTATTTCATCCTAAAAAAAAAAAACGACAGGACTTATTTGCCAGCCGAATGATACACATATATTATAATGATCTTTTGACGACACGTTGTTTATAATATTTATTTGCTTGAAGACAGAGAAAAGATAATATTATTATAAAAAAGCGGTGTCAATGTTGTTTGGAGTCGAAAAGGGGAAGTGTGTTTTTGTGTGCCCTTATTAGAGATGTGAGGGGACGATCCCCGCTTGCCACTACCTGCTCCTACCATCTCCTATCTCAGCTCGCTATATTCTAAATCATTTCTTAACGTTCGGAATGCCAGTCAGCTCTGGTTTACGGTCACGGGGTTTCAAAATACCTAGCTTCCTAATACTTTTATATCAGATACTTAGTATTTTATCTCTAACTTAATTTTGTCATGATATCTTCATTAGGAGTTAAAAGAGGATTTTTTTTTTAAATTTTATTTTACATCATCCACCAACAGGCCTAGGCCCAATTACAGGTGGTAAATCATACAAAAAAAAAATACATTACAATACAATGATTGAAATAATAATAATAATTGAAATTATAAGTAAATAGTAATGTACTACATACCAACTTAATTTATATAATGAAACAAAAATAATAAAAACATATATATAACTTACAAATATCATAATCTAACAAAAAATAATTAAAACTTTAAACAATTCATCATATATATACTCCTAAAAAATAAATTATATTAAGATAAAAAACAAAACAATAAAAGATAGAGAAAAAAAAAAGAAGCAGAGAAATAGAGAAGTAAATAAAAAAAAAAAAGAGAAAAAAAATTTTAAAAAAAGATATATAAATTACAAATATCATAATCTAACTAAAAAAGAAAAAAAGCTTTAAACAATTGAGTAAGGTCCAAATCCAAAAGGTACTAAAGGACATTTTTTACGAAATTGATTTTTTTACATATTTGTATTCTCATAATTTAGTTTTATCTAAATATTCTATTTGATGTTATCTAATGAATTCTCAAGTCCTTAAAAAACGCGATTTAGAAATGCGGTCATTTTCTAAAAGTACTAATAACGCATTTATTTTCGTTTCAAATCATTCTAAAAAAATTCATTTCATAACTTTAATATGATGTTATTATTATAGTAAAAAAATAATTCTAAATTTTAATGCAAAAAGACCAAAATTAGGTAGTTTAATAATATAGTAATGAGAGATTTTCGCACTTCCTGTAAAATTTCCTAGAATGGATATAGTACCTTTTGGAAATCAACGTCTCAATTCATCATATATATACTCCTAAAAAATTATTTATATTAAGATAAAAAAAAAGAACAATAAAAGATAGAAACAAAAAGAATCACAGAAATAGAGAAGTAAATAAAATAAAAAAACGAGAAAAAGAAAATAAATAAAAATGAGCCCCAGCTCTGAGTCATTTCAATTTAAAGATAAGAACACGAAGAAAAAAAAACTAAAAAAAAATAAATGTACACAATTTCGCAATAATATTTTTATATACATATCCACATAGATGTCACTCATACTAAATAAAATAAAATCAGTATATTATTATTTTATTTACGTTATCAAGGATTTTAGATCTTATTGAAAATATATAATTATTAAATGACTGAAAAATGGTTGCCTAAGATTTGTCCTATTTGAGTCTAGGAATATTTAAGATACATTTTATTGTAATGAAAGTCTGAAAAAATTGATTAAAAATAAAATTTTTTTTACAGAATATAAACTCGGAAAAATCGAGAAAACCTAAGAATCTCTTAGTTAAAGAAAAAAGTCATGGCATTAATTATTTTTAAAAAAATGGACATTAAAATGCGAAGGAGAAAAAAAGTAAACAGTACATTTAAAGTGATTTTAACTTTGTTAATTTGATGTTTGACAGATCTTTCCTTATCCGATCCAGGCCTTCTTAAATCCATAGCTCCAATTACCTTCCGAATTTCAAATCCTGTATATTAAATTACTTCACACCAACAAATTAAAAAAAATAATATAGGCGATCGAATCCGAGAGTGAATGGAGGTGCAATTAGTGGTGCACAAGAGAGGGCTCTGCTGAGGGTAGTTTAAACTTTAATTAAACTATTAAACTGCAGCTGATTGAATGAGCCTCTCTGATCGAGGGTTCCAACTGACTTCCAATCTATCCGTCATCCCTCATATCCCCTGCCCTATCATAATAAATAATCATTAATCGAAATTTATTTCTAGATAGAAAATCTTCACTTAGATCCTGAAATTGCATCCATAGGCCTCTAAACGCACCTTTATCAAATTGAAGACTGGTGTAACAACTGGAGAATCAAAGTTAATCAATCCGAATGCAAACATATCGCGTTTCCATTATCCCACCATGCGCCCTGATGATGACCCACAAAGGGGGTCGAAACGTTGGCAAACAATAAATAGTTGAAACTATTTAGTTGTTTGATTTAATGACCGCCACCCGGACTAATTCCTTCCAGTAATTCTCAACGGTCAACTAATTACATCCACAATATCACCTTCACCCTCCAGTTCTCTTTAACTCCATTCCGCTCCATTTCTCTGACACAGTCCGGTATCTTCGTTTCCTTCTAGACTAAAGACTAACTTGGAACTCGCTTACTAGACTTAAACGACAAGAACTTAATCGACGATTTGACCAATTATTCAGATTACTAAGCAGAAATTGTAAACTATCTATCGAAAACAAACTGCTAATATACAAGACAGTACTGAAATTTATCTGGACCTACGGACTAGAATTGTGGGGACAGCCAAATTTTCTAAAATCAAACGCATCCAATCCTTCCAATCCAAAGTCCTCCGAACATTAGTTATTGCTCCTCATTATGTCGCCAACCATACCATACACCGGGATCTAAATATTCCATTTATTTTAGACCTGTACCATCAAAATTCTCTGAATTCCACCAGAGCCTTATCCATCACCCTAATCCTCTAGCTCAATCCTTATCCAGCTCCACACATCCTTACCATCCCCCTAGAAGGTTGAAACGGCAGTGGCCTCGAGACCTCTTGTAACATGTATATTGGAGTTCTAGCATTGGCTAGATTGTCCACTCACGAGCTGTATGCTTGAGGGTTGTATATAGGTATGAGTGACTTTTGTACACAATCTTATTCTTTTTGTATTTATGATTTTATAAATTTATTGTTTTGTATATATTGTGTGAATGTTGTACTAGATCACTATTAAAAATGTACTAATTAGGACAGATTGTAATATTACTTAATAATAAATTGTTTCTGAAGAAAAAAAAAAAGATAAAAAATTATTTCGACCGAGTTCGCCAGTCCAGAACTTTCCTGTTCGATATTGATAGTTCTTTTTTCGTCATTTTCTACTTTTCTTCAACCTCGAATCTGTACCGTCTCGAATTTCTGCTTTCGCCACTCCTTATCCTGTTCTCGGCATTAGAGATGGGTCAGATGTTTCGTCGTTTGAAGTTAAGAACTCTGCTTTTAATACACTCAGTAAAAGTTATTTTAATTTAATTAAACTTTTACAATTTTCTTACCCAAAGTGTTCTAAAGTCGAGTACATTTACGCTGACAACCAAGTTTTTTTTTTTCGTAATTACTCATTACTCGTTTTACCGAATTACATATTGTTATTAAGTAAAGAATCTGAAAAAAAGTCAAGGGAAATTTGGGAATTAAATTTAAATACATAAAAGATTTTTTTTTTGAAGAACTGTTCCTGTTTGACCTTCAGAAATTCCTTATCAACAGTATTGCTAAGCAAACTAATAAACACGGTTTCCGAAATGAATACCAAAAAATAAAAGATCCTTATCAAGCCAAAAAAATATTACTCACAAAACGAAGATACTCTGAAGAATTATGAGCCCTAAAGAATTAAGTACAGTAAAGGTCGGATTAAACCAAGAAGAGACCTATTTATTTCTGTTTTTGTTTTGTTAATATTTTTATTTACAAATCTTCATTCTAAATAAATATTGGATACAAGTCAAGGACAGTGAGTCAATGTAATTTTAGTTTTATAATTTTTTATTTATTTAAAGAAATTGAACTGTATTAAATAAATACAACAAGTAAATAGGCTTTATATATGATTAGTACACTAGGTAGTCCTGAGAAGAAACTACCCATTGGTAGCACTCCAATGTCTTATGTTAGGAGGTCTCTTGGCCATCTTCTTTTAAGGCGCCTCGGTGGGTTGTCGGGAATAGATATGGAGGAGAGGTCACGAATAAGCGGGTTTGAGTGGGCAGGGAGTTTGGAATGAAAAGAGGTATATCTGTAACGGGCCAAGTCTTCAACTAATGGGATATTTATGTCTTTATGGATGATTTTATTAGTAACAAAGTAAGGAGCATTGAGGATTTTACTAAGGATTTTGGACTGCAAGGATTGGATGCGAGAGGAATTCGATGGTTTAGTAGACCCCCATAGCTCAATGCCATAGGTCCTAATAGGAGGATTCCATGTTAGGCGTTTGTCGAAGTGGAGTCCTAAGTACCGAATCTGTTCAACAGGAGTAAGTAGGATATTGTTAAAGGATACGGTGGGGCAGGAAGTCATAGGCTTACGACGTAGAGTGAAGGTGATTTGATGGGATTTATTAGGATTTATTTTGATTCTCCAGTTTTGACAACATTCTTCAATGGTTGATAGTTTTATAATTTAAACTGACTTATAGGAATTATGCTATAAAAACTATAAATAACAAAAATACTAAATGGTAGAGAGAAGAACCGTAAAATGTAGACAAAAGGAATAAACAACTATGTCAAATAAATAAACATATATTGGAAGTTAGAAATTCTCATTTTTGAAAATATTGGGTTGTGTCACATGAAATGTCCGTTTTCAAGGTAAAGGATTTTTATTAAATATACGATATAAAAACAAGATAATTTTATTCCAAGTATTTACCTTCTTTTTCTACACATTTTTCCCAACATGACACCAACTTTTCTATCCCCGAACTGAAAAACTCTGAGCTTTGAAGTAAAACAAAATCTGAAAACGCACTTTTCACTTGATCATCATTTTTAAAAAGTTTTCCTTTGACGAAGTTGTCTAAATTCCTGAACAGGTGGTAATCTGTTGGAGACAAGTCGGGAGAAGGTGGTGGCTGCGGAAGAACTTCGTAGCCCAGTTCTTTCAATTTTTGCACGGGATGTTTTAAAATATGGGGTCTTTCTGCCGCTCAGTGAGATCATGAGGTACCCATGTATCGAGCTTTTTTACTTTCCCAATACACTTTAAATGTCTGGAAACGGTAGATGCACTTGCATTTAGTTGTGCTGAGAGTCCTTTAACTGTTTGGTAGGGGTTTCCTTCTATTGTATGTTTGAGGACATCGTTGTCTATTATATACGGAGGTCTTCCTCGGGACAAGTTTTCCTAGTCGGTATCCCCAGCTGAAAACTTAGCAAACCAACGGCGAATGGTCCGTTCATTAACAGTCCCTTCCCCAAACGCCTTGCAAATATTTCTAACGGCCTCAGCTGCTGAAAAGCCGATTTTAAATTCGTACAAAAATATTACTCGAAAATCGCGTGTTTCCATGTTCATATTTGGAGGTATACTAAAAAGTGGGTAATTGATTGGGAAGCTAATGTTTATAATACAAAGGTAGAGGATTAATAACTGTTTACTTTAAAAATGTAAACATTCGGGAGACCTGCAAAATCCTTTATGTATTTCAGAAACTATAAAAACTGACATTTCATGTGAAACAACCTAATATATTGAACCTTCCTGACTTTAACGGAATAGATAAAAAAATTTAATTCGTATTGATTAAAAAAATCGTATTTCGATGACAATAGATGATACATAACAATTTTTTATACTTCACATTTCTTCATTCGCAGCTGTCAGAAGCTATCAGACAATAAGCAAATGTTCTCTATAAATAGTGATACCAGACATGGTAGCAATATAAATGAAGTTCCACAGTGAATTGTGTAAAACGATTCTTCGGGCAAAACTAGGTCTAGGCCGTGGAATGTATATATCAGTTTAAGTCTATACTGTATATACATAGTTTGAGTATGCATGTATTTATTTATTTATTGTAAATAAATGGAAAAAAAAATCAATAATAACTTGGGATCCTCATCCAATATTAAAACGAAAAGAAACTGCAAGCCATTTTTGGCTACTTCAACACTCACTAGACCTTTCTCATAGCTCAAAAATACTCATCTACATGACTATCATTGGATTCATCTCGACTTAGGGAGTTGAGCTTTGTAGCTCTACTAAGCCATCGAATTCTTCTCGTATCCAAACCTTACAATCCAATTTACTTCGTAAAATCTTCAACGCACGAATAAGAATTCTGTAAATCGTGTACACTTAGGTCAATCAGAACACCATTTAAACTTCCAAGTAACAGTGTTTTTTTTTTTTTCCATCAGAAGGAAAACGTTTATTTTATAGGTTCAATCAGAAAAACTTTCTTTTTTAAAATTACAATTTACAAAAAAAAAATGGTTGCAATTAAAATTTTAGCTCAAAACTTAAAAAGAGATTTGATAAATGTTACTCGTGTTAATAAATATCATACTAACGAGAATGTGTAATTAATTTAGGTTTTTTTTTTGCTTTTTTTTTTTTTTGCACGAATTGGACATCAAGGACCACGTGAATATCATTCTGTCCTTCTTCACATCTTTCATCTTCCTGGACTGTTCCTCCTGCTCTTCCTGTGTCAATTTTCTTCCCCGTTTCTTTGTTTTTCCTGTAAGAACCCCAACTTCTTTTATTTTCTTCCCGAAAAGCTCTCTATCTAAGCAGTCGATTTTCTTGATTTTTAACCTACCTATTAGCTCCCTTTTATTTGCTTTGCATAACCACCCTTATTCTTAAGCCTTAGAACTTTGTCAAAAATCTGTTTTTTCAGCCTCTGATTGTTCATTCTTACCATATGGCCTTAAAACCTCAGTCTCCCAGTTCTGATGACTACTTTAAGGTTTTCCAAATTTCTATATATTTCTTCATTGGATTTTAGGCTGTAGCCCTCTTGTGTTATTTTGGGTCCATGAAGCCTTCTGAGAATTTTTCTCTCAATCTTGAGAAATTTCTAAAGACTCGGAAGGCGAACTGTTTCCATACCAAAGTGAGGTTTTATTATTATTTTTTTTTTTTTCTGATCCCTATTAGGTGTAATTCTAGATTTTCCTTTTTTTTCTTATTTATTCTTTTAATGTTTTCTTCGTACATTTTATGGAATTATGGATGGTGGTTCTCTCCTTGTTACAACATATGTCAATTGTTAAGAATCCTTTCAACGAGAATGGTGACAAACTTAAAATATAAAACAATCCTTAAAATATTGAAAATCGGGTATATCCTTAAATGTAAATTAGTTATTTAGTGGTTCTACGTACGAGTATCTTAAAACGTTAGTAAAAGAACTAATTTTACTATTTCCAAGCGTATGCCCGATTTTCGTTTTTCAAGGACTATTTTAATTTTTTTTTTTTATTCTATGTCAAAGTCGCCATTTTCGTTGAAAGCATTCTCAATAATTGACACATCTTGTAGGATATTCAAAGTCGAAGGGAAGCGCCATTTATGGATCGATTATCCTTTTAAAAGGATACGCATCGGAACAATTCCCTGGTAACTAGGATTACCACACTAAAAAGGACACTTTTTAGTATCGCAACTCTCTTCCATATGCAAGAAACGGTCTGAAATAGCATAAGACTGTCTATATTAGAAAGGGAGGCTGCCTGAAGAATGGTCCTTTCCATTTTGTAATTGATAAATAAAGGCATAGAAGCCCTTGAAAGGTTAATAGTGCATGCAGCGCATATAGAAATCCTCTTTAGAATACCTTCGGGTTATAGAAGGATAAAATGTGACATGTGTACATATCATATATGTATTTGTATTTTGTGTAAATAAAACCAGAGGGTATGAAAAAAAAATCGCCATTTTCTATTAAGGACTGTTTTAATTATTTTAAGTTAAATATCGCCATTTTCGTATTTTAAGGACTGTTTTAATTATTTTAAGTTAAAGTCGCCATTTTCGTATTTAAGGACTGTTTAATTATTTTAAGTTAAAGTCGCCATTATACGTATTTAAGGAATGTTTTATTATATTTAAGTTAAATTCGCCATTTTCGTTTTTAATACGGATGTTTTAAATTATTTTAAGTTAAAGTCGCCATTTTCGTATTTTAAGGACTGTTTTAATTATTTTAAAGTTAAAGTCGCCATTTTCGTATTTTAAGGACTGTTTTAATTATTTTAAGTTAAAGTCGCCATTTTCGTATTTTAAGGACTGTTTTAATTATTTTAAGTTAAAGTCGCCATTTTCGTATTTAAGGACTGTTTTAATTATTTTAAGTTAAATTCGCCATTTTCGTATTTTAAGGACTGTTTTAATTATTTTAAGTTAAAGTCGCCATTTTCGTTAAAAGGGATTTCGTTGAACATAAGATCTCAATTTTCTTGGTCGAAGACAAAGGTTCATTAATGAACATAATAAACAAAAAGTGAATATACTGGAATTCTTTACCCTGTCTATTTCTTTTCTCCACCTCTACTTTTATAATACCGTTATGCTTTTATACATATCACACATTTCAGGAAACTCAATGTCATGCAACGGATAGAAAATGCATTCCTGTTCCTTGCTGTTGACATGAATACCAATTCCATAGTTTTTTAGGCGAAAATACGACAAAATTAGTTATGAAGGGAGTAAAAAAATTAAGCATGATTACACTGGTCTTATTCAATATTTTCTTTTAATTACATTTGAACTGATTCAAATAAAAGAGTCCTGATTCCAGAATAGTTTTCGTTTTTACTCCATGTTGAAAAAAAAAAAAAACAAGTTATAGGAGAATTATTGGGTTGATGCAAAATTAGTGCAGGTTTTTAGTAGGTATTGTAAATACGCCATATCTTTACTTTAACCATATATATTTAATCAAAATAATTTCCATCTGAATCAATGCACTTTTGCCAACGTTCAACAAGCTTTCTTATTCCACCAGAAAAAAAATCCGAATCCCTGGACTCAATGAAATCACGAAAAGAATTTTCAATGTCGTCCTGGTTTTGAAAATTTTTCTCCTTCAAAAAGTTGTCCAGATGCCTGAAAAAGTGGAAGTCTGTAGGAGAGAGGTCAGGTGAATAAGGCGGATGTTGGAGAACTTCGTAGCCCAACTCGTGCAGTCGTCGAAGCGTTGGTTGTGCAACGTGTGGTCTGGCGTTATCGTGGAGCAGGATCGGCCCCTTCCGATTCATCAATGCTGGGCAAAGACGTTGCAATTTTTGAGTTCCGAGTTCCGCCGCCATTTCTCGTGTGGTTTTGGTTGGGTCTTCTTCCACTTTTGACCTCAGCTGGTCGTTGTCCAGAGCAAGATGACGGCCCCGACCTTCCTTGTCTTCGAGGTCGAAATCTCCTCTGCGAAACTTCTGGAACCAACGCTGCACCGTGCACTCATTAATAGCCCCCTGACCCCACACTTCATTTATATTACGAGCCGTTTGCGCAGCGCTGCGCCCTAATTTAAATTCGTAAAAATAAATTTCACGAAAATCGCACTTTGACATTTTCGATTCAAGACCTTTGAACACACTGAACAAAACGATTTTGCTAAACAAATTCATGGTGAAAGAGATGGGTATTAGATAAGGTTTGTTTTGGTATAATAATGATCAATGTTAGGATTAGCTTTGTTTACACAATTGGAATTAAAATATTGCAATAGAGGAAACCTCCATTAATTTTGCATCAACCCAATACATTTCATATGAGTTGTGACATGAGCATATAATTTTTTTTTTTTTTTATATTCAATAATAGCCGAGCTAGAGCATATAACTATAATATAAACATTATGAATATATACATATAACTATTGAGGATGTAAATTATACCTCTATATTCAAGTCTAAAGATTTGATTCCATATTTATCATCATCATATTATTATTATTTGTATCTATAATATTTATGTTTATTTTTTAATTTATCATTGTCACTACATTCATAATTTTTCATTACTATATTGATATGTATCTCTTTTGTTCTGATTTTGCAGCCCTAATGATGGCTCACAAGTTTGACCGAAACGTCGGCAAAATTAAAATATTAAAAAAAAAAGCCCACTAGCTCCCGATGATTTCTACATAAATAAATTTATTCTAATAAATTTTAATTTCACTTTTATAAATAAATCGCGAATCAGTAATTCTAGAACTCGATACTTTTTTCTCTATTTTCGTAAGTTCTTTCTTTGTTGCTTGATTTTTTTTTTTTTTAAATAAAAAAACATTTATCACAAAAATATGCTCTGCAAGCTCTTGACATGGCTCTTCTTTTACTGTCAGAACTCGAACATCCACTAAACTTGGACATCCACTAACCATGGTTGGATATGAAGGACAATAGACCACAGTGGAACTCCTCAAGCCGCAAAGATTAAATGGAGCCCATCCGGTTTGAATCGGACATTCCGACTGACTCACTCACCTGCTCCTGATCGCTGAGGAAGTAACCATCAAGAGGTAGGCACAATGACACTCTTAAACCACTGGCCACAAGTTTTAGACAGTAAGCTTTTAACAATACAAAAATTACTGATTATAGTAATCCACTAAATTCGTTACTTATCTAAAAGAAACGAAAGTAATTTTAACTTTACTATATTACATACTCAAATACTAACATAGCTATTCTGACAGACTCTGCCTCCTCTTTTAAGCTACTACAAATAATCCATATCAGAAAAATTACTTCATATTTCACCTTTGAAATAATCAAATACATAATATCCGACCATTATAGATTTCAATGGATTCCAAGCCATGTAGGATTTACCTGGAAATGAGGCTGCTGTCAAGAGCTGAAGGGACAACACAACCAGAAAAAGAGAACGCCAAGGTACCCATGATGGATCTTTTAACACTCTTAAATAGAAGAAATAAAAGAATGGCAAGATAGGTAAGAGAGGTCACAATCAAAAGGAAGATATTTCTATGAGGTACAGCAAACTGTGAGCCTTGTTCCATGGTTTGGTCGGCATCAGCAACTTACACGAATAAGTATCGTAGAAATCGTAAGACTGACCAACCACGAGTGTACTAACAAATATCTTGCGCTTATGAGGATAAAAAAATATGAAAAATGTAAAGTCTGCAGACAGCCAAAAGACCCGCGGCACTTAGTTTTTAGGTGCAGATAAATATAAAAGAGAATGCGAATTTACACCGAGAAAGAGACTAAATAAAAAAAAAAAAAACTTGAACAGAGTGAAGATCAAGAAGATAGAACTGTTCTTAAAAAAATAAAATAAAAATTTTAGAATTTAGTTTAAGTAAATGCTTTCAATAAATGTGTACTTGTAAGGGATCACTTGTAGCATAGTAGTTAGCATAACAGCCTCCTATGCCAAAGGTCACGGGTTCAAACCCGCAAGTGGTTCTAGGATTTTTTAATGGGAGTAAAAAATCCTTATTTATGCCGTTCTTCGGAGGGGACGTTAAAAGGTGGTCCCGTGTCTCGTCAGGTACTCGTTCAACATACCATTATCAACCGATCTTTAAGATTGCTTTTAGGATGCGGTTACACCTTCGCCAATCCTTGATGAAACAAATGATATGATGAGAGTTAAATGTAGTGTAGTGGCTTGCCTTCTATGTCGTAGGTGGTGAGTTCAAATCCGGCTGATGACCCTACGATCTTTTTTAAATCATTGGTTATTCGTTCTTTGGAGGTGACGTAAAATAGTCCCGAGCCTGTGCAATTAATCATTAATTAAACCTGGATAGACAAAATTTAGGACTCCCACTGTAGCATCGTCCGATTAGCCACAGTAGCATAAAGTTACGTTAAAAAAATAAATAAAAATTAAAAATATCTGTACCTGTACAAATATCTCATTTAAATTGTTCACTGACCAAATAAGATTTTTTAACAAATCTTAAGGGTCATTTGTAATATAAATACATAGATACATAAACTTTAGTATCTGTGAGAGAACTTCTTTTCTTTCAATAATATTGAATCTTCTCCCAATAAACATGATATCCCGATTTTCGGTTTCCGCTAACTCCTTCAAAACCACGTGACGGATTTGATTCGGTTTTCATTATTATTTAGGACTTTCTTTCCTGAAGGTTTATAAATAAAATACATTGCAGTCAAATCTTTCATTAGCAGGGAAAAATTAATTTTCTGTAATCAAAACATCAAAAAATTATGACTGAAATACGAGTAATAGACTTATTGCACGTCTATACGGAAAGGGGGATCTCCATTAAACATTTCAGCTTTATAAATATAATCAGTTATGAGATACTGCGATGAAAAGAAACGTAAATTAAAGGTACTTTCATTCATAAATATAGATTTAATTTGACTTTTTGTTCGAAAAAAAAAAAAAATGTAAAGCATAGATTTACTAAAGCTATGCACCGGTTGTAAAGCATAGACCGAGCTGGCTAGAAATAATACTGAGATGTAAATGGACGAGAAGGTGTAGCTTTCTCTAGAAGCGAACCAACTGGTCCCGGCCTTCCATCTAACGGTTTAGTTTACATTATCTCTATCCTTCGTAATTCTTCATCCAAATAAAATTTTGTGCGTGGAGAAATAACACTTATATTGTCAAAACTATTGGGTTGTTTCACATGAAATTTCCGTTTTTAAAGTAAACAGTTAATAATCCTCTACCTTTGTATTATAAACATTAGCTTCCCAATCAATTACCCACTTCTTAGTATACCTCCAAATATGAATATGGAAACACGCGATTATCGAGTAATATTTTTGTACGAGTTAAACTCGCCATTCAGCAGCTAAAGCCGCTAGAAATATTTGCAAGGCATTTGGGGAAGGGAGTGTTAATGAACGGACCCATTCGCAGTTGGTTTTTTAAGTCTTCAGCTGGGGATACCGACTTGGAAAACTTGGTCCGAGGAAGACCTCCGTCCGTAATAGACAACGATGTCCTCAAACATACAGTAGAAAGAAACACCTACCAAACAGTTACAGGACTCTCAGCACAACTAAATGCAAATGCATCTACCGTTTCCAGACATTTAAAGTGTAAGAACTGGGCTACGAAGTTCTTCCGCACTCATCATATTCTCCCGACTTGTCTCCAACAGATAACCACCTGTTCAGGAATTTAGACAACTTCGTCAAAGGAAACCTTTTTGAAAATGATGATCAAGTGAAAAGTGCGTTTTCAGATTTTGTTTCACTTCAAAGCTCAGAGTTTTTCAGTTCGGGGATAAAAAGGTAGGTGTCACGTTGGGAAAAATGTGTAGAAAAAGAAGATAACTACTTCGAATAAAATTATCTTGTTTTAATATTGTATTTTAAATAAAAATCCTTTACCTTGAAAACAGACAATTTCATGTGACACAACCCAATACATACTACCTACTAATAGTAAAATAAAATTACTTGATTTAACGGCTAAATGAAAAAACCATTGCGAGATACAAAGAGTTAAGCTTATTACAAAGATTTAGTGCTTTACTATGCAGAAGCTTCACACTTAACTGTATAATCTAGAATATAAAAGTCTAGTGTCACAGTGTTTGTGGTCGTACTCCTCTATAACGGCCCGATTGTTGTGAAATTTTCAATGTATATTTCGTAGCAAAGAAAATAGGTTCTGAGGTATATTTTATACCGCTCACTTATTCGGGTGACCCTATCCTTAATTATTTTATTTGTTTTTTTCACAAATGTTATTTGTTTATTTTTACTTTCACTTACTATATATAGTAGGGGAAAGTATTGCAATCGTGAAAATTTTCGTATTCCAGTTTTCAACGGAAATACGCATTTTAGGGTCCCCTGAGTCCAAATAGTGTGTGGTAACTCCCCGGCGGAAACGGTAAGTCCTTTGAAACTGAAATTTCATATGTAAGACAAATATACGCTCGAGACGTTACAAAACCTTTTTCATCAAAATGAGCTTACCAGAAGAGCCACTTTATACCATGCATTTTACACCATTTTTCGATTTTCTCGAAAACGGTTTCCGACGATTTTGATTAAACTCGCTATATCGAAGTAAACTTTAATAGGCTTAAACGTCAAGTAGGTTTCAGTCGGATTGAAATGGTCTTACGGGGCTTAAATGCCGATATTTTCTTCCCGTAAAGTACATTTAATTTTGTATTCTATAAAAATAACCAAATTATCTTGTTAGCATTGATAAATAACAGCTAAATATGTAAGTTGTGCGAATTCAAAAAACAACTAAACGAGAAAACCGAAAAAATATTTTATTAATGCAAGTTTTTGATTTTGAACATAGCAACAGTAATATACACTTATAACATACCGTTGGAAAGGTAAAGATTTTAGAAAAAAAAATTATCTGATACACAAGAGCTTATAAAAGTTAATAAAAAGTGATGAAAAGCAGATAGAACTAATTATATTAGATAATAATACAATAGATTTTTTAATAAAACACATGTTTCTATATAAATTCAATTTAATTAATTCTTTAATAGTTTCACGTGTTTTTATCTTCAAGTGTATTTGAAAATTCTTTCATTGATTTTAAAAATGGAGGTAAGTGAAAGTCGTGTGTTGCCTGCACCAGATTTTTTTCTTTATATTGTTATCGAATTCTTTCAACTTTTATATTTAGCCGATTTTTATCAATCTTCATAAGATGCTATGGTTAATATTTTTTAATTGACAAAATTCAAGGTACTTTATAGGAAAAAAATTTCAATTATCAGCATTTAAGCCCTGATATGTAGAGATTTTTAATATAGTGTATCTTCACACTTGACTTTTTAATTATACATTGTATAATATACAATATATACTTGTATAATGTATTATAATACAATAAAATTATATAATTTTATAATTACCTGCTCCTGTATGCGATAGCGCAAGGCTGGAGGCAAGGAGAAACAGCAGCGGTCTCATGGCCCATTCCTAAAGACAAAAAATAATATTATAGTAATTGTTATTACATTATATGATATAATAAAGTAAGCAGAAGTATATATAATCATACAATATACATAATACTATACCAAAAGTAGAACCGTCTCCTAATTAAGCACATAAATATAAGATACAATTTATAATTTATAAATGAAAATGGGGTCACCCCCGGTGATATGGCTATCATAACAGCCGTCTTTGCTAAGGTCGCAATTACAAACCTGGCAAATGGTTCTAGGATTTTTTAAAGAAAGTAAAAAATCCTTGTTATGCCGCGATTCTGAGGGGACGTAAAATAATGGTATATAGGCAATCTTCATACATCTCTACACTGATTTTTTTTTTTTTTTTTTTTTTTAGATATTTATTTATTGATATTTAGAACTGTATTAGTTAAAACACCCAGTAAATAAGTAGTGAGATAAAATGTATGAAAAAAACATGAGGAGATACTGCCACTAAAATCACTCCCCTAGGTAATCTAAACAAGAAGGTCTCGAGGCCACCTCCTTTTTAGACGCCTCGGAGGAATTTCAGGAATGGAAGAGGTGGCAAGGATTGAAACTAATGGGTAGAGTGGGAGGGAGTTTGCCATGGAAGGATTGATACCTGGTTCGAGCCAAACCAGCAACATATGGAACATTAAGGTCTTTATGGATGAGTTTATTCGTGATAAAGTTAGGAGCGTTGAGGATTTGACGAAGGATTTTGGATTGTAAGGATTGGATACGGGAAAAATTTAATAGTTTAGTAAGGCCACAAAGCTCAACACCGTAAGTCCAGATAGGTCTTATGATCGTCATGTAGATGAACCTTTTGTAGTTAAGTGGAATGTTAGAGCGTCTGTCAATTAAGTGTTTGAGCAACCGGGGCAGTTTCTTGTTATTTGTTAGTCTGGTGTGCGGATTTTACATTAATTAAACCTGGATAAGCAAAACTTTGAATTTACACTGTAGAATCGTACGATTAGCCGTAGTAACATTAAGTGGCGTTAAAGGAATGAACGAACAAACAAAATTACCACACCTATTGTGATTGCAATGTATTTCTTGCGGTTCTCAGACTCTAATTAAGTAATGGCTAATTAATGTGATGAAGTAGCCAATTACATCTGATTTTCTAGCCCATTGAACATGCGAATATTTTTTGTTTAAACTACTCTGTTATGTTTCAAAAATGAAAAAACTACATTTCATGCAGATTAGAAACTCGTAATAGTGACTGCCAGAATAGCATACGTCCAGCGGTATCAGGTAAATAGGTTGATCGATGTAATTGGTTATTTCATCAAATCAATTAGCTCCTTAGTATGGGTTTGAGAACCGCAAGCTATGCTAATCAGACTATGCTACAGTGAGAGTCAATTCGCCTATCCAAGTTTAAATATCTATATCCTAAATCTTTAATGAGTACCTGACATCGTACAGGATCGTGACCACCTTTCTACGTCCCTTCCGAAGGACGGCATAACGAGAGCCTCCTGCCAGGTTTGAACCCGCGACATTGGGCATAGAATGCTGTTATGCTAACCACTACAACACAGGTGGCTATACCTAATTACTAAAATATACACTACACCGTACCTAGTTTTAAAAAATGTTTCTAGATGTATGTTCGTTGAGATAGTCAACCATGCGTCTAGCTCATGGATTATTTAGTGACCGCTGTCATAACATTGAACCAAAATTAGGAAAATAATCGAAAAATTCCGATCACATCCCCACACGAACCCCTAACAACTCCAATCATTCATAACTCCAAAGGAATCCACGACAAGTAAATCCCGGAAATTGCACAACTCTTCGTATTCCTATCGTAAGGTCACCCTCTTAGTATTCCGATCCTGGGATTTCTGCAACAGGGTTAGTCACACTCTTATTTCAGGACAAAGATACTGAATTTAAAATCGATTGGAACCCAGTTCAAGCCAAGATCCCGTTCAGCAGATGAGGTGGCGTTGTATGAATTATGAATTTGATATTCAACAACGAGAAAACTGCAAAAAATATTTTTTTAATGCAATTTATTTTTTTACATAAGAACAGTAATATAAATGTATAATATACCGATGGAATCTTAAAAATTTTAGAAAAAATATTATTTTATTATACATACTATTCTATACGTTAACGGTAAGTGATAAAAAGACGAAAAAAAAACAAACTCATTGTCGTTGATAATAATATATGTGGCGGTCGTGAAAAACTGGATATCTCGAGTTATATAAAAAATGAGTTAACTCCACGTATCGCTCCCTCAGACCTCCTACGTCGTGTTAAATTGGTTAAAGAAATCCCTTGGTGGAAAAATTTTTAGGTGGAAAGTAAGCTTTTCAGCTGGTGATACCGACTTGGAAAACTTGCCCCGAGACCTCCGTCCGTAATAGACAACGATGCCCTGAAACATACAGTAGATATATAGATAAATGGGTACCTCATGATCTCACTGAGCGGCAGCAAGACCCAATGTTTCAAAACATACCGAGCAAAAATTGAAAGAACTGGACTAAGAAGTTCTTCCGCACCCACCATATTCTCCCGACTTGTCTCCAACAGATTACCACCTGTTCAGGAATTTAGACAACTTCGTCAAAGGAAAACTTTTTGAAAATGATGATCAAGTGAAAAGTGCGTTTTAAGATTTTGTTTCACTTCAAAGCTCAGAGTTTTTCAGTTCGGGGATAAAAAAGTTAGTGTCATGTTGGGAAAAATGTGTAGAAAAAGAAGGTAAATACTTCGAATAAAATTATCTTGTTTTCATATCGTATTTTTAATTAAAATCCTTTCCCTTGAAAACGGACATTTTATGTGACACAACCCAATATATATATATTTTTTTTCTTTAATTTTTCATAAATTCTTACGGCTTTTTATTCTTTCTTTGATTCGCTATTCCAATTCTACGTGACTTGAAAGGTAAAACCTCAAATTTTGGGAGATAATAATTTTATTTATTATTATTATTTTATTTTTTTTGGTTGTTAACAAGAGCATATAATTGAATATAATAAACAAAGAAACATATTGGCAGCAAATAATATTTCTTGAGTTATATTTCAATAACATACATGGAAATACAAGTTTAAATCCCATTAGTATTGGTATTTCTGGCCCAGCTGACTGAGAACAACATGATATGACAAAGAATGTGAATACTCCTAATATACCATCTAAAGGCAGCACGAACTAGATACATCGATACCACTGTACAAATATCGATATTACTATCGATAGATGTAATACTGTTACTAGGATAGAACTATCGTAAGTTATAGAATGAGACTTAACTAATAAATAATATAGAGTAATTATTAATAACTTCCTTTTCCATAATCGAAGGCTGTCATAAACCAGCTACCTAGAAAGGACGGACCCAGTACCGACAAAGGACACATACCTGTACTTAGGACCCAACACCTGGAGACACTTGCTATATATACCTTTTGATCCTCAAAACTCATCACTCTAGTTGTAACATTTACTTGTGTCACACTCATAGAAGGAGACCTCGGAATGTACACTTGTAGTCACCCTAACTCCTCAGCACAGTTTATTGTATTCTGAATATATATTTTGTTCTGATAATAAAAGCATTATTATTAATATCTTCACTGTGTGTGATTCATTAACTGGCGCCCGAGACAGGCACTGCAAGCATCAAATTAGATTTTGAATGCCTTCGCAGTTTCCGAGAGGACGAAGATACTTCTGAAGAAGGATCTACAAGAAGATAGACACCAAGTAAGAAGATCATCTCGCACCCTCCTTCAGTCAAGACCCCCCAGTCACCCGAGATGTCCTGCTAAACCTCACTGGACTTCACTGCTCAACAGGTATCCAGGAGGAATGTTAAGAACTAACGCAGTAAGATTTTAAAATTATTTATTTTATATGTTTGTTTATGTGCTGTTTAATTGTGATAACATTTAAAATGTATGACATTTTATTAATACTAATATTAGCTGTATAAAAATCACATCAAATTTTTTCATTATCAGATGATGATTGTTACTGAGCACAATTTAAGTAAAATTTAAATTATAGTAGACATAAGTAAGATTTTAATATCTAAAAAAAAAAAATAAAAATAAAAAATATGGAATCGTTACTTTTTCGAAACTCAGACTTTGAGCATATACCTATGCCGTACTTTGATGGTAAACCGCATACTTTGTTTAAATTCATAAATAACGTAAAAGAAATTAAAGACACTTTTTGTGCAGAAAATAATCCATTTAGAATCGTTAATGAATTCAGGATATGTAAGATGGCCAAATGTCACCTTTCTAAAACAGTCGCGGATGAAATTAAGTTTTATGATTTAAACAATATTGACGATTTGTTAAATATTCTAATACGTAAATTTAAAGATCATAACCCAACCGAGACAAATTTTAATAAACCTTTTCCACCCGAACATTTTTTGTCCAAAGACGCTGACGAACAGCCAAAAATAAAATCCGGAATTCCAAATAATAAATTTGAGCAATTACCTAAAATTAATATTCAAGAAAAGAAAATAGCCTTTGAAACATTACCGCTAAAACCAGATTTAAACTTATTAAAACCGGCTGACGTAAATAAAAAATTATTTGTGGTCGAATCCAGTAGTTTAAAACAGTTTATAATGAAAAATACGGAGTCCATGAAATCTTATCAAGAAAATAGTTCAATAACCACAATTGAAACTCATTTAGTTCCAAATACAGACTTAATAAATATTTCCCAATCTGAAGATAAAGTTAATTATAAAACAGAATCTATTTTAAATGATAAATCACTTGAAAGCCCGAATTTCAAACAAAATTCATCTAATGTTAGTAAACTTCAAACACAAAAACTAAAGATAAAGAAATTTACAAAACCTGAGGAACCCGGAGTATTAGTGAGATTAATGTTAGAGAAATTAGGCCATTAAATAATAATAAAATAAAAGATGTATCATTTATTATAGTAAATCAAAAAAAGAACTATTTCGAAGTTAATCCGGAGCAGTTGTTAAAATATTCTTTGTTTAGGGAAAAAACTAAACTAACAAAAAAGAAAGTTACCTTTGGTGATATTGACAAAATTTTAAAAAGTAGAGTAAAAGATGAAATTCAAAATATTTCTAGATGGCCCAAGGGCAAGGATGAAATTTGCCTCTGGATGCTTAAACCTGATGAAAATTCTACTACCTATCTGGCGGGTCGAGGTGTGAAAAAAAAAAAAAAAATAATAATAATAAAGTAAAATAAATAAATAAAAAAAAAAAAAAATAAAAAAAAAAGGATAAATAATAGTAACAATAATCAGGTACTGTTAATAAATTAAATAAAAATATTTATAATAGTGTATTGTTTATTATATTGATGGTTGCACTTAATGTTAATATTCATTGTCAATTGTTTACACTAATTTGAAATGTTATTTTTAGAACTATATATAGGAAATAATAACTTTATAAGATAAATAGAAAAAAAGAAGAAAAAAAATATTTATATAAAAATTGAGAAAACGTTTTATAGATTGTAATGAAAAAACAATGTAGCTCATGGTTTTGTTTAATTTAGTGTTATGGTTATGTTTTTAATTATTTGTAGATAATAATGAGAAATTTTATTTTTATATAATTGTACCTATAAGTTTCAAGACTATTAACAATGTATAAATTTCTACTGGGATAATGTAATGACGATTGGTAAAACTAATTAATTATTGTATATAACATCAATTATTGTAATTAAGTTGTTTTGTTTTTTTAAGTTTTGATTGTATACATTTATATTCTTAAGAATTATTGTAAACTTAGGAAAAATGTAACTGTTCCCATTCCTGTAGTATCCTTTCCTACAATACACTTTCCTATCCAGAACCTCCATCTGAAGGACTACTATATCATAACAATATAAACTGACAAACTTAAACATTGCACTCAAGGGGCTTCGTGCTTAAGGGGGAGAGTAGTTATAGAATGAGACTTAACTAATAAATAATATAGAGTAATTATTAATAACTTCCTTTTCCATAATCGAAGGCTGTCATAAACCAGCTACCTAGAAAGGACGGACCCAGTACCGACAAAGGACACATACCTGTACTTAGGACCCAACACCTGGAGACACTTGCTATATATACCTTTTGATCCTCAAAACTCATCACTCTAGTTGTAACATTTACTTGTGTCACACTCATAGAAGGAGACCTCGGAATGTACACTTGTAGTCACCCTAACTCCTCAGCACAGTTTATTGTATTCTGAATATATATTTTGTTCTGATAATAAAAGCATTATTATTAATATCTTCACTGTGTGTGATTCATTAACTGTAGATAACTCTGAGCGGAGAGAAGGGAAGAGAATTATGTTTTTTGCCCGGGGACCGCCGCCTACACCTGGTTCCACTCCCACTCACTAAAGGAATATTTTATGGCCATCTTATAGCTTTCGATTCTACTACCACATTTCTCACTGCCTTCACAATCGGAATCAAATCAGAAATCAGTTATTCGGTTGCTTTTGACGAAATTTTTAAGTACCTAAATCGTTTCTTAAGCATTCCATTCTTTCATTTAGAAATTATAAACACATCAACACGTTAATTAAATTAACCTTTTTACTCTCACTTGTATGAAACTAGCTGTTGCCCACGAATTCCTTTGCTTCTATTTCTGTTATTATGATCAAAATTAATAAGTTTTATAAGAAATATATTTAAAAGTACTTCTGCGTGAATCATGTTTTCTTTATAGGTGGAATAATCAGGAATCAGTTTTTTTTTTTTAAATTTTATTGTTTTAATTTTGCCAACGTTCCGGCTCAAGCTTGTGAGCCATTATCAGGGCATTACTGAGCCATGTCCAAACATAAACTCAGTTTAAGTTTATGCTTGGACATGGCTTAGTAATGCCCTGATGATGGCTCACAAGCTTGAGCCGAAACGTTGGCAAAATAAAAAAAAATTAAAAAAATTGACTGATTCCTGATTATTCCACCTATAATAGTTTCTACAGTCAACTATACATCCTCAATAAGTTTTATTTTCTTGTGGCAGAAGAGCATACTGATTTCCTCCGCAACCCGATCCTGACAATGCGACATATAGTTGAGCGTGTGAAAGGCAGTCTTGACTTAAATCGATTCCGACGTGTTTAAATGTTTGCCCCTTTGAGTTTGTTTGTCTGTTTATTTATTAAACGTCCCTTTTATGCTGCTGTGGCTAATCGGACGATGCTCCAGTTAGAGTCCTAAATTTTGCCTATCCAGGTTTAATTAGGATAGGGATCTTTAACGAGTACTTGACATCGCACAGGATCGAGACCATCTTTTAACGTCCCCTCCGAGGGACGGCATAACTAAGGATTTTTTACTCCTATTTAAAAATCCTAGGGCTACCTCCGGGTTTGAACCCGGCATAGGAGGCTGTTGTGCTAACCACCATGCTACAGGTAACCTCCTGCCCCTTCGATTTATTTATTGTTAAGGCAAAAGAAAACATAAATTGAATTCTTTTAAAATTAAAAGGTAATTCATTTGGAATCATTAGGATTCAAGTTAATTTTCCCGTTTTTTCCAGATTTTCCCCTGATGTTATACTCCCTAAAGCCTTCCTAAAGAATTTGATTAAACCCAATATATAGATGTAAAATTTTTTTCTTTTTTTTTTTTCCGTGGCGCGACAGGACGTGTAGGCCCTGGGCCTCGCAGTGTAATCCCCTGAGAGGTTACACTCACGTTTCGTGATGTGTTTTCTAGTGCAGGGTCATCACTCCAGTGAGTGGCCACCATTTGGCTGACGGGTCTCACTACCCGGGGGAGAGTCTGTGAGTGAATCCCCATTTAATTACATTCTTATAAAAGCCCCTTTGGGACTGGGATTTGAACTCACAACTTTAGCATGAGAGACTAGCGCGCTAGCCACTCAGCCACGGGCTCCCATGATGTAAAATTTAATCGGCCTAAATATGATATAAGTTTCATTCTGATTGAAATAGTCTGACAGGGCTTAAATGGCGTATTTTCCATTCCTCTAAAATACATTTAATTATGTACATAGTAAAATATTAACCACATCATCTTATCATCATTGACAAATAACTGCTTAATATACAAGTTGAACGAATTAGATGACCAACTAAAGTATAAAAGAGCTAAAATATTTTTGAAATGTAATTTTTATTTTTTATATATTAAGAACAGTAATATAGACGTATAATATACCGTTGGAAAGAGAAAGATTTTAGGAAACATATTATCTTATACAGAAAGTTGTAAAAATTAATGTTCAGTGATGAAAAGAGCATAAACTTATTACTGATTATTATACCTCAAAATTTAATGTAGTCATATTATTTAATCTAAATCACATGTTTCCAACAAAACTGAGTACAATTTTTATTTAAATTAACTTAAAATAGTTTTCATAAGCTACACGTTTATTTAATACCTTTTAAATTGATTTTAACGGCCGAGGTTAGTGAAAGTCAAGTGTTGCCCGCACCAGATTTTACTATATATATATAAAAAAAAAAAAAGGATATATTCTGACACCAATTTTAAATGGAAAAGAGGTAAACGAACTCCACCTTCCGAGACTGTTGTGAGACTTAACCTCAACCACAAACCTTGATCTAGGATGGAATCCTCCGCTACCTCCAATTTTTGTTTTAGTCTCAGCTATCCTTCAAGAATAAAAAAAAAAAAATTCTATTCGATTCAATCCCGAAAAAAAAAACGATGGCAGCCACATTACTCTGAAATGCGTTTATCACAATTTTTATTACATAACCTCAGAGTTTCTGTTCATGTTTATCACAGTCTGATAAGATAATGTTAAATGCATGAATTTTATATGCATTTTAACATAATTAATCTCGCGAATTCCTGATTATTCCTTACTTTATTTCCAATAGAACCATCCATATGCCGTCATTCATTTCAAACAACTATACCACTCAAACCTACATGTTCATCGTTAAGTCCTTCTGATAACCCTCCGAGACGGCTGAAAGGACGATGGTCTCGTGATCTTATTAGATCAATAATCATTGCTAAGTGTGCTACCGCTTATCATAACCATAACTGTAATTTTGGGCTTTTAAACTGGAGTAGGTAGATCTAGGCCTAATTACTTACTTGCACGGCCATTGGCCTAAAAACGGTACTAATATCTTTATGTACTGAACCCAAGACCTTTGTGGATTTCAAAGGTATAGGCTTCCATTTACTATTAATGGACCTTTATTTATTGAAATACTGAGAAATAAGTTAAACGTGCAATATGATAAGATCAAACACAAAGATTCAGGATTCGACTAAATTAGGAATTTTGGTGGACTCGGAATCCTCTGAACTGCCAATACTCGAATTCCATTTTGGAAATGACAGTAAGGTCCATCAGTAAGAACTCTGGAGGAATAATCATTAGGCCTTAGGTTCAAAACGGTTTTTCCCCCATTTTGGGTACCTGAGTGTGCCCGAGGAGTGTCTGTAACAATTCTGCTTGAGCCGGGACTCGGAGAACAGTGGACTAGTGCTCTATCCATTAGACCACGCCGTTCCCTCTTTCATTGAGGTACATAGTAATAATTTCGATAAGATGGGCTATTTCAAATATCTGAAGTCAGAGGTGACGAGTAGAATTGTTTTTATACGAATTAATGGGAGATAATCAAGGAACCAGCAAAGGATTTATCGAGATTCTACACTATCAAGTGGGGTCACCTGTGATGTATTGGCTCACACAACAACCTTCTACGCCCTATTTCGCGCGTTCAAAACCCGTAATTTTCTAAAGGGCGTAAAAAATTCTTTTTTCCGAACCTCTTCGAAGCTGACTTAAAAGAGTTTTACGGAGCCTGTGCAATGTAAGAATAGACAACATTTAGGAATCCCACAATATCATCTTTCAACTAGGCTCAGCTGCACTGAGTGACATTTAATTAATAAACAACACAACAGACTTAAGTGAATTAATAGTTCACACGAAATATCATCAACTATATCAAGTTAAAATTACCAAAAATAGAAATAAATATTTTATCAATACCATGACGAAGGATTCCGCTCTAAATATACAACAATTTAAACGTTATCAGTTTTCTGCCGTTTAGGACTAGTAACTGTTGCTACTATTCTCATAGAACTGGCATAGACCTGCTGTAAAATAACATTAGAGAAGAATTGAAAGCAAGACTGGTAGCATGTGATTACGTACAACCCAGAGCGTTTCACAAAACATTTCTTGCAAAGACCAGTTACCAAAATATCGGACAATCTTGTCAAAGTAATATACTCAAATATCTGGGCCGGTAAATGTACAGTAAGACAACGGCGCTTCACTAAAATCAAGAGGGAATAAAGATGTGAAATAAGCCGGATACTGTGGTACTCTTCAAGATTACAAGACTGCGATGTCGTGGTCATGATGAATGAATGCAAGAAGAGGATCGCCCACCGAGAAGGATACTGTATCCATTACCGGAAGGAAGGAGGCAGAGAGGAAGACCACTTTGAGATGCTGAGATGGCGGCACCTGGTTAATACAAGGGGTTGAGGATGTCAGAGTGCAAAGCATGACAGAAACTTTAGAGTCAATGAACATTAACTGAATATTAGATCAAACAAGATAATATAAAAAGTAGTTTTACCTCAAGTGCATTAGGAATGAATTTATTCATTAACATAGAGGCTCTAACTACTAACCACTAGGGTTATTTTAGAACTAAATTCAAAATATGGGGTTGTGTCACATGAAAGGGTTGTGTCCGTTTTCAAGGTAAAGGATTTTTATTAAAAATACGATATGAAAACAAGATAATTTTATTCGAAGTATTTACCTTCTTTTTCTACACATTTTTTCCAACATGACACCAACCTTTTTATCCCCGAACTGAAAAACTCTGAGCTTTGAAGTGAAACAAAATCTGAAAACGCACTTTTCACTTGATCATCATTTTCAAAAAGTTTTCGTTTGAGGAAGTTGTCTAAATTCCTGAACAGATGGTAATCTGTTGGAGACAAGTCGGGAGAATATGGTGGGTGCGGAAGAAGTTCGAAGCTCAGTTCTTTCAATTTTTGAACAGTATGTTTTGAAACATGGGGACATCGTTGTCTATTACGGACGGAGGTCTTCCTCGGGGCAAGTTTTTCAAGTCGGTATCCCCAGCTGAAAACTGAGCAAACCAGCGGCGAATGGTCTGTTCATTAACACTCCCTACCCCAAACGCCTTGCAAATATTTCTAGCGGCCTCAGCTGCTGAATGGCCGAGATTAAACTCGTAAATCGCGTGTATTCATGTTCATATTTGGAGGTATACCAAAAAGTGGGTAATTGATTGGGGAGCTAATGTTTATAATACAAAGGTAGAGGATTATTAACTGTTTACTTTAAATATGTAAACATTTGGAAGAAAACAACAGATACCTGCAAAATCCTTTGTTTTTCAGAAAATATAAAAACGGGCATTTCATTTTACACAATCCAATACAAACATTTTACAAAAACAATCAAATTAGAAAAGAAGAAACTAAAATTGAAAAAAAAAAAAATGTCAAAGTCATTACAAAGTTTTCGCACCGCCCCGTGCGGTAAAAAATTCAGCAGAATATGCTATACTTAGAGAATAACCCCAAGATGTACATTGAGGCGGTGACATTGGTGTACATTTATAATTCCTTTATTTCGTACAATTGGTGCAAATGAATATATATTGCCCTTAAATGATTGTGAAATCTTTCTTAACAAATAAAACTACAGACACGATACAAATGTATATAAAAATGAATACATGAATAAGAAAAATAAAACTCCTAAAAGAAGTGACAGGTCAGAGATTTTTATTCTAAACTTGGAACAAAAAACGGTAAGTCAACAACCGGAGGAAAAAACTGAGTGGCTGTCACGTGGCACGTGCTTCTTCAACGCACTACATCATCCCTTCAAATTTATTTCTCAAAACAAATCAACATTCTCAACACATTAAATTTCTCAGCAATAATTCTCACATTAAGGAAGTTGGAAATTTAATTGCTACATCAATCAACTTAATATATATAATTTTTACTTTTACTTACCTATATAAGAAATTTATGTCTAAGGAAAAGTATTGCTATCCTAATGGTAATGTTTAAGATTAATTTTTTTAAATTTAAGTTTTTCCTGGAAATACACATTTTAGGATCCATGAGTCACAATGCTCAAGTCCCGCAAAAAGGTGTCTCTGGTAGGTCTCGAAGAGTCGTATCTTTAACCTTTTTTTCATATATAACTTTATTTAAGAACCATCGAAAAAGTGTCCCAAATATGCAACCGATGTGGTTTATTTAAATTTAAAATTAAATATTTAGAAGACCAAGTTCATAATCATAATAAAAAATAAATCTGACAAGTTGCCGAATAAAAAACTGACAATCGATAATACAATTGTAGAACGAGACTATACAAAGAAATATCTAATAACATGAGTTGAATTGCAAGATCAGCCTTGATCAAAATGAGGAATCATCCCTCCAACAGAAATCTACCATTGGAACATAGAATAAAGTTTCGTATTTTCTGCCTTGTTTTATGAGATGGGAGTCTGGACTATATAGCAAGCTGATATGAAGATCAGTGCATTTGAGTTGTGGTGGTGCTATCGCAGAATACTAACTACAGTAAACCCTCTTTTGAACAAACACCCGTTTATAACGAATATAGTTGAAAAATGAATAGAAAACTGTGTTTTCTCCTCGTTTATAACGAAGTATTCTCTTATAACGAACAACTTTTGTGGGCCTTATAATTGAATTTGTTTTGTTATTACGAAAAATGAAGAAGAAAAAAAATACGATACGTCTTAATTCCCGGTAAATATCGGCGTATTTCATTCCAAATCCTTCTTACCTCTGCCTTCTATTCAGCTCAATTCTGCTTATGGTTTCTAGATTTTCAGCATGTTATTGTTTGTTTGTTTATTTAACGTCACTTTATGCTACTATGGCTAATCGGACGATGCTACAGTGGGAGTCCTAAATTTTGCCTTCCTACATTCCTTTTTATTCTGTTGTAATTAGTTTTATTCGAGGTTCCTTAGAGGTCGTCTGTCTCGTTTTTCGTTCTAATTGCGCTTCCGCTCCGTAGACTATGTAAAAGAGTAAATCCATTGATTTAAATACAAATTTGACGATTCTCCAAGAAGTGGATACAAATATTGAGTTAAAATCGAGAATTGCCGAAAAATACGGGTATCAAAATCCACTCTAAATGCTTTTATAGTTTCTAAATAAGCACGTGCCTGAAAGCGAATGCTGTATTGAAAATATCTCTTTTTAACAACATAAATTTATACCAAGACACATATGTACATACAATACATTTTTCGGATATAACGAATTCTTTTATAACGAACAGAGAATTTTTTGGTCACTTGGAATTCGTTATAACGAGGGTTTACTGTATACCCTGTTCGGATAAGATGTCCAACAAAGAAGTATTAAAGAGAATGCTGAAAGACCAAGAGGTCATTAAAACCATTAAATCCAGGAAGTTGCAGTATTTTGGATATCTAATGAAAAGAGTACAGCGCATCTTACAAGAAAAAAGAGACATAGGAAGGCCAGGGATGAACTGGATTCGAAATATCAAGAATTGGAAGCAAGAGGAGTTACTGTGAGCCACCAACAATCATATTCATATTGCCCTGCTGTATTCCGACCTCCGATAGAAAAGGAACACTAAGAAGAAGAGTTTAATTTAAAAGTTCTTTATATTGAGGATGTATAGTCGACTGTAGAAACTATTATAGGTGGAATAATCAGGAATCAGTCATTTTTTGAAAATTTTTAATTTTGCCAACGTTTCGGCTCAAGCTTGTGAGCCATCATCAGGGCATTACTGTGCCATGTCCAAGCATAAACTCTGAATTCATCCATCAGGACACTCTTTTGATTCCTGACGAATAAAAACAAATGATTTCCCGTACCCTGACCTCTAATATTATTACCAATTACCTACAAAACCCTCCGTCCAACCCTTCTACATTTTCACCTCACTTTACTAAGGACCTATCCACTATAGGTGGAATAATCAGGAATCATACTAAGGATCTATCCATTATAGTTGGAATAATCAGGAATCAGTCATTTTTTGAATTTTTTTAATTTTGCCAACGTTTTGGCTCAAGCTTGTGAGCCATCATCAGGGCATTACTGAGCCATGTCCAAGCATAATCTTCTTATAGTTGGAATAATCAGGAATCAGTCATTTTTTGAATTTTTTTAATTTTGCCAACGTTTGAGCTCGAGCTTGAGCCATGACTGATTATTCCACCTATAAAAGTTCTTTAATTGATTACAACAACGGAGGTAAGTGAAAGTCGCTTGCACCAGATTTTTTCCCTTCAAAATAGTGAAGAAACCGACAGAGGTTGGTATTTAGGCTCGTGTACCTCCAACTAACGCAGCGTCCTGAATTCCATTTCTCACAGATGTAGGGTGGGTTTTTTTTACATTATTTGTGAGATACTTTCCCGCCTCTAGTCATGTAATGAGCAGAAAGACAAGTTTCAATTGTAGCTAATCCGAAGACAGGTATATGGTCATGGTTTCTTACTGCTACAGGAAATAGTTAGCAAATATACCCGTTAATAAGGAACTAGGTACTGCTAGTTCTGAAGGGGACAAAAAAAAAAAAAAAAAAAAAAGTCACTTTTACTTTCACCTACCTACATATGAAATAAGTTATGAAGGAAAGTATTCCGATCCAAAAAAAATATTTAGGCCGAATTTTCAACGGAAATACGGAATACGGAAAGTTTCAATCAAGAGTCTCGCAAAACAGTGTTAGTTTAAAACAGTGGAGGCTAATATGATTAACATAAAAAATAAAGCACAGAAACAGAAATACGCATATTTGTTTCTTTTTTTGATCAGTTTTAGGGCGTACAACAGTTTGGTCATCAACGCCCGATGGTTAGTTATTATGGTTAATCCTTCAAATATGTTTATTCTTAGTTCAAATATAATCGTAAAATCCTCAACGCTCCTTCCTTTGTCACGAACAAAATCATTCATAAAGACCTCCAAGTTTCGTATGTAGCCGATTTGGCCCGTACCAGGTATCATTCCTTCCATGACAAACTCCAGTCCTACTCTAATCCACTAGTTTCAATCCTTGCTTCCTCTACAATCCCTGATAATCCACCGAGGCGCCTGAAGAGAAGATGGCCTCGAGACCTTCTTGTTTAGATTGATTACTAGAGTGCTGCCAATGGGCAGTTTCTCTTCACGTTTTTCATGTATATATCTTTTATCAGCATATTTACTTGATGTATTGTAGTATACAGTTGTAAATTTCAATAAAATATAATTTAAAAAAAACAAAAAAAAAAACAGTAAGAGATAAAAATGGGTGAAACCATTAAAGGATTATTTAAATTGGATTTATATAGAAACATGTGTTTTATTAAAAAATCTATTATATTATTATCAAAAACAATCACTTAGTTTCATCGGCTTTTTATCACTCTCTATTAACTTTTACAAGCTCTTGTGTATTAGATAATATTTTATTCTAAAATCTTTAGCTTTCTAACGGTATTACTGTTCTTATGTTCAAAATCTAAAAATTGCATAAAAAAAAATATTTTTTCAGTTTTCTCCTTTAGTTGCTTTTCAAATTTGCTCAACTTGCATATTTAGCTGTTATTTATCAATGCTAACTAGATAATATGGTTATTTTGATAAAATATACACAATTAAAGGTACTTTACAAGAAGAAAATTTAAAATATCGACATTTAAGCCCTGTCAGACTATTTTTATCAGGATAAAACCTACATGATATTAAAGCCCATTAAATTTTACATCGATATAGCGAGCTTGATCAAAATCGTCGGAACCTTTTACGAGAAAATCGAAAAAAGGTGCAAAACGCATGGTATAAAGTGGCTCTTCTGGTAAGCTCATTTTGATGAAAAAGGTTTTGTAACGTCTCGGGCGTATAGTTGTCTTAAATATGAAATTTCAGTTTCATAGGACTTTATATTTTCTACACATTTGAACATTTCCTCTGACCCATTTTAAACAGGTTAGAACATTTTCTCTGTCTTTGTCAATGGAAATATCCAATAAAGAATAGTAGAACTTGTAGAAAATCTTACTGAAAACTGGTTGGTATCGTATAAGAGAAAGGCAAAGGAAGTGGATTATTTTAGGATTAATCACCGTTTAATGAACTATAAACCTCGATCATTAGATAGTGAACATTAGGAATTTAAGTTAATTTAAAAGAACGTTTTATTAATTCCGTTATTTTGCGATCGATCGATAGTACATTATAAAACTTCCATAAAATAAACGTTAGGACAATGCAGATTATGATATCTAATTGGCACTAAAATCATATAAGGAAAATTTACAACAAAAATTATAGCAATATTTAAGCTTAGTTTTTATTTTATTTTTCTATTGGGTTGTTTCACATGAAATGTCCGTTTTTATAGTTTCTGAAATACATAAAGGATTTTGTAGGTCTCTGTTGTATTCTTCCGAATGTTTACATATTTAAAGTAAACAGTTACTAATCCTCTACCTTTGCATTATAAACATTAGCTTCCCAATCAATTGCCCACTTTTTAGTATACCTCCAAATATGAACATGGAAACACGCGCTTTTCAAGTAATATTCTTGTACGAGTTTAAACTCGGCCATTTAGCAGCTGAGGCCGCTAAAAATATTTGCGTAGCGTTTGGGGAAGAGAGTGTTAATTAGCTGACCATTCGCCGTTGGTTTTCTAAGTTTTCAGCTGGGGATGTTGACTTGGAAAACTTGCCCCGAGGAAGACATCTGTCCGTAATAGACAACGATGTCCTCAACCATACAATAGAAGGAAACCCCTACCAAATAGTTAAAGGACTCTCAGCACAAGTAAATGCAAGTGCATCTACCGTCTTTCCTGACATTTAAAGTGTATTGGGAAAGTAAAAAAGAAAAAAAAAACATGGGTACCTCATGATCTCACTCGACGGCATGTTTCAAAACATACCGTGTAAGAATTGAAAGAACTGGGCTACGAAGTTCTTCCGCACCCACCATATTTTCCTGACTTGTCTCCAACAGATTACCACATGTTCCGGAATTTAAACAACTTCGTCAAAGGAAAACTTTTTGAAAATGATGATCAAGTGAAAAGTGCGTTTTCAGATTTTGTTTCACTTCAAAGCTAAGAGTTTTTTCAGTTCAGGGATAAAAAACATTGGTGTCACGTTGGGAAAAATGTGTAGATAAACAAGGTAAATACTTCGAAAAAAATTATCTTGTTTTCATATCGGATTTTTAATAAAAATCCTTTATCTTGAAAACGGACATTTCATGTGACACAACCCAATACCATATTAACCCTTTGCACTCGGCATCTGCCAGTAACTCGACACTACTTTTTCGAGAAAACTTATACACTGGAATCGTCATACTATGCGTAAAACTTTAGGAACAAGAAATACTCAATACTCAATAAAAACACTCATCAAAAAACATCTGGTGCGCACAGCACACGACTTTCACTTACCTTCGTTGTTAAAATTAATTTAAATTGTTCTTAAGAATTTTTAATTACAGTTAGACATAAAAATAAATTTTAAAGAATTAATTACATAATAATAATGACACTTATTAATATACAATATTTACAAGTACATATAGATACAAATAAGTTTTCTTACATGATTTCAGTTATTCTTTTATCATGATAATATAGTTTCAATCATCGTTCGATTTACCTTATGATAATGCAATGTTTTTTTTAAGACAGTAGGAAAAATTACATGAGAAAAAAAACCTACACAATATAAATTACAATATTAATTTAAAAGCACATGCTTTGTTCTTTCGTGCTTGTATTGCTTTAGTGGAGTTTTGTTGTAATTACCAATTTCGAATTTCAAAGGGTTTTCAGAAGTTGTGATTTTATCAAAATATTTGTTGGTTTCTGTGTAGATAAACTGTCGTAATGTGGGAAGATTTAGTTCAAAGAGCATTTTAGAAATTTTAGTATATCGTGGGCAGTTACTGATGATTCGCATACATGTATTTTGTATTGTTTCTAATTTTTTGTAATTGGTAATGCAAGTCGAGCTCCTGACGGGCGAGGCATAACAAATCTGGGCATGTATGACTGTTTTATATAGTAGTAGTTTGTTGTGAGTGCTTAAACTGGATTTTTTATTGAAATATGGGAACATTTTGTAAATGCATTGTTTGATTTTTTTCAGATTTTCTATTGATTTGTTCGGTATAGATTAACGATTTTACTAATGTTAAGCCTAAGTATGTAACTTATTACATTAATCTCAGTAGAAACATGTGTTTTATTAAATAATCTCTTGGATTATTATCTACTACAATCAGTTAGTTTTATCAGTTTTCCATTACTCTCCATCAACTTTAACAATTGTGTGTACAAAATAATAATTTTTCTAAAATCTTTAGCTTTCAAGTGGTATATCATACGTCTATGTTACTGTTCTTATTATAAAAAATCTAAAAATTGCATAAAAAAAAAATATTTTAGCAGTTTTCTCCTTTAGTTGAGAATTCGTTCAACTTATATATTTACTTGTTTTTAATACTAATCAGATGATATAGTCAATTTCATAAAATGTACAAAATTATAGGTAATGTAGAGGAAGAAATTTTGAAATACCGGCATTTAAGCCTTGCCAGACTATTTCAATCGGAATGAAGCCAACATGATATTAAAGCCCGTCCAATTTTACATCGATATAGAGAGTTTAATCAAAATCGTTATAGCCGTTTTTGAAAAAATCGTAAATAGGTGCAAAATGCATGGTATCGACGTCAAAATATACCGAGGTATAAATTTCGTAAAAAAAAATCCATAGAACCTTTTAGAAAGCAGTGTCTCAGTTTTTCCCGATTATAATCTTTACAAATAATAAATACCCAAGATAACAATAGTTGAAACCACACTATCTACTTTATTCAAGAAATATATTTAGAAGTGAAATCTAGTTTCTTGGGTGTGATGAACTTGGCGACCGAGAACGGTAATGGAAAAATCTCTGCATTATAGGAACTTTTACCACCGAAGAAGATTGAATCCTCAAGAATTCGATATTGTGGTTTCCTCCGTAGGTTGGTACCGGTGAGCAGGCTGGGTGGATATCACTCTTCGCAGACCTTAAGGCGTGATAATAACCTGACGTTCGGTATTGATTTCATACACGATTTTTTTAATTATTTTTGTTTTTAATAAATATTCCGCTCCCGATTAATGGAACGTGATTATAAAAGCATGGATCGATTTTCAGAAAAAATCATGTAATTTTATCTACAAATAACAAAAACGATTTTCATCACCTGTAAATTTCGATAAGTTGGTAAGATAAATTACATAAATTGATTTTTAACAGGTATATAAATAAAATATATTTCTTCTATGAGTAGTCAAAAACAAAAATTGCATTCCAAAAAGACTTTTCCTTACCTCCTTTTTGAAATCGATTTAAGATTTTCAAGTACGTAAGTATTAAAATGAGTGAAACATTAAAAATAATAATAGAATTTCTATAAAGCATTTGTTTTAATTAAAAAATTATTATATTATTATCTAAAAAATCATTAGATTATCGGCTTTTCATCACTCTCTGTAACTTTTAAAGCTTTGTATAAATAAATATTTTTCAATTTATTTATAATATTCATGTATATTACTGTTCTTATGTTCAAAAAACGAAAAATTGCATTAAAAAATATTTTTTTCTGTTTTCTCCTTTAGTTGTTATTTAAATTCGCACAACTTACATATTAACTTTTTTGACGATTTTGATTAAACTCGCTATATCGATGTAAAATTTAATGGCTTTAATATCATTTAGGTTTCATTCGGATTAAAATGATTTGACCGGGCTAAAATGCTGATATTTTAAATTTTCTTTTCCTAAAGTACATTCAATTTTGTCGATTCTATAAAAATAACTATATTATCTTGTTAACGCTGATAAAAAACAGGTACACATATAAATTGAATAAATTCGATACCCAACTAAAGAGAAAACAGAAAAAAATATTTTTTTAATGCAATTTTTTGTTTTTGAACATAAGAGCAGTAATATACATGTATGATATACCGTTGGAAAGCTAAAGATTTTAGAAAAAATATTATCTCATACATAAGCTTTTAAAAGTTAGTAGAGAGTGATGAAAAGCCGATAAAACTAACTGATTATTTTAGATAATAATATAATAGATTTTTTAATAAAACACATGTTTTATAGAAATTCAATTTAATTAATTCTTCAATAGTTTCACGTATTTTTATCACTACTGTATTTAAAATTCTTTCATTGATTTTAAAAATGGAGGTAAGTGAGAGTCGTGTGTTGTCCGCACCAGATTTTTTTAAGTTTTCTTCCCTTCCTCTCGTAAACATAAAAAATGTAAAATAGACGTATAATATACTATCGAAAGCTAAAGATTTTAGAATTTTTTTTATCTCATACACAAAGTAGTATAAGGTAATGGTGAGTGATATTTAATCAAAGGATATGTTTCCATAAAAACTCATGATACTTTGTTGTATTTTTTTTTTCATCTCTAACTTATTTAAAAGTTTGAATGATTGTAACTAAGAGGTAAGTGAAGGTCGTGTGTTTCGTTTTTTTTTTGTTTTTTTTTAAAGGTCCCTAATTTTTTTGCTGGATATCTTGAATTTATTATAAAATTGACATGAAAAACAATTTTTAAGAAAGTATTCTTGACGAGATTTTATTGACATCTTGTTAAGTTGCAGACCATCTGGTGGAACTAGGGTAATAGAGGTTAGCATGGAGGTGACCTTCTGTTGGAGTGTGGGGGTGTTGTTCAATCCACCCTTCTTCTATTTTATGTCTAACGAAGTTAATAAGGTCTTTGAAAGGAGAGGCTGTATTAAGAAATACATCAAGTAAATGTTACGGAAATATAGTACAATTACATGAAATACATGGAGAGGCACTATCTATTGGCAAGTACTCCATCTTTTTTTCAGATGCCTCGGATGATTATCAGGAATCGAAGAGGAAGTAAGGATTGAAACTAATGGACTAGAGTGAGAATTACTTGGTTCGGGCCAAGTCGGTAACATATGGACATTTAGATGAGTTTATTCGTGACAAATTGAGCAGTATTCAGGATTTTGGATTATAAGGATTTTCAGGGTGTCTAGCGAATCAGCTCAAAGATATTCCCTAAATTTTTCATATTGTAAGAAGTATTTTAGGGAGCGGCGTGGTCTAGTGGATAGAGCACTAGTCTGCTGTGCTCCGGGTCCTGGGTTCGAATCCCGGCTGTGGCAGAATATTATTTATTCTGTTAATTCAGTCGGGGGGCGACCCTAGGGTATGGAGACCCTCCTGGGGAAGACCCGGCCTCTATAAAGTGGGTGCCCAAATTAATTGGGGAAAAACCTGGCGGCTGAGCGTGATTAAGGCCTTATCACCTCATTGCACTGCCGTTCGCCTAGAAACAGTATGAATCTCTATATGTACTGAGCCCAAGACCCTTCATGGGTTGTAGTGGTACAGGTTTTTTTTTTTTTTTTTTTTTAAGAAGTCTTTTACCAGGCCAAATCTCGGTGCAAATCGACAAAACAAAGAATAATTATAATTAATATGGTATACTAGATTAAAAATATATATAATGACTAATTACTTTACGATAAGATTTAACTATATCTACCCGACACCAGCTGGAATTGTAGTTGTTTAAAATGAATTACGATAAATTTAGATACTGCTGTTAGTAATAATCTGACTGATGACAACAAATTTATTTTAAAACTCGCTTTATGATATTTGCAACATCACAACAACTAGGCATATTGAAACTTTTGTCTGATTGAAGAAAAAACGATGTTATTTAGGGACCATTTTCCCTGACCAAAGTACAAATTTCCTGACTTTTCCCTGACTTTTTTATATGCTTTTAAAATCCCTGACTTTTCCCGGTTTTTCCTGTAGCTAGATACCCTGATTTTAAACAAGAATAATTCGTTTTTTAAATCAATACATTATTGTTTAATGCTTCACCTAATGTTTGGTATCCTTTTTTTTTTTTTTTTTTTATATATTTTTTGTTTGTTTTATATTTGAAAACAGGAATGTTTATTTATTTTATCATTCAATAAACGTTCTGGTTTATTCTAAAATTGTTTTATTAACATTGTCAGCTCACAATAAAACCCTTCTACATAACAAACAGAAAGAGGAACGTAAAATCATCTAAAAAATTCTAGAACCTCGAAAAACAGATGATGGATACAGCCATCAAACCAATAAAATCACTACAACAACAAAAAAACTGCAAACATTTTTGTTCTAACATGAGAAAAATACGTTAACAATTTTATGGAAACTTGCATCGACTCCCAGAACACAGACTTACACACCAGATACTTTCAAGTACAGAAATTTTCAAAGGCATGAACTGTGCTGAACAAGTTTGGAAAGAAATTGCAAGTGCTGAAATAAATTTACAAAATATCACAGATCGAAACTTGTACAGGCACTAAAAGACACTTTGTAGTTCAGCAGAGGCAACGAATAAAATAACTGGTAGGAAGTGGTGAGATGAAAGAAAGAAAGACATCAGTGAAAAGATAAAAATGGGCAAACCGCAGGAAGAACCATAGATACTTTACGTGATCCATATAGGGCCATATTTATAAATATGTTATTATTATTATTATTATTATTTTTTTAGTGGTTATCTTTTCTTTTCCTCATAGCCCAGAAGATGGCCTAAAATTTAGGCCCAATATTTGGTGTAATAAAAAAAAAACAAAAAAACCTGTACCACTACAACCCATGTAAAACATGTAAAGTCTTGGGCTCAGTACATATAGAGATTCGTACTGTTTCTAGATCAACGGCAGTGCGATGAGGTGATTAGGCCTTAATCACGCTCAGCCGCCAGGTTTTTCCCCAATTAATTTGGGTACCCACTTTATAGAGGCTGGTCTGCCCCAGGAGGGTCTCCATACCCTAGGGTCGCCCCCCGACTGAATTAACAGAATAAATAATATTTCTGCCACAGCCGGGATTCGAACCCAGGACCCGGAGCACAGCAGACTAGTGCTCTATCCACTAGACCACGCCGCTCCCATTTGGTGTAATAAATTAAGTTTACTTTATTGAAGTGTTTCAGTAACTGTATCCCAAAGGAACTCATTATCAAGAAAGCATTTGGAGTCTTCCAATTATTACCCAAATATCTACGGCAAGATTTAAGAGGTTGGCACCCTACCGCGATTACAAATAACAAGGTTAAATCCTGGGGCAATATATAGCGAGGCGGGAGGAGGTGGGGGTCGGAGGACGGGTTCTTGAGTCATCCTGTACCGGTCCAAGGACCTTCTCAGGACCTTGTCCTCTGCGGCTTCCATGTCTGCCTCGGTCAGCGGGTCCAGTAGTCCACCAAGAGATACGAGAAGTCGGTCCAAGAAGGATCAGAATCCAGCTTTCAGGAAAATAGGAGGAAGGCAGGAGTTTGTCAACAAGCGCAATAGGGTCAAAAAACTATCTCATTAACTAAGGCCGACCACTGTAGTGGAGCCAGGATGCACACACAGACATCAGCGAATTCAGCAAAGAGTCTACAAGCAAAAAACAGTGTATTGCAGAGTTGAGCAGCGGTAAACACTTGCCCCTAAGATGTTTTTTTCTCCTTTATACAATGAATTTCCAGTTTGTTAGAGGTACAAAATCTATATATGTTTACTTTCACTTACCTATATGTGAAATATATAGAAAGGGGAAGTATTGCGATCGTGAAAATTTTCCAATTCCAGTTTTCACCGGAAATACACGTTTTAGGGTACCCTGAGTCCAAATAACCAAGTTCTAAGTGTGTGTGTACGTATGTGGTAAGTCTAACGCAAAAACTAAAAGTCGTACATGACTGAAATTTCCTATTTAAGACAACTATACACCTGAGATGTTACAGCAACTTTTTCATCACAATCAGCTAACCAGAAAAACCACTTTATATCATGCATTTTGGAGCTTTAAGGCTTTAAGGATTTTATAAAGCTCGCCATATGAATGTAAAATTTAACGGGCTTATGTGATGTAGGTTTCATTCTGGTAGAAATAGTCTGACAGGACTTAAATGTCGATTAAATTTTCTTTCTCTAAAGTACCCTTAATTTTTATATTTAAAAAAAATAGACACATCGTCTAGTTAGCATTGACCAATAACAGTTAAATATGCCAGCTGAGCGAATTTGATGAACAATAAAAGAAAAAAAGTGCATGCAAAAATATTTTTTAATGCAATTTTTGTATAATATACCGTTGGATAGCAGAATATTTAAAAAAAATATATTATCTAATTCACGGAATTGTAAAAGTTAATGGAGGGTGATGAAACTAACCGATTGATGTTGATAAAAATATTATAGATTATTTAATAAAACATGAATTTCTATTTAAATTCAATTTTGTTACGAAGTTATGAAGTTAGTAAGTGATTTCTTGTTAGAATGCTGGTATCGCTTCTTGAGAAACCAATGTTATCGACTTAATAGATAATTAAAATAACGGCGTAATCAAGGAATGTTTACTCCCTTAAATAAATCACAGAGCCATTGCCAGGTTTGATCACATGAACTTTAGGCTGTTATGCTAGACCCTAAACCACAGGTAACCCCTTGTGGGACTAGGTTATTTGGGGTGACGTATTTCCGGTGAAAAATCGAATTTTCACAATCTCAATACTTTCCTTTACTACATATTAGTAAGTGAAAGTAATAAAGGATTCAGTTTTATAATATTAAAAAGTCTGAATAATTCATGACTTTCTTTCCTAATGCATTAAAGTCTCCGACATCTTAATATTAAATTAAATTAAAAACACTTCATCATTGCAGAGTAACGTTTCCTGTTAGAACTCTAATAATACGCCACTATTACTCATTAGAAAGAGTTTTTTTCCTTTTTCTTTCTAAAGGCCAGGGCTTTATATGAGAGGGCTCGGGGTAATCCCGTATAATGAGTACCGCCGGGATGCTATATACGGTACAGCAATGGAAAGTCCACTTCCTTATTGCGTCCAAGTAAAAGTGGTCCTCAACTTCTTCTATATCTGGAGTTGGGTGTGGTTCAAGGCAGGCGGGTGTACTATCTGGGTGAATGGGGCGAAATGTCGAAGAGATCGTCAGGGGGTAATTGTTTTGTGAAATTTACTCCGGATCGAAAGTAATATTAGTTTATACAGAAAATAATGCAGAATTTTCTGTATTCTTTAATATAACCCTCTGTATAACAAACTTTTTACTTCATACTCAATAAAAGCACTCATTAACTTCTTTTTCTTACAAATTCATTTTTCTACCGCTATCTATGACATTCGTGCAAACTTTCTTTACCGATTGTAGGACGATATACTTCTTCCCTTCCAACCTATGAATAATGCGTGTTATTATTCAGTTGCTGAGTTACTTAGTTCGCGGCTTATATCTAAAAAGGTTAGAATTTATAAAACTATTATTCTTCCGACGGTTCTTTACGGATGTGAAACGTGGCCGCTTACTTTGAAGGATGAACAACGGCTTAAGGTTTTCAAAAATAATAATCTGCGTAAAATATTTGATCCGAAGAGAGATGAGGCCATTGGGGAGTTTAGAAGGTTGCACAACGCGGAATTGCGGAACTTGTATTCTGTGAATATAATTAAGTTGATAGCATCGCGGAGACTGAAATGGGCGAGTAAAGTTGTTGGGCTCGATGAGGAGCGGATTCCGAGGTAAGCCTATTATTATTATTATCTATGACACTGTTTTTCTACGTTTGGGGGTTCTGTCGTCGCAGATTGGTGGTTTAGGAAGTCTTAGTCACGTTCCGACCGAGTTTTAAAATTATACGAATGTCAGGTATTGACATAGACTGAATTATTTCCAACTTTATTTTTTCCAGCCAAACGCTGCCGAGGTAAACAGATATTATGGTTTGGGATAGGATTAATAACTCTTGACATTTGTACAAATGAATGATCCAGTAAAAGTAAAAAGTTTGGTTTATTTTCTTTTATAATTGTTTAGGAAGTTTCATTTAATATTTCACAATAAAATAGAACTCATTAACTTTCTCTTCTTACAAATTTATTTTTCTTCACTATCTATGACATTGTTTTTCTACGTTTCGGGGTTCTGCCAAAACAAAACAATATAGATTTGTTCTTTCCCCTGGTGGGGTTTAATTCGGGCAAAGCTGGAAATCTAATTTAATTTTAATACCTCTTAATGGTCTTAAATAAAGGTAATCTGAATTTGCACCATCACAGGTGGTAAGCTTAACTTTTTGTAGCAGCAATATCTCGAAATTATTGCACTGTTCTCAGTTTTTCATCTGTAACTCGAATACGGTGCTTTCTACAGAAATTACCTTTCTTTATTAAATAAAAGAACGTTAAATATTCTTTCTAAATATCACCTTATTTATTGAATTTGATTCAGTAACATTGCGAAGAGACAGCTCTACACGCGTACAAAGGTTTATGAGAAATATTTTCAGGATTCGGCCGATTTAAAATATTCTCCAGTGATTGCTGCCGTAGTTTTACTAAGAATGACAACATAAAAAATGAACCATATCATAACTAGCAAAATGTTTCGGTACCCACTTTATCGAGGATGGCCCAGGATAGACTAGCCTTCATACTCTAGGGTCGCTCCAAGAGGGAAATAATATAATTAGTAATTATTCTGTCGCAACCAGGATTCAAACCCGGAACCCGTAGAACTGTGGACTAGTATTCTATCCACTCCTGTTAAAGACGTAGTTACTTAAGAAACGAGAAAAAAAAACTTCATTGTTGAGTTGCCACATATTATTATACATTACAATCAGGGAATGAGGTGAATGTAGAAATAAGACGTGTTTGGAATTATTTAAGCAGTTACTATCTGTATGTCCTCCAAGCCACTGACCAGAACGTCTATACATAAAGTTTTCCTAATATATCCTATTTTCAGCACAAGTAACAATTATGGACATAGAAGAGTATTTTTTTTTCACGATACTAGTCATTTACTTAATTATTTATTTGTTTATTGATTTGATGTCACTTTATAATGGAGTGGCTATTCGGACAATGCTAATGTAGGAATTCTAAATGTTGCCTATTCATATTTTATTAGAATAGGAATCTTTAACGAATACCTGACATCGTATAGCTCTGGACCATCATTTTACGTCCTCTCCAAAGCACTGCATAACCAAGTATTTTTATCACCTTTAAACAATTCTTGGATTATCTGAAAGATTTGAACCCGCGACCTTGGTGATAGAAGGCTGTCATGGCAACCACTCACTCGTAAGGTAGGGGTCACTACACCTTTAATGAATTGTATCTCCATTAGACCTTACAATAAGTTTATAATCTCTGGATAATTTATTTAAATTTAAACTAAATTTTCACTCACACAAGACTGAAACGACATGAAACTGCTCGAAGATACCGATTACTGCAACACTTATTAGACAAACGTTCAAAACTTCCAGTATATTACAAAAGACTCATTTACATTACTAATATCAGAATTATTTAGACATATGGAATCGAGCTTTGGGGCTCTACTAAACCACTTAATTCCTCCCGCATCCAGTCCTTACAATCCAAAATCCTTCGAAAAATCCTGAATGTCCCTTATTTTGTCACAAATCAACTCCTCCATAATGACCTAAACATCCCATTTGAAGCAGCATAACTCTTGATAGATACTCCTCTTTTCATTCTAAACTTCCTGCTCATACAAACCCACTTGTCCGTAATTTATCTTCCTTAGATATCCCTGATAACTCTCCGAGACTGCCTTAATATAGTTAGTGAAGTATGCACTGGGTAGTTGTTTCTCAAGACATTTTCATGACTTTTCTTCATACTGCATATTTACTCACTGTGTTTAAATACAGTTGTAAATTATAATAAATAAATTAAAAACAAAAAAAAACAACTAAATTTTTAAGAAAACACATTTTTCGCTGAGCATTAATAGCAGTATAGCTAAATTAATAATGTACTTTAGGCAACATTAATGTATTCTATGAAAATATTGCTTCGAGGGGAAAAATATTCATACTCCATAACATCTTAGTCACCGAAGTTCCGTCCTTTAAAAAAATGTGCCCTTGACCTAAGAGCTTAGTCAGAACTATACGCAAAGTTATGCAAGACGTTGACTCCGTCGAGTTCTCAGTATTTCGAGTGTGTCAAGACGTGAAGATGTAGTTAAATCGTGCGGATCCAGTGCCAGTCCCAAACCTAATCAAACAGCTAATATTTAATATTTCAACTTGCCTTACAGACATATCCAATAACCCGAACTTTATTAACCTCTGTTACTTTCGGGTTAGGATATATTGATATATTCTATATCAGGGATTGTAGAGGAAAAAGGATTGAAACCAGTTGGTTAGAGTGGAAGTGGAGTTTTTCATGGAAGGAGTGATACCTGCTACAGGCCTAATCAGCAACATTAAGGATTTTATGGAAGAGTTTATTTGTGACAAAATATGGAGCATTGAAGATTTTTCGAAGAATTTTCGATTGTAAGAATTGGAGAGGGAAGAATTTGATGGGTTAGTTGAGCCCCAAGTCTATACCAGTCTTATGATGGTCATGTAGATGAGCCTTTTGTACTTAAGTGGAAGGTTTGAGCGTTTGTTCAGTAAGTGTTGAAGTAGTCGAAAACGTCGGACAGTTTCTTGTATTTTCCAAGTGTCTTGTAAGAGGGCTCTAAGTAAGACGTTTGTCATGGTGCAGTCCTAGATATCAGATCTTTGAGCTTAAGGATCAAAGCATAGAATAATGTATATGATGATGGAATAATAATAATAGGACTACCGAACCCGAAGGTTCGATGCCGATACCACCAAATTCAGTCTACACAGACTCATCCAATGTTCCCCGTTCAAGCCCAAGCCCCCGAGATCAGCTTTAACGCAATCCTCCCATCGACGCTTCAGCCTACCTTTCGAACGCCTACCAGTCGGATCAGCGAATACCAACTTTCTCGGAATCCGTTCCTCACCGAGCCCAACAATTTTACTCGCCCATTTGAGTCTCCGCGATGCTATCAACTCAATTATATTCACAGGATATAAGTTCCGCAATTCCGGGTTGTGCAACCTTTTAAACTCCCCAGTGGCCTCATCTCTCTTCGGACCAAATATTTTACGCAGAACCTTATTTTCGAGAACCTTAAGCCTTTGTTCATCCTTCAAAGTAAGCGGATACGTTTCACATCCATAAAGAACCGTCGGAAGAATAATAGTTTTATAAATTCTAACCTTTAAGTTTTTAGATAGAAGCCGCGAACTAAGTAACTTAGAAACTGAATAATAACACGCATTTCCCACCTTTAATCGGTACTTAATTTCTTCCTGGATTTCATTTTTTCTTGTTATCATTGATGGAAGAATAGTTGAACTTATTGTTAAAAGCCGAAGTTGGATTGGAGAACGATCATTAAAGAAACCACGCTCTTACAAGAAACTTTGCAATTAAGGTTTACGTTTCGGTCTATAGTTAAGACTTTTATCAGGACAACTACTAAAGATCTTCAGACAATAAACTAAAAATAGAAGTTTTTTAACTTTCAGGAGATTTCCACATTCCGACACTTCGGCAGCAATCTTGAGGAAGGTCTAAAAATAATGCTGAAACGTCGGCACACAATAAGGTTCCTGGACTGAGTATGATTTCTTCCGTGATCGATCGTACCACTACTCCAAAACAAAAGTATATAAATATAGAAACACACAAATGTGTACCTGAAACATAAGTATTTAAGAGGAGTTTTTCGGCAAGGAACCAATCCGACCCAAAGGGATTCCAAAACCAAACCCAACTATCTCATCCACACATTTTTTTATTATTCATTTAACATTATGCTACTGTCGCTAATCAAATAATTCTACATTGGAAGTTCTAACGTTTGTCTTTTGAAGTGATTTTATTTGTGACAGAGCCGTAGTTTTATAAACATAAAGTTGGTAATTTGGTATAAATAATTCTTATTAACACTTCGAGGTCGAATTTTCCAAAACCTAGCCTGTTCACACATACAGAAACCCTATAATAAAAATTGTTTCTTTACGGGTTAAACGTCACTTTATGCTACTGTGGTTAATCAGAGGGGTTTTATGAACTTCAAATGTGGCAATTTTGGTGATTGCTTGAATTTTTTCACCACTCTCATCACAGCTGATGAAGTAAAATCAATATAATCAACCATATTTTGTAAGAATTTTTGGAACGGTAGCCACAAGACTTTCATAATTATAAAAATATTGTTAAACGACCAAAACACGTTGATCGCTCGTGTTATGCTCCCTTTTTACTAATCTAAAAGTATCAGCTGTTAAATTGGCAGAGAAAAAGAAAACAATAGTGTTTATGTTGTAAATATAGGGATTGAAGAAAACACTTAACCTATCTCTTCGAAAGTCACATGTCGAATAATTTATTTAATAAAAACAGCTGTTTTAATTAACATGTGATTCTCAACAAAGATATACTACATTTTTTTTATTATTTTGTTTATTGATTAACGTCACTTTATGCTACTGTATGTATTATTAATAACATTTAAAATATTAAAGTGCAAAACCCCGAGCTATCTTTATGCAAATATGATCTTCTTACACGACATTCATAATAGAAATAATAAAGCATCTAAATATACATTACTAATTCCGAAACATAAAACATCGATTTTCAATAAATCATTCATAGTAAGTTCATGTAGAACATTTAATATGTTCAATAAAAAAATTAATTTAAACCTATCATCAGAAACAATTTAAAAAAATATAAAGAGAAATAATAAATGAGAAATCATTTTAAGTTTAATAACAATATTTTACTATTTTAGAAAGACTTAACTAATATTTGTAAATATTATATTTTAAATTTTTTGTTGTTAAAGTCTGTAATGTATATAGCTTATATAAGAGTATTAGAAACGTTTATGTGAAAAGAATTATGGAGAGTTAAATTTCCTTTTATGTTTGTTTATTTTTATTTTAATCTCAAATTGGTTGTTTTATTTTGTTTTGATGATGTTCTAACTATTAGATAGTATTAATACTAGGAATATATATATTGTAAATACTGACTAAAAAGACCCGACCCAAGGTATAATATAAATGTATATACAATTCCTTTTCATTGTAAGAGAGGACCAGTTTGGTCCTATATGTAACAGGTCAATAATAAACTCTATTCTATTCTATTCTACTATGGCTAATCGGACGATGCAACAATGGGAGACCTAAATTTTGCCTATCCAGGTTTATTTAATGATTACCTGACATCGCACAGGCTCGGGACAACTATTTTATGTCCCTTCCAAATAACGGATAACCAATGATTTAAAAAAATTCGTAGGGTCATCAGCCGGATTTGAACTCAACACCTACGACATAGAAGGCAAGTCACTACACTACATGTAACTCTCATCCAATCATTTGTTCCATCAAGGATTGGCGAAGGTGTAACCGCATCCTAATAGCAATCTTAAAGATCGGTTGATAATGGTAGTTGAAAGGTCATCTACGTCGAAGGATTCTAATAATCTTCAACTATAATATCATCATGTAAAAATTATTAATCCAGAAAAAACATTCTGTTTGTTAATTAAACTTTTTTTTTAAGCTGCGAGCCTAATAAGCCTTATAATATGTATATCCTTATGTATTGGAACGTTTTAATATGGAACGACATTTTAAATCATGATAAACAGAGCAGAACCTTTGATTATAAAGTTCAGGGCCAATAACATTGCTACCTGGCACATGTTAAAAGTTCAAAACCCTTTTATAATTGTACCTAACTCAAAGAGTAACCTTTGCGTTCTAACCAAGCAGTGCTTGGGTGATGTAATCTTAACTGTAACACTCTCCAGCTCCATTTTATACAATGAAGTCTTTAGTGATCTATTTTTGATTATTTTATTTTTATATTTTTATTACTATTCTCAATAAAAATAATAAAATATCCAGTAGGCTCGTCGTTTTGGGCCACTTCTATACTAACTACACAAACGCATTAACCTTCCACTCTACTCTCAAAGGCTCATTCACTAGAGCAAACGAGGACTTACGGATTTGAACTATGGGTCTTTATTAAAACATAAAATTCTTCTCGTAAGAAAGTAATAGAAAAAAAATTTATTCTGGGACTAGATCCCCTATGAATAACAGTTATGTACAATTAAAATATATAATATGTCTGACCAATAGACAAAATAAACATGATTAATTATTATTTACAATGGTAAAATAAGGAGACATACTATACATAAAAAAATAAAATAGAAATTAAGAAAAAAAAAAAAAAAAAAATATATATATATATATATATATATATATATATATATATATAAAATAAATTTTGTCTTCTGAGAAAATAAATCTTATTTTAACAAAATGAAATTAAAATTTGGGTGGTAAACAGTAATATTTATTCATTCAATGTAGATCTTTAGAAAGAATTGACATATCATGTTTGCTGATCGTCTATTTGGGATGACAGAAGGTATAAGAAAAGTTGGGATTTGAATGAGGATAAAGAAGCAGCATGGCGGAAATGGGTTGGTAGAGAATTCCTGAGTGTAGTAGAGCGAACAATAAATAAAGGAACGATCAAAAGTTTTGGTTCTGTGGGTAGGAGCGATCTAGTTTCTAGTGAGTGGACTGAGGATTTAAATTGAAGGAGACTCTGGATGTAGGAAGGATGTTGGGAGTTAATGGTTTGGTGGAAGTATGATCCAAAGAAATATACAATCCTTGTAATCCAAAATTATTTGTTGAATCCTCAATGCTCCTAACGTTTTCACAAATAAACATCCATAATGATCTCAACGTATGATGTATGATTCTGATTTAGTCCTAACCAGGCACCATTCCATTCATGAAAATCTCTATTCGAACTCTAACCCTCAAGTTACTATCCTTGCTTCCTCTTCAATCCCTGATAATCCTCCGAGACGTCTATAAAGAAGATGGTCGCGAGACCTTCTGATTTAGAACATTTTATGGAGTACTGCCAACCACCCAAAAGAAAAAGAAAACCACAACATCCAGGCCATTTTGATTATTAACAGTTTCGAGAAGTTAAATAATGTGTGCTATTGCATGATGGCAGTACATAAAGCTCTAAATCTTTTATATCGTGTAATGTTTTATTTAATTGCAGTCTGTATATATTTTTTTTATATTTTTATTTATATACACGGGGAATGCCCATTACAATATTTATAATACGGATACTTAGGCATAATTATAACCTTCAGAACATTAAGAAAGAAATTACAATAATAAAGTTTACAATTAGGGTTAACATTAATAATACAATAATATAGGTAACAATTAGGGTACACATTGATAGAATTTTTAAAGAAAAATTAGAACAATAAACAATGAAATTTAAGCATTAAAATAATATAATATTTATAATCGAACTTTTTTACTTGAATATATAAATATTTTTTTATAAGTAAAAGTGCTAGACCCACATTATTATTACTGCCATTTTAAATAAAGTTTCTTTTTGAGTAGTTTGTTTTTATTGTTTTGTTTTTTATTTTATTACTTGTATATTATATATTCCAATATAAAAAAACAAAACATGGAATTCATGTATCTAATCCTTATAATCCAAAATCCTTCGACAATCCTCAACGCTCCTTACTTTGTCACGAACAAACTCATCCATAAAGACCTTACTTAATGTTCCATATGTTGCTGACATGTCCCGAGCCAGGTACCATTCCTTTCACGACAAACCTTTTCCCACTATAACCCTCTATTTTTAATCCTTCCTTCCATTCAAGCTTCGTCTTCGGTTCCTGACAATCCTCCGAGGCGTATAAAAAGAAGATGGATACGGGGCCTTCTGATACAGGACATATTGTGGAGTAGTACCAACGGGTTATTTCTTTCTGTGTGTATCATGTCATTGTTTCATCATCTACTCACATATACTAGATGTGTAAATTTCAATTTAGTTTTCCGCCATTTTCAAGATTTCTATATTATCTTGACCTAATAGATAGTTCATTTTTCTTTGTGATGCGAAAAATTATTCTTCATTTATATTGGTTATATATTCTTTTTTCTCAGCCTTGATGAAAGCCCGAAATTTAGGCCGAATCGTCGGCACACAAATATTATAAGTTTTGCTTATTAGGGTCATTTTTACTTTCACTTACTATATATAGTAAGGAAAAGTATTGCGATCGTGAAAATTTTCGAATTCCAGTTTTCAACGGAAAAGCACATTTTAGGGTCCCCTGAGTCAAATAACCAAGTCCAGCAAAAAGGTCTGTGTGTGTGTGGTAACTCCCGGGCGGAAACGGTAAGTCCTATGAAACTGAAATTTCATATTTAAGACAACTATACGCCCGAGACGCGACAAAACTTTTTTCATCAAAATGAGCTTACCAGAAGAGGCACTTTATACCATGCATTTTGCACCTTTTTTCGATTTTCTCGAAAACGGTTCCGACGATTTTTATTAAACTCACTATATGGATGTAAAATTTAATGAGCTTTAATATCATGTAGGTTTTATTCTGATTAAAATGGTTTGACAGGGCTTAAATGCAGATATTTTAAATTTTCTTCCCTAAAGTACCTTTAAAATTTTGTTTAATGCAATTTTTCGTTTTTGAACATAAGAGCATAATACATGCTGTACAGTAATATACATTGCGTAATATAAACTGCCACCATTATTAGGTGATAATAAGCAGTGCTCGATTTAGTCATAGAAGTCCTAAAGAAATTAGATTTACGATAAGGTATAAAGATATATGTTCAAAAAAAAAAAAATAATAAAAAAAAAAAAAAAAAAAAAAAAAAAAAAAAAAAAAAAAAAAAAAAAAAAAAAAAAAAAAAAAAAAAAAAAAAAAATAAAAAATAAACAGTGTAAAAGAAAGATATTACATATAATAAAATACATATACATACATTTAAAAAATAAAGACAAAACGATAAACAAAAGAAAAAAAAAAAATTGTAATTATTATTATTTAAGTCTATCATTATCAACTAGCATTGTAAGAAATTATACAGGTTAATATTCTAATTAAGGAATTATATATTGAGTAAACGATTTACGGGCGTAATAATCTAGAATTTATCGCCTAAAACACCTTACCTACCTACCTAATATACATGTATGATATATCATTGGAAAGCTATAGATTTTATAATAAATATTATCTCATACACAAGCTTTAAAAAGTTAATAGAGAGTGATAAAAAACCGATAAAACTAAGTAATTGTTTTAGATAATATTATAATAGATTTTTTTAATAAAACCATGTTTATATATAAATTAAATTTAATTAATTCTTTAATAGTTTCACGTATTTTTTTATTTCTAACTGTATTTGGAATTCTTTCATTGATTTATAAAATGGAGGTAAGTGAAAGTCGTGTGTAGCCCGCACCAGATTTTTTATATACAATTATTATCATGAAAGCAAGATGGCTTCGTGACCTAATTTAGAATATTTATTGGAGTGCTGCCAATATGTAATACTAAGCATAATAACATTGTAACAGTTTCATTAAATTAATATAGGAAGGAAGATAGTCCGGGTAACGGTCACTAAGTAACGATTAAGCATTCTTAATTATTCTTGCTTTGCTGACATATCGACCGACTTTCTTAGTTAGGAAAAGACTGAAACGAATTATAAATTCTGAGTAATTGCCTCTGTTTTATTGTGGCTATGTATGGAACATTAAGGAAAACTGGATATATTTATACAAAAACAGAAATATATACAAAAAAAAGAACTGATATAATTATTGCGCAGGTAGAGAAAAAGGCAGTCAGACATCCTGTGACAAACAAGCGGCGCGGACGAAAGTAAATCAAAAGACTAATTGATTCAGATGGGAGGAAGTGATAAGGACGAAAACGGTTGCTGCAACGGAAGTTGTGCTTTCACCCAAGTTGGAGTGCAACTGGTCCAGGGTTCGCTCCTGCAAGCGGAAGTGGCCTACCGCCGATCTAGAAGGCACTGGCTCCGTTACCCACATCCGGTTCACTTCCAAATCTACCAATCAAGTATCATTTCGTATAATAGTAAACAGCATCTCCTGCATACCGAACGGATTTCAGAGATCTTATTTCTTCGCCACCACATTCAGTAACAAATCTCAGTAACAATAGAGAGAGAAGCACTATTTTTAAGGCGGGTAAAAAATTAAATATTATATTTAATTTCACTTAGCCATGTACATGAAATATGTAGTTAGTAGAAGTATTGCGTGAAAATTCTCTAATTCCAGTTTTCATCTTAAATATACTTTTTAGGATACCCTGAGTACAAATGACCAAGTCTCGCAAAAAGGTCTGTTTGTGTGTGTGTGTGTGTGTGTGGTAAGCCTAGCACGAAAACGAATAGTCGTAAAATACTGAAATATCATATTGAAGACAAATATACGCCCGAGATGTTACAGCAACTTTTTCACTAAAATGCGCTGACTGAAAGTTCTACTTTATATAATACATTTAGAAACTTTTTACGATTTTCTCAAATATGGCTCTAACGATTTTGATTAACTCCCTATATCGATGTAAATATTGTATGTGGTTTAATATCATGTAGCTTTCATTCTGATTGACAGGGCTTAATAAATGCCGGCATTTTAAATTTTCTTCCTCTAAAGTACCTTTAATTTTGTAAAATCTATAAAAATAATTATATCACCTATTTGACACTGATATTATTTCAAGATCGTTTACCATTCTAATAGTATATTATACATCTACAACACTATTATTTGGGGAGAAAAAATAAATATACGAACAAATAAATATTTTTGATTTTTTCTTCTTCAGTTGGTAGTCAAATTATTTCATACTTCATAATCACCTATATTTTATCAATTGAGACGTTGATTTCCAAAAGGTACTAAAGGACATTTTTTACGAAATTGATTTTTTTACATATTTATATTCTCCTCATTTAGTTTTATCTAAATCATAAATTTGATTGTATCTAATGAACACTCATATCCTTTAACAGCGTGATTTAGAAATGCTATTAATTTCTAAAGATTCTTATAACACATTTAGTTTCATTCTAAATCATAACAGAACATTCCATTTCATAACTTTAATATGGGTTTATTAATATAGTAAAGAATAATTCTAGATTTTAATGCGAAAAGAATCAAATAAGTTAATTTAATAATATACTAATGAGAGATTTTCGCGCTTCCTGTAAAATTCCCCAGAATGGATATAGTACCTTTTGGAAATCAACGTCTCAATTCTAACAAGCAAGAATGACTGATTCTTTCTAATAAACAAAAATGAAGGTACTTAAGAGGATTTTTTTTTTTTTTTTTAATTTTGTAGTTTAAGCCTCTTATACAATTTCAGACAGAACCAACATGAAATAAAACTTATTTAACTTTACATCAATAATAATGAGTTAAATATAAATCTGACAGTTTGCGAAAATGGCAATAAGGTGCAAAATGGGTGGTTATAAGTGGCTCTTCTAGTTAATCGATTCGGCGAATATTTCGCTATCATTCCAGTCATATACTTGTCTTAAATATAAAATTTCAGTTCCCAACAAATGACACACCTACATACCTTTATACAAGGCTTAATCATTTCGGACAAGGTAGGTTAAAATAAACATTTCCGTTGAACATTCCTTATTTTTATTATAAAATCTGAGTACTATACGAAAAAATATAACCTGTGCGATACTATACGCTGGAAACAATGAATCACCATAACCTTCCTCGTAACAACATGACAAATAACACATGGTTCATAAGTTTATTTGCTTAAAACATCTTTATATTATCTTGTTTGACTTCTTTTATTGTATATTATATTGGGTTGTTTCACATGAAATGTCCGTTTTTATAGTTTCTGAAATACATAAATGATTTTGCAGGTCTCTGTTGTTTCCTTCCGAATGTTTACATATTTAAAGTAAACAGTTACTAATTCTCTACCTTTGTATTATAAACATTAGCTTTCCAATCAATTACCCAATTTTTAGTATACCTCCAAATATGAACATGAAAACACGCGATTTAAGAGTAATATTTTTGTACGAGTTTGAACTCGGCCATTCAGCAGCTGAGGCCGCTAGAAATATTTGCAAGGCGTTTGGGGAAGGGAGTGTTAATGAACGGACCATTCGCCGTCGGTTTGCTAAGTTTTCTGCCGGGGATACCGACTTGGAAAACTTGTCTCGAGGAAGACGTCCGTCTGTAATATACGATGTCCCCATGTTTCAAAACATACCGTGCAAAAATTGAAAGAACTGGGCTACGAAGTTCTTCCGCACCCACCATATTCTCCCGACTTGTCTCCAACAGATTACCAACTGTTCAGGAATTTAGACAACTTCGTCTTTTGTTTCACTACAAAGCTCAGAGTTTTTCAGTTCGGGGATAAAAAAGTTGGTGTCACGTTGGGAAAAATGTGTAGAAAAAGAAGGTAAATACTTCGAATAAAATTATCTTGTATTCAAATCGTATTTTTAATAAAAATCCTTTACCTTGAAAACGGACATTTCATGTGACACAACCCAATACTTCTATATTACTACTCATATTTCAGAAATAATTTTTTGACGACTTCAATTTAACGACAGACAATTTAATTTCCCCTTCTATAGAAAAACTTGATTGCAATGAACGTTACTTATAAACCTTCAGGAAGAATGTCCTAAATTATATTAAAAATTGTATCAAAATTCGTCACATGGTTAAAATGGAGTTCAAGGTAACTAAGTATCGCGATATCATTTTTTACATAGAGAGAAGAATGAAAATTTATTTTTGTTTATCAAACAGAATATCTTATCTAAACTATTTATGATTCTTTGAACTCAGAAGTAAACAGTTTATACGTGCCATTAGTTTAAATCAATTGCAATATTTGCTTAAAATACTCAGAATAAATAAACTATGTACCTGACCTATCACAAAATAAAAGCAACTAATTTATTGTATTTTGTATTATGAGAACACTAACTAAAAGATAAAAAAAAAAGCAAATCATTGATAGAATTCAATTCATTCATTTATTAGACCTCCTGTCTGTAACGTAATCTCACGGTGAATTTACTCAGATTACGACTGGAACTGATATCTCAATTGTTATCAGCCCATTAATGAATTCCATGGAGTGAAGATAATACTATAAATATTTACAACTCTAACGAACTAAATACTCTATTAAAATTTGTTATCAATACCTTAAAGAAGACATGATGTAGATGTCTTAAATAATTCATTAAACCTTCTATAGAGAAATAAATAATAATTTATACAAATCAGAAGAACACGTGATAAAAAAAAAAAAAAATTGTTATATACATTTTCAAAATTTAGGTCTCCCACTTCCGATTAGCCACAACACCATAAAGAGAGCGTTCAATAAATAAACAAACAAACAAATTATGTTTCCGACAAACAATTAGCTATATCGGTTTTTTATCAATCTTCACTAACTTAAAAAATTTTGTGTATAAGATAATATTTTTTTCTAAAATCTTTAGCTTTCCAACGGTATATCATTCATGTATATTACTGTTTTTATTTTCAAAAACAAAAAATTGCATAAAAAATATATGTTTTCAGTTTTCAGTTGGGTATCGAATTCATTCAATTTAAATATTTACCTGTTTTTCATCAGCGTTAACAAGATAATATAGTTATTTTTATTGAATCTACAAAATTAAAGGTACTTTAGGGGAAGAAAATTTAAAATATCGGCATTTAAGCCCTGCCAGACCATTTTAATCAGTATAAAACCTATATGATATTAAAGCCCATTAAATTTTACATCGATTTAGCGAGTTTAATCAAAATCGTCGGAACCGTTTTCGAGAAAATCTAAAAAAGGTGCAAAATGCATGGTATAAAGTGCCTCTTCTGGTAAGCTCATTTTGATGAAAAAAGTTTTGTCACGTCTCGGGCGTATAGTTGTCTTAAATATGAAATTTCAGTTTCATAGGACATACCGTTTCCGCCCGGGAGTTACCACACACACACACACACACACACACACACACACACACACACACACACACACACACACAGACCTTTTTGCGGGATTTGGTTATTTGGACTCAGGGGACCCTAAAACGTGGATTTCCGTTGAAAACTGGAATTCGAAAATGTTCACGATCGCAATACTTCCCCTTACTATATATAGTAAGTGAAAGTAAAAAGATAAGGACATTCGTCTCAATAGTGGTTTCTACTTATATAAGATTGTCTTTTTCATGTTTAGTTCGATAGAACTCGTAGTAGAGTAGTTCACGTTACTGAATACAGTATCAGTCATGATACAGCATTCGATATGAGATCGGGAGAACCTACCCCTATTATAGGAATTGCTTTTACAGCTTGGTAATATAATGATATAATGGGATAGAGGATCGAGATGATTATCCTAGAAACAATAAACCCAACTAGAGGGTGTGGCTGGGACCTGAAAGGAAATGCTCAATGACGGTCCTTGGTCGGAATCCTTTTGTTTTGGTTTTTTGTTATGGTTTCCTTTGGAACTCTAGGTGCCAGCTCCCGATCCGCGGCAGACCACAATGCCCATCATCCACTTCCTTCCTATACACCAATCCTTAACCGTTCTTTATATAAAGCTGGACATGCTGTAGAGCCATTCAGAGCATATGGTTCAGGTTCACCTCCATTCTTAAACCACAGACTGGACTATATAGTCTCCTTCTATTGTAGCGTAGATTTTCACTTTTACTTAGCTATACATGAAATATATAGTAAGGGAAAGTATTGCGATCGTGAAAATTTTAGAATTTGAGTTTTCAACGGAAATACACGTTTTAGGGTCTCTTGAGTTCAAATGACCAAGCCCCGCTAAAAGGTCTCTGTGTATGTTTGTGGTAAGTCCAACGTGTAAACGAAAAGTCCTATGAAATTGAAATTTCATATTTAAGACAACTATACGCCCGAGACGTTACAGACATTTTTTAAGAAAATCGTCTGAACGGAAGGGCTTCTTTATACCATGCATTTTGCACACAATGTGCTAAAACGATTTTAATTAAACTCGCTATTTCGATGTAAAATTTAATAGATTTTAATATCATGTAGGTTTTATTCTCATTGAAGGGCTTAAATGCCGATATTTTAAATTTTCTTTCCCTAAAGTACCTTTAATTTTGCAGATTTCGTAAAATTTACAATATCATCTTATTACCATTGCTAAAAAACAACTAAATATACATTTTTAACGAATTTGATAACTAACTAAAGGAGAAATGAGAAAAAAATATTTTTTTATGCATTTTTTTGTATTTTATGAACATAAAGACAGTAATATACATGTATAATTAATAAATGGATGTCCTCTAACACACAGTAGAAGGAAACCCCTACTCACAGTTAAAGGACTCTCAGCACACTAAATGCAAGTGCATCTACCGTTTCCAGACATTTGAAGTGTATTGGGAAAGTAAAAAAGCTCGATACATGGGTACTTCATTATCTCACTGAGTGGCATTTTTCAAAACATACCGTGCAAATTGAAAGAACTGGGCTACAAAGTTCTTCCGCACCCACCATATTCTCCCGACTTGTCTCCAACAGATTACCACCTGTTCAGGAATTAAGACAACTTCGTCAAAGGAAAACTTTTTGAAAGTGATGATCAAGTGAAAAGTACATTTTCAGATTTTGTTTCACTTCAAAGCTCAGAGTTTTTCAGTTCGGAGATAATAATTTGGTGTCACGTTGGGAAAAATGTGTAGAAAAAGAAGGTAAATACTTCGAATAAAATTATCTTGTTTTCATATCGTATTTTTAATAAAAATCCTTTACCTTGAAAACAGACATTTCATGTGACACAACCCAATAGCTACTTCATCAGAGACAATTTAAATAATATAAACATGAAAAAATGGTATTTTTAGCATCTGCAGTTTGAGGTTATTGTCTGTTTGACTAGGTAAGGAGAAGGTGGTTGAAACGGAGCGATTTGATGGAGGAAGCAGTTCTTGTATGACGGATCTCAGGAGGGATAGAATTCCAAAGAGAGGTTGCTTTGGCTAGAAAGTACTCGTCAAAGAAAGCAGTACGGTGAGGAGGAGGGTGGAGGTCAGAAATACGGGATCTGGTAGAATGGGACTGAATAAGATGATTTAAATTAAAGAGATTGTAAGATATAGCTGGGACGATGAGTTCTGATAACCTGTTAGAGGAAGGAAGGTGGGAAATACTGGCATCTGTAACGAGGATAAAGCTACCTTAACTCGGTGTGATACTGGGTTAGATAGTATGCCTCTGGTATTGCACAGTTCATAATACGCTTGAGTTTTGCTTCGAGCTCGCCTGAAAGTCCGCTGTAAACCTCGCAACCGTAGTCAAAGTGGGGACAGACAAGGGAAGACACAAGGAGTTCAGTTCTGATGTAGTCGAAAACGTTAAGTAGTTAGAATTGATATTCCTAATGAAAGTGAAGCCCACTACATTTAAAATATGATATATCTTCTTTTATTAGTTCTACTTGAGGAAGTTTTAAGTATTTTTAATATTTGAATAAGCATTATATACTTTCATCACTTCTTTATTCATTTTTGTATGTACCTATGTATTCATAACCAAGCTAAGTATATATATATATGAATAAATAACTCATGTAAAGCCGGAATGTACTAATACAAGATGAAGACAGTTAAGAAAGCAGACACCCCTTTATCCAGCGCTCAAGGCCAGGCCACTATAAAGGAGGAATACTCTTCATTTTTTTACAGGTTTTCGTGCACTAAGCGCTAACTTAGTCGAGTCTCCGCCATTCTCGGCATTAAGAATGTATTTTATATTACTTTATTTATATGAACAGATAGTTAGATTAGTAATTAATTAGGATCTACACTGTGTATTTCATGCGTTACACGAAAACGATACTAAAGTTAAGATTCGGAACCGCTAAAAAGACTCATATTAAAAAAATACAGACTTTCCAATCGAAAACGTTGAGACTAATAACACGCTCACCCTGGTATGTCAGTAAATAAACTTCACATACAGACCTACGTATAGAATAGAATAGAATAGAAAAAAAACTTTATTCTGGGACAATGTCTCTTAAGAACAACAATTATGAACTAAATAATAAATTATAACTGGCCAAAAACAATATATAAATACAATTAAATAACACAAGAATGAAAAAAAATAAATAATAATAATTAAAAAAAAATAAAGGGTCATAGAGTCATCTCTAATTACAAATTCTAGAAATAAATAAATAAGAATAAACATAAAATGTAACTTTTACATCTCATTATAGTAAAATTCACCTTACATTAGTTAGCATGATAAAAATTAGCTTACATCTGATTGAAGAGAAAGGAAGTATTGAAAGAGGAGGGATTTAAACGATGAGAGGGAAGGAGCATGACGGATGTTTGAAGGGAGAGTATTCCATAAGGAAGAGGACCGGGCTAAAAAGGAGCAGTCATATTTTTTGGTTCTATGGAAAGGAGTATGGAGATCGGACATACGGGATCTTGTTTCCTGGTGATGGATTGAGGATTTAAATATCAGAAGGCTGTAGACATAAAATGGATGGTGGGAGTTTATGATTTGATAAAGGAATGATCCAAGGAAATATTGTCTTCGAAAGTTTGGGGTTAACCACTTTAACTCGTCGTAGAGGTGGGATTCGTGCGACCGTCTCGAGGTACCGAACACAAATCTTAAAAAGCAATTCATAATCCTTCTCAATCTGTCCTCGAGCACCTTCGAGAGGCCGCCACATGCCACACAACCATAGTCAAAGTGGGGGAAAATGAGTGATGAAACTAGGAGTTTACGGGTAGATTGTGATAGGAGGTGGCGGGATCGGTAGAATAATTTCAAGGTACAAATCGATCGACGGGAAATTTGGGCAATTTGGGGTTTCCAGGATAGGTTTTGATCAATGATAATGCCAAGATTTTTAACAGTGGAACTAAAAACAATAGGATGGTCATTAAGCAAAAGCGGAGGAAAGGTGGTGATCGATCGGAGGAGGGATTTGGAACCAATAAGGATGGCCTAAGTTTTTGTAGGATTAAGCCTCAAGTTATTCAGGTTTGCCCAGGCACTGATTTCATCTACGTCTTCCTGAATACGGGCAAATGCTACAGATAACTCGGAGGGAGGGAAAAATAAATAGATTTGTCATATACCCACTGTTCAAGACTACATTCATACTTCATCCAAGAGATTCCATGACAAACTTCACGGACATTACAACAAACTGATTAAAACATGCCGACAACGGACTTGAAGGAACTCACTAGAAGAAGGCTGAAAAGTAGCTGGTTAAGGGATTCAGAGGAACCCAGTCCAATTCCTATCGTATACTGCTTATTATATCAAGTGGCGCTGTTTGTAGTGAGTTGGATAACTTTATTTTGTTTAATCATTTCTTTATAAAACATAAAAATTTCAACCGTTTAACACTAATTGAACAGTATCAAGATCTAGGTATAACTTTAATTAAAAACATACCACAATTTCGACTGAAGTTAGTCCACAGTTTTGTGGTTATATTTTCCTAAGGAAACAACCATACATACCCAATTTCGGGTCATTAGATCCTGAAATCTAGGATATGTGAGAACAATAAAAAAATATATAGATAAGTATGTGTACATCTGAAATCTCTGACATTCTCACAACTGTTTGTTTATTTATTTAACGTCACTATATGTGGTTTATTGGACTATGCTAAATTTTATTCTAACGTATCCAGGGTTAACTAGGATAAGAATCTTTAATATGAAGTACCAAAAATCGCACAAGCACGCGACCACCAGTTAACGTCTCCCCTGAAGGAAGGCATAACCTAGGATTCTTTACTCCCTTTAGCCTAGTTGGGGTCACCTGTAGCTTAGCGACTAGTATAAAAGCCTTATATGCCCAAGGTCACGTTCAAACCGACAGGTGACCATAGGATTGTTTTATGGGAGTAAAAAATCTTACTTATACCGTACTTCGCAGGAGGCGTAAAATGGTGGTTCCTAGCTTTTTCGAGCTTCTTCTGATGGGGAATAAGGAAATATAAATTGTTTAGTAATTTACATAATAAAGACGATAGTTATTTGAACTATTGTAATGAGGGAGGTTATGGTGACTCAGTGTTACCACCATAGCGAATATCTCGAGTTATATTTTTCCATACAGTTCTGGCTATTTCAATTAATTTAATTAAGAGTACCCTACTTCATTTCCAAAAAGTACTAATAATAATGATAATAAATATATCTCTTTATTTGTTTTCGAGCTAGCCCATACAAATGGAGTTGAGTTTTACAAAATTATTTCACCTAAACATAATTCAAATAGATGTATTAGAGTTGTACTAAACAAAAGAAGCTTCCTTAACTAAAATAAATAAACATAATATTAGACAAAATAAAATATAACTATAACAGATTCAATTATTGTTATTTTGGAATTGTGCTTAAATTGATATTATTCTTGAATAGATAGATAAAAATTTCTTAGCTTTAAACATTCCGTAACATAATAAAAAAAATGATCAAATTTCATTTTATTGTCTATCTGCAACAAATGTTCTATTATGAGGTCATTATCTTAAATATATTCAATATACATCCTTAAGTATTTATTTCTTGATGAGGAGTGAACGGGGCGGGGCATTGCAACAAAAATAATTAAGATCTTCGGGTTCACCTGAATTACAAATAGGATATTTAACGCTAAATAACTATTTTGGAATCCATAAGAGGTCACTTGTAGTTTGTTAGGTTGACATAGTCTTAGTTGACTTATTAATCTATGTTTTTTTTATAGGTCCCTTTATTTTCAAACAATATTCCCACATATTTAAGTAATAATATCCATAATAATTATATAATATCCATAATAATTATCCATCATATCCATATCCATAAATTTCCATAATAATAGTAATATCCATATTATATTGTTAGATAGTTTTCCCCATGACTTTTTAACAACATAATATGGATATAGAACTTTTTGGAAGGAACTAAAGTACTTTTAATTATATTAAATAGTTAGAACAGTATGGATGAATAAAACCCGTGATAACAGCTCTGTCTATTTCAATTAATTAACTTAATTAAAAGTACTCCACTTTCTTTCAAAAAGTACTAAGTTCATATTATATTGTTAGAAAGTCATTGGGAAAGTGCAACAATTTAGAAAATAAGTTATTAGTACAGTAAAATTCAACTCTAAAATTTAATTAAATTCAAATTAATTGGTCCAATAATAAATAAATGAGATTTTTGCGTTTCCTGTAAAGCTTCCTCAAGTGGATATTTCGTAAATCAACGTCTCAATTAACACCGGAAGTGAGATTTTGATTTCCATTAACCTTAATATAGTATACAAAAGGAACATTTTTTATGGAATAATTTTAACCAATCAAAAACGAACTGAAAAGGAGCCGATCAGTTGTTTTTTTTCTTTTTATACTAATATAACTTAATGATCTTAAAGCCAATACCATCAGAAAAAGACGGGAAAGTTGACACAAAATTAATAGCAATATGATCGACTCGATGGACTGTCAACTGTGACCAATGAAAGAGGTCAGGTTTTTTCAATTAGCCTCAATTGCCTCCATGCTCTGATTCAACAAGGAACAGTGAATTAGTCCTTAGTGATTGTACTCTTTATTAAATAATCACCTTCAATATTATTCATCAAACTGTTAGCGACTATTCCCAACAATCTCACTCGAAATTACATACAAACAAATCGTTTCCCCGATGAAGGCACAACAAACGAACTGTTGGTCTTCTGATGTAAACATGTTTAAACATTTTTCATCATGTTATTAAATTTAAAAATCTGGTGCGGGCAACACACGACTTTCACTTACCTCCATTTTTAAAATCAATGAAAGAATTTTCAAAAACAGATAGATTTAAAAATACGTGAAACTATTAAAGAATTAATTATTAAATTGAATTTCTATAGAAACATGTGTTTTATTAAAATATCTATTATATTATTATCTAAAACAATCAGTTAGTTTTATCGGTTTTTAATCACGCTCTTAACTTTTACAAGTTCTTGTGTATTAGATAATATTTTTTTCTAAAATCATTAGTTTTCCAACGGTATATTACTGTTCTTATGTTCAAAAACGAAAAATTGCATTAAAAAAATACTTTTTCAGTTTTCTCCTTTACTTGCTTTTTAGATTTGCTCAACTTTCATATTTAGCTGTTATTTATCAATGCTAACTGGATAATATGGTTATTTTCATAAAATATACAAAATTAAAGGTACTTTAGAAGAATAAAATTTAAACTATCGGCATTTAAGCCCTGTCAGACTAATTTTATCAAAATAAAACACACTTGATATTAAAGCCCATAAAATTTTACATCGATATAGCGAGTTTAATCAAAATCGTCTTCGAGAAAATCGAAAAAAGGTGCAAAATGCATGGTATAAAGTGGCTCTTCTGGTAAGCTCATTTTGATGGAAAAGGTTTTGTAACGTCTCGGACGTATAGTTGTCTTAAATATGAAATTTCAGTGTCATAGGACTTTTCACACACACACAGACTTTTTGGGGGACTTGTTATTTTGACTTAGGGGACCCTAAAACGTGTATTTCCGTTGAAAACTGGAATTCCAAAATTTTCACGATCGCAATACTTTCCCTTAATATATATAGTAAGTGAAAGTAAAAATATTCATATTTATAAAATATATATTCATATAGGTTATATTGTATCAGTTATATTCATGGTTATAGTCGTTAGACTGAACAGGAGAAATTTCATTGAGGTTATAATTGAAATACGAAACTAACAATATTAAAATGGCGGGGATCGTTTGAAAAAACAAAACAAAAAAACTGCTAACTCTCATTTCTTTAGCACAACATAAAATTATTCAACCGTTTAACACTAATTGGAAAGGATCCAGATGTAGGCATAAACTTAATTAAAAACATGCCGACATCCGACTGATGTTATTCCACACTTTTGTGGTTATATTATTCTAAGAAATCAACCATACATAACGATTTTCAGATTATTAGATCCTCAAATCTAGGGTATGTGAGAAAAATATAGAAATCTATAGATAATTATGTGTACATCTCAAATCTCTGACATCCTCACAACTGTTTGTTTTTTTTATTCAACGTCACTTTATGATACTGTGGCTTTCTCTATCCAGGATTAATTAGGAAAGGGATCTTTAACGAGTATGTGACACCACACAGGCTCAGGACTACCTTTTTACGTCCCCTCCGAAGGACGGCCACTAAAAAATCCTAGGGCCACCTGCGGGTTATAAAAACGTGATCCTAAGCACAGAAGGCTGTTATGATAGCCACTATGCAACAGTAGACCCCCGGTACCAAATAATTAATATCATGTCAAAACAATGTGGCTAGATTGAATTTTATTTTGTGACAATTAATTATGAATAGGTTAATTGGCCTTCTTGGTTTAAAACGATTTGCACGAACGTCTTTAGGAATCTTCTCTTTACCCCTCTTCCAAAAAAAAATACTGCCTCTGGATTTTTTATAATCTAAACTATAAAGGTTCCAAATTATTCAGTATCTTATAAGATCTGAAAATAACATATCAACCAAAAAATATAAGAGTTATTAATAAATAAAATAATAGTAAGTAATGTAAATATATAATAGTGGATTTTTTTACTTCCATTAAAAAATCCTAGTGTCACCTGCGGGTTTGAACCCGTGACCAAGGCTATCGAAGGTTATTACGCTAGCCACTATGCTGCAGGTGATCACTACTCACAACTGTGGTCCAGAAGCTGTGGAATGGATATTAATTATATCCGTATCCTACCCGATGAAATCCAAACTAGAGCAAAAGTATAGAATTTTCTGGTTCCCAAGTACCCTTAGGACAAAACTGCTGACGTCGAAACACAAGGAGATTCGTATCACTAGCATTCAATCGACGTTTGCTTCAATTCCTTAACTGCTTTGAATTCAAAACAGCATTGAATAAAGAATCATTATACACTCCACACATACATAATTAAGCAATTAAGTCTTTGAATAAGATATCATGGTAAACAATATTTACTAGAACGATTCACACCTTTCTACGACAGAACCTATCCTCACATTACATAGGAACATTTTTTATTAAATATTTTAATTATCTGTTAGGTTGGTAACACTGTTTACTCAAGAAGCTATACCAACATTTTAACAAGAAATCACTTAATAACTTTTTAACTTCATACATATGTAAATTTTAAATTAACCTTGCAATTATCAAAGAAATTTCTTTCTCTATAGGGGTCATATGCGGTGTAGTGGCTAGCACAACAGTCTTGTACGTTCAAGATGAGGATTCAAATCCGGCAGATGGTCCAAGGATCTTTTAAAGGTATTAAAAAAACCCTTAGTTATGTCGTCCTTCGGAGATGACGTAAAATGGTAATCAAGAGCATGTGAGACGTCAGGTAATCGTTATAGATCCCTATTTTAATTAAACCTGAATAGGCAAAATTTAGTACTCCCACATTAGCATCGTCCGATTAGCTATAGTAGCATAAAGAGACGTGATGTATGATGTATAACTATTTAATTTATAATTGTATTAATAATTTTAGTTATTTATAACTATTTAATTGTGTTTCACAACACCATCATATATCTTATCTTTTAAAACATAAATCAGAGATATTTACTTTTCAAATGTTTGTAGATGCATTTGTATACCATCATGTATTTTAATAAAATTTAGGGCTTGACAAATAAATTTGGAAAAATGTTTGGATTAAGTTAAGTAAAGTTGCTTAAATCATATGATAAGAATCCTGAAAATCTGGCAAAAATAAAACGAGAGAACAAATGAAAACTGAATGATAATAATACAGAAAATTCGTTTTAATAGAACTTGAACATATTATGTTCCTACCTATGCACAAGGTTCAAATCTCTCAACTAAGGTGGCCCTAGATTTTTTTAATAAGTAAAAAAAAGGAGTAAAAATTCCTTAATCTTTCGGAAGGGACGTACAAAGGTGGTTCCGGGCCTGTGCGATGTCAGGTACTAGTTAAAGATCCCTATCCTAAATAAACCTAAATAGGCATAATTTAGGACTCCCACTGTAGCATCGTCCGATTATCCAAAACAGCATGAACAGGACGTTAAATGGATAAAAAACATCAAATTAATATGATTTATAACTATTTAATTTATAATGCTTGTGTTTCCCTACACCTTCATATTTCTTATCTTGTAAGACATAAATCATAGATACTTATCAAATGTTTATATATCATCATGTATTGTAATACAATTTAGTTAAACGTGCTTAACAAATGAATTCGGGGAAATATTTGGAATTGCTTAAATCTGATATGATAAGAATTCTGAAAATCAGGCAAAAATGAAACGATTGAACAAATGCAGATTGAATAATAACGACACTGAGAAAGAAAATTCGTTCTTAAACGATTTAAGCATATTATGTTCCCACCTACGCAAAAGGTCGCAAGTTCAAATCTCTCCAACCAAGATGGCCCTAGATTTTTTTTTAATAAGTAAAAAATCCTTAACCTTCGAAAGGGACGTACAAAGGTGGTTCCGGGCCTGTGCGATAACAGATACTGGTTAAAGATCCCTATCCTAATAAAACCTGGATAGGCAAAATTTAGGACTCCAACTGTAGCATCGTCCGATTAGCCACAGCAGCATTAATAAAGTGACGTTAAACAAACAGACAAATGTGTCACTTATTTCTATTGAAGGTATCAATTTTGGCTGTGACTTCAAGTTAAAATTAAAACTTATTAACAGATAAACATTCAAAGAGTAAAATTGCATGGATTTTACCAGTTACTACGTTTTACGATTGTATGCATCATGTCATAATTCTGATCGAATTATTCCCTTGAATGATCTCGTTTGACAGTCTTTTAGATTACGTTTTTGAATTGTAATTACTTTATTAAACAGTTTGGAAATCAGCTGATCGAATTGGTAACACTTATTCTTTACTTTTATTGCGTTCATATCTGGATGTTACTATGAAAAAGTTAATCAGCTACACGACATGTTATAATTTGATACTATAACAGTTTGTCTTACAACGTCAGATCTATCATCAGTGTGATATTTAATCAAACGTCGGAACAGTTTCAGATACGAACCGGAATTAATCAAGAAGACAATTATTTTGACAGGTAATCACTATATCCATTTTAGAAAACTTTACAGGAAATGCGAAAATCTCTCCTTGTTTTGTAGTTGAACCATTAATTGGATTCATTTTGTATTAAGATATAGAATTGATTGTTTTGTATTTAGACTAAAATTGTAAAAAAAAAAAAAAATGTTCAAAATTAAAATAAAGTATTTAGTATACTAACTAAAATACTAAAGTAAAAAAAAATGTATTTTGGATCGAAGCTAGTAATCAAGTTTCTTGGTAATTTTTAGACTTATAGATGACTTATCACTCAAATTAAATTTAGTCTTCGTACCACACCAAGGGTAGTTTCTATGATATTGTTATTAATAAAACTAGAATTATTTGATTACTCGTTTTTAAAACTTTTATCTTTATTTATACTTAAAACTACTTTATTCTTAATTGTAGAATCATTCGCAATATATGCAATTTGCAGACATATTTTAATAGACTTTTGTGATTTTCAGATGAAACAATAACGCCGGATTTTTAAAAAAAATAAGCTAATGGATTGTAAATAAGTCAAAATATCAATTTCATAAAAACAAATACTGTATCGTGATTTGTAAATCTCATCTCAGTTAATCGAAACCAAACTTAATTATAATGTAAAGTAAGAAAATATATTTTGTATCGAAGCTAGTTATCGAGTTTCTTGATAATTATTAAACTTACAGATGACAAATATCACTCAAATTAAAGTTATTCAAATGTTTTAAAAAGTTGTTTCTTATACGTATCTTACTAAGAAGAATGCTTTCTGTGGTCTTCGTACCACATTAAACGTAGTTTCAGTGATATCGATCAGAATAAAGCCAACATTAGTTGATTACTCCTTGTTGTTTTTTCGAAACTTTTAGCTTTATTTTGAGATATAAACTACGTTATTTTTTATATTACAATCTTTCGGAATATATACAATGGTCAAACGTATTTCAAAGGACTTATTTCGCTATCGTTTTTCTCAGATGAGACCAAACAGTGGATTTCGAAAAAAACTAAACGATTAGATCACGAATATGTCAAAAATTAATTACGTAAAAAATGTACTATATAGAGATTTGGACATCAGCGTCAAAAAGTTTATTCCAGACTTCTAACCAACAGACAGACGAAAATCCCAGTCTTTCGAGAGGAAACAAAGCTTATATTATCCAAGGGTAGGTAAGTGTAGCAGAAAACAAATGGCAAACTATCACTTTCGTAAAAAAATGTACGAAATCACGATTTGTAAATCGGCGTGTCGCGATTGTCAACATGCCAGAAGTATGGCAAGTGCTTGGTTCGGTTTGCCGATACTGTCAGTGGAGTGTTGGTGAGAGTGGAGATGAAGTATGGAGCCCAGCAGGTAGGCTGCGAGCGAGGCAGGTAGGTAGCCGGTCACTGACCCAACGTCTCAGCACTTCTTGACTGTTCCTGACTAGTCCTGACTCAGGGGGTCTTATCTCGACAGAGGAAGCTAAGTCAGGAGTAGGGAGATCTCTTGGAAAACGAAGAGGAGGAGAGTTAGCACCGTATCAGAGATGTGTCAGGAGTAGCTTGTCAGTCATTTGTCAAGTCTAAAGAAGCGCACAAACTTTAATACGTAAGTAAGTAATCGAAAAAGTTGCGAATCGCGTAATTTCAATATATAACTAGATCACTCGTTTGTTTGTTTGTATATTAAAGCGATTTTAACTATTTAAAATTTGTACAACAGACAAACACTTCTACATGTAAAAAATACAACACTTTACAAAGATATAATTGATGCATAAGAGGTATAAATATATATATTTACCAGTGATATGCTGAGTACAATAGAGAGAGGAGCTCCAGAAAGGCAGGCACACTGACTGAGAGCACAATAAGAAGGAGACTGGCTGGAATGCCGTCGTCGGTCTGCAATCCGACAGTGGTTCCTCGGGAGGCCGCTAGGGGCGCCACCCGCCCGCTAAGCCCCTCGTTCTAACCTATTCTTCATTATCACTTCTTTTTTATCACCCACCTTCTACTTAACGAACCTTCTTCCTACCTGTTTCTCTTCTTTATCTCAACTCGGCTAAAAACCGATTCATCAAATAGGCTATTATCTAATCTGGGGTATCCTACGCTTCATTTTAGGCCGTCGGATATAGCTCTTTACTCCCGAATCTCACGCAGTCTTCGATGGCTCTACGGTAGAAAATCCACTGTAAATTTAAATCCCCATCTCGCTTTATCAATTACTTTTATATCGAATAAAATTCAATAAATAAAAATTAGTGAAACTTATTCAGTAGCGTATCTATGGGTAGGTAGAAAAAGAGGAAATTTTACCGTTCAAAATGATCATACAACATATGTACACCTACTCAAAAAAGTTTCCGTACACCCATAAATAAATTCTTAGTTTTGAAAGCTGAGGTTGATTTCCTCCACACTTTTGGCCTTCCATCTTGCCCAAAAATATTAAAATTGGATACCTAAGAGAATATTAGCCGTTCTCAAAAATTGTTGGGTTTAGTTACAAACTCCCTAGTAAATTACAGCCGCTCCTGGTTTAACTTACTAAAGAAGGACTTCCTTCTTGCGACTCGACCACTCTATCCTTAACATCTTAGAATATTTTTGACTGTTTCTGGGCGGACTTGAATCCCATAGTACCTATTTATGTGAGGTGTCGGTAGTATTTGGATTTGCATAGACTTCAGCAAGACTTGCTAGCCCCTTCGCCAGTCTCCTATCTTCCAGCACGTGATCCATCCTCCAAATATTTTAACTCTCTATTTCTTAGTAGTCCATACTGTTCAGTAGCATGTGACTTATTCAACAGATATGCAATTTTTCTTATAGATAAGCCCTGCGAACCATGAGCTCTCTCAAATCACGGGAAAGGCGCATATTGAAAAGAAATCAGTTCCCCAGGCTCTAGTAAAGCTTATACTGAACTAAGATTTGATTATCGAGATAAGATTTATACAAATAACGCTGAAAATACGGTCATAGTATAACAAATAATATTAATATTGAAAGTGTATGGAAACTTTTTTGACCTACCATTAACAAATGACATTCTGCTTCGTTTTATATCAATGGTGAATAATAAGTGAGTGTATATTATATTACCAGCTGATCCGGGAAACGTTTTTCTCTCATATAAATTATTTCTAATCAATATTTTGGTTTTTAAATAAACACACGACTTTCACTTACCTCCGTTTTTAAAATCCATTTAAGAATTTTTAGCTACACTTGGAGATAAAAATAAATTGTTATAGCATTAATTACATTTAGTTTCAATAGAAACATGTGTTTTATTAAAGAATTTATTATACTATTATCAAAGACGATCAGTTAGTTTCATCAGCTTTCCATCACTCTCCATTAACTTTAACAATTCCGTGTATTAGAAAATATTTTTTCTAATATCTTTAGCTATCCAACGGTATATTATACATCAATACTAATATTCTTTTGTTCAAAAACACAAAAATTGCATAAAATAAATATGTTTGCACTTTTCGTTTTTAGTTGTTTATCAGATTCGCTCAACTTATATATTTACTCGTTTTTTATCAATGCTAACTAACATGGTTAGTTTATTCAAATATGCAAAATTTAAGGTAGGTTAGGGGAAGAAAATATAAATTTAAAATATCGGCATTTAAGCCCCATCAGGCTATTTCAATCAGAATTAAACCTACATAGTATTAAAGCCCATTAAATTTTACATCGATACAGGGTGTTTAATCAAAATCGTTACAGCCGTCATTGAGAAAATCGTAAACACGTGCAAAATACATGGTATAAAGTAGATCTTCTGAAATGCCTATTTAGATAAAAATATTGCTGTAATATCTCAAGTTAATAGTTGTCTTAAATATGAAATTTCAGTTTCGTACGACTTTTCGTTTTCGTGTTGGGCCACCACACACAGACCAACATACCCTTTCAAGCGACTTGTTTATATCAACATAAGGGACCCTAAAATGTGCATTTCCGTTGAAAACTGGAATTGGAAAATATGTTATATATTAGTAAGTGAAAGTAAACAACTGTGTTTCATATTTATACGATAAGCAGGTTCATAATCGAATTTATTATGATAACGGGTTCTGACACTTCTTTAGTACCTTTACAATGTGGACTTTCCAAAATGACAAAGATAGTAGGTCTTCAAACGTGTATTTTTGTCCTTTAAATTCTGAACTGACTCAAAAATTATATTGGGTTGTGTCACATGAAATGTCCGTTTTCAAGGTAAAGGATTTTTATTAAAAATACGATATGAAAACAAGATAATTTTATTCGAAGTATTTACCTTTTTTTTTCTACACACCTTTCCCAACGTGACACCAACTTTTTTATTCCCAAACTGAAAAACTCTGAGCTTTGAAGTGAAACAAAATCTGAAAACGCACTTTTCACTTGAACATCATTTTCAAAAAGTTTTCCTTTGACGAAGTTGTCTAAATTCCTGAACAGGTGGTTATCTGTTGGAGACAAGTCGGGAGAAATGATGAGTGCGGAAGAACTTCGTAGCCCAGTTCTTACACTTTAAATGTCTGGAAACGGTAGATACACTTGCATTTAGTTGTACTGAGAGTCCTTTAACTGTTTGGTAGGGGTTTCCTTCTACTGTATGTTTGAGGACATCGTTGTCTATTACGGACGGAGGTCTTCCTCAGGGCAAGTTTTCCAAGTCGGTATCCCCAGCTGAAAACTTACCAAACCAACGGCGAATGGTCCGTTCATTAACACTCCCTTCCCCAAACGCCTTGCAAATATTTCTAGCTGTCTTATAGGGCTCAGCTGCTGAATGGCCGAGTTTAAACTCGTACAAAAATATTACTCGAAAATCGTGTGTTTCCATGTTCATATTTGGAGTTATACTAAAAAGTGGGTAATTGATTAGGAAGCTAATGTTTATAATACAAAGGTAGAGGGTTAGTAACTGTTTACTTTAAATATGTAAACATTCGGAAGAAAACAACAGAGACCTGCAAAATCCTTTATGTATTTCAGAAACTATAAAAACGGACATTTCATGTGAAACAACCCAATATGAAATGATTCGAGTGGCGGTCTTAAAATGTTAGAAAATATGTCTAAAAAGGTGCAAAATCCATAGTATAAAGTACATCTTCCACTCAGCCGACTTTAAAGAAAAAGTGATTGGACAAGGCTGTTACAAATCTACGTTTTAAGATCCCTAATAAACCTTAATTGACTATGTCCAGCTCTCTCACTGTAGCTTCGTTCGAACAACCGCAGTAGCATAAAAGTGAATTTAAGTTAATAAAAAAACTTCCTCCTCTCACTCACAAAATCCAGAACTTCGCCTCTGATCCCGTCCAGTGGTGGATGAACCGCATACCTAGGAAATGTACCGTAAAATGGAGTGAATACAGAACCGGGATTAAGCTACCTAAGGGCCGTAAGGCAATGCACAGGCCTCGCAAAGGGTAAATCATGATATGGAGAGCAGTCCCCAACAATGGAAGGCTTAGGGATTGTCAAACATACAGCGTCTTTTTACGCATAAAATCTTCTGAAAAAAAAAAGGTTTTATTTAAATTTATAGGCTTACCACTATTGAACAAAACAACTCACAGTCAATTAATTAACTTAGGTACAGTCCATTTAAAATCGTCCAGACTATATCCATCAACATTTTTTATTTTCATTATTCTTTTACCATTTATTCTCTATCCATTTCTAAATATAAAACCTTGGATAAAATATTTTTCTGGCTGATACTTCTAGTGTAACAGCAATTTTAAGTCAGCTTCGCGGCTGAAAACATAAATATCAAATTAATATAAAAACTAACGATATAATAAGGTTCTGCATTATATGTTTTCTGATAATGTTTTCCGAGTCATAAAATCTTCGCTCAGGGCAGAATTCTGGGACCCATCCTTTACACAGTTTATGCAGCTGATATCCCAACCCATCCTTTACACAGTTTATGCAGCTGATATCCCAACCCATCCTGACACATTCCTTTCTACCTATGCCGATGACACTTGCGTGCTATCAGTCCATAATGATCTTAGTATTGCCTCTCAAACTCTCCAATCCCACATCAGAGACCTTGAGCTATGGTGTCAGAATTGGAGAATTAAGATCAATTCCAATAAATCCCATCAAATTACCTTTACCCTTCGTTGAAAACCTATGACATCCTGTCCTACAGTTTCCTTTAATGATATTCCGCTTCTCCCAGTTGAACAGATTCGCTATTTAGGACTCCTGCTTGACAAACGCTTTACATGGAATCCGCATACAAGACTGAAAAGACAAGAAACTGCTCGACGTTTTCGGCTACTCCAATACTTACTAGATAGACGCTCTAACCTTTCACTTAACTACAAAAGACTCATTTACATGACAATCATAAGGCCTATCTGGACCTACGGAGTTGAGCTATGGGGCTCTACTACACCATCCAATTCTTCCCGTATCAAATCCTTACAATCCAAAATCCTTCGTAAAATCCTCAACGTTCCTTACTTTGTCAAGAACAAAATCATTCATAAAGACTTCCAAGTTCCGTATGTAGCCGATTTGGCCCATACCAGGTATCATTCCTTCCTTTACAAACTCCATTCCCACTCTAATCCTTGCTTCCTCTACAATCCCTGATAATCCACCGAGGCGCCTGAAGAGAAGATGGCCTCGAGACCTTCTTGTTTAGATTGATTACTAGAGTGCTGCCAATGGGCAGTTTCTCTTCACGTTTTTCATGTACATTTCCTTTACCAGCATATTTACTTGATGTATTGAAGTATACTGTTGTAAATTTCAATAAAATATAATTAAAAAAAAATTAAAATTCTTCGCTGTTAAAAAGAAGTTGTCTTTAAAAATGACTAACTTTGTTTTTTTCAAATATTTCAGAACGGAAAAAAATAGAATGATCAGGAGCGTACTGTCTACATTTTTAGTGCTTACAACACATTACTAAACAAGCCAAAAAAAAACTATAAAAATAGTTGACGAAATTTTCTGATACTTTTAGCTATAAAAAGAAAGGTTAAAAAGGAGTCTCTCGCTCAATGTATGTGTTCTTGTATAGTGTTATCATTGCAATACTTGTAGAAATTTCGATAGTGTGAGGATTGTCATTGTTTTTTAATACAAATTTTTAAAGAAACGTTTTTGCTAAGTTTAGTAATATTAATAGCGGTATATCGCAGAATAAAAAATGATGAAACTTATACATATTATACCTGTATATAATAATTACTGAAAGATGAACTTTTGGGGCTGAGACTCAGTTTCTTTTCGAATTATAATAAGTTAAACATGACTGCCTTGCAAGAGTTACTCCACAGGTTTTGCAGAAAGATATTTCTCATATTAGATTATAGGATTTATTTTGTTTGTTTACTTAACATCACTTTTTGTTGTTGTGGCAATAAATTGTTAAAGCATTAATTAAATTTAGCTTCAATAGAAACATTTGTTTTATTAAATAATCTATTACATTTTTATCAACGACAATGGGTTTGTTTTATCGGCTTTTCATCACTCTCCATTAACTTTAACATTTCCGTGTATAAGAAAATATTTTTTCTAATATTTATAGCTATCCAGCAGTATATTATACATCAATACTACTATTCTTTTGTTCAAAAACACAAAAATTGCATAAAAAAAATATGTTTGCTCTTTTCTTCTTAGTTGTTTATCAAATCCGCTCAACTTACATATTTTTTTGCATTCGTTTTTTATCAATGCTAACTAACATGGTTAGTTTTTCTAATAATTACATTATTTTTATAATAATTACTGAAGGATGAACTTTAGAGGTGAGACTCAGTTTCTTTTCCAATTATAATAAGTTAAACATGACTGCTTTGCAAGAGTTACTCCACAGATTTTGCAGAAAGAAATTTCTCATATTAGACTATAGAATTTATTTTGTTGGTTTATTTAACATCACTTTTTGCTAATCGGTCGATGCTACAGTGGAAATCCTAAATTTTGCCTGTTCAGATTTAATTAGGATCAGGATGTGAGTATCTGACATCGCAAAGGCTCGTGACCACCTTTTTACGTCCCCTCCGAAGGACGACATAATTAAGGATTTTTCACTCCCAATAAAAAATCGTAGGACCGTCTGCGGGTTTGAACCTGTGACCTTTGACATAGAAGGCTGTTATGCTAGAAACCATGATAGAGGTGATCCCAAAAATGTGGAACGCTTCGCGATTTTGCGTGTCATTCTTGCGCTATATGTACCGCCGAAGCGAGTGCGTGTAGGATTTATTTACGACGTAGTAAGAAGGCAATATTAATGTGATATATTAATTCCAACCTCTGGCTATCATGAAGTTCCCCTCGAGTTACCAACCGCTCTTGTAGCTCCTGATTCATTCTGTCAAACAATTCAATTGTCCCCCTTCATAATGGATTACCAATGAGATAAAACCTTGGTCGGGAAGAAACAATAACTTGGTTGGGTTTTTTTTTTCTTCTGGCATTGTCCACCGGCCTATATGGCTTAGAGTGTCTTCTAGGAAAGGTTTATTCAGTCCTGGAATTGGCTGTAGCCCATCCAAGGAATTAATAGTCCGAGAGACCGAAAAAACATATCTATCATATTTGGAGAAAGTTTTCATTCTTGGAGGCCGACTTTCCGCCACCTTTGATAGGTCGGGACGTAATTTCTTTGGTCAGCAAACTCCCAGTTTTGTAACAATTATATGAATAGGTCGGTATTCTTCTATATTTTATTATTATAATTAAATGGTGTTAAATTACAAATCCATAAGACCACATAACAACCGCCATTTTTCACAATTAATCCCTGCTGCCTTCCAATTCTGGATATGAAGTAGAGCCATTGAATCCTCCCATATACTCTTTGGACGACCGACCCACCTAGTTCTGTATAGATCCTCATTGAGTACCTTGCGCGGGATTTATTTTATGTACATCTTTATGACATGACCAGTCGACCAAGCCTGCTTACTTTAATGACTAGAAGACAATGCTTATTTTTCAGCCATTCTTCTTTTTATGCTTTAGTGCCCATGTAATATTTTGCCTTAGACAATTACGCGTTGTTGCTTATATACGAGGCATGTTTTTAAGTAAGTACCGTTTTGGAAGTAAAAAAAGACGTGCAAAGATATCGCAATAATTTTATTTTTACATGAAAGCCTGTACCTTAATCTACTTTTCTACATAATTTCCATGAATTTTGAGGCACTTGTCATAACGCGGCACCAGTTTTTGAATACCCTCCTCAAAAAATTCTGCCGCCTAACTTGTTAACCATTGCATCACAAATGTTTTGACTTCGTTATCGTCTTGAAGACGCCGACCGCCCAGGTGTTTGTTCAAGTACAGGAACAAATGGTAGTCGCTGGGCGCCAGATCAGAGCTGTATGGAGGATGATCTAGAGTTTCCCATTTAAATGATTTGATGAGATCTTTGGTCGGATTAGCCACATGTGGACGGGCATTGTCATGTAGCAAAACAATACCCTTACTTAATTTGCCACTTCTTTTTAAGACGATAACGAAATCAAAACATTTGTGATGCAATGGTTAACATGTCACGCGGCAGAATTTTTTGAGGAGGGTTTTCAAAAACTGGTGCCGCGTTAGGACAAGTGCCTCAAAATTCATAGAAATTATTTAGAAAAGTAGATTAAGGTACAGGATTTCATGTAAAAATAAAATTATTGCGATACCTTTGCACGTCTTTTTTTAATTCCAAAACGGTACTTTCCTAAAAAACATGCCTCGCATAATTGTAGCAGTACTGTTCACACGACACTACAGATCCTCTATGCAATGAACCTATAACAAAACTGAAGAACGCCTGTTTACTACTATTAAAAAATAAACGTTTACCTCAACGACCCATGTTGCGTCCTAGCTACAGTACATAGGTAAAGATACATCCTGTTTCCAGACCTACGGCAGTGCAATGAGGTAAATAAGTCAAGATTAAGCCCAGCAGTCAGGTTTTTTCCCATAATTTTTTGGTACCTATTTAAATAATGGCTGATTGTGCCACAAGAGGGTCTCCTTATCCCTGGGCTTGAACCCGGGAGATAAAACAGTAATCTAGAGTTCAATCCGCTAGACAACACTTCTTCCTATATTTATTTATTGGTATTAATTATTATTTAATTAACATATGATTTTCATTTCGAGAGAATCTATATTGGTTGAAAAAATATATTATTTTTTCCTAAAATGTATAAACACACATTAATATATACATAGATAATGAAGCACGTTGTTAAAAGTAAAAATAGTCTCTAAACAAACCTTTTATTCTTGTTCTGATTTTATTTATTTTTCGTGTATTAAAATACAATTTTTTTTTTAAACTACTTGCCGAATATTTTTTGTTTCACAAATTCTTTTTAGCCTGACCCTAATAAAACGTTTCTTTAAGTTGAAAACTGGAATTCGAAAATTTTCAAGAATACTTTCCTTTACGAAGTACTTTAAATGTAGGTAAGTAAAAGCAAAAGTTAGCTAATTTAAAAGCAAAGAACTCCCAACCCACACGAATCCTCTTGTACGCAACTTGTCATTCCCATCTATTCCTGACAACCCTCCGAGGCGATTGAAAAGACGATGGCCTCGAGACCTACTTTAATTAAATTGACTTTGAAGTGCTACCACTGGGTAGTTTCTTCACAAGACATTATCACGCCCATAAGTGTCAATTAGCCCATTTACTTGTTGTATATATTGTATGTACAGTTGTAAATATCAATAAAATATTTAAATAAAAAAGCAAAGAAAGGTTTCAGATGTTTGATGATGGACAAAACTGGAGTTTGAAGTGTAATAATTGTTAGCAAATTTTAAGCTATTTAATATTGAATGTAATAATTTGAGCAACATAGCTCAAGAAGGAAAGGTATTTAAGCATAAACCAGAAAAAAAGAAGAAAAAAAATCGATAGTGTTTAGATCACTAAAACATAAACTCTTATTTCGAAATTGAAATTTACTATATCAAAATACTAGGTACCTTATGCCTGTCTGACGGCGGAGCAACCCTTATTTTAGAAATGGAGGTAAATGCTGTTCATTAGGGTTAATTGTTATTCTTTTATTATTTCTATCTTTTATACACATTATTCTTCGTAAATACTTCGAATAAAATTATCTTGTTTTCATATCGTATTTTTAATAAAAAATCCTTTACCTTGAAAACGGACATTTCATCTGACACAACCCAATATATACGTACAAGATATACAGATATCATTTATCTGGAAAACTTATATTATTACATGATTCTGATATTTCCTTCGAGAAGCTAGGAATGCAGGGCCGGAACAAGGTGCGGGGAGGACAAAGGGAAACTTTCCCCGGCCTGCAGAATTTAAAGGGCGCGCTAAACTATGATAGTCACTAGCATGGTAGTCCCAATTGCGACAGTAATGCACTATCAACCTTCTTATAATAAATTTTTAATAACGGTAAATACATAATGTTATTCTTTATTTTTTTAAATTTCATTAACTTATGTATGAAACATACAGTAAGGGATAGTATTGCGGAAAAACACTATTCAGGATCCCCAGAATCCAAACGAGAATCCAAACCATTTCCATAAATCCTAGTTGTAAAAAACTGAAATTCACATTTAAAATAATTATATGCCTGCGATGTATGTAGGAACTTTATCCTCAAAATCGACGAACCAGAGGAGCCATTTTATATTGTGCAGTTCACAGATTTTAAAGAGCTCAAAAATGGCTCCAACGATTTTGATTAACTTTCTATATTGATGTAAAATTAAATGGACTATAATTTCCTGTAGGTTTCATTTTTCATGTTTCATTTTCAGGTATCCTGTCAGGGGATAAACCACCCATTTTCAAAATTGATTCCTCTTAAGTATCTTTAATTTTGTTAATTCGTAATAATTAACTATTTCTGCTTGTTAGCACAGACGAAAAATGAGTGAAGATAAAATACGAAAGAAATTAATAATCAACTGTAGGACAAAGCAAAAATTATTTTTGGTATTAAATTTTATTTTTCAGCAAATAAGAACAGAAAACTATACCTAGACTCCCACCCATAACACATATCTATGTCAAGTTAAATTTTATTATATATAATTGAATATTATTTTCTTAATATGCTTATTATTTGGCTGCCAACAATTACGAGATAACTCCTAGGTTGTTAACCTGCTTAGAATGCCAGGATGCCAACTACGAGTCTTAGCAAGATCGTGGAATAACAGTGTAAATATGAATCAGGGTTGGTATGAATTATAAACGAACTTATACCAACAGTGAGTGTCAAAAGTATTCGGAATTTACTACCATTCTGTAATTTACTTGATTTTAGCTTATATTTTATGTTTTTAAGGAGTTGTTATCCACTTTATAATATCAGAAGGAAGGTATAGAATAGCTAAAACCAAAAATTACGACAAAAATCATTTTATTTTTAACGTTTTGAACGTTCATTTGCGAAAAAATTAAAAATAGTGCATGTCCATGGAGTCAAAAGTATTCGAAATTATGTGGTTTCCTAAATATAGCATTTCCAAGTCAAATTCAACCTTTTCCAAGTAAAATTCAACCTTTTCCAAGTCAAATTCAACCTTTTCCATTTCAAATTCAACCTTTTTCGATTTCAATAAAATAATAAAAATCAAATTAACATGATTTTATGTTTTAATGGTTATTTTAATTACACCTTGTGTTTTTAACCCTTGTGGCTTGTTAAATGTTCCCAGGGGCCTTTCTACATATAATTAGTCACGAATATAATAATAAGTATAACCGATACTTTAATTTTAAGACATTTGCGAAACAAGGTCTGATAGTCGGATTAGCGGGATTCGTTTTATTTTAGTTTTATAATCGCGGGCGAAAATATTATCAATAGAGGTTTATTTTAACTTTTTCGTATTTATTGGATAGTAGGCTCAGCAGATGCGTTCCCAAAGGTTCATTACCGATTATACTATTAATTTTAATAGCGCTCGCTCAAATATGGGTTTATTATAACTTTTTCGTATTTATTGGATACAAGGCTCAGTAGCTGCGTTCCCAAAGGTTCGTTACCGACTACACTATTAATTTTAATACCGCTCGCTCAAATATGGGTTTATTATAACGTTTTGGTATTTATCGGATACAAGGCTCAGTAGCTGCGTTCCCAAAGGTTCGTTACCGACTACACTATTAATTTTAATCGCGCTCGCTCAAATATGGGTTTATTATAACTTTTTCGTATTTATTGGATGCAAGGCTCAGTAGCTGCGTTCCCAAAGGTTCGTTACCGATTACACTATTAATTTTAATCGCGCTCCCTCAAATATCGGTTTATTATAACTTTTTCGTATTTATTGGATACTAGGCTCAGTAGCTGCGTTCCCAAAGGTTCGTTACCGATTATACTATTAATTTTAATCGCGCTCGCTCAAATATGGGTTTATTAAAACTTTTTCGTATTTATTGGATACAAGGCTCAGTAGCTCCGTTCCCAAAGGTTCGTTACCGACTACACTATTAATTTTAATCGCGTTCGCTCAAATATGGCTTTATTATAACTTTTTCGTATTTATTAGATACTAGGCTCAGTAGCTCGGTTCCCAAAGGTTCTTTACCGATTACACTATTAATTTTAATTGCGCTTGCTCAAATATGGCTTTATTATAACTTTTTCGTATTTATTGGATACTAGGCTCAGTAGCTGCGTTCCCAAAGGTTCGTTACCGATTACACCATTAATTTTAATCGCGCTCGCTCAAATATGGCTTTATTATAACTTTTTCGTATTTATTAGATACTAGGCTCAATTACTGTGTTGCGGGTGGTTCGTTACCGATAATACTATTAATTCAAATCGCGCTCGCTCAGGGAGTGGTTTATTTTAACTTGTTCGTATTTACTGCATACTAGGCTCAGTCGCTGTGTAACCAAGGACTGGTTACAGATTATACCATTATTTTTAATTGCGCTAACTCAAGTAGAGGTTTATTAAATTAAAACAGACGTATAAAATCGTTCTGATTCGCTGATTATTATTAAACTCCAAAATATTAACCAAAAAGACAACTTACTATTCTGATAAAAAGGATTAGCGGGGTAACCCAACAAACTAACACATTCACTAACAAAACACCCCAAATCACAAATACAGAAATTTGAGCGAGCGCGGTTAATATTAATTGTGTAATCGGTAACGAACCTTTGGGAACCGAGCTACTGAGCCTTGTAACCAATAAATACGAATAAGTTATAATAAACCCATATTTGAGCGAGCGGTATTAAAATTAATATTATAATCGGTAACGAACCTTTGGGAACGCAGCTACTGAGCCTTATATCTAATAAATACGAAAAAGTTATAATAAACCCATATTTTGCGAGCGGTATTAAAATTAATAGTGTAATCGGTAACGAACCTTTGGGAACGCAGCTACTGAGCCTTGTATCCGATAAATACGAAAAAGTTATAATAAACCCATATTTGAGCGAGCGCTTTTAAAATTAATAGTATAATCGGTAACGAACCTTTGGGAACGCATCTGCTTAGCCTACTATCCAATAAATACGAAAAAGTTAAAATAAACCTCTATTGATAATATTTTAGCCCGCGATTATAAAACTAAAATAAAACGAATCCCGCTAATCCGACTACCAGACCTTGTTTCGCAAATGTCTTAAAATTAATGTATCGGTTATACTTATTATTATATTCGTGACTAATTTTATGTAGAAAGGCCTCTGGGAACATTTAACAAGCCACAAGGGTTAAAAACACAAGGTGTAATTAAAAATAACCATTAAAACATAAAATCATGTTAATTTGATTTTTATTATTTTATTGATATCGAAAAAGGTTGGATTTGAAATGGAAAAGGTTGAATTTGACTTGGAAAAGGTTGAATTTGACTTGGAAAAGGTTGAATTTGACTTGGAAAAGGTTGAATTTGACTTGGAAATGCTATATATTAGGAGCGGCGGTGTCTAGTGGATAGAGCGCTAGTCTACTATGCTCCAGGTCCTGGGTTCGAATCCCGGTTATGACAGAATATTATTTATTCTCTTATTTCAGCCGGGGTGCGACCCTAGGGTATGGAGACCCTCCTGAGGCAGATCCAGCCTCTATAAAGTGGGTACCCAAAAATGTACTGAGCCCAAGACCCTTCATGGGATGTAGTGGCACGGTTTTTTTTTTTTTTTTTGTTTTTTTTTTCCTAATTATATTAATGCAGTGATCATAAATAAACATCAATTGGGTGAAACTTCTTGTATGATTATACACTTTAGCCTACTATGAATTGATCTTACAAATTAATTGATTGTTTAGTGTGAAATATTATTCCAATCAAGCACTTATTGTTTCTTGAGGCTATTTTCGTTTGTAATATAGTATTTCCTGACTTTAATTTTTAGTAGGACCCACAAATAGTTAATTGAATTCGATAGAAATAATAGAATAGGGATTTCGAGAACTTTTTGAAAAGTTTGCAGCAAATAAATCTGAATAGATGACGTAAATATGTCCAGGGTCATGGTCATAGTTGTGAAATATAATTAATAAATTAAAAGATATTCGGATTCCGAATACTTTTGACACTCCCACTGTACATGTACACATGCTCCCTATCGAATACCCTGCATGTAGTGGTGAATATAATATTTTTCCGCCATCTTCAATATGTCCCCAATATCCACCACAAAATTTCCAACATTTCCATTGTCATTGTACACGTTTACAACTGCCAAGGCACTTTCAAGGATTCAAGTCTCAGAAGCCAATTTAATCATATTATATTATTAAACACGTTAATTATAGTACATATTAATCATCCTAAAGCTTATAAAATATTTTTTTTTAATTTTAAACATGCTACGAGTTACATTTTAGTTGCCGTATGTATCAGACATTTCCTCGAGCAAGCCAACTACGAGATAATGCGTCCACAGCATCCACAACATGCTTGGACCTGTTCAGGCATGTCGCTTCCCTCCAGCGAGTCAGATATGTGGTATGTATAAATTCGTTAATAATTCAGACCAACGCTCATTATTTTTTTTTTCTCTCTAGATGCTAACTATTCATACAACCTACGAGTTATCTTGTAATTGTTGGCAGCCAAATGTTAAGCCTATTAAGAAAATATTATTTAATTACATATACAGTGAGTGTCAAAAGTATTCGGAATTAGTATTTCCTTTCATTTAATAAGTATATTTCACTGCTATGAATTTATATAATTCTTTTTCACTCATAAATCTTAAACAGAGATCCCATTAGGAAAATCACTGACCAGATAACCGAAAAGTTTTATGGTTTTCCTCATTACAGTAACCCTGCAATGGGTGCATTTATTTCTACGCATACCATCTTGCGATACAACGCGTATTTTTATTACATAATATAAATTATGTTACAGAACATTAAGTTACAGAATATAAAAAATCGTATAATAATAACTGGTAAATAAAACTAATAAATATAAACTGATAAATTAATAATTTGTTATAACGAATTAACAAAATAATACTAACTAATTGACTAAACAAAGAAACCAGCAACAAATAATAAATAATTCATTTGTTATAACTACTTAACGAAATAATACAAACTAACAAACTAATTGACTAGTATTAGTAACAGTGAAAGAAAATAAAATAAAAATTAATAACGAGTTATTGCATGTTGCTATTTCTCTAATTCTGCATAGTCCACCCGGTTCACAAATTCATCAAATTTTGAATAATATTTTGTAACCGAACATTTTATTGTTTTTAAAAATATCCGATTATTAATGTAAATTTACAAGATCATTCAGTGTCAAAAGTATTCGGGAATCGCAATATCCTGTTGTTTAATGGTTTCAAATGTTCATATCCTCACTAATCTTCGACATAATTTTATGTTCTAAACATCCTTATGTAACATATACCCTACCTTGGAAAATTTTTTTTTTAAAATAAGACCCTAAAATAATAGCACAACGTTCGAACAAACAGCTTCGAATAATTTTTTAACGAGAAATTGTTGTAATGTTAAAAAAAAAATGATAAAAATAAGTGGTTGGCTGAGTAAAGTGTTGAGGATATTAGGGGTACTCACTAGGTTTGCTATAGCATACTATTTGTGCTATTGTGCTAAACCCATCAATTTTATACAGGAAATAACTGTAGAAACTCGACGGGTTTAGCAAAATAACACAAATAGCATGCTACTGCAAACTTAGTGAGTACCCCTATAATAATAATAAAATATACAAGCAAAACAGTGAGTGTCTAAAAAAAAAATATTAAACGTTAAAACTGAAAAAAATATTCTTCATCAAATAAGAAAACAATACCTCAAATGAGTGAATTTTTCAGAACTTCAGCGTAATGTGTATCCTTTAAATATGCGATTAAAATATTTATAACATTAAAAGATTTCTTATACCTTAACATAAAATGTTTTACTATTGGGTACTAGGATTAGGAAAGGGAATTGCTTTTAACTTGTTACTCAGAAGTGCTGCCATTGGGTAGTTCTTCTTCAAGTTTGTATCACGCCTTTTAACATTTTGTCACATTTACTTGTTGTACCTTGAAGTACAGTTGTAAATTTCAATAAATGATGTTAAAAAAAAAAAAAAAACTTGTTACCGTGTGAAGCAGAGGTCGGTCACTTGTATTATATAGGGTTTTAAAATAAGTTCTTACGTTTTTCAATATTTTATGTGTTTATAGAATCATGTTTACTTGGTCAAAAAAAAACCTGTACCACTACAACCCATGAAGGGTCTTGGGCTCAGTACATATAGAGATTCGTACTGTTTCTAGGCCAACGGCAGTGCAATGAGGTGATTAGGCCTTAATCATGCTCAGCCGCCAGGTTTTTCCCCATTTAATTTGGGTACCCACTTTATAGAGGCTGGGTCTGCCCCAGGAGGGTCTCCATACCCTAGGATCGCCCCCCGACCGAATTAACAGAATAAATAATATTCGTTTACTTGGTCAATAATGTTTACATATTCTTTTTTTTTTTTTTTTTTTTTTTTTCTCTTTATATCTATATTCACACCTGTCAGAATGTATCTGACAATCAGCAAATGTGCTGTATAAATTGATATCAGGCATGGTAGGCATGAAGAAGGAAAATGCCCAACAGCACCCCTTCCATGGCTTTATTTTATCCGAGGAGGTCCCTCATCCAGCTTCTTTTTAGCTTTTACATATTCTATTCTATTATATTATACATATTCTATTCTATTATTATATTATATTATATTATAGTTTACATATTCTAAAAAAGGATTAGTTAAGTTGCTTTTATGCATCAGTTTCAATTAAGATTCCTTATCTTTAAGTGGTTCTTTGCTTGCTCAAAATGGAAGAGAGAAAAAAAAAATTCATTTAGTGATTTTTTATTTCCGAAAAGAAAAATCCGCAAAATTTGCAGGGTGTATGGCGATTATGTCTTCGAATCCATGAGCTCGGTTCAGAACCGGAAATTGGGATTTGAAAGATTCAATTGCAAAAATTACTTGATAGATGGCAAAATGTAACAGATCAAAATGGGTGATACATAATTGATTAAAGATATTTACAAGACTATGAAGTTTTTATTTAAATCACCAGTAAAAAACGCTTCGAAGTTGCTCTACAACACAATATAGTTGGTAGAAATATTACTGAATACAAATAATTAAATCTATCTTGGACCATATAAAAATGTGGAAGGGAATGGAATTAATCTTAAAATTGATTATTTTGGTAAAACAGTCAATTTCTTCAAAATTTTAGTTCAAGATAACTTTAGAGGATATACGTAAAATTAATGCAGGCCATATTTTCAATTCTATTGTAATACAAAACCAGAGGGATAATTTATTTCCATTTATGGTACATTATAATTTCACCCTGAAACCCATTTCGGTTTGGTTTCGTGTGAAGTTCTATTTTAGGGGCTGTAGAAATCAGTAACAATAGACCTAGAATCTTAACATGTTAAAAAAAAAAAAAAGCCTTGAGAGGTTTCCGGCTTCAAAGGTTACTGGGCCACTTGTGTACAACCTATTACCTGCTTGGGTACCTGATTAGGTATGACCTGCTGCCTCCTTTCAGATCTGAATCTGTTCAGGTAGAAAAAAAAATATAAACAAATAAGGAAACCCAAGAATTTCTTTAGCTACCGTGTTAGTAAACAAATAACACTTCTTTATTAATGAGCTTTTGTAACTTGACAAACATTAATTTCACAAACAAATCCATTTATGTCAACGGTGTACATAATACAATGTATAGAAAAAAATCTGGTTTGTAAAAGAAACAATTTACACACACCTCTCTCTTTCTGGCTACAGTGGCTCATCGGACGAGGCAACGGTAGGAGTCATAACACATAATGATCATAAACATACCTATATAATCTAGATAATACTCCTGAGGTTGTTCCATGATTATTTTAGCAAAATAAAAATCTTGTGCTCTTATCACACAACCTTCACTTGCCCTTCTGGATACAAACAAATTTTAGTTCGCATAAACAAACAAAAGTGAGGGATCACTTGTAGCTGGATGGCTAGCACAACAGCCTCCTAAGCCAAAGGTCGCGCGTTCAAGCCCGTGGGTGGTCCTAGGATTTTTAATGTGAGTAAAAAATCCTTAGTTATGCCGTCCTTCGAAAGGGACGTTAAAAGATGGTCCCGAGCATGTGCGATGTCAGGTACTCGTTAAAGATCCCTGTCCAAATAAAACCTAGATAGGCAAAATTTAGGACGCCCACTGTTGCATCGTCCGATTAGCCTTAGTAGCATCATAAAGTGACGTTACATAAATAAAAAAATTGTGCGGGCAACACACGACTTTCACTTACCTCCATTTTTAAAATCAATGAAAGAATTTTCAAATACAGTTGAGATAAAAATACGTGAACCTATTAAAGAATTAATTAAATTGAATTTATATAGAAACATGTATTTTATTTTAAAAAACTATTATACCTCTTTTTATCTAAAATAATCAGTTAGTTTTATCTTCTTTTCATCACTCTCTTAACTTTTAAAAGCTTGAGTATGAGATAATATTTTTTCTAAATCTTTATCTTACCAACGGTATATCATATATGTATAATAGTGTTCTTATGTTCAAAAACAAAAAATTGCTTTTAAAAAAATATTTTTTCAGTTTTCTCCTTTAATTGCTTTTTAAATTCGCTCAACATCCATATTTAGCTGTTTTTTTTATCAGTGGTAACATGATAATATAGTTCTTTTTATATAATCAACAAAATTAAAGGTACTCTAGAGTAAGACAATTTAAAATATCGGCACTGAAGCCCTGTCAGACCATTTTAATCCGAATGAAACCTAAATGATATTAAAGCCCATTAAATTTTACATCGATATAGCGAATTTAATCAAAATCGTCGGAAACCGTTTTCGAGAAAATCGAAAAAAGGTGCAAAATGCAACGTATAAAGTGGCTCTTCTGGTAAGCTCATTTTGATGAAAAAGGTTTTGTAACGTCTCGGGCGTATATTTGTCTTAAATATGAAATTTCAGTTTCATAGGACTTGCCGTTTCCGCCCGGGAGTTACCACACACACACAGACCTTTTTGCGGGACTTGGTTATTTGGACTCAGGGGACTCTAAAATATGTATTACCGTTAAAAACTGAAACTCGAAAATTTTCACGATCGCAATACTTTCCCTTACTATATATAGTAAGTGAAAGTAACAAACGAAAGTAAAAGTTTTCTAAGACATCTGATCTAGTTTCCATGGAAACATCTGGATATAACCTAAAAACACACATTGGATCTTAAGTCGTTCTCAAGGATTTAATAATATATTATAGAAATGTGTTGTTATTATTATTATTTCTTAACGTCTATCTCCATAGAAAACTCGATTTCAAAAATGCATTCAGTACTTTCCCTTAGTATATTATATAGTATTTTTATACGGCTCTAAACAAAAATCCTGTGATGGTACATTATTTTTGTTAGATCGTTCAACACTTGGCATGAAAAAAAGTTATACTTCCTAAAGAAAACATATATTCGACGTTTTAATTGTGATCAATCAACCTTATTTATAGAAAAGTAAGAATCTGTAATGGGATTCGCGGAATCTACTTGCAATGCTGATTCTACTGATATCCACGGTATTTGAGAGTCGCAAGACTTTATAATGCCTACCAAACCGGTTTTGAGACTTCGGCTATTAGTATACAGCAGATTTAAAGAAAATAAGTCGTCAAACTTCCTTTGGTTAATTATGTATTAAATCTGAAGAAGACTTGTTTATATGGTTTACCATGGTTTAAGATGCTATAAAATGAACCTTAACCAAAGTCAAACTAGTTTTAATAGGTTCTAAATTTATCATTAAATAATACAATTTAGGACTTGAACAAACTTTTACTTCCACTTACCTATATATGACATATATAGTGAGGGAAAGTATTGTGATAGTGAACATTTTCGAACTTAACATGCATATTTCAGAGCGTGTATGCCTAAGATGTTGCAGCAATTTTTTCTTCAAAATCGGCCAACCAGAAGAGCCATTTTATACAGTTTTTTTGCACCTTTAACGATTTTCACAAAAACGGCTTTAACGATTGATTAATCTCGCTGTATCAGTGTGAAATTCAAAGGGCTTTGATATCATACAGGATTCAGTCTGATTGCAAGAGTCTGACATTGCTTAAATGTCGATATTTTAAATTTCCTTCCTCTAAAGTATCTTCATTTTTGTATATTCGAAATAATTAACCATTTCATGTTGTTAGCATTGATGCATAATGAGTGAATATGAAATCCCTTGAGGGGAAAAGAGCAATCATATTTGTTAAGGTGATTTTTTTTATAAAATCAAGCACAAATTTTCTTTTTGGTCCTTATATTTTTTAATTTCGTATCTCCTCCCACCCTTGAAATTGCCAATGAAGGTAGCTTTGTTTTGCACCATTTTAAAACTAATTAAATGAAGAAGTATTTTTGAGATCTGGGAAATTTAAAACTTAGCAAAAGAAGTGTAATAGCAATTTTATATGTCAGAATATTCTTAGAAATATTTTATTATTATTTTTTTTATTTATTTATAGTAATCTACATCTGTATTAAACAACACAATGAGTAAACATGCAGAATGAAAAAAGTCATGAAAATGTATATCACTAACTATTTTAAGGCAGTAGGTCCCGAGGCCACCTTCTTTTCAGCCACCTCGGAGGGTTATCAGAGATATCTAAGGAAGATAAATTACGGTAAAGTGGGTTTGTACGGGCAGGAAGTTTAGAATGAAAAGAGGTGTATCTATCACGGGCTATGTCTGCAACAAATGGGATGTGGGTCATTATGGAGAAGTTGATTTGTGACAAAATAAGGGGTATTCAGGATTTTGGATTGTAAGGATTGGATGCGGGAGTAATTGGATGGTTTAGTAGAGCCCCAAAGCTCAATTCCATATGTCCAAGTAGGTCTGATAATAGTGAAGTAAATAAGTCGATTGTAATATATTGGAAGTTTTGAACGCTTGTCTAGTAAGTGTTGTAGTAATCGGTATCTTCGAGCAGTTTCTGGTTGTTTCTGTTAAATATCGATTGTATATGTAAAGATAGTTGTGGCACTGAACTTCCAGCTGGGTATACAGCAGCCCAACAACAAACAGTACAGTCCAGTTGGTAGCGTCCCCTGCGCCATGTTGTTTGTATATAAACAAGCTGTCTAGTACAAGGTTCTTTTATTCCACTGCCTAATACTCTATAACTTTAATAGGTTATGGGCCCAGAGTATTTGTGCAGAGCATAGTATTTGTGTATAGTGTCAACGCGTAGTCGCGAAGTGATGTTATTTTATTAGTGAATTTTGTTTACCGGTACTATGGCGTCAGTTACTACTTCAGGAGTTCCAGTACTCGTCGGAACAAGTTTTAACAGCTGGTTTTTCAGAATGTCATCTATTTTGGAAAGAGAACAGGTAAAAGATGTGTTGGAAGCAGACCCTCCTACCTCTAACGCTGAGAAAAGGGAATTTCTCATTAAAGACTCGAAGGCAAAGTCCATCATTATCCAAGGCATTTCAGATAAACATTTGGAAATAATCATGGATTGCCAAACTTCCAAGGAAATGATAAATGCTTTAAAGAAGGCTTTTGTCAGATCTACCTCTTTTTCAAAATTGACTTGGTACAGAAAGTTGATGGGCCTGAAATATTCTCTTCAAGGAAACATGGAAGAACATTTTTTGGCATTTGATACCATTATCCGAAACCTTCAAGAACAAGGCACAGTTCTAGGAGAGTCAGACAAGGTATGTCACCTTTTGATGTCTTTACCAGATGAATTCAACACAGTTGTGACAGCTCTAGAAACTAATTTAGAAGTCCAAATGGATTTTGTGAGAGCCAGACTTCTAGATACAGATACAAAGTTAAAGTCAAAGTCATCAGCTTGTGCATCATCATCAGAAGTATCATTTAAAGCACAGAGTGGTTGTTTTATAGTGGGGATAAAAGACATTTCAAGGCACAATGTCCCAAAAATAAGCAGAACCGTGGAAGTAAATCTTATAATAGAAGCTTTCGTGGGAAAAGAAGAGGAACAATCCAGGGAAATACGGCAGATGTAGAAGAAGAAGTTGTAATGGTGGCCCTAAATTGTGGTAATATTAAACTATTATCTAACAATGTGTTTTTAGTCGATTCAGGTGCGAGTAACCATCTTTTTAAGGCAGAATTGGAACCCCTTTTGTCAAATGTTTCGAATCTTGATCATGATGTTGCCATACATATAGCTAATGGTGATAAGATGTTTACTAGAAAAGAAGGTACCCTAAGAGTAACCTCTCAAGGTAGGATTGTAAACATTAAAGGTTTGATAGTTCCGGGGTTAAAACATAATTTATTATCAGTGAGTGCAGTTACCTCAAAAGGCTTAAAAGTGATTACAGATTCTAAGGAGATGAAAATCTGCGGAAGAAATTTTAAGCTGAGTTGTCCACGAGTGAATGGATTGTACATATTTACTTTTGATGATCCCAGTGATAATCAAGTCAAGTGCAACATTACAAGTGCTACGGATGGAGATTTATGGCATAAACGTCTAGGACATTTGAATCGGCATGGACTCAAAAGTTTAGGATTACCCTATAGTGACAAGAAGTGTTCGGCATGCATTGAAGGTAAGGCTACTAGACAGCCCTTTTCAAATAATAGGAAACGCACTTCAAAGGTTGGTGAATTAATTCACTCTGATATATGTGGTCCTTTCAATCCTGAATCAGTTGAAGGCCATAGGTATATGCAGGTGATTTTGGATGACTTCACTCATTTTGTGCATGTCAAACTTCTCCATATGAAGAGCGAAGCTGAAACAAACCTGATGGATTATATAGCGGAACTAGAAAGGCAGCAGGGTGTCCCAGTGAAAAGGCTACGTTTAGATAATGGAGGAGAATTTACGTCTAAATTTTTTCAAAAATATTGTTCAGATAAAGGTATAAAATTAGAATATTCTTTGCCATATAGCCCTCAAATGAACGGAAAGAGTGAGAGAATGAATAGGACACTATTAGATATGATGCGTACTAAGGTATCAGATTCCGGCATCCCCAAGTTCTTGTGGGGGGAAGCAGCTCGATGTTGTGCGTATGAACTGAATAGGTCACCTACTTCAGCCTTAAATAAAGGTGAAACTCCCTCATTAATATGGAATGGCAGAAATGATCTGTCTAAACTTCGTATATTTGGTTGCCGAGCATGGCCTACCATTCTTCCTAAAGGTTCCAAATTGGATCCCAGAAGCAAGGAGGGGGTGATGGTTGGTTATTGTGGTGGTGGGTATAGGATTTGGTTGCCAGACGAACAGAAAGTTATTAGATCTAGAGATGTGATATTCGAGGAGAGCCAAATGCCCTATAAAGAAGTTAAAAATGTACCTATTGTCTATCATAATAGTGGTGGAAGCTATGAAGAGGGAAGGAAAAATGGTGAAGAGAATAACACTAATATTTCAGAGCAGCCAGAAGATACTTCTAGACCTCAGAATGATTGTAATCCAGAGCAGTCAGAAAACCCTTCAAGACTTCAGAATGAAGAATCCAATCCAGAGCATTCAGAAGAAACTTCTAGACCTCAGAGAAACCGGTCAAAACCTCATTTCCTAAATGATTATGAGTTATATAATGCATACTGTATGGTAAGCCGATCAGATGAAGTTCCATCATCTTATGAGGATGCTAATAAAAAGGAGGAATGGCAGGAAGCCATTATTAAAGAACTAAAAGCTCATGAGAAGATGAACACTTGGTCTGAAGAGGAAGCACCGAATGGAAGTGTCTCAATCACAACTAAATGGGTTTTCACAGTGAAGGAAGATGGAATCAAAAAGGCCAGATTGGTAGCAAGAGGGTTTGAAGAACAAACTCAAGGTGATTGTGTATTCAATTACTCACCAGTTTGCCGAATGGATACTGTAAGAACTCTCTTGTCATTTGCATGCCAAAACGATTGGAGTATTAGACAAGTTGATGTGCCAACAGCCTTTCTCAATGGCTCACTAGACTATCCTGTGTTTATAAAACCACCTAAAGGTGTAAGTTGTTCTACAAAAACTCTGAGACTTAATAGGCCACTTTATGGACTTAAGAAAGCACCGAAGTATTGGAATGAAAGATTTAATTCTTTTATGTTAAAATTTGGATTTAAAAGATCCCAATATGATTTATGCCTTTACTACAAGAGTAGGGTGTTCTTTGTTCTTTTTGTGGATGATGGCCTAATTACAGGGGATGAAAAGGCTATTGAAGAATTAGTGAACAATTTAAAAGGAGAGTTCAGCATTAAAGAAATGAAGGCTTCTCAATTTTTAGGGATGAAGATTGAAAGGCAAGAAAAGAAAATAAGGGTTACACAAACCCGCTTTATTGATAAACTCCTTGAAGATTATAATATGGTAGAGTGCAGGAAGGTATCAACCCCCATGGAGGTTGGATTTAAGCTTAACGCTGATAGTCCACCTTTAGATGAAAATATACCATACAGGAGCTTGGTATGTGGACTTATGTATCTAAGCACAACAACTCGACCGGATTTATCATTCCCAATTAGCTATTTATCTAGATGTTTAGATAAAGCTACTCAGCAGTCTTGGAAAGCTGCAAAACGAATACTCAGATATCTCAAAGAAACTAGAGATATGGGTCTTACTTTCAAACCAAGTGAGAACCTAGGACTTATTGGTTATTCAGATGCTGACTGGGCAGGTGACATAGAAACACGAAAGAGTGTAAGTGGCTTTGCAGCATTCTGCGGAAGCAATCCCATAGCTTGGCATTCAAGAAAGCAAGCATGTTTGGCTCTGTCAACGATGGAAGCGGAGTACATTGCAGCAGGAATGGCATCACAGGAAATTGTGAGTTTAAGTGGAATAATTAGTGAGTTCAGTGGTGAAACAGTAAGTGGAAAACTGTTGGTGGATAACACTAGTGCTATTGCTTTTATAAAGAATTGTGAAAACTCTAAACGAGCAAAACACATTGATATAAAATTCCATTTTGTTAAAGATCTTATTTCCAAAGAAATAATATCTGTGGAACACATCAATTCTGACCGCAATGTGGCAGATTTGTTCACAAAACCACTTGCCTTTGATAAGTTTCAAATGTTTCGGAAGGCTTTAATTAATTAATATATTAATGTCATTTATATATATTGTACTAAAATTGTTGTATAGAATTTTGTAATAGTATAATATTTTTACTTGTTTTGTTGTGTAGAATTTTGTAATAGAATAATATTTTTACTTGTTTTGTGGTGTAGAATTTTGTAGTAGAATATTATTTTTACTTGTTTTGTATGTGAGAAGATACAATTGAATATTTACTTGTGTATGTATATATTTGAAAACATTCAATTGAGGGGGTGTGTTAAATATCGATTGTATATGTAAAGATAGTTGTGGCACTGAACTTCCACCTAGGTGTACAGCAGCCCAACAACAAACAGTACAGTCCAGTTGGTAGCGTCCCCTGCGCCATGTTGTTTGTATATATAGCAGTAATAAACAAGCTGTCTAGTACAAGGTTCTTTTATTCCACTGCCTAATACTCTATAACTTTAATAGTTTCAGTCTTGTTGGAAGATCTTAGAAATATTAAAATTTAATTGTCTGCAGGATACCTTGAAACACTTTTGTTTTGTTCCACTTCTTAACCATCTAGAAAATTTATCGCTTCTTTCATTCGGTACCGCTTACCTTTCAGTGCGCGCACATCAAGTATATATATTTGAGTTTGTTTTTTTATGAATACCATCCATACATAACAGCAAAATTCTCAGAATTTGATTTTCCTCCCTAACCGTTGAGAATCGGACTATGGGTCATATGAACTTTTTTGTTCAACATAAGGTCTAGTATCTGTTCCAACAATTTGACTAGACATTTATGAGACACTCTGTATATTCAATGTTTTACATATTTGGTAATTTTTATAAGATTTCCATCATTTAAAAAAAAAAAATTATATTATAAATCAAATAATCATATAAATACCCCATGTAATCTAGATTATACTCTGAACTTAAGATTAGTTAAACATAACAAATTAAAGGTCCAAATTGTCACATATGCCTAAAGAGAGGTTGCCACGACTTTGCTTTAATAGTCTAATCTCACTAGATACAAAGAATCCTGATATAAACTTTAATTGGGTCATACAAGTGAGAGGAATGGCTGCTCATTATGGTTTTAGAGAGGAATTTGACAATATAAACCCAGCTGGATTGTTAAAGCATAAAGATGGAATACTGGAAAAGTTGAAAAATCATACCCTCTCTACAGATATTCATCGATCCGTTATCTCCAATTACAACCCCATGTATAGAGTTTTTTCCAGTTTTAATATTAATAGCCCAGAGACTTATTTAATTTATAGAACCAGTCTAAATAAAGTAGCCAGTTGAGGGTTTCATACCCTAAATTAATCAAACTTTATGTGAAACAGAAAACTTTCAGCTTCAAATCACAAGAAAACTGCCTTTTTTGTAACCAACTTATTATAAATAGCCTATTCCATATTAATCTCCACTGTGAAAAACTTATTGAAGACAGAGAAAAATATTAAGACCCTTATTATCCGAACATAGTGATCAACAAAACATTAAAAAATATACTCCAAATCAACTGCATACAAATACAATCTACATATTTTTAGCGTCAGTGTGCAGAACTCTAGACCTCTTAAATAGTGATGACCCACACACCAATTAAGTGATATGATATATTTGTTTATGATGTTTTTCTTTTATTGTTTTTTTTTTTTGACTATTGTTTTTGTATATTATGTGTTTTTGAATGACTAGTAAGATAAGAAATTCAATATTAATGTGTGTGCGGTAAAGTTGGCAATATATAACCAAATTTGTAAAAGATGTATATCTTGTACAAATAAAAGGAAAAAAAACAAAAAACAAATTAAATTTTTTTTCAATCAAATGGATTATCTTCATACTTATTCTAACTAGAACTGCCACCATAAAAATAGATGATTTCCAAGTAGCTAAAAAGGTAAAGAAAAGTAATTAAAATATTTTGGGCACGTTTGGAGGATGAAAGGAAACAGGAAGGTTAAGAAATTAGTCCACAAACTATTGGAAATGAAAACGGCTATAACCTGGGTTAAGGAAGTAAAACAAGATTTGAACAAGCTGGAATCAGAATTGAAGAAATAACGAACAGAAAAATATTTGGAGAAAAAGTCATGAAGGATTGTTTCGAAGTAGAACACATGAGGGTAAGAACAGGAACCAACTGGAAGAAAGAACGAAAACAATTTTCTGAACAGATGAAGGCTTCTTGGGAAAGGAGAAGAACAATTAAGAAATTGAAATGTGCTTTAAATTAGTCTACCATCGTGATCTCCAAATGGTCTAATCAAATAAATAATAATAAACAACTAAGAAAAGTAATTGAAACAGTAAGAAAAGTAAGGAAACAACAAAATAAAAAATTTTGAATTAAAACCTAAAATATATAGCTCAATTAATAAATAGAATTTATAAACAAATAAAATAAAAACCTTAACCTTTTCTTGATTTTAAATGTTGGTCAGTCTATTTAAAATCATCTAATTTGAATTAATTTTTTGCTCAACACTTTTTGCCAGTTATTTTGTATAAGTATTATAGTCATTTTAAGCCAGTTTCGTAATATATTTTTTTTGGAAAATCTCTTTCATTCTGGTAATTAATTAGTTGTATAATGATGAGAATATTCTAGGGAAATAAATTAAATGTGAGAATCCTTTTAAACCCACCTTTTAATAACAAAATAAAGGTCTATGGCTTACATCTATCTTTCTACGGCTTACATCTTTCTATGGCTTATATAGTATGTAGAGGAAAAATTTGGTGCGGGCAACACACAACTTTTACTTACCCCTATCACGCTTCTTAAAATAATTTTATGATACACTAAAAGTTTCAAAAATAAAACCGAAAATGTAGACATTTCCATCATGCTTCTAGTTTTTGTTTTGTTCTGAAATATGCAAAATTACCAGAGTTAATAATTGTCCAAAAACATTTTTTCTTTCTACATCAAAGAGAAATTTATATTTACTTTTAACTTGCTAAATATCTGAGTTGTTCATCTTTTTCTATAGTTCATTTTTGAGAATTTTTAAAAATCACTATATTTATGTGATGCATTGAGAAGGAAAAAAATGTAAAGTAGATCCTTATCATATTGTTAGTTTTTGTTTTGATTTGCTAAATTGCAATAGTTAGAGTGATTTTCCTAGTACATATTTTCAGCCCCAAGGTTAACTTAAAATGGTTGTAAAACTTTAAAGTAATCATCAGAAAAATGTTTGATTCTAGGTTTAAAATTTTAGGAAAGGATAGTGAATGACTTGTAAAAAAAAAAAAAAAAAAAATCATGCAAATCAAAAATGTTATGTGGCTTGGTCTGGACAGTGTTGAGTGGATTGAGCCATTAGTGTATTACTAAATATTTACAAGGTAAGTTGGGATTTCAATAACATTTAAAAACGAATTAAACTAATCGTGTAATGGTTATTAATAAAATATTTCATGAATTGGTATATGAGAAATTTCAAAAATAAAAACGAGATGTTTTAGTATATTTTATTTATTTTGTATAGCAAAACGTGCAATGAACATGAAAATGTGTCACAAAATTAATATATATTTTTTTACATAGTTTTTAATTTATTTTTTATACTAAGTACACAAAACAATATATTCCTGCAACATTATTTACAACTTATATTATATAACTTTATATACAATAAGTAAAATATATATGTATGTTTACATTCGTTGTTTTTTTTTTCTTTTTATACTTTTTTGTAACAACTTGTTTTTGAAAGTGATGGATTATTGAACAATATATAATCGTTTTCTCATAGCTAAAATAGTTTAACTGAACATAAAGTAATCATTTTAAAGTATGAAACCATGTGACTAGTATATGCAGTTCATCGAGTTCTGTTTTGTAATTTTATTTTTAGAAAAAAAAATTCATTTTTTTATATTATCATCCTGACTTTTGGTTTTGGAAGACAATAAGCATAATCTTAAAAAGTTCTGTTGTGGGTTTAGCCACTTATTGCAAATTATAAATAATATATAATACATTTAAAAATGTAAATATATTAAAAAGAAAAAAATCCAAACATTAGGGAAGACTGTTATTATTTTTTTTTGCTAGAACTCAGAATCACATTTACCCATCACATAAACTTAATTATTAAAAACAACATAATAATAATTAGTAGAATAATCAGAGAGTTTCTAGCAAAATGGCATAGAGAAGACTACACAAACTGCCCTCTCTTTGAAAATAAAAATAAAATAATAATAATAATAAAGAACTAATCTAATTAGCTATTTACAAATAAATTGAGCGATCATTTATTTATTTTTTATTCATTTTTAAAAAATAACCAATAAATTATATTGAGCTGATTTTGCATTTTCTTTTCTTTTTCGGAAATCGTATTTGGAAGATAACATTAATAGCAGGGCTTTGATATGTATAGTAACATGTTGCCAGGGATAGTACAGAAAGATACATGATGTACGAATCAGACACCATCTGCATTTTATTCGAACAGGCCGAGATTACAATACTCATATAAAATGTGATAAAACATCCCTTCAGTGGTTAAAAAAAACTAGTGCTATCATTCACAATAATCTATCAACAATCAATAAGTATTGCACTTCAAGTTGTTTCAAATTATTACAAAACTCTATAATAAGAAATCATTATTAAATCACAATCTAAAAGAAAAGTTTGCTTAAAAATTATTGCTAAATTAGATTACTTTCTATGAAAGTTAAAAAATCATTCGAATTTATAAAATTCTGTTCTACCATGGTAGCACCCTATAAAAACTTTGTCCTAATCGACCATCGAATTCTATATCTATATGCCACTCTTGTCCAGTTACGTGATCATAACTGTTTGGTAACTGAAAGAATAAACCTTCATCAAGGGGCCATGGAAGATGAAATTAGTTTCAATCATTTTATGAATCTTCTGCTTCATGCACCGTTGATCATTAAAAAAATTGAAAAGTTCTACTTAACAAAAAGGTTCTATTTAACCCAAAGATCAACTAATTACAAGACTATGTTACATAAATTATTGCTGAAACATTCTTAAGCATTAATGATTATGGGAGGAATTGGTTAACTGGAAAATTCTATGCATATTAATTAACATTCCGATGAATGTATAGAGCACAATGATGACAAATTAATCCAGTGTAGCCAAATCTTGCCATTGTAGTTCATATCAATTCCATAGTGTTTGAAAATAGTTAAAATGTAAGCAGCATCATGAAAATTAATTTATATTATCAATATTAATCTTGTCTTCATAGGATAGGTTATTAAAGTTAAGTATTATTTGTGTATGTATATTATTATCTGTAAAATATCAATTTTCTTATAACTAATTAATATATAAACCAGTTATCACATAAAACAATTGTTTGCTTTACATTACATAATTAATAATCAATATTTATTATGTATTCATATATATTTGTATACACACAATTATGTATGTACTCACAAATATATTTGTTATGTATAAAATTTGATTCCCTAAATAATTTTTCATATCCTCTTAAGCAAGATGTATAGATAACTAATCTCAATTTTAAATGTTATCTAAAAGTAACATGAATTTTTATACAGTGTTGTTACTTTTCTGGACCCAAATTGCAATGTCGACCTCAGCTAACTCCTAACAAATGTTCAAATGAAAGACACTCATGTCATTCCATCCACTTCTTTCCCGATTTTGATAGAATATATCATGAAATACACCTCTCATGAAAGCATTTGGCAAGTTTAATGCCATGATTTAGTTATAGGCAATATTATGTTAATTAAGGGATATTAATATACAATAAGCCAATAATTTACTTATATTATTACATATATTATATAGTATTAGCTGTATATGCATTAACTATACAGCAATGTTTAAATCAAACCTTAAGCTATATCAAGGCACTGTAGAAATATAATTTAAAACAAAAATAGATTAAAATAATCCTTAATATTTACATTATGCATTTCTTATTGCCAATATGTCGTCAGGAAATTTTAGTGAAACATAAATCTTTATGTAATTATCAATCTTGGCTGTACAAAAATACTGATAACATTTAATCTGAAAGTGTTCTTCATAAACATTTAAACTAGATGTTTTCACTATATCCTAAAAACAGAACATTGAAAAAAAAAAAAAAAAAAAAAAAAATCAAACCAAAAAATATCATGATGTGTATGTTTCCTAAATTCATATAATCATCAAGCAGCATTATAAACTTTCTAAAGCAATAAGGTTTTAAGTTATGAGCCATTAAATGTGCTTTATTTTGTTTAGTATGCTAAATAAATTAGCTTAAGAGTATAACTACTAGGAGAAACAATGCTGCCAATGTGACAGTACTTTCTAAAACAAAAAATGATATAACTGTCTTTATTGGAGTAATAATCAATCGATGGCAGAACATAAAGATTCTATAATAATATTTAAAAGTGACCATGTTTAGAGTTTTAATTATGAGCTAGGAATTTTTTGGAGGAGCCACTTATAAGTTTGCCACAACTTCTAATTCCCCCCTTCCTATTTTAGGTAATCCATTTCAAAATTAAAAAAAAAATATATACATTAAATTAACACATTTTATTGACTTAATTAAGTCAAAAACAAGCAAACAGCAGAAAGAAATACTTAACCTACAAATAACATATTTGTCAAAATCTGCTCTTCACTAAATACTGTTACCTGGAGGAGCAATAGCTACTTTTATTTTATTTACTTATTTTTTTTCAATTGTTATTTTTGCACACTTCAATTAGGTAAAAATATTATTGATCAATCAATAATTTAACAGTAAAAATACTTATAACAACCAACAAGTAGGCCGAAAAAATTAGCAATTAGGTCGTTACAATTGAGCAAGATGGTTAAGAAACCTATAGGGATAATGTAAAACAACTTAATAATGAATAATTAAGAGATATAGATTGAAAATTTGAAATATTATAAAATGCTTAATGAAATATCCTTTTTCTTCAAAAATATCTAAATATTCTAATATTGTCAATCATGTCAGTCTATAACCACCATTTTGTATATGTTTTCATTATCGATTTTATTTATCATTTTTCCCTACGTTTCTTTAAAATTTAACACATAAATTATATTTTCATCATAGCTCAGGTGATACTATGAAGACATACAAAACATAATAAAAACCCTTCAAAGAAAATGAAAATTTCTTAAAGGATATAGAATTGTTGTAAATAAAGGTAGACAAATATTAAATCACTGTAATATTATTTATTTAAAAGAAACAACGTTTTTAAATTTTATTATAAATAGGAAATTAAAAAAAAATGATAACCCATAAACTTGGAATAAAATAAGTGAAATTATAATGAATATTGTCATAAAAACATGGTTAGGATTCTAAACTAACATATATCATTTTAACTCAGAAATGTAAATTAATTTTTATGAAATAAATGAAAATAATCTCATAATTAAAATAATAAAACTTTAATAATTTTTTGTTTACTTTTCATAATCGAAATTGATTATTACTCCTTATTGCTTAATGGTAATTTATACCATTGTTTAAGTTAAGTTTCCATGCTTCAAATTTTGAGATAAATACTTCGCTATAAAATATAAATTTGAATCAACTTTTGATATTATAAGAAATATCAATTATATTTTAAATAAAATGTATTTATTTCAATATAAATGTTTTACAGAATGTGTAATGTGTTAGTAGTTTTTTTTTTCTTTTTATCCATGGAAGAGTTAAATCCAAAGTATATAGCTATTAATAATAAATAATTGGTTTAAGGTAAATAAACAACAGTATTTCTGTGCCATTACAATACTGACCTTAATAATAAAATAAATATGTCACAGGTTTATATTTAAAACAACTATTTCATAATTCAAATCTTAAGAAAAAAACTTGAGACCATATTTCATGATATATTTGTAAGGAATTGCAACAAATAAAAAAATAATAAAAGTTTTGAAGATAACTAGAACCTGTTGTATATTTAAAGAAAACATCAGATTGTCTCTAGCAAAAAGAATACTGAACATTATGAAAGTGTATCACTAATAACAAAAATACAAACCTTTTTTTTTTATTATTTTTTGTTTACTGAAAACAGTATCACCATAGCATAATCCTTATCAATATAAAATATTTATAGATTCAATCAGACTGTGTTTGTAAAATACTATATACATCAAGAATATTTTTAAATATATTTGTTTAAATAAACATTAGTATACACACATGTACATGCACATACAAACCAAGAGGAGAAAGAAGCAGTTTCTTTCTTCTTGAATATAAGCTGTTGAGCTGCCTTTCTTATATTTATTTTTAAAATATTTGAAGCTAAACATATTTTTTTCTAATTTGTCTTCAATCAATTGACATTGAAACCCATAATGCAGGCATAGGATTCAATAGAATCCTTCAATTCAAAAAGTTATTTTATAGTTTCATAGTTAACAAATAGTATTTGAAGTATAGGTATGTGTTTATATACAATCACAACAAAAAACTTTAATTAACTTTCACAGTTTAGTACTATTTCATTTTAAAATTACATTAAGCCATTGATGGCCACAAATTTGATTTTATTATTTGTATTTTTTTGAGGTGAGTGTATATCAAGTAATATGTTATTATAATTAAGATTGGTGAAGATATAAAGGATAAATGTACATATGGATATAGAAAGCATAAGATTAAATTTGTGAATAGCAGTCTTATGTACACTAGATTTGCAGAGATTGATGAATATATACTCGAATATACAGTCATCGGTCCAGTGCCTTAGTATTTGCTATCTTGTTTATTATTACATATGATATATATGAAGTTTATCCATTAAAATCCTTTGTTATGCTAATCTTGTAGGCCTAAAACTAATTTTAGATTATTAGTTCAACAACTCAAAGAAAAATATTTTGATTATAGTTTAGCAAATATTAGCATTTCAATTGATATAACTTGGTAGTATAATTCGTATTTATAATAATTAATAGACATTAAGTGGCATTTTTCGTCTTAACGATGATTTATGTGATTATTTGTGAGAATTTTCGCTCAAAAAATATTTTTGGAAATTTTAATATTCATCGCTATGAAACTAATTTAACTCTTTTATTTTATTTTATCTGCCTTTAATTACATTTAAAAATAAAACCAATAAAGATAATAATAGAAACATACATTTTAAATATTTTAGACACTGTTTTCAAGATTAGAATCAAATATGAATGACTAAGAATGAACAAATCTAGATTAAGATGGATTCCTATTTTGGTAACACGTTTAAAAAACAAAACAATTATTTTACTAATGCCAATTAAAACAGTTTAAAATTTAAATTTCAAGAAATGATCAATCAATAAATTTTTAAATGAAACAGTGTATTTAATTTTAACTGATATTAAAAAGTTTAGAAAATAAATCTATAATTGTTTGTTTAATGGTTACTTCTAAATGTTCATGAAATATGCATAGTGGAAGGAGTTTCTTCAAGAGGTGTTCTTCATGATTGGACGGATAGTTCATATTGTCAAGTCAACTTGTAAAGTATGGAAAGTGAAAAAAATATTCATAATTGTCATCTTACAATGCACCTAAAAAAAATATGAGTGATGACTGAAAGTATAAAGCAACACTTTCAACATTCAGCCATTGCTCTTATTCTTATATCAGCCCAATGAATGTAACAACTATAAAAAATGTGTTTTTCATGTCTGATACATTACAGTTGACAAAACAAAATTTTGTGAAATGCCAATCTACGAACATAGTATGAAATAAAATAATCTGAAGTATGTTTTACCAAAGCACTCGACCGAATGATACAATTAAAAACAATTTCTTTTCTAGTAGTTTACTACTAAAAATTATAGTGTGTTTTAATATGATATACTTATTTTTCAATTCTGTTTAGTATTTCAAATAATGTATTTATTGTCTAACTTCTATCAAGAAATAATTGAAAATTTACAATTTTTAATATAAATATACACATTATATACAAAAGTGATTCTAATCAAATTAAAATTAAAAAAGTTCTATCCAATATACAATCCTTTTTTAAATTGTTATTTAAATAAAAAAGGAATAAGCGTTTCTAATATCATCTAAAAATTTAAAAAATAAAATAATTAAATTTTGTAGATTCGTCCCGAGTATAACCAAACCGACTATTGTTGATTAAAGCTAATAAACATATTCTAGATGTGAAGAAGCTATAGAAAACAAGCCCTCTAGCCCGGTCCAAGACCGTGACTAGAGTAGGTGCGACTATAAGAAATCTCTGGGCCTGCGGGGACCATCTTGTGATGGCGGGGGATCCGGATCTGAAGGAGAGAGGCGCTGTGGCACGCTGGGAGCAGGAGCCTTGCCTCGAGACTTGGAACGGCGCTTGACTGGTGGCTTACTGCCTTCTATCCTGGCCTCAGCACCAGACGCAGAAGATGGACTTGCTGAACCCAGTCTAGAAAGGAGCTCAGACAGCATCTCCTCCATTCTAGTTACCTTCTGGTTAAGCTTCTGAACTTCCAGTTTGACGTCAACCTTAAATTCCATAATATTAGTCATGATCTCCTTAAATTCTGGTGGAGCAGCTCTGAATTGCACTCCACTGTCAGCAGATTCGACTTTTCTCAACATCCGTGGTTCCTCTGCTTCCTCGATGGTGTCTTGACGTCCTGTGACTCGAACAGCTTTGGGAAAGACCTTGTTCCCTCCATTTTGGGCCCTCCCAGAGGAACTTTCACTTCCTGAATCGAGGCTACTACCCAGAAGTCTACCCCATTTCCCGGGGCGTCTGGATGCTGTTGATACCACAACTGCAGTACAATCTTCCTTCTCAGGAACAGGGCTGGCTTCTCCTTTCTCCGGGTCTTGAGGACTTGCAGATAGTGACAGCTGTGGTGTCAATGCTGCCCTGTCTCTCCTAAACTTGGAAAATATTTTTCGAACCAGGTGGTCTTGATTCTGGTCAAGTTGTGGTTCATTCTTTCTTCTTTCTGCAAGCTCCTTTTCTCTTCTCACGTCTGCAACCTTTCTAAATATCAACTGTAAGGACAAAACAATTTAGTACTGTTTATAAGGAAGAATAGTTGACTAAATATAAGGAGAAGTTGATCGGGAGTGCAATTAAGTTAAATTAAACTCAGTTCCAATGTTTCGGCCTAAATTAATTTGATCTTGATTGTTGTGAGCTCGCACCTAACAAACGCCCTAAAGATGGCCTAATATTTAGGTTGATAAATTAAGAAAAATAAAATAAGTTCACTTAATTAAAGTGTTTCTATGATTGCACCCCTAACCAACTACTCCTTATAGTACCATTTATGTTTAAATATATAAAATAGTTTAATGAAGTATAAAATATAAATAGTTTTTATGTAGTTGAGAAATAAATTTAGAGAACAATATAGAAACAAAACATAAAATTATATTATTATAAGCAATATTATATATCTACATTAAAGATTTTTAAATTAATTTATTTAGGTGCTAGGTCTTAAATTAGTGTTTATTATTATTATTAGTCTTATATTTTAAGTGTTCGTCTGATTGGTGAGCAGTTGCTCAACAAGCATAGGTTTGAAAAGAATCCCATGTGTAACAAACAGGGGATCAAAAAGTCAAATAAAAAATTGCCACAAAGAAGGAGGAACTTTTACAAAGACTTATCATCCAAATAGGCAAAACATAAAACAAGATCAAATAATTCCATTGTCATATCTACATTATTTTATATCCACTGAAATACAATAAATTATCAATTTATATTTCCCAGAAAAGAGTATGGCTACTGCACTATCCTTCTTCATGTCTATCATGTCCTAATAATTAAATTTTCTCCATTAGATAAATCTTTTTTTATGACCGGTGGCAATAAAGAAATTAAGATTAAAATATATATATATTTTTGCATTTAAATGAATGACGATTCTTATGAAATCCCATGTGATAGCTCTAATTTTATTATAGAATCATTGTGAATATAAAAAAATGTAATGTAAGGATAAATTAATGGATCAAAGTTTATGTTTTAACTGATACATTAATAAATTAACTGTACTAATATCATAGAAAACTTGTTATCCTTATTCAATTGAGTATTTTTGAATGTTTGAATAATAAGCATATCAGAAGTATATCCTCCCAACTCTTCTATTGAATTTAATAATTTACATAAAAGCAATGATAAAACTAGATTTCTCTGATTGCCACTATGATGTTTCTTTTATTTTCATCCTAGCAATCAATAACATAATTAAATTATTACTCTATATTTAAACTTTATTTTATTCTGGTAATTGAAGAAATGTCTGATTGTGATAATAAAAATTTAACCATACCCTGTTTCGGAGATTGTAGGTGAGGACAAGGTTTCTCGCAAAGGAATTGGCAAAAGCTTGATAGAAATCAAGGACCTCTAAAAGTTTATCCCGTTTAATGGTGTGAAGGTCACAGTAAGTGAGGGCTCGAACGTTAGCAGCTGACTGACCAACAGCATTATCCTTCCAAAAGGAGTCTCCAAATACATCTCCTTTACCTGCAGCAAAATAAATAAATTTTTAATTACTCCTTCAAAGCAACTGTTCGAATAGAACTTTAGAAGTCATAATTAATTTAACTTTACAAGGTAAATTTTATATATTCTTTTTATTCAAAGACCTACTTCTCATATTCTCAATGAATTTAATTGTTCAATTAAAAGCATCTAAACAATCCATGATTATTATATACATTGTTACGAGAACCAAAGCCTGTCAATCTAAAATCACTCCTCTGTTAAGTTCTGATCATATTCTCAGCTCATTAGATATGAAAAATAAAATCTTTCCATTTCTCAGGTTAATTCATAGAACCAACTTTCTTTACTGTTAAATAAATTAAAAAAAAAAAACAACTATGATTTACTGAAAAGATTTAAATGTAAAATTGGTTTTAATGATATAATTCAAACATAATAAAATTTAATGTCCTTACTCTGTACCTATATGTGGATCTAACATCCATTTTGATTCCTAATGTTATTGCTATAATGCAAGATTAAAGAAAATAAAACCATTAATACATTTTTTTGTACATTCACTAATTAAAGATAATATATATATATATATATATATATATATATGTATATATATATATATATATATATTTATATATATACAAATCCCACTCTAACCCACTAGTTTCAATCCTTGCTTCCTCTTCAATTCCCAACAATCCTCCAAGGCGTCTGAAAAGAAGATGGCCTCGAGACCTACTTGTTTAGATTAATTACTAGAGTGCTGCCAATGGGCAGTTTCTCTTCAGGTTTTTCATGTACACTATCTTTAATCAGCACATTTACTTGATGTATTCCTATACAGATGTAAATTTCAATAAAATATAATAAATAAAAAAAAAATAAATATATATACAAATCATACTTTCGAACATTTTTCAATGCAGTCTCTTGTTTTATGATGTTCATTACTTAGAATTAAATCACGTATTGTTTGAATAAAGTTAAAAACTACTAAACAAAAGAAAAAAATTGTTTTTATTGAATCCAAAAATAAAAATTTGTTCAAAATTCACTACTCCTAAAATTGTCTGTTCTTTAATTATTTCTGCTCTAAAGTCCTCTCTCTGTTCCATTGATATACAAAGCAATATTGGCTACTTACATATTGATAGCCAATATATCTACATATTATTGATGAGGATATTGATGAACGGAAATGTTTGCGAAGAAATTTCATTTGTATTAAAATTCATCACAGTGATTAAAAAATGTTTATTATTTAAATATAAATTGCTTATTATTTAAAATCGATCATACACAATTCGAAATTGTTTGAAATTCAAATTGAATTTGTAAAATTTTACACATATGTTAAATTCATAATGAAAAAATTGTTTGATATTAATGTTTATTTTGTAATAAATACTTTTTAAGCATTTTAAGTATTTATTGAAGATATTGTTGGACGCTAGGAAAAATATTTTTTTAAATATTATTGTGTTTGTTTACCATCCATAATTAGGTCATCAAGATTTTTTTGTAAATAAATAAAAAGGTAACTAGATTAATTAGAAAATTTGAGATTTTCCTCTGTGGAGAATATAATAGATTTAAATAGCTATCAATATTTACATTTACTTGTAAATATATATATATATATATATATATATATATATATATATATATATATATATATATATACACACACACACATTACTATATATATTACTCACCTAATATGGCGACCACTTCATCATCTTGGATTACTTCTAATGATCCTGTCACTATAAAGCAGAGGGAATCTATCGACTCCCCAGTATGATAGAGTAGGTCACCTAAAACATATTTTTTTATTTATTTATTTTCATTGACTGAAGAAATTTTTTATCTATTTAGACAATGTTGATTAAATAGTAACAAATAAAGTACATATTCTAAAACATAATGCACAATGTTCTGAATAAATGAATATAAAATAAATTTTCTTTGATAATTATAATCGAATTTTGAGAATAAATAAGACATGTTTATATGTCAGTCATTTCATGATAAAAAACCTAATGAAAATTTATTTAACACAAATTAGTTTTCGAAATGAGTGCCATGATATTTGTGTTCTATGCACCAATACAATGAAAATACGGAGTTCAGATTTTTAGTTTTTGAGCTTTAATTTAAATGACAAAAGTCTACATTTATTTGACAAATTTTAAATATTCAGAAGCTAGTAGAATATGGTGAGTAACTAAAAGTTGAATTTTTAGAAATGACTTTTAATAAAGTAAAATTTTAATTTTTGTAATATTATTAAAGTTTTAATATCATCTAAAGTTATATCCCTTGTAAGTTTTAAAAGAATTTCACTTGGCAGAGGAAATGTTTTTGGAGCTATTGGCTTTAGTTTGTTTCAAAAAGCATTAAAAAAAAAAAAAAAAAATCAAATAAAGCATGTTATATTTATAGCTCAAAAAAATACTAAAATTGAGAATAATCTGAAATTTTGCATTATAGTGATTTTATCAAACCAATTTGTACATGTGTTCAGTTGAAAAATCATCGATTTCTGAAAACACTAAGTTCCAGAATGTTCCTAGATTTTTTATGTTTTGACACAAGGTAGACAGATAATGGTATTTCTAATATAATGTATTATTTATTCCCCTCGGTAATGACTCATGTATTAAACTGACAAACTCGTTGTTTTTTTTTTTTTTTTTTTTTTTTTTTTTTTTTTTTTTTTTTTTTTTTTTTTTTTTTTTTTTAATCGATTAAAAATGAAATTACTGACCATTAATAATAATTTTTTTTTTTTTAGCGCTAGTCTGCTATGCTCCGGGTCCTGGGTTCGAATCCCGGCTGGAGCAGAATATTATGTATTCTGTTAATTCAGTCGGGGGGCGAACCTAGGGTATGGAGACCCTCCTGGGGCAGACCCAGCCTCTATAAAGTGGGTACCCAAAATAATTGGGGGAAAACCTGGCGGCTGAGCGTGATTAAGGCTTAATCACCTCATTGCACGGCCGTTGGCCTAAAAACAGTACGAATCTCTATATGTATCTCTGTATCTCTATATGTATCTCTATATGAGCCCAAGACCCTTCACGGGTTGTAGTGGTACAGGTTTTTTTTTTTTTTTTTTAATAAATTTTCTTCTCCCCACCCCCAACATAATTTCTTGAAGTAGATTTGTGTCCTAAGAATTACGTATGATACAGTGGCAACACTGATTGGAACCGCGAAGAGTAGAGCAGTTGTTTTCGATTAGTTTTTGCTTGTGTAGTGCTTTATTTTAAGTGGTAATGATTATTTTCCTCTGGTGCAGCTGTAGCAACAGTTTAGAATGTGAGTTACACCTAAATATTATTTATTAATGTTAAATATTTTGTTTTAAAAAAGTCGTTGATGCTATACATTGTGGAAGCTGTTATTTCAAATGATAAAAATCATCTACCAATTCCAGGTTTTAGTTTTGCTATATATAACCTTTATATTAGATATGCATATATGTTTTCTACTCATTCAATTAATTCAATTTCAATTGGGGTTTCATTTGTACACATTTAGTTTTTGTTTTGTATTAATTGCCTCTTAAACGAACTTTTCTAAACCTCTTTTAGGGTCATTTCTAATTTCGACAGGACCACATTGGATATTCGTGTAACTTGAATTTAGACTTAAACTTTAGGCTGAAACGACTGCAGACGGTAAAATAAGTTTTTCTTCAAAAACGAAGTCGAAGCATGACAAGAAAAGTAATCACATCTGTCTAAGGGACTTGGGAAGACAAGTTATTTTGAACTCATGATCAGCAGAATAGTACCGGTATTAGTCAATGTTAAAGCTCTGTCTCGAAAGAATTTCAATTTAAAAAACAAGTTTTTAGCGTTTTATACTGTTTTTGCATTTATCAAAACAATTTTTATAGTTAAAAGCAAATATTTTTGCTCTTTTCTCCTTTAGTTGGCTATCAAATTCGTTCAATTTATATATTTAGCAGTTTTTTTTTTATCAATGATAACAAGATTGTATAGTTATTTTAATAGAATGTACAAAATTAAAGGTAGTTTATTGGAGGAAAATTGAAACTATCGGCATTTTAGCCCTGTCAGACTATTTCAATCAGAATGAATCCTACATCACATTAAAGCCCATTAAAATTTTCATCGATATAGCGAGTTTAATCAAATCCGTTTCATACATTTTTGAGAAATAGTTAAAAGATGCAGAATGCTTTTTAGCTTTCCTACTTTGAGGAGAGAAGACCCGCTACGCAGGTCGAAACGTTGGTTAATAAATAGTTAATCATTATTTTCCAGTTTTTTTTTTTTTATAGACACCCGAACTGTATCATTCATAATATTAAGTTTTTAAAGAGCGGAAAACCCAAATCACGAGACCCTTGGACTAGCGTTTAAAAGTTGTGAATTTTTTGCACTCACGAGCGGTGTCTAGCGGCTTTTTTTGTTACTACGTTCACCGTACTTGCCATTTTGAAATTACGCCCTTTATATTATCCTTCGATTTCATAATCGAATGACCAAATGATTAATATGCATTCTCTTCGTTATAGATCATTATTACCTTTAGGGAAAGTTCAAATAATACTAAATACTGTTTTTAAAAGAGCAATCTTCTCTGATTTTAGCGTCCGACATGGCTAATTGAAAAAAAACAAACAAAAAAAAAACGCGTGAACTGAGGAACCAGATTTAGTGCAATACTCGCTTGGTATCGCAAGTGTAATTTAAAAATCTGGTGCGGGCAACACACGACTTTCACTTACCTCCATTTTTAAAATCAATGAAAGAATTTTCAAATACAGTTAGAGATAAACATACGTTTATATTATGTATGTACATGTATATTACTGTTCTTATGTTCAAAAACGATAAATTGCACTAAAAAAATATTTTTTGTGTTTTCTCCTTTAGTTGGGTATCGAATTTATTCAATTTATATATTTACCTGTATTTCATCAGTGGTAACAAGGTAATATAGTTATTTTTATAGAATCAACAAAATTAAAGGTACTTTAGGGAAAGAAAAATTAAAATATCGGCATTTAAGCCCTGTCAGACCATTTTAATCCGAATGAAACCTACATGATATTAAAGCCCATTAAATTTTACATCGATAAAGCGAGTTTAATCAAAATCGTCGGAACCGTTTTCGAGAAAATCGAAAAAAGGTGCAAAATGCATGATATAAAGTGGCTCTTCTGGTAAGCTCATTTTAATGAAAAAGGTTTTGTAACGTCTCGGACGTATATTTGTCTTAAATATGAAATTTCAGTTTCATAGGACTTAATGTTTTCGCCAGGGAGTTACCACACACACACAGATCTTTTTGCAGGACTTGGTTATTTGGACTCAGGGTACCCTAAAATGTGTATTTCCGTTGAAAACTGGAATTCGTAAATTTTCACGATCGCAATACTTTCCCTTACTATATATAGTAAGTGAAAGTAAAAAGGGGCAAGTATGGGACATGTACCATAATTAACAAAATAGGCGTTAGGTACCGCTAGTGAGAGCGACAAAATTCACAGTTTTTAGAACCCTTAGCCCCAAATCGGCATTTTTTCCTCCCTCTACCAGGGAGTTTGGATGGCTAATTCGAACAGGCAAATCTTTTTGTAATGTTTTGAAATCTCATTATACGCTACAATTGTGAGTGCTGGGTAAATATTATAAGTTTATTTAGACTTACCTGGAGCAGAATGGCTCATGGTGAAGTGCATGGCGAGGGCCCTGAGGCAGCCGTCGGAGGCGAGGCGGAAGGCTGGGTGCTCGTTGAAGACCTTGCGGTTGAGGTGGACGCAGATGTCCGCCTTCATGTCCTTCGGGCAGTAGTTGAGGACCTGCCAAATCAGTTTATGCCAAAACGGGGCTCATTACGCTAAGGAGCCACAACACTGACACTAGTCAATATAGAAGCCACTACGCCATTCCCATGCAACTACTGCCAATGGATACTCTTCAAAGCGGGATAGTCTTACCTCTGTTCTGATTCCAACCGACGTCATCCACTTTATATAACTTTCTTACTTGAGGTGTCTTGTTTGTGATTCTTATTATTCAGGTACGATCCGCCATCGTTGATCAAGTTGTACAATTCAAATACAATTTCTTTGTACAATAAACCTATTGTAGTCCTATACTCAACACTCCAAAACCCCTAATAGTCTAAAACAACCTTTGGAATAAGTTAAGCACTACTTGGCTTTGAGTCCTTTGCTATTTAAACTTTAAACCTCCCCTTTCAGAACAATACAATCCTACTTTAGTATTACGAATTAGTTATGTATGCTGTTATTTTCTGATTCAAATAAGAAATTTAAGCATGTTATTGGGTTGTCCGTATAATGCTCCTCTATATAAAAACCTTTTACTTAAAAATAATTGAGCACTTTTTCCTTACAATTACCTTCTTTCTATGCCTAGGTGTAGATTCGAGAGGTATAGGTATTCTAGCATACCTTATATGCCATAGGTCACGAGTTCAAACTCGCTGGTGTCCTGGGAGTTTTTAATGGGAGTGAAAAATCCTTAATTATGCCGTCCTTCGGAGGAGACGTAAAATGTGGTCCCGAGGCTGTGTGACGTCAGGTACTCGTTGATGATACCTATCCTAACTAAACCTGCATAAGAAAAATTTAGGACTCTCACTGTATCATCCTCCGATTAGCCACAGCAGCATAAAGTGACGTTAAATAATCAAACAAACTTCCAATTACGTTTTATTCCGTTAACAACTTAATAAATAAATGTAGTTTACGTCTCGGGTTTTGGCTCCATTTTCAAGACTTTTAATTTATGTGTCATAATTATTAATAATATTATTATAGCAACATTGATATGTGTCACTACTAATTGAATTATATTGGCTCCCTGTATTCTCTTGTTTTTAAATTTTAGATCTTGTTCCTTATGTATATTATTTTTAGAAAATAATAAGAAACTGTTTAAATTTACTGGAATATTCATTTGCATAAATCTCAACACTTATTAATCCCCTTCCAAACAATAATGTTTGTGTACCTATGTAGCATTTCGCTACTTGAAAATAATTCAGTCTTTACTAAGATGCCAACATGATATTCGTATCATTTTGGTTTACTAGTTTAAATTCGACGGAACGGGACCCTGAAGGCCAGAAAACATCGATCAAGTATGGAGTGAGGGCAGCAGTACTGAGTGTAGTGTTCAACGGTGGTTAAAAGGGATATTTTTGGAAGGGATACTTTAGCCTTGGAGAAAAAGAAGGTAGTGAAGGGATTTTCTCTCTTGAGGACGATGTTCTGCAGGCTTTGGTGGAAGAAAAATCCAGAACAACTGTTCGAGAACTTGAAGGGACACAACCTTAGAAAATCGACCGTTGATGAACACCTCAAGGCGAATGGAAAGGTAAAAACGTTTCACTTGTAGTTCACACACATTAAAAAAGGATACTTTACGATAAAAGTAGACATTGTGGACATTGGCTCAAGCAAGGCCAAGTACCGCAATTTTCAAAGCTCCAAAAGTCATCACAAAAATATGACAATCAGAAAACGCTTTTTTGGAGTTTATCTATTCTAAAGATCGGAGTACTAGTTTGATTAAATAAAACAGTTGTAAATCTTTCTTTTTAAACTAAAATTCTCAATTACTTTCCGGACAACCCAATAATTTACCGTGAAAGAATTGATTATTTGGTTTTTGATTCGTTGGTAATTTACATTTTATAGTGTTACATAAATATTGAATTACTTTGTGTAGTAGAATGTCTATTGATTCTCTCAAAACGCAGTGTATATATTTAAATATACAAGAAAAATAAATACAGACGATAAATAACTCATTTCTAATCAGAAGTCTTAAAACGGATTGACCAAATAACGATGGTAAATCACTCCAAAGCGTTCAAAATTAGACTTTTTTTTTCTGTGGTAAATTCATTTTATCTACTTTCTCCAATGATTGTTTTGCCAAGATCTGATGAATTTATTTGGGTCTTTCTCACTTATTCTTTCGTTGAAAAATAAATCGATTTTTTTCTTCTTGGACTACCGTGTATTATGGAAACATAACCTTATCGATAGTTATGAATTCTCACTTCTGCAGATGTTTCGAATTTCTTATTCCTCTTAAAATAATTTTATGTTTGCTAGAATAGAAGGCACAAGTATTGGCTTCGAACACAACAGGCTGCCTATAGGTTTATAAATGATGATTTCGAAAAGAAACATTTGCTCCATTGTGAGATCATCATCTTTTATATTATATTTTTGAGAGTGGTATACATTTCCTTAGGTAATAGATTCATCTTTTTATAAAATATCTGCTAACTTGGAATCATTATCTGCATACGCTGTTGATAATAATCAGTTATATGTCTTGCGCTAGATTCGAAAATCTTGATACTTACATTTTTTTTTTCTACTTCTTAATATGACTTTTGTTTATTTCAACTTTGTTTTAACCGTCTCAAAAGATCAAACAATATACTTTTAGCTGGATCTAATTACAAATCTTACTGTACAGTAGAGGTACAATTGTATACATTAGGTGTAAATGAATCGACAGAAAATCATTCCGTGGACGACTTGCAGAATTCAGGCATAATAAACCTGTAAATTCAAAGGCATAAAATTTGTAAGTTTAACTTTAATGTCTTTGCAACGACATTTTGTAGTCAATGTTAAGAATTTCAGCACCAGAGCTGGGCTAATGAATTGGTATGTTAAATTATCTCATTATAATTGTAAAGAATTGAAAGTATTAAAATTACAAAGCAGAAATAAAAGTTTGACTTCCTCTAAAAAGCTTTGACCTTATCTAAACGTTTTGGTAAAGGTGTCGTAGATAAAAAACATAACTAATTCTGAACTTTAATTCCACTTCTTATGGTATTCCTATGATTATGAAAGAAAAACGAAATTCTGCTCATTTGATCCGAATGTGGAAAAAACATAATAAAAAAAAAAAATAATAAGAACATAGTACATTGAAAAGTAAATATTATTGTGCTTAATTATTCGAAAATGAAGAAAACACTAAAGTTTTGAAAGTTCTCATGAAAACACTATAACCGAAAACCACTTGTTACTTATTTACAAATAATAATCAACTTAAAGTTTAAGGAAAGGGTCAAAATAATACGGCCATTATCAAGCAGAACTATAAGTTTCTAATGGTGTGATCATCAAATAATTTCCTATGCCATTTTTACTATTGCTTTGTGAGAGTTAAGCAAGATATAATATTAATAAATCTTCAAAATACAAATTTCGTATTTTTTTAAAAAATTATTTTACTACATTATGTTATTTGCTCCAGATTTTTGAACACTCCAGTTCGAATTTGAATGTTTTAGACCGATCACTTGTAGCCTGAATCTATAAGCGATCTAAATATTGGTCAAATAAAATTGAGCACCCCCCAGTAATACGTCCTGATGTCTACGAATAGTTTCCGGAAAATATAAAATACAATTTAGGTACCCAACACAATTACCACCATAAATCGTATAAACTGCAGTAGTATTGTTCAAAGACTAAATGTTGATTATAATATTTTTTTTATGAATGGTTTCTTTAGACTGAAATAAAAAAAAAAAATATTATGTAGGATATTAGTTACTCTAAAAATACTAAAACCATCTTACTTCAACTTTCTTTATTTTCAAACCTTTCTCAGCCTTTTTACAACCAAATCATTATTCAAAGTATCAAGAAAATCCTTTATATAACTAGCTTCCCCTAGCGTTTTACATAAAATCAAAACCATAGACATAATGACCTAAAATTCTCATCCCATTCCCTTCAGGTACCATCCAGCAAACTTACAACCTCTTGTTATAGAGATACCTTCCTTATATTCGTTATGACCTAAAATGCTTGATTTGGATTATGATCGTCTGACATGAAATTCACTATCACTTCATTAAAACCTGACCTAAAGTCCCGTAATAATTTTTCTCACTCAAAAGACACAGTTCCCCATCAATACCGGTCCAATATTCTTTATCAAATACCTTGTTCTACTTCAAATTTTAATGTTTCCTATGTTATGCTGGTGAAACGAAAAATTATCCAAACGTAAATCTTGTAAAATCACACATAAAATCATATATAAATGGTAAAAACCATTTATTATTTTAATTTTGGCAACAGAAGATGGCCTTGAGACCTTCTTGTTTAGACTCACTACTAAAGAGTACTGCCAATGGGCAGATTCTCTTCATGTTTATTTCATGTGTTTTATCATTAATCTGCATATTTACTTGTTGTATTTTATACAGATATAAATTTAAAAAAATAAAATAAAAAACTTTGACAATATTAAAAGCTTGGTTATTAATTATCACGCGTTAAGCAAATGGTGGTTAGCTTATATTTTTAGATTACATTGTAAAAACTTATTTCATGATGCCCAATTCTCTTTTTCAAAGTCTTGAAAAGCTAAAACAATAGAGGAGGAAGATATTTTTATTAAAACATTGATTATCCAATGGATTCAGGATGTTTTATTTCGATATGATGAATACAAAGAGAAAACAAAGCTTGAAGATGGTTTTAATATTTTTCTCAGAACTAATATCATACGTTCGTAACATACACAATACAAAATAATGGAAAAATGAAAAGTAAAATATAAAAACAATACTAGCATGCCTAGCTATAGTGCACAAGAAAAAAAGAAGAATGCGTTATTTACTGAATTATAACTAGGGTTTCCGATACCAATGAAGTGTAGGAACTAACTTCTCGATACAACAAGTACTTATCTTCGAAAAAAGAAACTTTTTCATACCTTACTCATATCGATCGGTATTGGACAACCCTACTTATAACTTTTATTTCTAGTAAATATATATGGAATTATTCTATTTTATTTTGTTTATAATTGTTTAATTAAAAGTAGATTAAAGAAGTGCGGCTGTATGTAATATCATCCAGTGAACTGATGAGATAGCCAGTCACTAAATATTATACCAAAATTTGTATTCTATAAGCATATTCAAAAATCTGGAACATTAAATAAAAGTTAGTTAAAACTTGTGGAAATTAAAAAAAAAAAAGAAAAAAAAAACTGGAGTGCGTTCTGTCACGACACTCCTCCATTATAATTAGGGACCAACCTTGTCTGTATCCAGTCCCTTGGTCATTGCCCAAGTGGAGACGACGTAGTCCATGACCCTCTCTGAGAGGGCCTTGGGAACCTCGTGCAGCTTCATGAACTCCCGCACGTTGTTGAGCATGTCGTGGTACTTGGCGGTAGCGGATGTCATCTGTTGGATAATCGTCGTCACGTGTCCGAATATCGTAGCGTACAGCAATGCTGCGGAATTAGCAACTGAATATATTGAAGGAAATGTCTTAAATTATTTATACAGGATAACAAATAATATTTATAGAATGAAGAGGTTATTTAGTCCGAAACAATACATGCTTATATAGCCAGTTGTGGTTGAGCACTATCTAATCTTAAGATCCTAAAAGGTTTCTATATCGAATTGTTCGAGTTGAGCTTGAGCTTAAATTAGTTAAATGTATATATTAATATAATATATACAAGATAGTATATAGCAGTCTATAAATGCTGAAACTGGAACTGTAAATAATTTACTGAAAGTTGTATTGTAAATCTTTGGGTATAATTGTCTATTCTTTATTAAAAATTTTAGTTTTGTAAATGAAGTATAGTTAAATAGACTTTTCTGGAGTTCTCCTAAATGAATCTCCAAAACAGAAAACAGCAAATTTTTATTTGTTGTCGACGCTTTTTATATTGGCTAGAGACCTAGGATTGGTATCTGTAGCTGCTCTCTGTTTTGGGATCCGTTTTTGAGAATTTCTCAATAACATATTTTTTAAAGTCATAATTTATCAGAAAGTTTTATGAACCCACCGGCAATGATCATCATACAAATGGTGAAAATTTTCTCGTTGTCCGTCTCCGCGGCAACGTTGCCAAAGCCCACGCTGGTCATGCAGGTCATTGTGAAGTAGAGGGCGGTCACATACATGGTCTTGCGGGACGGTCCGTTGACCAACTCAGGAACTGGAGAGTCGGCTGACCAGTTGTAGGAATAAGGGCTCTGGGTTACGTTTGCAAGTTTCCACAGCCACGAGTATTGAAGTCCATTGTCTGCATCTGACCTCCCTAATACAGATAGGATATTTTTTATGTGATGCAAGAAACCACTATATTAAAGATAAAAAGGGTGTGAAGCTTTGGAGTGTAAACACGCTATCAGAAACATGTGAAATATGGAGGACAGAAGTAGGTCTCTGAATTAATGAAAAAAGACTAAGTACATGTTTATGTCTCCTATAGAGGATAAAAAGCTCTACACTGAACACCAACATGTAAATATCTCCAACTTCATCAAGTTGCAGACCCTCCAAAGGCATATATGAGTGCACTAGGCGGGACAAGAACCAAGAGCAGACCAAGAGCTTGTTGGAAGGATAGTGTCCTCTCAGGCCTGAGGCAAGTAAGAATAAGCACAGCACATGCTGCAGACAGGACTGTCTGGGATAGAATGATTGAGTCGCCCAAGAATAGCTTTATGCATCTGTCGCACCAATAAAGAAAGATAGAGAATAAGAGGAGATCTGTACTTTGAAAGTTTGGTTGGTCACCTTGGGTAACTGATCAGTAGTTTGTTTGCCCTCGATCATCTTGGAACTGTAACAACTTGGTAATCTGATGCGACATATAAGAACAAAATGACTGAAAACAGTCAGTGAATGCCAATGTTATGCAGATATTTGACTTTTTGTGTCAGGGTTGCTCAATAGGAATACCAAGATGAAACTGTATATTGGTAAGAACCAATGTTTGTTGCAGAACATGGTGCCTAACTAAAACTGTAGTGTCATCTCTTTTATCTGGATTTGTGAGGTCTAGATTGAGGGTTCGGCTAAGCAGGTGGGCTTGGAAAGTGTGTCGATGTTATTAGAAATATTTCAAATGTTAGATTTCTGGGAGGAGGATGACTGTTGTTACAATTATATCTATAACGTATTCTCGACAAAAAGGGTAAATATAAAGCATATTAAAGCTGGAAATAGCCACAAGCAGAACATGTTCAGAGTAAGATATGGAAGGCTTGAGAATTTCTATTAGTCTGTGGGAAGATTAGGTGAATAGACATGCTGACCAATTGAGAGCAGTGCATTGTCAAGCCAAGGGTGGCATTTGTTTGTAGCACTTTAGTGTATTATTTGATCAACATAGAAAGCTAATCCTTTTTCAAAATATGCATGATGAGCTTATATTATAGGAAATGTAGGATGACAACAAAAATTGTTACTTGATTAAAAATAGAGCAGCTGTAAGATTTTGAAAGATAGAAAAGATTCTAAGAAGGTTTTAGGACCACAGTGAGTGCTGTATATGAATCCAACATCCTTGAAATGTCCTACCATTGTTGTATATCCTACTTTACTTATTGTTAATAATAGCCCTTCATACCTATAGAGTACCAGATGCAGGCCAGCCAGTGGGCGACTAGCATGTAAAAGCAGAGGAGCAATATCAACATAGCGGCACCATACTCCAGGTAACGGTCGAGCTTCCTCACCACTCGTCCCAGTCGCAGCAGTCTCACCACTTTGAGAGCACTAAATAGGCTTCCGATCCCCTGTAAATGTCAAAAAAGTTGTTTAACAGTAACAGTTAGTGCGCCCATAACGGTACAGACTTAAAAATCATGATACCAAGTTATAGTAATTATAGTCTTGATTAAATGAAAGTGGCTTAAATAATTTTAGTACCTTTTACCAACCATTGCTGCTGACTTGACCTAACCAGAGTTATTATTGTATTATTTATTATTATGGACCCTATGAGAATCAAACCATACCACTTCCAAATGGATACTGTAGGACCCTGGCATTGATTAGTTTGGTTATCATACTTTCTTTATTTAATTTTTTTTTTTTAATCCAATAAATACGTTACTCATATTTTTGTTTTATAAATTTGTCTAAGGCAGTTATAATTCTATATCAACTGTAAGAGGTTTTATCCAGCTTATTCTTATCTAATCAATTTATATGTTTCTGAAGTTTATTTTTTGGTGGTTTATAAACTTAAACCACTTTCATTTTAATCAGCTGGCTTATATAACTATATTTAGAAACATATAAAAAAAAAAAAAGATTTAACTAAATAATGGCTGTAACTATATATGCGTCCATAATGGTACATATGGTCTTAATGACAAACATATACTATACAAATCATAGTCTTGATAAAGTGGTTGAAATGTTAGCACTTTTTACCTATTGACTTGTCATAAACAGATTTGGAGTGCCAAGATTCTATGAAATAAATATTAAATGACCCTTTGGGAATCAAACTCAAACCACTTTCAAATGGTCACTTTAGGACTCTTTGCAATGAAGTACTTGATCATCATATTTTTTGTTTATTTTTATTTTTAACAAATACCTGAATTATTTATTGTGTCTCTAATATAATTCTGTCTATGAAAGTTATAATTATATAAAAACTGTAAAAGCTTTGATCACTTTCATTCTAAACAAATCAATTTGAACTATACATCAATTTTTGTTGTTTATAGACTTATGCCATTTTCATTTTAACCAGCTGAATGCTTCAATTTTTCAATGCTTTAAACTATATTTCAGTTAATTAAAAACATAAACAATATAAATTACGATAATCACTGTAATTTGCTTTGAATAAAATTTGAACAGGATTTTATCAATTTTTTTTTACTGGGGTAATAGTATTGGTCCTTTCCTTTAATGCATAGGGAGCGGCGTGGTCTAGTGGATAGAGTACTAGTCTGCTGTGCTCCGGGTCCTGGGTTCGAATCCCGCCTGTGGCAGAATATTATTTATTCTGTTAATTCAGTCGGGGGCCACCCTAGGGTATGGAGACCTTCCTGGGGCAGACCCAGCCTCTATAAAGTGGGTACCCAAATTAATTGGGGAAAAACCTGGCGGCTGAGTGTGATTAAGGCCTAATCACCTCATTGCACTGCCGTTGGCTTAGAAACAGTACGAATGTCTATATGTACTGAGCCCAAGACCCTTCATGGGTTGTAGTGGTACAGGTTTTTTTTTTTTTTTTTTTTTTTTTTTTTCTTTAATGCATAATTCTTTTTTTTTTTTTTTTTTGAGAACAGGCCTTCTAGACTCAAAATATCGTAGCTTCTCTCTTCTTTTTCCAAAGCTCCTTTGCCCTTTCCAACTGCCTCGCCCTTCTCTCCTCAGCCCATCCTCACCCAATGGGATTCCTCCATTCCTCCAAGAATCAGCAGTTCAGAATTTTTTTGTTTGTAAAGCTCCCAATCTAAGCAGTCCTCTGTGATATTGAATCTTCTTATTTCCTCCTTTCCTTATTGAGTCCTGCCTGGCTTATTAGGGCCATTTGCCCATAGAAATGTAACCTCATGGTTATTAATTATTAATATACAAAATTTACTGAGTATGACACTTTGATGTTCTAATATTGTATATTATCTCTCAAATGACAATGTTTTTACTTAATAATATTGCAAAAATATTTTTAAAACAAGTAGATTTTGTTTAATAATAATTTTTTAAATGTTTGGTTAAACGCTGGGAAAAAAATTTGGCTAGTTTTAAATAGACTGGTTGGCAAATAGTTTTACATTAAATTTAATAAATTTAAATATTAACCTAGAACATAGTGAATATAAATAATTGAGCACTGGGAGAAATAACAGTGAAATAGAGGAAACTATGAACTAAATTATTTAGTTCTTAGTTCCACTCTTCCATTGTATATTCTTTCTCTAGCCCCCACCCGGACTAATTTACTTTTTATCATTGAAAATATCCAATTTAATTAACACATTTAACTGAAAGACGAATAAATGGTTCAAAATGTAGAATATTTTTGTGAATCTTACATGTTCATAGTAATTAACAATACAAGTGGAATATTTTCTGAAAATCCTTTAGAATTCAGTTTGTATTGATACAATATTTCATAACTTTGATACTTTGGTTCATCTCTCCCTCAGACATCATTACAGATTGAATAACCGATGAAAATATATTACCCTTAATATTTAGTAATGAAATTTTTAAAAATAATTTCTAAATAGATAACTGAGGAATGACTCTCAGATTACAACAATAGTACAACGATCTCAATTCTAATCAAATACTTTGCTTATTAATCCCAATTTGTTTATATCATTTGTTAATAATTTGAGCCTAAAATCTTCATTACCATTTTTAAATAAATTAAAATTTTAGACTTCATCACTTAAATTTTATGTACCAGACATACATAATATAAATTATATTATACATATATACACAAATTATAATCATATAAAACCACTAAAAACAATAAAATTAATAAATTATTTGTTTATTCTAAATACAATAAAATAAAAAAAATACTGAAAGCTTAGCTTAAATGACAAAATTATTTTATGGACATATAATTATGTACTTTTATTAGATATAAAGTTTGAACAAAGCATAAAAACTCTATTCAGAGAGTAAGTAATTTACTGTAACTAAATACAGAACTAGTTAGATGAAATAAAATTAAAGAAACATGCAATTGCAAAATTTGTAAATTTTTTAATTGAGCCAATTTACTGAAATGATTCATTTCATTGTTTTGTTTTTTCATTTTGTATTTTTTTTTTTTTTTTGTGGCTAAGCTTTTTCTTTACGGTAAACACATGCACTAAAAAAGCGTGTAGCTGCGTCATATCTTGACGTCCTATACTAAAACAGACATAAGATATAAATTTTTTAAAAATGATAAACAATATTATAGACAGTTGCTAAATATTAAGACATATGTTGTATGAAGTCACATACCAGGAGAGCCAGTCTACGAATGTCTTTCCTGATATGGATTTATTAACGAGAATATAAGTGTGATCTTCTCATCTTACCTGGGTTTTTGTGGGGTCTGGATTGTGGGTTTCGGCAAAGGCGGGTGGTCTAAGCCATTGGAAAAGTGTGTGGATGTTATAAGAAATATTTCAAATGTTAGCTTCCTGGGAAAAGAATATGTTAGGAGAATCATATCTAAAAATTATGAGAAATGTTCTTTTGTTATATGTGGCCTTTGTTCGGTTGTGAGACAAGTAAAATATATAATATATCTATGTGGTGTTAGTCTCAATAGATATAATCTACCGGCAAAGCAAAAGAGATCAGCAAAGCAATTTTATATAAATAATTATTTAAAAATTTTCTAAATAGTACTAACATTATTTACACTACTGTATAAATTAATATAATTTTAAACAAACCAAATGCCCTCTCAATAATGATCGGTTTTACTTGTGAATAATTGTGCTTTAATTTAAGGAATTAGTTTTAGAAAAAAATTAAATTATATTTCTATTAGTCTACTAGCAGTGATATTACATTTCTAAGTTAGTAAAGATATTTACAAGGAGCCTCATGCAGATTTTCTTGTAACGTCGAGGTGATGGAAAATGGTGCTTAGGGTGAAGAAGAACCTGACGGAAGCTACTAAATAGTTCGGTGCCGGGATTTAAAAGGGGAATTATACTCAGCAATTTGATAATAACGTTAAGTTTTTTATATTCCCTTAATTTAATCATATTTTTTTAAATTTGCTTCTTCAAGGACAGATCGCACTTGATCCCAGATTTTAATGCTGTAACAATGTACCTTAGAAAATCTAAAGATATCCAGAAGAAAAAAGGCAAAAATAGATTAATCAACATTAAATGGCGATTATTAGCATTATCGGTGATTATAAATATTTTCTAAGTTTAGAAGGAAGAAATACAAATTTCTGCATAAAACATACAAAGTTTCCATAAAAAACTGATACAATTTCATATTCATCTTCAATTTCATTTTTGAACATGGCATATATATTGTCATGTTTTAAATTATGATTAATTATCTACTATTCTTCAATCAAAACTTTTTATGTGAAGAAAAATATAAGAAATAAAACATTTTCATAGTTTTTTGATTAAATTAAAAACAATGGAAATAATGCATCGGGTATTTTCACATAACTTGTAACATAAAGGAAGGTCTCAGCGAGTTAAATATAAATAATTGTTTATTAATTTAATGTCACTTATTCATTCATGCTATTGTGCCTAATCAAACAATAATAAATCGGGAACAATAATAATGCTAAATTTGGCATATACAGACCTCGGGACCACCATTTTACACCCCCTCTGAAGAATGGCATAACCAAGGATTTTTTTAGCCCATATAAAAATCCTAGGAACATTTGCCGTGTTTGAACCCAAATCCTGGGCCATAGAAGGCTGTTATGCCATCTACTACAATACAGGTGAGCCCAATATTAATAATTTAATACTGTTATTTAGGGTGTCTGTGGTTGTGAGGCTAGCACGCAACACTCCCAAACTTAAGGTTGTGAGTTCGAATCCCAGTCCTGTCAGGACTTTTTTTCGAGCATAAAATTAAAATAGGATTCACGCAATGCCTCTCTTGGGTATGGGAGTCCCCATCCTCGTCAGCCAACTGGTGTCTACTCAATAAAGAAAGGCATAGAGAGTGATTATCCTACCCTTGCAACTAAATGGCATGTCAAGGCAATAGAAAAAGAAATATTGGAAACACCAGCAATATGGTTGAGAGAGAAGTAATGGGATGTCCGAAGTCCAGCTATTTCCATCTATATCCATTTCAGGCCATCGTCTTTAAAATTAAATTTAAAAAAAATAGTCTGTCTTCCTTGTAACTTCATCGAAAGATGAATTTATTATGTTTTTTCTATAAATTTATAAGATTATGATTTATATCTTATACATCAATGTATTTACATCTGTCCTATCATTTATCAATTTAGGTGAGTTCTTATATTTCTATCAAATTTAGTTATCAGTCTGTATTTAGAATTGGCTGTCATTTCTAAAAAAAATATATACTCACTACGTATTGAATCCAAACACATCATGTTCGAGTGAATTAGAGTTCTTTTTTTTTTTCTTTTTCTTTTTTCTTTTTCTTTTTTTTTTTTTTTTTTATATATCAGACTTCTAGTTTACAACCAGATTAAGATAAAGGTTCAAAATAAATTTATTTAATTTTGGTAAGTTATTTAGTCATTGTGACAGTAATTATTTTGGATGTAAAAAAAAAAAAAAAAAAAAAAAAATAGTGACCATTTTGTCAGTCTGCTGTCTGCCAGTCTTTTTTTGTGTTCCTGTTTGTATCAGAAAACATCTGGAATTAATTAATCTATAGGGCATCGATACCTCGGCTTGATTAACTAACTTCAATAGCAAGCTTGTAAATACTGATATGAAAAGGGAATATAGTTTGATTTTTTTTTTTCATCATTCATCTGTTTGATCAGTATCCTGTCACTCCCTCTGTACTGTGTTCATATCCTTTGAATCTAATTAAGAAAAAAAAAAACACATCGATTTCTACTGAAATTACTTTATACATGAACAAAGAATATTGTTAAACAAACAAAAACTTTGGTGTGTTAAAAAAAAAAAAGGATGTTAGGGCATGTTATGTTTGCTAGTTATGTTAAAAATACCCATTTTTGAAAAATGTACTATTAATTTACAGTCACATTATGAAAAATCTTATGTTTTGTTTTTGATAAAAGTTTTATTTAGCCTAAAGTGAATTTTTAACATGAACTGATTATATAAAATAACCTAGATAAAATTTAGGATTATCATTATTTTTATATTTCTATTTTTTTTGCTTAATGTTTCCCTATCACTTAGTTATTTCTTTCATTAAAATAATTATTCTTTGATAAATCATTAATAGAGTGTTCTAATAGTTGCTTTCTACAAGCGAACGAATATTGCCTATATAGGAATATGAACTTGGGTATCTAGCTATTACTTAGTTTTGTCATATTTAAATCGGTCCATATAATGCAATGATCTCCACTTCATTGAACACGCTCGTTCAAGCTGCTGTTTTCTTGGGCTGGATTTTGCAAATATAGGAATATGAAGGATGGATCAGTTTCAAAGAAGGATAATATGAAATATTTGTAAAGAGTATGTAAAAAGAGAAAAATAATGTAAATTCAGGGAAAAAGGAAAACTTCATGACTGGATCACACTTACATCCTGGGACAAGATGCCTTCCCCATCGTCGGTGATACAGCCCGTGTCACTACTTACGTCTTCGTCGTGATCGAAAGCGTTGAATACGTCGTAAGGAAGGCAAGACAGGAGATCTATGACGAACCAGGAGCGGAGGTAGTTCATCCGGATGACCTTAGGATCCGAGACGACTTCCCCGCCGGCTCCCACGAAGGTAGTATGGAAGTTGAGGACTATATCAATGAAGAATATCACGTCCACGATGGAGTCAACGACCAACAGGGAGACGTCCTCGGAAGTCTTGTTCTTGAAGGCCACGTTGTAAGGGACCATGATGGCGGTGTAAAAGGTCAGGCAGAGAATGACCCAATCCCAGATCGCCTTGAATGCGCAGTAGTGCAAGAGAATGTGTGGTGGAGTCTTCGGTGCTTCTTGGCGGTACTGCGGCAGGATGTCGGCATTTAAAGACATCATCTGGAACATAGAATAGAAAAATAATTTTTATTCTGGGACTGGGTCCCATAAGAACAATATGATATGTACAATTAAGATATACAATGTGTCTGGCCACAAGACCAAAGGATTATAATTAATTCTTATTCACAATGCTTTAAGAAGAAAAGAAAGGATACAATAAAACAAAAGAGTAAAAGGAGGGAATTGGAACCTATAACAATCGCCTGAGTTTTCATAGCATTTAGCCTTAGTTTATTCAGAGTTGCCCAGGCACAGATTCTATCCAGATCTTCCTGAATATAGGTAAATAGTACTAGAGACTCGGAGGGAGAGAATGATAAGTGGATCATCAGCGTATAAGTGATGGGAGCAGTGATGGATAAATTGGGAAGATCATTGATATGGGAATAAAAAGGAGAGGCGATATGCTTGAACCCTTGGCTACACCTGCCGAAAGGGCAAGGAAGGAAGATAGAGGATGGTTAGGAATGGTGACAGCTTGAGTCCTATTAGAGAGAAATGATTTAAACCAATGAATAGAGCTGTTGTAAAAAGGAAAAGGAAATATACTGTAGTTTGGAAAAAGGATAGAGTGATCAAGTGACTCAATAATACTATAACACTACGAAATAATGAAATTTTAATGTCTTCAAGCCTAACAATAGCAAGAAATCTTAGAGCCACATTTGATCAATAATTAGCATGGAGTAACCTTATTTCGAAAAGCACCATAATCTATCTCAACCCGTATATGTATCCCAAACATTCAGTGGTTCATTCTTCCATAGTACAGTCATTCTTCCCCACTTTGATTCTGGATGCTCAGACGTGTACTACATGAAATATTAGTAATTCATTTTTGATATTCCAAGACACTCTCACATCTATTACTACTAAAATACTTTCTTGGTGTCTTTCATCAATTCGAATCTTAAGAACCCAAAAAACCTTATTTTCTTGTACTCTACGCTACGCTTTCTTCCATCAACCTCTCAACTATTAAATGTCAACCTGATAATTTACATATTCCGATTCATTCAGCACAAAAGGAAGCATTCCTTGGATTGGAGTTGGCGACCAAGAAGTTGGGCTTAGCCTAAACGTAGACAAGACCCAGTAGCATGAACTATTCGCATGGAATAGTAGGAAGAGAAGAATGAAACGAATACCTCGAAAGCCTATCTAGGTTCAAATGAGTTGACAGTTTCGTCTATTTGGAATCTGAAGTAAACGAACTAAATATTATTACGAAGGAAAATTAATGCTGTTAGTACTGTATGTTTGTGGCTATAGCGCCCTAACTCAGCCTCTACTGGAGGCCAGCTCTACTGGCTAAGACCAGTGATGCGGCTGAGAGAGAGGCGCTGGGATCTCTTGGATTCCGCTTTTTTCCTCCACAAGTGGAGGGAAAAGCCCAGTCTGGGGTCCCCTTAGCAGTTGTAAATATTGTATATAGTTATGTTTGTTTGTATAATTTTTATTTATTTGCCAACTTTGTATTCGTCTCAATTATAGGTTGTTGTTTGTTTTTTTTATTTTATTGTACATATAAATGATTTTTTTTCTATTTTATGTAATTTGGCTTTATCGTTATTTTCTGTACATATTGTATGAATGTGGTCCTATATCTCTATTACTATTGTTCATTCTGAAACAGATTGTAATATTTCTCAATAAATAAATATTAGAAAAATGCTGTTAGCAGGTGCTACTACAGTTTGAGGAAGCATTTTAAGAGCAAATTTCTCTTAAAAAAAAGCAAAAATAATCCTCTATAAAACATTAGTTCAACCAGTGTTGTTATGTGGTTCAGAGGCTTGGGCCATAACAAAAACTGACCGAAAAAAGCTTCTGATATAGACGCAGTATCCGAGAACTTGACAACCTCCTCAGTAGCCAAGATTTTGTCAAGGTTGCCAAGCTTGAGAGACTCAGATTGGTAGGCCATTTAACAAGAATGGAGGATATGCGAGTCCCAAGAAGATCACCGAAGAAATCCATGGCACAAGAAGAGAGGGGGAAGGCCTAACCTGAGGTAAATGGAGACTGTCACAGTAGATACTAGGACCTAACTCAGTGTTGGAGACTGGAAATGTGCAGTGCAAATTAGAGCCAACTGGAGATGGCTCAGACTCGGTGGCGATTTGTTGCTCTAGATGCCGATGATGATATATTGTTTAACGTAAAAATGCTTATATGTTTTTGTGCATGCGATAAAATTGATCATCTGTAGTCTACCAGGCCAAATTCTGAGTGGTTATTATGAACTAGTAGACAATTTCTCATAGAAATAGATTGTCGATATGGTATTACATTTATCAAAACGTCCTACTAATGAATTTAGATGAAGATACTTACATGCGCTAGGTGCGATTGCTTGGTCGAGTCCTTGATGTTGGGGAGGTGTGATGAGAATTGGGAAACCAAAACCGACCTGCTCCTCGTCACCGAGCGGGCCAGTTTGGCGAACTTGCTCAGTCCTGAAATTTCAGCCATTAAATATTAATATAAATTTATTCCATTATATCAGACAACATTCAATGTGCCTATCCATATCTAATGATAACCTCCAGAATAATATAGCTGTGTGATGAGGCTTACCTCCTTTGGCATCCTCGGTCTCTATGGGCTGCTTGAGGGCGGTGATGTCCCGGAAGGTGAGGAGGAAGAGGACGACCAGGTCCCGCTCGTTCTTGATCGGCGCGATCTGGAGGAGTAGCCATAGCGGTGTCTCTGCCCAACAGCACACACTCATAGCATATCATCATTTATAACCATCATTTCCAACTCCGATACATATTTCAAAATATATCTACCTCTATCAAGGTTTTGGCTTAAAAAAAGTTATCCAGCTTAAGATATAAATTATAAATAGATATGAAAAGTTAGTGCAATTTCATGCCATGTCCTCAAACAGCAGAGAACTCGATTATATTGGAAGTTTTTGTATAGCTTATTCATTTAACGTCACTTAATGCTGCTGTAGGCTAATCGGACGATACTACAGTGAAAGTTATAAATTTGGCATATCCATGTTTAATTAGGATAGAATTTTTAACGAGTAACTGATATCGCATAGGCTCGGAACCAGCATTTATGTCTCTTCCAAAGGATATTTACTCTTTTTAAAAAATTCTATAGTCATCTGCTGGGTTAGGACCCGCGACCTTGTGCAAAACAGGCTGTTATGCTAGCCACTGCACCACAGGTGACCCAGAATTATATTGTATACAGTGCAAGCCCTCAAGGGCCAATATTTTATCATACAGTCGTAGTTATAGAAATTGCATCACCTATGCTTTAATTTTTTATAGTAATCAATTTGATCGAATACTTATGTTTTTTTATAATTATACATATCATAAGCTTAATGAATTGAAGAAATTTATTAAAAATAATAACGTCTCTTAGTTCTTGGTTAGTAGTTTTAACTACTGCCAGAATAAATTGTTTAATTATGTCGAATTTTAAGCATTTTGCTATCAGAAACAATTAACATTGTGTGATTACAAGAAGTAGAACAATTTTCACGGAAAACAACGGTAGCAAAAATCAACAGTTGTCATAGTTTTGAAAATTGATATTTGTTGTTTATTCATTTAATGCCACTTTATACTACTATAGCTAATCGGACGATGCTACAGTGGGAGTCCTAAATTTTGCCTATTCAGATTTTATTAGGATTAGGGATCTTTAACGAGTACCTGACAACGCACAAGCTCGGGACCACCTTTTTACGTCCTCTCCGAAGAACGGCATAACTAAGGATTTTTTATTCCCATTAAAAAATCCTAGGACCACATGCGGGTTTCAACCCGTGACCTTTGGTATAGGAGGCTGTTATACTAACCACCCAGCTACAAGTGATCCCTTCATGTTATGAAGAATGAACAGTAAGTTTAGTTAACCATCAATAAAAGGTATTTTTCAGTGAATAAAACCAGAGGGTAAGAAAAAAAAAAAAAAAAAAAAAATAGGATAGTGATAATAGTATCAGTGTGATAATAGGAAAATATACATAACTTAGTAATTTACATAATAAAGACGTTAGTTATGAGTAATTTTGTAAGAGGAAGGTTATGATGACTGTTATCTCTACATAACTAAGGATTTTTACTCCCATTAAAAAATTCTGGCTATATTGTTTGATCAGTTCTCGACTGTTGATAATTTAAGTTATATATATAATATATATATATATATATATATATATATATTTTTTTTTTTTTTTTTTTTTTTTTTTTTTTGTTTAATCGGCCTCTTTTAAAAACATGGGTTTATGTTAAATTTAGGAAACTTTTTATTTATTTATTTTTTATTGGGTGATGCAATTTCTATGTCCACGAATGTACTTCCCATCGACACTCCAGGGTTTAAGGAGAGAGGCGGGTTGGTCTAGTTTGTAGTTATGGCCAGCAAGCGCCCGAAGACCTAACTTTCTTTTCCCAAATATGTACTTATTTTGTCATAAACCTTCATATTTAGAGAATTTTTTTTCTTGCTATGTGACCAATCATTATCTTGGGCCGGCAGTTATAGTGTGCTTTTTTAAATGCAGATACGAGTATAAACTACATTTTTTTACCGAGCCTCAAAAGACTTCAAATTACGTTCCCGCAGTATAGTTATAAGTTCAATAACTGATCTTTTCGGTAAAAGAAATCCTCAGTTTCCTTCACACCGATGTCCTTTGAAAACACTCTGGTTAACAATCTGTGAATAATAAGATTCATTCCGTTTTCTTTTGGTCGTTATTAGGACTAGTAAGGTAGGGCGGGGCTAGTTGAGCAATTTTTCATTTGAACGGATATAGAGCTCCTCAATGATAAGTCTCAATGAGTTTTTAAGTGGCTTGATGGATTCGTAATATATCTCTTACCAAAAGTGTCCATAGTAATTTTTTTTTAAGAACTCGAATTTAAGAGCTGCAGCTATTTAAATACAGGGAGTCAAGTTTGTTCAATGTACCCCATAGGTAAGTTGAGCAAGGGTATGGGGCAAGTTGAGCACTAAGAATGTCTAACCCAACCATGGGTTCGATTTTGATTATAAATAAAGTAAAATATGTGTTTAACAACCAGCTCTTTATTTATCGTCTTTTAGTGACAGCACGACAAAGTTTAAAGCAATTTTCTTTGAATAATTAACCAAAACTATTGGGTTGTTTCACATGAAATGACCGTTTTTATGGTTTCTGAAATACATAAAGGATTTTGCAGGTCTCTGTTGTTTTCTTCCGAATGTTTACATATTTAAAGTAAACAGTTACTAATCCTCTACCTTTGTATTATAAACATTAGCTTCCCAATCAATTACCCACTTTTTATGAATTACCTCCAAATATGAACATGGAAACACGCGATTTTCGAGTAATATTTTTGTAGGAGTTTAAACTCGGCCATTCAGCAGCTGAGGCCGCTAGAAATATTTGCAAGGCGTTTGGGGAACAGAGTGGTAATGAACGGACCATTCGCCGTTGGTTTGCTAAGTTTTCAGCTGGGGATACCGACTTGGAAAACTTGCCCCGAAAAAGACCTCAGTCCGTAATAGACAACGATGTCCTCAAACATACAGTAGAAGGCAACCCTACCAACACAGTTAAAGGACTCTCAGCACAATTAAATGCAAGTACATTTACCGTTTCCAGACATTTAAAGTGTTTTGGGAAAATAAAAAAGCTCGATACATGGGTACCTTATGATCTCACTGAGCGGCAGCAAGAGTTTTTCAGTTCGGGGATAAAAAAGTTGGTGTCACGTTGGGAAAAATGTATAGAAAAAGAAAGTAAATACTTCCAATAAAATTATCTTGTTTTCATATCGTATTTTTAATAAAAATCCTTTATCTTGAAAATGGCCATTTCATGTGACAAAACCCAATAGAATTAATTATACATGAAAGTATCTTAAGATTAACTTCTACATTAGATTCAGTCTTGCTATTTAAAATCAGACTTAAACGTTTATATTATTACTCATATAGCTCATATATATAAAAACAAAAATTAATTAGATCTTTGGAACTTAATGATCATGGTCACTGTTGCAATTGACAAAAATGAAAGTAAGTTTATGTGTGTTAGTGATAGAATAACAAAACATGAAGTAATTTTCTTTGAATAATTAACTGGAAATATAATATAGCAACTGTAGCTCAACTAACCCCAACCCGGAATTTTAAAACTAAAGCGAGGTCATACAAAAACCATTAGAATTATACCCAGAACAATTCCACATATCAAAAGTACAATAATTCTCTAAAAGAATAACACCTGATTAAATACATATAAAAATTGACTAATACAGACTAAAACCTGTGATGAACGACGTTTTTACTTTTTGGTCACACGAGTGCTGCACTCGCTCAGTCAGCCGCCACTAGTGATCGCGTGGTGATTATCCCTCCCACGACTCTTTCTTTGCTCCATAAGATGCGAATAGTTTGCGAGATATTTCAATAAATAAAAAAAAAAAATATGCAAAGAAATTGAAAGAATCTGAGTAAAATAAAAAAAAAATTATTAAACCTTCATAAATACTCACACTATCATGCACCTGAAACTTACCTTCTCTCCATTCGTCTATTTAAATTTTTAGTAGTTAATAGGAATAATAAATTATGATTAAGTGAAGTTGAAAAGTGCACTCTATATCTAAAATTTCGAAGTAGTGGATATGCTTGCAAACGTAAGTATTAATTATATAATCGTATTTTTTGTTAAATAAGTGCTTGTAAAAGAATTACTGGAAGATGTTTTTGTAGTATGAAGACTATATAAGTTGACTATATGTTACTTTAATACACGCAGATGAGCTTACATCGATACTGTTATTGTAATTATTGATGTTATTTGAATCAGTAACAGATTGTGATGATAAATCAATATCTACCATGATAATTGTCTTGTAGACAAAGTATATAAAGCCTGTTGTAATATAGTGAATGGCAGTAGAATGATATAGAATTGTTTAGAGACAGACTTAGTGGTTCCACTGGGTACGTTTACGTATTATCTTTACATATCAAAATAATAAATAAAAATTTAACAACTAAACTAATTCCTCGGATCTCTTTACGGTGCCAAATCTACGTTTTCGATACATCTTACAGTGTCTGATAAGAAGAGAATAAAAAAAAATAAAAAAAATACAATAATAAGAAAATAAAATATAAAAAGAGATAAAAAATATTAAAAGAAAGATGATTAACTACGGAAATGATGTTAGAACCAACAATAGTAGTTAAGTAGAAAGTAGTTTAGATAAAAGTTAAAAGCAGCTGATCTCAAACTCCCAACTGGGAAAGCGAAAAGCCAAAATAGAAGAAAGGGAAGTAAGGAAATGAGAGACATACCTTTCGGGGTGCCTGGAGGCGGAAACAGAAAAGACAAGCTGTTAACAAATGTCACATCATATGGAGCTATAGGCATCGTCTGCTGGTAGCTTTTCACTCACTTTTGATGCCATACACTCCACTGATCTTCAATATTCTACACTAATTGCATCTTCCTTCGTTGGCTCTATTCAAAAATATCAATTCAAAATTCAAAAACTGATTAACTAGTTTTGCATAACTGAGACTGAAACCGCAGACCGATTGCATGATAGTTTTTTTTTTAAGTTTTTTTTTATAGATTTATTTCTATTTACAACTGTATAATAATATAATCTAGTAAATGAGATACAAGATACAAATGTCATGATTCACATGTGGGGATACTACCCATTGGCAGATCTCCAAAAACTATGTTAAACTAGAAGGTCTCGGGGCCATCTTCTTTTCAGACGCCTCGGATGATTATCAGGGATTGTAGAGGAAGCAAGTATTGAAACTAGTGGGTTAGAGTGGGAATGGAGTTAGTCATAAAAGGAGTGGTACCTGGTTCGCGGCAAGTCAGCAAAATAGGAAACGTTAAGGTATTTATGGATGAGTTTATTTGTGACAAAATAAGGAGCATTGAGGATTTTTGATTGTAAGGATTGGAGACGGGAAGAATTTGATGGTTTAGTAGAACCCAAATCTCTACTCCGTTAGTCCATATCGGTCTTATGATAGCCATGTAGATGAACCTTTTGTACTTAAGTGAAAGGTTTGAGCGTTTGTCAAGTAAGTGTTGAAGTAGTCGAAAACGTCTGGCAGTTTCTTGTCTTTTCAGTCTTGTATGAGGGTTCCAAGTAAGACGTTTGTCCAGGTGCAGTCCTATGTATTGGATTTATTGGAATTTATTTTTATTCTCCAATTCTGACACCATATTTCGAGGTCTCTGATGTGGGATTGAAGAGTTTAAGAGGCGATGGTTGGATCGTTGTTGACTGATAACACACAAGTATCATCAGCATAGGTAGTGTTAGGATGGGATGGGATATCAGCTGTATAAACTGTGTAAAGGATTGTTCCTAAAATACTGCCCTGAGGAACACCAGCATACTGATTAAAAAAGGGATGGATAGGGCATGATAGTTTAAAAACTGTTTTTATCACTGAAGGTTTGTAGTTCTTAAGTTTATCAATATATCGATGGAATGTTTACAATGAGAGATGAATAACGACACGTTGATAGTTCTGAGGTGTAGAAAATTCGAGGGTTGAAAAAATTCTGTTGTATTAGCATTATTTATCATAACATAATAACATATTAGTCTTACAAAGATAAATACAATGAAAAAATTACTTTATTATCCTGGGAAGCAGTTCTTACATGACGAATCTCAGGAGAGATAGAATTCCAAAGAGTATTTGCTTTGGCTAGAAAGGGTTTGTCAAAGGCAGCAGTGGCAGCAGTACAGTTAGGTGGAGGGTAGAGATCAGTAAGACGGGATCTGGTAAAACGGAACTGAATTGATGATTTAAATTAAAGGGTTTGGAAGATAAAGCTGGGACGATGAGTTCTGACAACCTTTTAAAAGGAAGCTGGGAAATACTGGTGTCTGTAACGAGGATAAAGACACCTTAACTCGGCCTAATACTGGGTTATATACTAATCGTATGGCATAGTTCATAATACGCTTGAGTTTTGCTTCGAGCTTACCTGAAAGTCTGCTGTACACCTCACAACCGCAGTCAACTTGGGGAAAGACAAGGGAGGAAACAAGGAGTTTACGAGTATTGAATGGTAGGAGGTGATGGAGGCGACGGAATTGCTAACTCGTCATAAAGATGTTCTGTCAACTTTAGTAATCGCTGGAAACAGCATACTATAAAAGTAGCAATATGCCAATGATGTATTCTCATGGCACTAAAATATTATCATGAACCACAGATTTAGAATCGTTTTTTACAGAACAATATAAAAAATACGGAATATTTTTGGATAGGAGAGCCTTACTATACAGCTATTCAGCAGCATGCATATCTAATGAAAAACAGCTTTAATTCTTAGCTCTGAGTCTGTCAATCCTCGAAATATCTTGCAGTTATGTTTTACTGAGCCAAATGCCTTTTCTAAGTCAGGTAATATCGACCTCCAACATTAATAAGTAAGAAGGACAAAGTGGAAAAATATAATGATTTATGGATCCGGGGTGAATGCTCGATTAAGTAGTATCGGCAGTTTTGAAGAAGACATGTCAAATGACAGCTCATCGTAATTTTCATGTCAATTTATCCTGGCTTATCGATTACCATGACGAATAGGAGGAGGGAAAATGAGGTGGGAAAAAAATATAGTCATCAAATACACAAAACGGTTTAGTAAACGCCAAATGCCTGTAATTCGCAAAAAAGCTGTACAATTTGCTGCGAGCGTTAGGTCAATCAATTTGAAATCTCTATTTATGTTACTTAAAATTGTTGCTCAACATTTCTGATTTTTTTTTAACTCTTTTATTTATTTATTTATTTTTTTTTGGCATCCATTTTAATTTTGCTTTGAAGAGAAAACAAGTCTTGGGTTTATAGCTCTAGATGTAAAATGATAATAAGATGACAGTTGTAAAGTATGGAAGTAAACACTTTTTTTTTTCATTTATATTATTTCTCTTTTCTAATGGTTATGTTCTTTTTTTATACTACCTATGTTCTTTACTATGTTTTTTTTTAATATATAACCGTCATACATCACTTCTAAATTATTCTTATTTAAAAATTTTAAATGTCCACCTATTTTTATTTTAACATTTAATCATTTGCTTAGTTTCTCTTTAAATATTATTATTGAAATATTATCATCTTAATTTTGTTTACTTCTATACTTTACATCAGTCATCTTATCATCATTTTACATTTTATTTTTACCATATTATATCACTGTCACCATATTATTATTATATAACTAACGTATTATTAAGTTTATAATTACATTGGTTGTTATCTTGTTTCTCTTAGCCCTAATGAAGGCCCACTATGTAGGCCGAAACGTCCTAAAATGAGTACTACTTTTTAATGTTTGGTTCTTTCTGATGACCGCACCCCCACTATCTTCCTCATCCAATATTCTCATCGGTCAACTATATTCCATCGAAAATGAATAAGATGGCTTGTGACATGCTCGACAGGTTTGAGAGAAGAGTGCCTGCAAGAAATTTTTGGTGGAGTGCTTGAAAACGGATTATGGTGAAGCAGGAAGAATAAGGAAGTGTAGATATATATATATATATATATATATATATATATATATATATATATATATATATATATATATATATATATATATATATATATTGATCTGTCTGTCAAATTTCAGGTAAAAAATAGTGTACAAAGGAAAGATCTTCACCAATAGAGCGAAGGGCAGACCAAGAGCCAGATGGAGGGTGAAGGTGAAGACGACATGCGATGGATGTGCATCCGTTTGGTGGAGGACATAGACCCGTGGCAACAGATTATGAAGAAGACAGGACCACTTCGGTCTGTAGCGCCAGAAAAAGAAGAAGAAATTTTGCCTTGTATCAAGAAGCTCATGCCTTCAATTATGCCAATGTATCTATCACTATTGGGTCCTCAAAAAATGTATTTTTAAGTCTTGAGAGCTGATTTTGTCTCTGTGCAAATAAATGTCGCCCAGATGCAGCTGTTGAAATCATCCACCGCTCGATGCATGATATGGCGAACAAAAATTTACTTAAACCATTTTCCTCAATTCTGAAGCGACGTTTGGCGGAGAGAAGAAATATAGAGCACGTCTTTATCTTAACGTTTTACTTTTTTTTTTTTCTGCAACATTATCCATTAACACGTTTTCCGCTGCAAAGGAACCAAAATATCTGTAATGAGGTATGGGTCTTTAAAAGGTATTTCTTCAAAACAGTAGCTCATAATTTGATGACCTTTTAAATTGCATTAAAAAAAAAAATCATAAATATCAGGCAACAAAGTTAATTTAAATTACGGATTTCAAATGAATTGAGCCCTAAAAGTTTTATACATTGCAAGAGCTGCTCTAAGCTGCGCTGTATCGCTAGCTTATTAGGGCCACTATGCGCTCACATTATACATATATATATATATATAATATATTAATAAATATTATATATATATATATAAACATGTAAGTAATCAGCTTATTATAGCTCATAAAAACATGCAGCTTTTTTCCATATTTACTTATTTCTATCTCTAACGAAGATTCTTTACAATAGACATAAAAAAATAAAATAAAAATATTACAAAAATAATTTTAACACAATGAAATGTATGGCATCATGAAGTGTAGACTACCGGCAGATATTGTTTGATGCGCCAGACTGATAGCAAACGATAGGGTGACCTTCAGAGACAAAACTTATAGTTGATTTTTTTTTAAATATATAAATAATTGAAGAGTATTGCCTCTGTATAATTTGATTTTATCAATTATTAATTTATAATTTTAAAAATTATCAAACCCGTCTGTATAATATAATATAAAATGATTTTCCTTATTAAATTATGTGCAAGTAATAAAAAAAAAAAAGTGTTATAATTGAGGTCTATATTAATGAAATATGATTTAATTTTCTGTTACTAAAAATTATTTTTAAAAAAACCTGTACCACTACAACCCATGAAGAGTCTTGGGGTCATTACATATAGAGATTCGTACTGTTTCTAGGCCAACGGCCGTGCTAAGAGGTGATTCGGCCGAGATCAACGCTCAGCCGCCAGGTTATTTCCCCATTTTGGGTACCCACTTTATAGAGGCTGGGTCTGCCCCAGGAGAGTCTCCATTCCCCAGGATTATACTAAGCATCCTTAGTAGAACATAAGAACATAAGAACAGTAATATAGGTGTACTAGCTGTTGCTCGCGACTTCGTCTGAGTCAATTTCTGTTATTGGGTTGATGCAAAATTAATGCAGGTTTCCTCTATTGCAATATCTTAATTCCAATTGTGTAAACAAAGCTAATCCTAACATTGATCATTATTATACCAAAACAAACCTTATCTAATACCCTCTCTTTCACCATGAATTTGTTTAGTAAAATCGTTTTGTTCAGTGTGTTCAAAGGTCTTGAATCGAAAATGTCAAAGTGCGATTTTCGTCAAATTTATTTTTACGAATTTAAATTAGAGCGCAGCGCTGCGCAAACGGCTCGTAATATTAATGAAGTGTGGGGTCAGGGGGCTATTAATGAGTGCACGGTGCAGCGTTGGTTCCAGAAGTTTCGCCGAGGAGATTTCGACCTCGAAGACAAGGAAGGTCGGGGCCGTCATCTTGCTCTGGACAACGACCAGCTGAGGTCTAAAGTGGAAGAAGACCCAACCAAAACCACACGAGAAATGGCGGCGGAACTCGGAACTCAAAAATTGCAACGTCTTTGCCCAGCATTGATGAATCGGAAGGGGCCGATCCTGCTCCACGATAACGCCAGACCACACGTTGCACAACCAACGCTTCGACGACTGCACGAGTTGGGCTACGAAGTTCTCCAACATCCGCCTTATTCACCTGAACTCTCTCCTACAAACTTCCACTTTTTCAGGCATCTGGACAACTTTTTGAGGGAGAAAAATTTTCAAAACCAGGACGACATTGAAAATTCTTTTCGTGATTTCATTGAGTCCAGGGATTCGGATTTTTTTTCTGGTGGAATAAGAAAGCTTGATGAACGTTGGCAAAAGTGCATTGATTCAGATGGAAATTATTTTGATTAAATATATATGGTTAAAGTAAAGATATGGCGTATTTACAATACCTACTAAAAACCTGCATTAATTTTGCATCAACCCAATATTATGATCGTTATTAAGAAGTTTTTAAAAGAATATATTTTAAAGTACTTCTGCGTAAATGGTATTTTTAGTTTTATTTTCTTCTGGCAGAAGAACATACTGATTTTCTCCGCAACCCGATCTTGACAATGCGACAAATAGTTGGCCGTGTGAAAAAGAGTCCTACGTAAATCGATTTCTACGTGCTTAAATGTTACTCCTGTGATTTATTAATTGTTACGGCAAAAGATAAATTTACGGAAAATTGTATTATCTTAAAATTAAAAGGTAAATTATATGGACTCATTGGGATGGCAGATTAATATCCCCATTTCCACATTTTCCACTAATGCTTCAGATTTGCAGCGTGATGCTATATAACTTAAAGCCTTCCTTAATAAATGGACTATCCAACACAAAAAGAATTTTTCAATTCGAGCCGGTAGTTTTTGAGATTAGTGATTTCTAACAAACAAACCCTTCAGCTTCATAATATTAGTATAGACTATCTGCGTAAATGATATTTTTGGTTTTATTTTCTTGTCTCAGAAGAACATACTGATTTTCTCCGCAACCCGATTTTGATGTAAATCGATTCCTACGTGTTTGAATGTTGACCCCCTGTGATTTATTAATTGTTACGACAGAAAATAACTTGATATAATTATAATAATAATTGAATGTTTTTTTAAATTAAAATGTAAATCATTTGGAATTATTGGGATGCGAGTTTAATTTCATCCGTTTTTTCCACATTTTCAACTGATTCTTCGCTCCTATTGGTCACAGCGTGATGTTATATATCCTATAACCTTCCTCGATAAATGGACTATCCAACGCAAAAAATTTTTGAGATTAGCGATTTCTAACAAAAAAACCCCTTCTGCTTTATAATATTAGTATAGATGATATAACACTGGATAGGTGAAGAAATTAGAAAAAATATTATCTTATAAATAAAGTTATAAAAGGTAATAGAGGTGATGGAAACTAATAAAACTAAGTGATTTGATCTGAAACACACGTTTCTATTGAAACGCTGTTATTCTTTTATAAATCTGTTATTGTAATATGAATGTCGTGTTTTGAGCGTACCAGATTTTTTACTTATGGATACCCCTTCTTGCCAATATTACTGAACAGCATGACGTTAAAATTCGTTTCTGGTTAATAAGTCAATATGTAATATCTTTTAAAACAGTAGGCAATACTCTTTGTACAGTCTTAAAATGCGATTGAAGAAAATCACGGATGAAAGTTCAACCTGTGTACAACATGATGAAATTAGAAAACAAAAAATATTTTTTTTAATAATCAATAAACAGATAAAATTAAAAAAAAGTAATGACAAAATGGATAATATCAATCTAAATAAATAAAGATACGAAGCTGAAAAATCCTAACGAAAATTCCAAATATGAGCAAAAACTATAAAGCAGAATTCCTAGAGTACTTAGTAAGCCAAATAGTTCATTACAAAGCCAATGTGTACAGTTAAGCATTAAGTTTTTAAGAAAACCTTTTAAAAAAATATTCCAATATGATGATCAATGGAGCAGCGTTCAAAGCAAGATGAAGCCATGGAGTATAAAGGATCTGAGTTTCGTTATCGTATTAAGGATTAAATAATAATATTAATTATTATAATAATGAAATATAAACTGTGCTTGAATCATGCTAGATTGTAATAATTTTTAGAGAGAAGCCATATCGAGTTTTTAGCCTCAGCTATCTAACGCTAATCCAATCCTACGTATGCATTTTTAGAGATGTTTAGCTGCAGAAAATAGAGTCTGTCTGGCAGGCTGCAGTGTTAAAGTAGCCAAGCTTACATAAATCCTAAGTTTGATTAGTAAATAAGTTTGAAGTAGATTATGTTATAAACTTATTATCTATAATTGTTTTTTGTTGGTTCTCCATTGCTATTTGCCATCTGCAAAAAAAAAAAAAAAATTGTAATAAGCAAATATGATAACTTCCAAAAGTCGGTTAAATCAAGGCATCTCTAGGCTCTAGGCCACCGCCTCAAAAATCGTCGGGGTGGGTTGTACGGGTTGGTGATGGATTTAAGTGTTTGGGCCGATGGGTTCATGTTGTGAGTCAGTCTCATGAAATCTTTTATAATATTCTGTGGCTGTGTCTGAAACTGTGAGAATGTCGAAGTTCTTGTAAAGTAATCGGTTGGTTACATAAAACGGTGCATCCACGATTTTTCGCAATATTTTCCATTAAAGGGTCTGAATTTTGATGGATGTTACAGTTTTTGGCAGATCCCCATAGCTCTATCCCATACGTCCATAATGGTTTGATCAGTACTTTGTAAATAGTAGTGTTGGTGCTCACGGATAATTTTAATATAATCGTTTGTCAAGCAGACGGGATAGTAGTCCAAATCGTCTGTTCAACTGTTGTCTTTTAAGTCTAATGAGGGTCCTCCATGTCAGCCATTTGTCTAAGTACAGTCCCAAATATCGTACTTCTTCTGATGTTGGAATGGGTTTATCCTCGAAATCCCCATGATTGAGCGTGAAAACGATAAAGAAACTCTTGATTCATTTTCACTTTCTATCTTTTAGCTCAACTGGATAAATCATCAAGGTGGTTTTGCAACATGAAAGATGCCAGAATTAGGTTTTGATGGGATGTAAAAAGCGCTGTATCGTCTGCAAAAGTGGCTAGTAAGGTGTGGCCATTTTCTGGTAAGTCTGCCGTGTAGATATTAAATAGTAACGGTCCCAGTACACTGCCTTGTGGGACTCCTGCTTAACACGTTTTATTCCAGAAAATGCGTCTCCTACTTTACAGTAAAGTGTCGGACTGTAAAGTAAGAGAGTAATAAGTCGGAGGAAGCAAACTTTTGAGCTTGGAAAGCAATCCTTCATGTTATAAACTAAATCTAAAAAATAATTGCATTTGGTAACTATTGTTATGTATTATTTATTTATTTTTTTAAGAGAATAGAAAAAATGTATGCTTTAAGAGTTGAAAGTCATCCAAGTTTCATTTTCTTCTTTTATTTCCTATATTCGTGATTAGGGTGTATTCGTGATTAGCTGGAGAAATTTCCTCTACATTAATATTCGCATTTTGTGGCGTTTCCTAATTTATTTATGAAATGGAACGTTTATCTTAACAACCGCAATAGTGCAATTATTTTTTAAAATGTATAATTCCAAGGATAGCTTTAATAGGTTATCTGCATTATTAAGACTGGCGATATTGAATTCCGATATCTTTATGAAAAATATTGCGTGCAGCGTATCAGATATCCGCGACTAGAATTGTTTTTCAATAAGTGCATATTCATAGTTAAAGGTTTTTATTTGTGTTTTGAAAGTGATCGCATTATTGGACTGAAAAAGATTGTACCACTCATAAAGAAAAAGTTTGCATTTTAGTAAATGTGTCAATCCATTTGAATTCGTTAAATTTCCATTATTTTGTAGTCTCAACATTTTCGATTTTCGTGATTTTTACCAGCTGTTCTGTATGTTTTCCTGAATATAAAAACGTGGTTACAATATTTTTCTTTACCACATTAACTCTTTAGTATTGACAAAAAAACGCGTAAATATACAAGTTGAACGAATCTGATAACCGACTAAAGTAGACAATAGCAAAAACATTTTTTTATCCATTTTTTGTGTTTTTACTTTCACTTACTATATATAGTAAGTGGAAGTATTGCGATCGTGAAAATTTTTTAATTCCAGTTTTTCAACGGAAATACACGTTTTAGGGTTCCCTGAGTCCAAATAACCAAGTCCCGCAAAAAGGTCTGTGTGTGTGTGGTAACTCCCGGTCGGAAACGGTAGGTCCTATGAAACTGAAATTTCATATTTAAGACAACTATACGCCCGAGACGTGACAAAACTTTTTTCATCAAAATGAGCTTACCAGAAGAGGCACTTTATACCATGCATTTTGCACCTTTTTTCGATTTTCTCGAAAACGGTTCCGACAATTTTGATTTAACTCGCTATATTGATGTAAAATTTAATGGGCTTTAATATCATGTAGGTTTTATTCTGATTAAAATGGTCTGACAGGGCTTAGATGCCGATATTTTCTTCCCCCAAAGTACCTTTAAATTTGTAGATTCAATAATAATAACTAGATTATCTTGTTAACGCTGATGAAAAACAGGTAAATATATAAATTGAATAAATTCGATTACCAACTAAAGGAGAAAACAGAAAAAATATTTTTTTAATGCAATTTATCGTTTTTGAACATAAGAGCAGTAATATAAATGAATGATATACCGCTGGAAAGCTAAAGATTTTAGAAAAAATATCATCTCATACACAAGCTTTTAGAAGTTAATGGAGAGTGATGAAAAGAAGATAAAACTAACTGATTATTTAAGATAATAATATAATAGATTTTTTAATAAAACACATGTTTTTAAATTTGATTAATTCCTTAATAATTTCACGTATTTTTATCTCTAACTGTATTTGAAAATTCTTTCATTGATTTTAAAAATGGAGGTAAGTGAAAGTTGTGTGTTGCCCGCACCAGATTTTTGAACATAAGAACAGTAATATAGATGAATAATACACCGTTAGAAAGCTAAGATTTTAGCAAAAATATTTACTTAAACAAAAAATTGTAAAAGTTAACGAAGAGTAATAAAATGCCGATAGAAGTAACTGATTTCGTAGATAATAATATGATTGGATATTTAATAAAATATGTTTCTACTAAAACTCAGAGTGAATAATTCTTTAACAATTTATTTTCGTTTCTAAATCTGTTAAAGAATTCTTAAATTTATATAAATAACGGAGGTAAGTAAAAGTGTTGCGCGTATCAAATTTATACCATTTCGAATTGAGATATCACTTATTTAGTTGTCGGTATTTATTTTGCAACCTATGATTATACCGTAAAGTGGGTTTAATAGAAACAAAATTTTATATTATTTCAAAGTTGCGTTAATTCCAGTTACTTTACCGTATAGGAATTAATGTTGTTGTCATTGGTTGGCCACTCTGTAAATAATTCTATTATATGAATTTGTTTTATGGTAGTACTTCAGACTTATCAGTTCAACCTGTGAAAAATTGTATTAGTTTCTACAATTTTTTTCTCTCCCACAAACTTTACTTGTAAGTATTGGGTTGTTTCACGTGAAAAGTCCGTTTTTATAGTTTCTGAAATGCATAAAGGATTTCGCAGGTCTCTGTTGTTTTGTTCCGAAAGTTTACACATTTAAAGTAAACATTTACTAATCCTTTACCTTTGTATTATAAACATTAGTTTCCCAATCAATTACCAACTTTTTAGTATACCTCCAAATATGAACATGAAAACACGCGATTTTCGAGTAATATTTTTGTACTAGTTTAAACTCGTCCATTCAGCAGCTGAGGCCGCTAGAAATATTTGCAAGGCGTTTGGGGAAGGGAGTGTTAATGAACGGACCATTCACCGTTGGTTTGCTAAGTTTTCAGCTGGGGATATCGACTTGGAAAACTTGCCTCGAGGAAGGCCTCCGTCCGTAATAGACAACGATGTTTTCAAACATACAGTAGAAGGAAACCCCTACCAAACAGTTAAAGGACTCTCAACACAACAAATGCAAGAGCATCTACCGTTTCCAGACATTTAAAGTGTATTAGAAAGTAAAAAAGCTCGATAAATGGGTACCTCATGATCTCACTGAGCGGCAGCAAGACCTTATGTTTCAAAACTTACCGTGCAAAAATTGAAAGAACTGGGCTACGAAGTTCTTCCCACCATATTCTCCCGACTTGTCTCCAACAGATTACCACCTGTTCAGGAATTTAAACAACTTCGTCAAAGGAAAACTTTTTGAGTGCGTTTTCAGATTTTGTCTCACTTCAAAGCTCAAAGAGTTTTTCAGTTCGGGGATAAAAAATTTGTTTCATGGCCAACGATTTTAAGGTTGTGGCATCCACATTTTATAGTGTGTGGGGTGAATGGGAACGCAGCTGTTTTCTGTCGGAATACACATCAAATGAATATTCTTTGCAAGACAGTGATGCTGAGTTGGTGTTGTCATGCACATCTGAAGATTAACCTGAATTTGAATTATTATCCACAAATTATGACATTTCAGTTGGTGACTTTTTACTTATTAAAGTATTTGGAAAAACCCTGATGATGGAGGATACGTTGGTTAGTTTCACAAAAGAATCAAATTCTAGGTTTGCCTCAACATAAGAGGAAGCTTATTTAGAGTGAAGTTACATTGGTAGTAACTAAATCTGTCAGATTCTTGGGGTCTGTTTCATTTATCAATGATCTAAGTGTATACATCATTTACTGACATATCTTCCTCTTCTTACAGAGGCGTGACGCTTTAGAATTTTTTTAGAATATAAGAGATCTAATTTTTAGAATATAAATGAATAATAAAGTGACCTAATTTATATTTTTAAAATATTTCATTTATAAAAAATAATTTAATAAGAATTTTAAACTGTTCTCATTCACAGTAATATGTTGTTGTTTTTCAAAAACTCACACCTAGTAAATATGTAATACGGATGTGGACCTAAGATTTGATCTATTTTTCAATTAATTCAGATAAAAAATAAATTTGTTATATTGCTCTAGATACCATAGAGTGTTCCTATTCACCCCATTATGCGGTACTTTGTAATCGATCTAGAACAGAAGACGGCAGTGTATAAAGTAGACGAAACGATCGTGGATATCATAAATGGCCGTTTTGCAGTTAAAACGCTTTAATATTATAAAGACCTTGAGTTGAGACAGAGAAGGGTTGAAGTTGAGGAGACGCCCTTAGAGGAAGGAGTCGGGTAGAGAACCCTCAACAATGAGGGTGCTCCAGCAACACTAGTTGACTATCCTCTGTCTGCATCTCAGGGCTCTATCGTATATTGTCATCATAATTATATATTATTCATCTTTGAGTAAATAGTCTGTGAGTTGTGAATTTTTTATTTGAATCCCATGGCATAATGTTTTAGTGGATAAAGAACTAGTTTACTGTTCTACGAGTCACGGGATTCAACCTCGGCTGTGACAGAATAATTGATATTATTTCTAATGTACCCAGACTTGGAGGAGATAAGGAAGACTTCACAAATCGAGAATTATTTAGGACAGTCGAGTATGTATTGGGATGAAGGAAACGAATTACGGCCTTTTCAACGTAACCATGATTTAAAGGTGTCATATCAAAGATCGCCAACAACTGAAGGGAGACAATATTGATGAATTTCAGTAGATGGCCGTTTGGAAATTCGGATGGATGATAGTCTTACGATAATGATAAGACGATATCATGATAATAGGTAATAGGGATGATAGTATCATATAATATGATAGTGATAAAGATGGCGATGTTGGAGACGGGGTGGCTGAGTGGGCTAGAGCGCGTTGATTTGAATCCCGCGTTGTCTAGCTGCCACAGAGGACAAAAATTTGAAACCAAATAATTACTAGTTCGAATCTCGATGCTTGGGGGCTTTTATCTGTGTCTAGGAGGGGAGGAGGGAGACTGAACCTAACAAAAAAATCAAAGTCATTTCCTGTTTCTAAAGTATAAAATTTAATTTGATGAAGTGAAAATGTGTTTTGATTAAAAAAGAAAAAAAATATTAATGAGTACAACTTCTATGATGTTAACAAACTTTTGAATGAATCAATTGACGTCCTGCTGCTGTGAAATACTTACATAAACCTATGGAGTCAGAAAACAAATGATTTTGTCTAAATTAATCAATTCCCAGGAGGCTGAAAGCATTTAAAGTAAGAAAATAATACAAGGTCGATTCAGGCCGTGTCGCACTTGTCGATAATGTTAATTAACCCCGTCGTCTTGACACATACTCTAGATTTTCATCAGGTAACCTCCAGATACGATACTTAGGACTGAAGTCTATTTCTGATCGCTGCGACTTGAGGTGCCATAGTAAAGACCAATAATGTGGGTCTAAACCTTTCCAACAAATAGTTACGACTATTAAATGATTTACTCGAACATTATCTTAATCATAAAAAACATTTTAGTGCGCGTGAACATATATTTCAGGATTCTGCTAGAACGTAGTAAATTATTTTCGATCCAATTAACCCAAGACCAGAAACGGAAAGACCATGGATTTAGATATGTGTTCCAACACAACTTCCGAACAGTCATTGGTGGGTAGAAATCAAAGGACATGCAAAATTTTGGATTGGTCCAAGATCTGTTATTAGTCAGAGATCGAGCTTGAGCAGAAAAGTAATCTGATCGGTCTATAAGGTTAGACATCATAACGAACCTTTACAATACGACAATTTGGCCGCTAGAGCATTCAGAGCGCTTTGCAAATTTATTTTGCACGCTTTAGTGGCCTAATAGTCGTGTTGGAAAGAAGGAGGGAAAAAAACAGAACTTTAGAGTTAGTGCTTTCTACTGAAGAATATTTAGCATGTTAATAAGAAGTCAGGACGGCAATTGTTAAAAATTAGCTGCCTGAAGTTTTGTAGATAAGACTTTTCACTCCTTGAGTTACAACAACAAAAATCTCCGTGCAGGTTATAACTACAACCTTCTCACTTAAATTATTTGCCTACAAATATACTTCGCCATTGGGTACTTTATTATTCGGTTGTTTATTTTAACATGGTGATGTCTGAAAATAGTACAAAATCTATACCTAATATATCAAATTCTCGTTGTCACAATGTTAGTTAACACTCTCCTTCGAAACAGCTTGACTGATTTTATGAATTTTATATGTTTTATATATTTAATTTTAGATATAATTTTATTATATCTTCAATCGGTCCGAGAATCGGCTAATATCTATTTTTTATACTCCTGAGTCATAAGGGTTGTCCATCCCTAACATTATTTTTAATTTTTTGGACAAACTTTTTTTTTTATAATGTTGCTTTAAAAAATACTTACAACCCCAAATTTTCACATTTCTATCATCGCTCCTAATTTTGAATATACATTTTAGTAATTTAATAATTTTCCATCCGCTCGATAACTGATCAATTATCTATTACTTGGTAAGTTATCCCTGCCGAGAGGTCTACCGGTGTTACTTCTCAGCCAGCAAACAGGACGGAGTAGGGATGGGACCGAAGCCGGTCTCCTGTTTCTCTCACTCCCTCCACAATTTTCTGCCATTATTATTGTTTATGTATCAACAAGTAGTAACATTTAAAAATATCATTTTACTATTCCAGTGTTAATCATGTTTTTCACACGGACACTAATACGTGAAATGCTCTCGAGTGGGTAAACCATCCAGTTTGTTTGTGTTAGCTAAATATGGTATAGCATTAAGAGATTGATATTGTTTGTTAGTGTTTCTATCGTAATTAATTAATGATAATAATTATAAGGAATAAATTTTAAAAAAAAGTTTGGTGTTTTGTTATTTTTATATTCTCTCATCGTTCACAGCGCCATGCCTCTTTCACTCTTATACCGCATCCTTACAAGCTTACATTATGTTACTTGTTTTTGTTTATTTTCCCTGTCAATTTCATAGAAATAATTTATATGACAATACAACGTTTGCCGAGTCAAGTAATCTCATAAAATATGTATATTTTTAATAAATCTGGTGAATAATAAACATCATTCATTGTATATGCCTAAACACTTCCCGACGCGATAAATAAGTTAAGATGGTGTGGTGAGTTCAGGTGCGTTCACACCTTCGCCAATCCTCTGCGAATCAAATATGCAGGAGGAGTATTGCGTCTTCTCTTTCCTGGTTCTTGCAGAATGCTCTCCACGTGAGCACTAGTGTTAAACCCTCATCTTAGTGCATTAATATAATTATACTTTATGTTTCATTAAAAAATAACACCGATATTCACAGCCTGCAGAAGTTAGAATAACGAAAGTGTAGATAAGTTAGCCACGATAATTAGAACGAGAAAAAGCAACGTTAATATAATACATTTTAGTACGGATGTTTTTTAAAATATATTTTTAGTTATTAACTATTGATAAAGATGCGACATAAGCCGTTGCGTTTTATACTACACTTCATCTTTGTACTAGAAAAAAATTATATATTTTTTAAACATTTATGTAGAGTAACCAGTGATTTAAAAAAAAAAAAAAAAAAAAAAAAAAGTGGAAACTCGATATAAATTGTTCATTACCCTTCTCGAAATAACAGATTAAAACCTCGGCAATTTTCCGCTTTGGGAGGATGGAAAGAATTAGGGGAAATTGAATTTTATGTTTTTTTTCCTAAATATCTGAAAAAAGTATAACGTATATAGCAAACTTTGTAATAAACAAAGTTAAGGAACTTTAAAATGTCTATAAAAAATAGTCTATACATTTATTCGCTCAAATATATGGCAACAGAGATATTTCAGATAACTTAATTTTCCTCTTGCAGTAAAAATGCTCCAAACGTTTTAGACGTCATGTGTTGCTTAAGATCAACATTATAATTGACTTTATTTATTAATAAAATATTAAGCAACTAATTCTAAACTATTGTTGATTTATTTTTTCTATTGGCGTGGCAGACCGTGTAGATCCATGGCCGCGCGAAGTTATCTACTCGGAGACTACATTGCGATTTGCCATGAATTTTATAGGGTTACCTGGGTAGGGTTACTAATTTTTTTTAAATTACTATCAGTCGGCTGACTGAATAAATCTCCTTTTAATTAGTAAACAAACCCTCTTACTACTTATAAACTATAATACAACCAAAATTAAACAATTTTACTAAAATTAGAAGCACTCTAAGGTTAATGAACTTGTAATGGACCTGTAATGACTGTCAACTTCCGAAGCAGAATCCAGGAAAACGGAAAAAAATAAAAACATGAAAATTTGATTTTTAGTGTAAGATTATTTGTTTAACGTCACTTTATGCTACTATGGCTAATCGGACGATTCGACAATGGGAGGCCTAAATTTTGCCTATCCAGGTTTTATTAGGATAGGGATCTTTAACGAGAACATGACATCGCACAGGCTCGGGACCACCTTTTAAAGTCCCCTCCGAAGGACGGCATAACTAAGGATTTTTTACTCCCATTAAAAAATCCTAGGACCACCTGCGGATTTGAACCCGTGACCTATGGCATAGGAGGCTGTTATGCTAACCACCCAGCTACAAGTGATCCCCTTTAGTGTAAGAAAAAAAAAGGTTTAAATATTGAATTATGTTTTAGTTTAGAACAGTCAACTTCCGAAGTATAATCCTTACCAGACGAAAGCTAATGTAGTTTGAAGGGCGTAATTTAAATGCGGCCAAATTAATATTCATGTTTGTAATTTTAGAGGGTCAGGATGATGGATCACGTAGGCCAAAATACGCCAGATAAAGTTACTGAAAGCGACAAAAAGGTCAGTGTTTAGACACTTCTCCGTGCTCAGAGGGCATATACTTGGTTTTCGCTGAATTTATATGTAGTCCTAGTAGTCTGACTGCTGCTTTTAAAGCAATGATGTCACGAACTGCAGTTTGAGGGTTTCCGATTTATAGTTACTATCTAGTTCATCTGTGTAACCAAGGATTTGTTGGACCATTCTGATAAAAACCGTGCCTGTTGTCTGGAGGTTATGTCTACCTATTATTAATTTATAGAATGTTTCAGCTTTCTTTTATTAATGTTCAGGTTACAATACTAATAAAATCATTTGAAAATTTAACATTTTTTCGGTAACAAGGTGATGAGCAGTATTAAACGTAACGGTTGCAGGTAACCAGACGTAGTGCATCCTTATAAATAATCCATAAGTAACTAAAATTAATTTGTTCTCAACGTTGCTAATTTTCTCGTACTATATGCACCACACGTTAACGTGATTGTTGTTATGTTGGGCCTGAGACTGGCCATAGTTCGACAAATCTGAAATCTACTCTACGCTGGTAGGATTAATTACTTGTAAAGCGATTACAAATACTTACAGAAGTATAATAGTAAGTTGTAAGAATTAAAAGTGTTACATATCATAAGCTACAAATATACTTTTTCGTGTTTCTTTAGTGATATCTTGCAGCATATGTACATTACCAGTGAGTGCTGGTACCCTATGGTGTTGATTTATCAAATAATTAACCTATATCAAAATCAACTGCATTCAATTATCTACTTTTTATCATATAAGCGAAAATTCTAAATAAGCGATAAATGTAGTTTAAAAGGAAACCTCTTCAATGAGTCCAAAATACTATAACAAAATAAATAATATTTTACTAAAAATATTAATGATTTTTTTTTTACTCAAAATAAATGTTTCCAGGTGATATTTAACATGCTTGACTTGTGAGACTGATGCAATTCCAGTCAATTAAGGAAACCTTATTATTCTAATTGTACCAAAATAAATGTGTAATAAGACATTTACATAAGCTGATGTTTGCCTGTGTTAAATACCACTCAAAATATAGCAGTCACAAAATTGATCCAAATTCTTTTGTTTTCTAGTTGGCTTAGTTAAAATGGTTAGTTCGACTATAGTGAAAAAATATTCAAATTGTCACAGAATATCAAGAAGTTATTTTATAGCAACCTCTTATTGACTGTTTTTCAACTTTCCACATGATTTGAAAATCAGAACAACTCAATTGCGGATACTGCTCAGTGAACAAGACCGCGCAGTACATAGAATATCCTAGATAGAAAACTATATGTTGTAGCATGAGCTGACAGCTAACTTCCTATAAAGAGATACATGTAGAAAAGCTCATGAGCTTCTTTGTGGGTCAATCCATTCCAAATCGTCCAGACGTTGCCGCTCGACATTTTTGATTTTCGTGATTTTTTGACCAATTATTCTCTATTCCTTCGAGAATATAAAACCATATATAATTTTTTTTTTCACGCCAATACTTTTAATGTTGCAGCCGTTTTAGGTCAGCTTCATCGCCAAAAACATGTGATAGAAAAATCTTTCTAATTCCTGTAATTTTTTACTTTCACTTACTATATATAGTAAGGGGAAGTATTGCGATCGTGAAAATTGTCTTCCCCTAAAGTACCTTTAATTTTGTAGATTCAATAATAATAACTAGATTATCTTGTTAACGCTGATGAAAAACATATAAATTAAATAAATTCGATACCCAACTAAAGGAGAAAACAGAAAAAATATTTTTTTAATGCAATTTTTCGTTTTTGAACATAAGAGCAGTAATATACATGTATGATATACCGTTGGAAAGCTAAAGATTTTAGAAAAAATATCATCTCATACACAAGCTTTAAAAGTTAATAGAGAGTGATGAAATGAACATAAAACTAACTGATTATTTTAGATAATAATATAATAGATTTTTTAATGAAACACATGTTTCATGAAATGATGCATAATGCATGAAATGATTTTCACGCTTAATTTATTTTTCCTTATATAGCCTTATCATTACACTACATGTTTTTAGAAATTTGGATCGTTTAAGCTATATCCTTTTTTCAATGACTATGTTCTCAAGATCGAAATTTTTACAGCAAGTAGGACTATGACTAAGCTTTAAAGGAAAAAATAGTCAAAGGTAAATCTCTTTTCCTTTTTTTTAGGGAACTAAATTTTTCCAATATTTAGGGAATGAGTCTTAGGGACAAAAAATACAAAGCACCTCCTTATCTTATTGATAATTTTTCTTTTGATTTGATATCTAAAAACATTCAGGAATTGAAAAGATGTTCCCATCTCATGTTTTTGCCGGTGAAGATGATTAAAACGGCTGCCACACTAAAAGTATTAGCTAGAAAAAAAATTTATTTATGGTTTTATATTCACGAAAGAATAGAGAATAATTGGTCAAAAAATCACGAAAATCAAAAATGTCGAGCGGCAAAATTAATTAAAATTGGACGATTCCAAATGAATTGACCCTTATTCATTTTACTAGTGGATCTGCCATTATCTTCATAAGTTGTATTTATTTTATTTTGTTTATTTCAAATTATTTACCCAAAATAAAATTTTCCATCAAACAATATAATTATTTTTAAACCTTGAGTTTATTTAAAACTTGATTTCTAAAAGTGAGGTAATAATTTCGTGTGTTACGCGCACTAGATTTTCAACACCCCTTTAATTTTTTTTTTTTTTTTTTTTAAATATGGATTGAATACAAATTGAAAGAAAAAGAGAAAACACGATCAAAGGCAAATGCAAGGATTAAATTAAAGTTTTAATTAAAATTAAAGAACATTAAATGTTATGAAAATCCTCACCGTTAGAAAAGGGAAATAAAATAAAATGAAAGAAGCATAAAATACAGTAATGAGATACGAGGAGTGGCGCACAGTGAGCCAAATCACCAATTTAGGTGGACAAAAGTTTGGAATTTTCGAGCGCTTCACCTTTATATTATTAGTTGGCATGACCCTTAATACTAATATTTCCTGCCATACCGTGTTTACAAATAAATAGTAAATGAATGAATCATTCCTGTTCACACAAGTGCCTAATAACCGCCAGTGGGATGTTCTTTATTCGATGGCTATTTATTGTGTTTAAGGTGTATTTAAAGCAAAGTATTTTTGCTTTTATTTAACAATTAACATTGCTGAGACAGGTAAGGCATCATATTTCCAAACTCATTATGGAATATAAACTGCAATCTCAACTGTAGAGTTAATTTAGCAATTAGTAAACGTATTCCCCTATTCAATAACGAAAAACTATATAACACCCAAGTTACCCCAAGGATTTGTTTCATCAATCCTTCTAGTCTTTAGATATTACAAAGATTTTTTGCGATTTTAGCGTTCTGGTTGATACATCATTTTTTTCAGACACAACATTTCGAATAAAAAGTTTTACAATCTATAATGTAAAGAATTTTCTAAATGATATAAAATACATTTATTAGCAGGTTTTAGCAACCCCGAGCCATAATTAGATTTTTATATTATTTTTCCCGTATTCTGGGACTTCAAACGTAAAATATAGGGAATTTTCAGATTATAACAAATTTTTAGTTAGTTTTTATAATTTTTCTTATACTTTTTACTTTCACTTACTATATATAGTAAGTGGAAGTATTGCGATAGTGAAAATTTTTGAATTCCAGTTTTCAACGGAAATACACGTTTTAGGGTCCCCTGAGTCCAAATAACCAAGTCCCGCAAAAAGGTCTGTGTGTGTGTGTGGTAACTCCCGGGCGGAAACGGTAGGTCCTATGAAACTGAAATTTCATATTTAAGACAACTATACGCCCGAGACGTGACAAAACTTTTTTCATCAAAATGAGCTTACCAGAAGAGGCACTTTATACCATGCATTTTGCACCTTTTTTCGATTTTCTCGAAAACGGTTCCGACGATTTTGATCTAACTCGCTATATTGATGTAAAATTTAATGGGCTTTAATATCATGTAGGTTTTATTCTGATTAAAATGGTCTGACAGGGCTTAAATGCCGATATTTTAAATTTTCTTCACCTAAAGTACCTTTAATTTTGTAGATTCAATAAAAATAACTATATTATCTTGTTAACGCTGATGAAAAACAGGTAAATATATAAATTGAATAAATTCGATACCCAACTAAAGGAGAAAACAGAAAAAATATTTTTTTAATGCAATTTATCGTTTTTGAACATAAGAGCAGTAATATAAATGAATGATATACCGTTGGAAAGCAAAAGATTTTAGAAAAAATATCATCTCATACACAAGCTTTTAGAAGTTAATGGAGAGTGATGAAAAGAAGATAAAAATAACTGATTATTTAAGATAATAATATAATAGATTTTTTAATAAAACACATGTTTCTATATAAATTCAATTTGATTAATTCCTTAGTAATTTCACGTATTTTTATCTCTAACTGTATTTGAAAATTCTTTCATTGATTTTAAAAATGGAGGTAAGTGAAAGTTGTGTGTTGCCCGCACCAGATTTTTTTTAAATATTTTTTTCCGTGATCTGGGACCCCAAAGGTTAAATATAGGCTTTCCGAAAGTTTCGGAATTTCGTCCACCTAAATTGGTCATATTGCCCACTGTGCGGCGTTGATAAAACAGTCCACTACCGTTCTCCGTGCCCTTAGTTCGAATCCTGACTGAAACAGAGTAATTATTTTTTACTAATGCTCTATCTAAAGGACCACAGCGATACCTTCGATGGAACGGAATATTCGAATGAACGGAGCTTCATTCAAACCCTTCTTATCTTTACGAGCTGTTAAAAGTGATTTTAAGTATAAAAGCGCTATCAAAGGTCGTTGCTAGGGTTAACCTATAAAATAGGGTTAACCTATTTTATTAGTCCTTTAGTTAAGTATGTTTTAACGGTCCATTTATTTTTAGCGATTTCCGTTATAAATTTCTTCGGGGGATTATTCCATATAAGAGGTTTTTTATGGTTTAAATTTAAGGTATTATTATTCATAACCGTTTTTACCTTCACTTACCTATATATGAAATATATATTAGGTTGGTACAGTAATGGTACCAATACAGTAATATGATGGCTCACAAGCTTGGGCCGAAACGTTGGCAAAATTAAAAACTTTTCAAAAAATGACTGATCCCTGACTATTCCACCTATAATAGTTTTTACAGTCGACTATACATCCTCAATATATTGGGTTGTGTCACATTAAATGTCCGTTTTCAAGGTAAAGGATTTTTATTAAAAATACGATATGAAAACAAGATAATTTTATTCGAAGTATTAACCTTATTTTTCTATACATTTTTCCCAAAGTGAAACCAACTTTTTATCACCGAACTGAAAAACTCTGAGCTTTGAAGTGAAACAAAATATGAAAACGCACAAATCATTTTCAAAAAGTTTTCTTTTTAGGAAGTTGTCCATATTACTGAATAGGTGGTAATCTGTTGGAGACAAGTCGGTATGTTTTGAAACATGGGGTCTTGCTGCCGCTTAGTGGATCATGAGGTACCCATGTATCGAGTTTTTTTTACTTTCCCAATACACTTTAAATGTCTGGAAAAGGTAGATGAACTTGCATTTAGTTGTGCTGAGAGTCCTTTAACTGTTTGGTTGGGGTTTTCTTTTACTGTTTTTTTTTTGTTTGATGACATCGTTGTCTATTACGGACGGAGGTCTTCCTCGGGGCAAGTTTTCCAAGTCGGTATCCTCCGCTGAAAAATTAGCAAACCAACGGCGAATGGTCCGTTCATTAACACTCCATTCCCCAAACGCATTGCAAATATTTCTAGCGGCCTCAGCCACTGAATGGCCGAGTTTAAACTCGTACAAAAATATTACTTGAAAATCTCGTGTTTCCATTTTCATATTTGGAGGTATACTAAAAAATGGGTAATTGATTGGTAAGCTAACGTTATAATACAAAGGTAGAGGATTAGTAACTGTTTACTTTAAATATGTAAACATACGGAAGAAAACAATGGAGACCTGTAAAATTCTTTATGTATTTCAGAAACTATAAAAGCGGACATTTCACGTCAAACAACCCAATAGTAAGGGAAAGTATTGTGATAGTGAAAATTTTTTAATTCGAGTTTTCATCGGAAATACATGTTTAAAGATCCCAGGAATCCAAATGATCAAGTCCCGCAAACAGATCCGTTTGTGTTGTAATTCTACCAAGAAAGACGTAGAAACTGAAATTAATATTTGAGATAAATATACGCCCGAGATGTTACTGCAATTTTTTCATTAAAATCGGCTTACCGAAAGTGCTACTTTATACTATGCACTTTGCATTTTTTTACGATTTTCTCAATAATGGCTCTAAATATTTTATTTAAACTCGCTATATCAAAGTAAAAATAATTGGGCTTTAATATCATGTAGGTTTCATTCTGATTGAAGTAGTCTGACAGGGCTTAAATGCCGATATATTAAATTTTCTTCCTTTAAAGTGCCTTGAACTTACTGGATTTGAAAAACAAAAATATCTTGTTAGCATTGGTAAAAAAAAGAGGTAAGTTGAAAGAATGCGATATTAAAATGAAGGAGAAATGAGCGAACATATTTTTGGATGTATAATATAGCATTAGAAACCCAAAGATTTTAGGAAAAAAGTATGATCTTAGACAAAATTGTAAAAGTTAATGTTGAGTGATGAAAGCCGATAAAACAGTTCGTTTTAGATAAAAATATTGTATTGGGTTGTTTCACATAAAATGTCCGTTTTTATAGTTTCTGAAATACATAAAGGATTTCGCAGGTCTCTGTTGTTTTCTTCTGAATGTTTACTATTTAAAGTAAACAGTTACTAATCCTCTACCTTTGTGTTATAAACATTAGCTTCCCAATCAATTAGCCACTTTTTAGTATACCTCCAAATATGAACACCGAAACACGCGATTTTCGAGTAATATTTTTGTACGAGTTTAAACTTGGCCATTCAGAAGCTGTGACCTATAAGACAGCTAGAAATATTTGCAAGGCGTTTGGGAAAGGGAGTGTTAATAAACGGACCATTCGCCGTTAGTTTGCAGATTCCCAAATTTTCAGCTGGGGATACCGACCTGGAAAACTTGCCCCGAGGAAGACCTCCATCCGTAATAGACAACGATGTCCTCATACATACAGTAGTAGGAAACTCCTACCAAACAGTTAAAGGACTCTCAGCACAACTAAATGCAAGTGCATCTACCGTTTCTAGACATTGTAAGTGTATTGGGAAAGTAAAAAAGCTCCATCACTGAGCGGCAGCAAACACCATGTTTCAACACAACCGTGCAAAAATTGAAAGAACTGGGCTACGAAGTTCTTCCGCCCCACCATATTCTCTCGACTTGTCTCCAATAGATTACCACCTGTTCAGGAATTTAGACAACTTCGTCAAAGGAAAACTTTTTGAAAATGATGGTCAAGTCAAAAGTGCGTTTTCAGATTTTGTTTCACTTCATAGCTCAGAGTTTTTCAGTTCGGAAATAAAAAAGTTGGTGTCACGTTGGGAAAAATGTGTAGAAAAAGAAAGTAAATACTTCGAATAAAATTTATCTTGTTTTCATATCGTATTTTTAATAAAAATCCTTTACCTTGAAAACGGACATTTTATGTGACACAACCCGATAGATTGCTTAATAAAACACAGGTTTCTATCGAAACTGTATGTATTAATTTATTAACTTTTATTTTCAACTCTAACTGTATTTAAAATGTATGCGCGCACCAGATTTTTAAACATACCGTTTTGAAGCTAAAAAATAAAAAATGTTATCTGACGTTTAAAGTTGTATGAGATAATATTGAGTTACAAAAAGGGCATACAGTTAGGAGATAGTAGACGATTAATGTTTTTTTGTGATTTTATTTAATTTGAAATAAATGTTTCCATTTAAACATTCTATTCCGCGCCTCAATATTTTTCTTAAAACAATTGTCACTGTTTTACAATGTTTGCAAAAACCCTTGCAAACATTTTGGAAATACCCCATTGAGGTTTTTGAGTGATTTTCTTTTGGCACTTAAGGTAATATTGAATATGGATCAAGATGTGACATGAACGCTTGTAGTTGAGAGTTACCAATAGCATTCCAGAGGCCATCGACAGCTACAATACTCACTGTTCTTCTTGTAGAGGAGGATCTCGAACTGGTCGTGGAGCTGGGCCTCCAGGATTTCGTCTATCCTCGAGATGGTCTCCTTGTCCGTCAGCTCCCCGTACATGAACGTGCACCTGCAGGACTTCTGCATCACCTGCGGGTAGGGCACAATCTTCGATAAATCGATTTAACCTATCGCAGCGCCGCTTATAGACATGGTAATCGCATATAGATCGGTAGGATCCATTGTTGTATCGATATAAGGGACTCACCTCGGCTCTGTTGTAGCCCGAGATCTTGCAGAAGGACTCGTTGCAATAGACGATCGGGAAGTCCACTATTTGGGCGTTAGCCAACAGGAAGCTGCTATCCGCTAGAACAATACACAGAAATGGTTATTAATAAAAATTAATATCTTATAACCGATAACCATTAGTGGCCAAGTAAGATAAGGAAATTTGCGGGAATCAATTCGGACAAAGCTAGAAATCGTTTTAATAAATTTTAATGGTTTTAAATACAAGAGGAGCGGCGTAGTCTAGTGGATTGAGCGCTAGTCTACTGTTCTCCGGGTCCTGTGTTCGAATCGCGGCTATGACAGAATATTATTTATTTTGTTAATTAAGCCGAGGGGGCGACCATAGGGTATGGAGACCCTGTTGGGGCTGATCCAGCATCTTTAAAGTGGATACCAAAATTGGGGAAAAAACTTGGCGGAGAGCGTGATCAAGGCTTAATCAACTCATTGCACGGCCGTTAGCCTAAAAACAGTACGAATCTTTATATGTAATGAGCCTAAGAGCCATCATGGGTTTGTGGAGGTACAGGTTTTTATTTTTTTTATTTTTAATAATCTTAAACACAAGTAATATGGAGTTTGCACCATCACATGTTTTCACTTATAACTCGAAAGCGGTGTCTCCGACAGAAAATATTGTTCTTTCCAAAATGAAAGAGAGATGAATTTTCTTCCCAAAAGCTACCTTATTCATTGTATTTGGTTCAGTGATATCTCCGCAACCGTTCGTCTGGTATACGTATAATATTCTAACTTTGTTGATGAACCCGATTCGGTCACTAAGAGACAGCTGTAACTTTAAAACAACGACCCAAAGTGATAAAATCACAAAATGAAAGTTGTAGGGCATCTAATTCAAAGTCGAATAACCTCCCTAATCCAAAATCGGTTTGTACGCTTCTTCAAAAAAATTTTTTGTTTAATTTTTTTTTATCGATTTTCCTCTACACGCGTCGTAATCTTGCGAGAAATGCTTGCCCGATACGTCCCATTTAACCCATTCTGCTAGTAAATTATGCCTTAATTTTACTGGGAATAACGATATTTGCAACATAAATCGTATCATAACCTAACCTGTACCATTACAACCCATGAAGGGTCTTGGGCTCAGTACATATAGAGATTCGTACTGTTCTAGGCCAACGGCCGTGCAATGAGATGATTAGGCCGAGGTCACACTCAGCCGCCAGGTTTTTTCCCGATTCGGGTACCCACTTTAAACAGGCTGGGTCTGCCCCAGGAGGGTCTCCATACCCTAGGGTCGCCCCCCCGACTGAAATAACAGGATACATAATATTCCGCCACTGCCGGGATTTGAACCCAGGACCCGGAGCACAGTAGACTAGTGCTCTATCCACTAGACCACGCCGCTCCCACTAAATCATATCATAACTAGCCGAATGGAAGCTTATCTCTCTCCTACGGGTTATGAGATACCGTTGTCGAGTTGTAGGTGAAAAACTGTAATAAGTGGGAAAAGTTCGAGTTTTTTTTTTGGCTGAAAAAAGTTAAGCTCACTACCTGCGATTGTGCAAACTCAGATTACTTGTATTTAATTTGATTTTGAGCCTTATCGGAATTTATTCTAACTAGCCTTAAAATTTAGCATTATTTTACCCGCTATAGTTACGTATGTGAAATGTGGCCGCTTACTTTGAAGGATGAACAACGGCTTAAGGTATTCGAAAATAAGGTGCTGCGTAAAATATTTGGTGCGAAGAGAGATGAGGCAACTGGGGATTTTAGAAGATTGCACAACGCCGAATTGCGGAACTTGTATCCTGTGAATACAGTTGATAGCATCGCGGAGACTCAAATGGGTGAGTAAAGTTTTGGGGATCGGTGAGGAACGGATTCCGAGAAAGTTGGTATTTGCTGATGCTACTGGTAGGCGTCCGAAAGATAGGCCGAAGCGTCGATGGAAGGTTTGCGTCAAGGCTGATCTCGGGGGCTTGGGCTTGAACGGTGAACATTGGACGAGCCTGTGTAGGCGGAATTTGGTGGAGTCGGCATCGAACCTTCGGGTTAGGTAACCCTATATATTATTATTATTATATGGTTACATAAGTGCATCAAAATCCTAATCGCAGGTTAAGTCTAAACACATTCATCCCTTCTGAATCTCACTGAGATACAAAATGTTATAATTCACTTCTAGAAATGATAGCTTTTACATTTTATATTAGTCTATTCGTTTATGTTTGGTAGGTCGGTTGTTTATTTGTAGTTGTTTACTTATTAACTGAAAGAGAAACACTTACGACATTTTTCCACCTTCTAAACATAAAGGAATGACACTCCAGAATGTGTAAAACTCTCATTGTTGGAAAAAGTGATTTATACCATTTTTCTATCTGAACACAGATATATATCTGTCATAGACCTTCATAGCTTATTATTGTCTTTTGAGGAATTCGTTCATTATCTGATGTGCAAAACTTCTACCTAAATGAAAAACGCTCCATTTGAATTCTTGGGTTTCAGGTCCAATCAGTGGCAGATCCAGCGAAATTTTAATTTTTTTTCTGGATGGAAAGAGCTGTCGCAAATTTAAGGGAGGTCGGTTTTTATTTAGGGGTTATGGGAAGGTTTAATGTACTTGTCAGTTAAAGCCAATCACCTTAGATGGGTGAGGTGGCTAATCGGACGAAGACGGCTCTGCGCGTTGTCTGGCGACCAGAATATGCCTTATTATTCCTATTGCCAATGGAATATTTTCGAGATGGAAATAGAACATTTACAACTTCGGTGCCAGGTGAATGGAAGGGAGGTGAAGGGGGCTTTTAACTATACCTCTGCCTCAACCTCTGGCCGAAATAGGCGAGGTGGAGATTAAATTATTTTATTGTAATATCTACATACCCACTCTGATTACAATAGGTCTTCACCTGGAAGAACGTGAAACTCTGTAGAAAAATGTAGCAAGCACTGATATTAAAATGTATTCAGTACATGTTCTAATAATGTAAATAAGCTTTTATCAATTGTGGTGAAAAGATGTGCAATCTTTCCCCGTAGATCTGCCACTGAAAGGGACAATGAATCTTCAATTAAAGAACAAGGACCAAGACTTTATCTGACATATATTTTTAATTCAAGTAATTTAAAATAATTTCACAAGATCTCGCCAACCCCCTAGATATCACCGGCGGACTACTTGGGAACCACTGCCCAAAAGGTATATAAATATCTATTTATTACTATTCAAATCTACCATTCAGGTCATATTAAATATTACATACCGAGTTTAACGAACAATAAATAATAATTTACTAAAAAATGTCCAAATCACCTAGAACGCCATTTGTTCCAGTTCCGTTTGTGTTCAGCTTACACCCTCCATGACAATACTTACCACCCGTGAATAGGATTGGCGAGTTGAACCATCATGCCGGTTTTCAAAGCAAGGTTTGCGCACTGCCTGATAGTGGGAAAGCGCCATCCGTCCGGGACTATAACATTCCCCATAAATACCACTGTTGCTATTGTTAGTTCACCCTCTATAATCCTCTCAGATGGCTTTCAGTTATAAACGAGGCAATTTACATCAACCATAACATATATTCTGAAAATACAATTTAAAAAATTAAGTTTCTTTTATGTTTTTTTTAGGAAGCTTCATTTAATATTTCACACTCAAAAAAGAACTTCTTAACTTCCTTTTCTTACACATTTATTTTTGCACTGTAGCCACTGCCCGACAGGTGGCCCTTAAAAATTGATGTCGTAAGGGGTTAAGGATGTAATATCGCTTGAGGCTTGAAAGAAATAATAGATTTAATAAGGGATCAAGGATTATGAATTTGACTGAAAAAAAGCTATAAGAAGGCTATCTAAATGTGAATTTTGTAGTTGAGTGAACAGTTGGATTGTCTGTCAAGCAAGTATGACCCAAATAATAACTGACAATACACCTGAAATTCTTTTTTTAAATAACTGAAATGTTTAACTTACGCTGCGAAGTAGACCTGCGTATGATGTTCTCTAGGAAGGTGTTCTGTGGGGCGACGAGGCCCCGTCTCCCGCCAGGCATGCTGAGGCCTCGGCCCGGGCAGCCCTCCCCTAGCGAGCATCTGCAACAATAACACTCCAATAAATAATTTATAATGGCTATCTCAATAATTCATTTTTTTTTATTATATAGATGTCAGTTATAGTTTAATATATCAATTATTAAATAAAAAATCAGGTGCGCGCAACAGCATGACTTTTACTTAACTCCTTTCTTTAAATCAATGTAAGATTTTTTTTTTGGAATAGGAAAAAAAATATTCTGGTACTAGGTCCCTTAAGTATAACATTTATACACAAATGAAATATATCATATGACTGGTCAATGACTTCTACTTAGTAACTTAGAAACTTAATTAATTATTATTTACAATGGTGAAATAAGGAGAAATATTATACTACAAAAATTAAAAAATGAAATTATAGGTGGAATAATCAGGAGTCAGTCTTTTCTAAATATTTTTGATTTTGCCGACGTTTCGTTTATGCTTGGACATGGCTCAGTAATGCCTTGATGATGGCTCCAAGCTTGAGCCGAAACGTCGGCAAAATTAAAAATATTTAGAAAAAGGCTGACTCCTGATTATTCCACCTATAATAGTTTCTACAGTCGACTATACATCCTCAATTCAATTAAACATAAAATAAATAAATAATCTTTTGAATTTTTCTTCTCCGAAAAAAGCACATGTTTAATAAAATGAGAAATAAATATCTAAAATTAAAATTTGGGCAATACACGTTTCTTTTCATTCATTCTATGTTAGATAAATAGCACTGAAATATTAAAATTGCTGACCGTCTATTAAGGATGAAAGAAAGAAAGTATTGGAAAAGTTGGGATTTGAATGAGGATAAAGAAGCAGTATGGCGGATACGGGTTGGTAGAGAATTCAAGAGAGTTTAAGAGCGGACAATAAAGGAACAATCAAGTTTTTTAGTTCTGTGAGTGATCCCTACTCACAGAACTAAAAATTTGATCGGTCAGGAAGACTGAGGATGTAGGAAGAATGTTGAGAGTTAATATTTTTGTAAAGGTATGTCCCAAGGAAATATTGTATCCGGCTGCTAGGATGGGGCCACTTTAACTCGCTGTATAGGTGGGTAATATCTTGAAGTGACGAACACAAATCTTTAAAAAAAATTCATAATTCGATATAGTATGTCTTTGAGCCCCGTTGTGACTATCACATAGTAATAGTCAAAGTAGAGGGAGATAAGTGAGGAGACAAGGAACTTCGAGTGGACAGTGGAAGATGACGGGAGCGATGAAAACATTTAAGGGTAATTATTATTCTACGGGAGATTTGGGCAATACGGGGTTTCCATGAAAGGCTTCGATCGAGGATTCTAGGTTTTTGTCTGAGGAACTGAAGGTGATTGGGTAATTATTTAGCATTAGACTAAGAACGTTGGCATTAGATATGATGAGGCAGTTGGAACCTATCACAATGGCTTGATTTTTCATAGGAATTAGTTTACGTATATTTAGATTTCCACTGGCGCTGTTTGTATCCAGGTCTTGGAATATCTGGAAATCATCAGCGTATAAATGGTGGGGGCAATGATGGATAAAATTGGGAAGGTCATTGTTATAGGAATAAAAAAGGGGAGGAGATATGTTTGAACCCTGGGCCACACCTGCCGAAAGAGCGAGGAAGGAGGAAGATAGCGGACGATTAGGAATAGTGACAGCTTGAGTCCTATCAGAGAAAAATTATTTAAACCTAAGAATATTTTAATAATCGTAATACTTTTCCTTACTATATATTTCATATATAGATGAGCAAAATAAAGAAAGGATAAAAAATAAAGAATAATAATGCAAATATAATAAATTGGTTTATGTTGATACTAATTTATGATTTTTGCGATTCCTATAATAACACATAGTGTTTGTCCCAACTCGAAATAATCGTCTCCTTTGGCACTATCAACGCCTTCTTGTTTTATGGACACAACCCGCATTACACTACACTTTGCTGAAGTAGTATAACCACCAATACTGAATGCGCTGTTCTATTTACGACTTGTAATCTGCCTAGTATTTTACATTTTATTTCCATAAATATTTAATAGTATTTTTAAAGAAAAACTGTTTAACAAGGAAATTGGCAAATACAACAGGATTTTTGACTCAAAGGAACGGATCTTCCCCTTTATTCCTTATATATAAATTAAAGATGCGCCAGTCTAGAGCACGTTGGTAACGTCACCATGATTACGAAATCGAAGCTTTTGCCCATCCAAAAATCGCATAACGCGCCTAAAGAAGTTTTCACTTCAAAAAAATTAATTCTAATTATCTTTTTTTTTTTTTTTTTTTTTTTTTTTTTTTTTTTTTTTTTTTTTTTTTTTTCTATCCTCCAACTTTATTTACAAAATAAATACAAAAAACATTGTGTGTATATACAGCAGCAATGGTATATACAGTCCATGGCTCAGGCCTCGTATTGCCCGTTGGCATTCTAAGGTTCCTTTCGCACTAGGCGCGGTATGCGCTTGAGGAGTGGGGTGGCTTTGTGCCTTTGTTGAAGTAAAATGGGGAGGAACCATTTTGCTGGTGGTTAAATGTATGCGGGTCAGACTGCAGAGTCCAGACCCCTTCCCAGGGCGACCACGTCGACCAGGGGGAGAGAGCCTTGCCACCTTCCAGGCGCAGGTGGTGGAACTACGTCCCTGAAGAGAGGGTTCGCACAAGCCTTTAACCCGTCAAAGAACTTGACGTGTCTCCTGCTGATGAACTCTGGCACCGAGGGAAGATGGAGTTCCTCGTGGATAGTGGCATTTCTCGCCCGCTGGAGTGTGGTTCCTCTGACTATCCTCCTTAGGACGGAGTTCTGATAACTCTGCAGCCTTTTGAGCGTGGTCTGATAGAGGTGGCGGAGCAGGGGCGCACCATGGAGTAGAGTCGGTCTGATAACGGCCTTGTAGATTTGCAACTTGAGTCGCAGTGAGAGCTGCGGCGAGATGAGTAGGTGGTAGAGTCTATGGGACTTCCTGCGGGCCAGCTTGATTTTTTCCCGTACATGGCTGGAGAATGTCAGGTGTCGGTCCAAGGTCACACCTAGGTAAAGAATTGAGTTGGAGAGAGGAAGTTTTACGCTGTCTATCTCAAACTCGGTGGGTAACTTCTTCTTCCCCTTCTGGAAGGACAAGATGATGGCGTCCGTTTTGGCTGGGTTGACCTTGATTCCGATATTCTTCAATTCCCCAACTATGACGTTGGCTGCTTTCTGAGCCTGGTCACGTGCCTTGGTGGCGCTCATGCTGGTGGAGTAAATGGCGATGTCGTCCGCATAGGCTGCTACTGTTGCTCCCGGATGCTTTAATGAGACCACCGGTGCCGTGAAAACGACAAATAGTAGTGGCCCCAGCACAGACCCTTGAGGTACCCCGCAGATGGTATCGTGTGGATTCGACAGGCTCCCGCCGACCCTTACAACGAAAGATCTTCGACTAAGATAGTTTCGGATCAATCGGCATAGGGAGGCAGGGAACTTGAACTCCTCCAGACGGCGGAGTAATAGAGTGTGAGACACACAGTCGAAGGCCTGTGTGCAGTCCAAGGAGATTAGTGCTGTGGCATCGTTGTTCTTCCTCATCCGCTCCATGGTATGGGCCTGCAACTTCGCCAGATGGTGTTCACAGGCTACCCCTCGTTGGAATCCTGTCTGTTCAGGTGGGATGATGTTCTCCTCCGTACAGTGGTTCATCAGATGGTGGTGAACTAGCCTTTCTAAGATCTTACTCATGTGCGAGAGAAGACTGATCGGGCGATAGTGTTCCGTTGAATCTCCACTCTTCCCCGGTTTGAGTAGCGGCACTACGATCGCTTCTTTCCAAGCCTTAGGAAAATACGATAACCGGATGCACGTGTTAAAAATGTTCAATAAGAAGGCTTTACCCCTCCTAGGGAGCATCTTCAACAGGACATAAGGAATATCGTCCTTCCCAGAGGACTTATTGCCCTTAGTACGTCGTAGCACCGACTCAAGCTGCTTGAAGGTGAAGTGGATGGGCTTCTCATTGGGGGACGGAGGTCTTCCTTCTGGAAGTCCAGGAGCAGCACTCACACGAGCCTCTTCCCTCGCTTCATAGTCTGTAGCCAGGAGTTCAGCCTGTTCAACCGGGGTCAACAGATCGCTCTCAGACGTCAGGTGCACAGTCCTCTTCTTGGCGACATGAGTCCTGATGAGTTTCCAGAATTGCTTCTGGTCGTCATGAGTCCTCCGGAGCTGTTCGTGCCAGAGGGCGGTCTTCCAGGCACGCATGAGGCTGGCTATCTGCCTGGTCATCGCATTGATGGCCGGTTTCAAGCCGTAATCACCCGTGCGGTAAAAGACGTTCCTCAGGTTGTTCCTTTGGGCTACCAAGGCGAGTATGTGCCTCGGAGGCTTTCTGAGAGCGATCGGCTGGGGGCTGAACCTAGGGATATTATAATTCGCTGACTTCTGTATGGTAGTGGTGATGACGGCCACAGCGCCATCCACCTCGGCTTCATATCTCAGAGGCTGTATCTTGGGTAGTGTATTATCGACACTAGCCTTATAGCCCTTCCAGTCGGCCTTGTGAAAGTGGTACTTGCTCGCCGGGGGTGTGGGGGGCGTTCCCTCAAAGGTGTAAAGCACAGGCCGATGGTCAGACGGTCCGTACGGGAGTGCAAGGCACCCCGTGACGGTGTGCTGATCCCTGGTCAGGAGAAGGTCTAGTGTGGATGTCCAGCAAGGTCGGGCCGCATGCCTGAAGGTGTGCACCCCCGGGTGTAAGACCGCCATCCTGGTCTTGGAGATGTAAGTACCCATCATGTTATTACTGTTACACAGCCAGGCAGTATGTCGAGCGTTGAAGTCCCCAAGAACAACAAATCGACTTCTACCCTGGGCGTGTTGCAGCAGTAGCTTCATAGATGTTGCTATAGCCTTGGGTCTCCTATAGACACAGCAGAAAGTGTACCGATGTTTCAGGTGAACATCGACTGTGACTATGTGAGTACCCTTGGAAGAAGCAACCGGGTTGGGTATTAACCGTGAAGGAACATCTCTTCTGACCAAGATGACGACACTCTCATCAGTCCCTGGATTGCACATCTCCCGGTACGCGATGTAACCCTGGATATACAGCCACTCAGATGCTGGAAGAATGGTGTCCGTCAGCGCCACTACCGATGGCCGATGCTGCTGTAGGAGGAGTTCAACTTCAGCCTGCTTCTGACGTAGACCTCGGATATTGTAGTTGATGACGAGATGTTCAGTCATAATGTTTACTTATCACCTTCATCATCATCTCCATTATCCTGTTTATCGACGTCATCAGCTGGGTGATCTGGGAGCTGAGTTTTGCATTAGCCGCTAATACATCGGCTAATGTACCACTCTGGCCCGGTGATGGGGATAGAGGGGTACCTGTCATTGGTCCGTCTCCAGTAGGTTGTGGTGGTAGGGGTAGGTCCTGGTGCTGGTACTGCTGCTGCTGTGCCGGCGCTGTGGTTCCTCCCAGATGTCCAGAGTGAGGTAGGTCCGGCTGGGCTAGTCTGCTAGGCTGTCTTGAAGAAGCAGCAGCTCTTGTAGTGGCTTCGTTTCTTCTTTTCTTCATTAGCTCCAGTCTACGTGGGCAGTCCTTTGAAGAGGCAGGGTGGCTTCCTCCACAGTTGGCGCATTTCGCCGCGGTCGGGCGAGGGCAGTTTTGGTTGGCGTGAGTTCCCCCACACCACGGGCAGGCGGCTATGCGGCCACAATACTTCATAATGTGCCCAAACTGCTGACAGTTCCTGCACTGGGCAGGGGCCCCATCTTCTTTAAAGGGGTAAACCCTTATTATTACCCTCCCGATGCTGCGGAGGGCTCTTATGTCTTCAATCTTGACTGAAGGGTCGGTAATGACTTGTACTCCTTCAATCTCATAAGCCACTCCAGCTTCGTTTCTCCGGGTTAGCCTCCTGGCTAACCTGAAACCAATCAATCTGTTCTTCAGCTCCTCTGTTATTTCTTCTATGGGATGGTCGAGGTCAAACCCTTGAATGACAAATTTTTTTGATCTTTTGGTTCCACGAGGGGCGTAGGAGTGGAACAGCACTTTTTCATTGTGCCGTAGCAACTTCACAGCTATGTCGTGATCTAGATCATTTGTCAGATATAATCTCGTCTCCTTGGGGGAAGAGTTCGTCTTAAATTCTTGTATGCCTATCTGGAATAATTCTTCCTTCAAGGACGTAAAAGATATGGGTGGCGAAATGATGATGGGGGGAGGGAGCTTTTTCTTTGGTGTGATTACCTCAAACCTATTTGATGTTGACACCGGTGGCGGCACAGGGACCGGGCGGGGTTTTAGAGCATTCCTTTTCGTCACTTGTATAAAACCTTCGCTATCGGTGAGGGTTCTTTTTTCACCCCTGGCTTCGGTCGGGGCAACGTCCATATCGCTAGGGCCAGCTGGTCCTGCAGCCATATCTTCTGTTGCCAGTTACCTCGTAAAGCCTTGTCAGCGCGACGCTACCTTGGCTGATGGGGTTGGGTCCACGGGATAAGTGTGGACCCCAACAGCGTACAGGTGCTAAGCTAAACAAGGAGAGAAGTATTCGGAGCAAAGGAGGAGTCTTCGGCTTCAGACAGGGATCTTCAAGCTGCTGTTCGACCGTGCTACTTACTGCTAAGCGATGAGGTTCCGTGGTTGAAACCACGCCAAAAAACTATAATTAGCAGTTAAGCCTTTTTACTTCACGAGTAGAAAGATCAATGAAAATATGAAATATGTTGTTCTGGTCGTTGCTGAATTAGAAGTGATCTCCAAATTCTAATTATCTGTCAGTTTCTATAGCTCTTATTACAACGATGTTGTATCAATACGACGGGTTGTTGAAGATCTCTGGAAAATAACCGAAACGATGTCCTCATCGAAAAAAAATTGGTGAAGAAGACTTCTTACGATATATATAACGCGTACTACCAAAGAGCTGGTTCGAATGGTGTTCTTTAAAGTGCAGTGGGGGTATTTTTACCTATACAATCACTACATTATTAACTAATACTATTTACATATTCTCTCGTTTCATTTGAATGACTCAAGTTTTTTTTTTTGTTTTTTTTTCTCTTTATATCTATATTCACGCCTGTCAGAATGTATCTGACAATCAGAAAATGTGCTGTACAAATTGAGATGAGGCATGGTAGGCATGAAGAAGGAAAATGCCCAGCAGCATCCCTTCCATGGCTTTATTTTATCAGAGGAGGTATCTCATCCAGCTTCTCTTTAGCCTTCTTCTGACTGGCATTTCGGCTATTGACATGTCGTTAATCAGTCTATTGTCGTGTCCGTTAAGTTTACTGTGAAAACTAGTATAGAGTGTTCGTATATGTTGGTCAACTGTTGGTTGTTGTAAGTCCGTATGTAGGATTCTGTTTACGTACCAAGGAGCTGTCGTTATTAGTCTTAAAATTTTGGATTGAAATTATTGCAGTTTTTGTATGTGAGTCTTTTTTGCTGAACAAAAATTCTGTGAAGCATAAGTCCATATTGGCTCAAGTTTTAATTTTAAATTCCTAATATTATGCCTAGTTATGCCATAAATACTGTTATAAAAGTTGCACTTTGTTTACATCCTTGAGTATTATCAAAGTAATCTTTACCTTTATCAGGTTATTTTGTTTAAATGTCAGGGTAAAAATCCTAATTACTTTCAGTTAAAATCGCTCGGTTAACTTGAAGTTGAATGATAATGCTTTGTATCGAGAATACTGGGAAGAATAGAAATAATTTAGAATCGTTTCAAATGGAGCATTTTCTGGACTACAAGCAAAAACGTTTCTTAGTAGGGCTGTACAAAAAGTAGACCCGTCCACTCGTACAGCAGGGATAGCGGAGTACCTAGGAGTCTGAGCTCGGACGGCAAGAGAAGCGGAAGTCAAGCCGCGGACGGACGAGGTCGGGGGGGTCAAGCCAGGAAAGAAATTTGCCGTCATGTCCAAAGGTACAAAGGTACATGTAATATTATACATAGGTATATGTAATATTATGTAGTAAATCGGAACCTCAGTATTCTCGATAATAACAATGCCTTACTGTACCAAGTTTTTATGTATAATAATATGTGTAATAATATATACTCTTTTATAAATAAATGTATATTTCAAGTTAATCACTTTATTCACCTTTTATGCCACCTGATCCCAATAATAAATTGATTAACATGATACTTTTGGAAAAGAAATCAAATAGTTTTACATAATAATAACCTAAAATTTACATATTTATTAATACAGTTTCGGAGTCACCGCTGCCTTAGAAAAGTAGCCACTGAAACATAGTAATAAAGAAAAGCGAATAGCTGTGATCGCCCAACACAAAGTTGGAAAATGTAATTCAGAGATTTTCAACACATTGAAACCTATGTGTATCAGTCGTATGTTCGTGAACCTCACTATTAATAGATATAATGAGAACCCGTCTTTATGAGACAGGCTATTTATCTTTCTCAGGAAATGCAGTGAGAGCATTCAAAAGATATCCCATTCGAAAACAACAAATTCTGTATCGGGAAATGGGAATCTCTGTCTTGCATAATGAAAAGTAATCTTAGGATTGCCGTATTTCAAATAATGACAGGAAAAAGGCAAAATAAAATAGTGTATTTCAGACTCAAACAGTTTTATGATAATCCTTTTTACTTTCACTTACCTATATATGAAATATATAGTAAATGAATGTATTGCGATCGTGAATACTTTCGAATTCTAATTTTCAAAGAAAATACACGTTTTAGGGTAGCCTGGTTCCAAATGACCAAGCCTTGCAAAAAGGTGTGTGTGTGTGTGTGTGTGTGGTAACTCGCGAGTAAACGAAAAGTCCTATGAAACTGAAATTTCATATTTAAAACAACTATACGCCCAAGATGTTACAAAAACTGTTTCATAAAAATCAGCTATAGAGGAGAGCCGCTTTATACCATGCATTTTGTACCTTTTTTCGATTTTCTCAAAAACGGCTCTGAGATTTTGATTAAACTCGCTATGTCGATGTAATATTGCCTTTAACTGATAATGGTCTTTAACATCATGTAGGTTTCATTCTAATTGAAATAGTCTGGCAGGGCTTAAATGCTGATATTTAAAAATTTCTTCCTGTAAAGTTTTTTTTTTTTTTTTTTTTTTTAGAAACAATTCTTTACTGAGCAATATTACAATCTGTCCAATTTAGGACATTTTTAATAGGGATAAAGTACAACATTCATACTACATTCACACGATATATACAAAACAATAAATTTATATAATAATAATACAATATAAATATATACAAAACAAAATCAATAAAGATATATACTAAAGTCACTCATACCTATATACAATTCACAAGCATACAGCACGTGAGTGGAGAATCCAGCCAATGCTAGAACTCCAATATACATTTTACAAGAGGTCTCGAGGCCACTGCCGTTTCAACCTTCTAGGAGGATGGTAAGGATGTGTGGAGCTGGATAAGGATTGAGCTAGGGGATTATGGTAATGGATAAGATTCTGATGGAATTTAGAGAATTTTAATGGTATAAGGTCTAAAATAAATGGAATATTTAGGTCGCGGTGTAAGGTATGGTTGGATACATAATAAGGAGCATTAACTATTGTTCGGAGGACTTTTGATTGGAAGGATTGAATGCGTTTGATGTTAGAAAATTTCGCTGTCCCCCACAGTTCAAGTCCGTAGGTCCAGATAGGTTTCAGTACTGTCTTGTATATTAGCAGTTTGTTCTCGATAGATAATTTAGAATTTCTGTTCAGTAGTCTGTATAATTGTCCAAATCGTCGATTAAGTTCTGGTCGTTTAAGTCTAGTATGCGGGTTCCAAGTTAGTCTTTTGTCCAGAAGGAAGCCAAGATACCGGACTGTGTCGGAGAAAGGAAGCGGAACGGAGTTAAAGAGAACTGGAGGGCAGGATTGTCTTCGAAGGGTAAAGGTGACATGTTTGCATTTGGATTGATTGACTTTGATTCTCCTAGTGTTACACCAGTCTTCAATTTGAGAAAGGTGCGTTTGGAGGCCTATAGATGCAATTTCGGGATCTAAGTGAGAGGATAGGATAGCTGTGTCATCAGCGTACGTTGCTAGGAAGGTATTAGGGCAAACAGGAATATCAGCCGTGTATATATTGTAGAGGATAGGACCAAGACACTGCCCTGAGGAACACCGGATTCGACTGGATAATAATTAGAATATTCTGCATCACAAAGAACTCGGAAGGAGCGGTTTGATAGATAGGATCGGAGGACTAGGTATAAGAATTTCCTGTAAAGTACCTTTACCTTTTTTGGTTCTATAAAAATAACCATATAATGTCATTGCCATTGATAAAAAAAACAGGTATATATGTAATTCAATATTCAATTAAAGGAAAAAACTGAAAAAATATTTTTTTAATAGAATTTTTGTTTTTGAACATAAGAACAGTAAGTAATATATATGTATAATATACCGTTGGAAAGCTAAAGGTTTTAGAAAAAAAATATCATGTCATACACAAACTTGTAAAAGTTAAAAAAGAGTGATGAAAAGCCGATAAAACTACCTGATTATTTTACATAATAATAATTTTTTTTTTTTTAAATAAAACACACGTTTCTATAGAAATTCAATTTAATTAATTCTCTAAAGATTTCACTTATTTTTATCGCTAACTGTAATCGATTTTAAAAACGAACGAAAGTGAAATTCGTGGGTTGCCCGCACCAGATTTTTAATTTTCATACGTTGGAAATGAAACAATTTTAACCTGAACTATTGTACATAATTTTTTGTTTTACTTTTAATTATACTGGACATGAGCTCTAAAGAATTATAAAAAAAGTTTCTTTACCGGAATTATCAGAACTAGTAATAGTTTACTCTCATCCGTAGAGATGGAAGTGTAGATAAAATTTTACACCATCATTTTTTTTTATGAGTTATACGGCGAGAGCCACTGGGTATGGCGATATTACCTTTTCAAGTATTTATAAAACTATAAAAGTATCTTATACTTCCATAAAAACATCAAAAATATGTATGCTATGAGTCAGATCTCTCAAATTATCAATTTTACCAGAGGGAGAAACTATTTCAATATGTCGTTCTCATGGCTCTACCCTTAACTGTACCATGAACCATCCTTTAAGGCTTCAATGAACTTTAATCTATTCCGATTCTGTATCCTGCTATTTTATAAAAATTGAATGCAAAATTATATATATATATATAATGGATAATATATATATACACATACATGTATATGTGTGTACTCCTTCGGAGGGGACGTCAAAAGGTGGGTGTCAGGCACTCGCTAAAGACCCATATCCTAATTAAACCTGGATAGGCAAAATATAGGACTCACATTAAAATCGTCCAATCTGCCACAGTATCATAAAGTGACGTTAAATGAATAAAAAAAAATCTGGTGCGGGCAACACACGACTTTCACTTACCTCCATTTTTAAAATAAATGAAAGAATTTTCAAATACAGTTAGAGATAAAAATGAGTGAAACTATTAAAGAATTAATTAAATTGAATTTCTATAGAAACATTTGTTTTATTATAAAATCGATGATATTATCTAAAATAATCATTTAGTTTTATTGGCTTTTTATCACTCTCTATTAACTTTTAAAAGCTTGTGTATGAGATAATATTTTTTTCTAAAATCTTTAGCTTTCCAACGGTATATCATACGTAAATTACTGTTCTTATGTTCAAAAACGAAAAATTGCATTAACAAAATATTTTTCTGTTTCCTCCTTTAGTTGGGTATCGAATTTATTCAATTTATATATTTACTGGTTTTTTATCAATGGTAACAAGATAATATAGTTAATTTTATAGAATCAACAAAATTAAAGGTACTTTAGGGGAAGAAAATTTAAAAAATCGGCATTTAAGCCCTGTCAGACCATTTTAATCAGAATGAAACCTACATGGTAATAAAGCCCATCATATTTTACAACGATATAGCGAGTTTAATCAAAATCGTCGGAACCGTTTTCGAGAAAATCGAAAAAAGGTGTAAAATGCATGGTGTAATAAAGTGGCTCTTCTTGTAAGCTCATTTTGATGAAAAAGGTTTTGTAACGTCTCGGGTGTAGATTTGTCTTAAATATGAAATTTCAGTTTCATAGGACTTACCGTTTCCACCCGGGAGTTACCACACACACACACACACAGACCTTTTTGCGGTACTTGGTTATTTCGACACAGGGGACCCTAAAATGTGTATTTCTGTTGAAAACTGGAATTCGAAAATTTTCGCGATCGCAATACTTATCCTTACTATATATAGTAAGTAAAAGTAAAAACAAACTATAGTTAGGATATGAATCAATTAAGTAGTTTATTTTCTGCCAACGTTTCGACCCCCATTGTGGGTCATCATCATGGGCGTAATCTAGGCTAATTGAAACTGATATAGTAAGGGTAAGTAATTCGATCGGGAAACATTTTGAATTTCAGTTTTCATCGAAATACACGTTTTAGGATCCAAATAACCTAGTCACCCGAAAATTTGTGTGTGTGTGCTTGAGTGGCACGAAAACGAAAAGTAGTTCGAAACCGAAATTTCATGTTTAATACAACTATACGCCCGAGATGTTTAACCGACTTTTATACCAAAATCTTGTGGTGTAAAATTTCTTAAAGAACCACTTTATACAAAGTGTACCTTTTTACGATTTTCTGAAAAGACAGCTCTAACGCTTTTCATCAAACTCGCTATATCGACGTAAAATTTAATGGGCTTTAATATCATGTAGGTTTAGGGCTTTCATTGTGATTGAAATATTATGAAAGAGCTTTTAAAATGCCGATATTTTAAAATATCTTAAGTACCTTCAATTTTGTAGATTCAAAATACGTAAATTTTGTAGTTAAAAAAAAATTAACCATATCATGTTATTAATTTTGATGTGGTTTCTCTTCGATTCCTTATAATCCTCAAAGGCGTCTTAAAAGAAGATGGCCCCGATACCATCTGACTTAAATTACCTACAAGAGTGCTGCTAATTGGCGGTCTCTCTCATTTTTATTTTCATATATTTTATCCTAAAGCTTATTTACTTTTTGTATACCCGTAATCTAATTAGGGATTGCAATCCGGCCGGATCCGGTCCCAAATTTCATCAATCCGGACGGATCCGGATGGCTCGACAAAATCAGGTTTATTTTCACTTTTCAGTCCAAGATAATCTGTTAGTGGGTTGTTCGAGTATAATTGTAGTCATAATAGGATGTTTATAAAATAAAAGATATGTTAGGACTAGATATGGAGCAAAAAATTAAAGTTTAGTAGTTTAGGTAACTGGTAAAATTTTAATGGCTATTAAAACAGTCGGCTATTGATTACTATTTGCTGAAAATTAAGACTATTTGTTTTCTAACACCCATATTTTCCAAAATCCAAATTGATTTTTGATAATATATACTAAAGTTATTAGTGCTTACGTACTACTTATGTATTGTATGTATTGTTAGTCGAATTATTTAAAGATTTATACTTATAATACAAAATCATTATTGTAATAATTATGCCATTGTAATAATCATTAAAATATGATGGCGTCTATCATAAATATAAGACTAATTTGTGATTGTTAGCATTATCAAATAATTTAAAATTATTGTTATTACAATTCCCATCTCAGTTAATTACGCAAGGATAATTATATAAGATTTTATAAAGTAACCTAATAAATTAATTGAGCTACCTGAGAAAGTGAAGTAGCTCAGTCTTCCTAGATTTCAATAGATTTGTAAACAGTGTTTCATATAATTCAGTACCTTAACACTTGAGTGAGTTAGTATTTGAGTGAGCAATTACTCTACAAAAAATATTAGAGTTGTTTCAGAAGTTCCTCTACAGCCAACATATAGGATGCTATAGCTCGCGTATATCCAAGAGAATAATATCTGTTTACTTACATTTAGGTGAAGCACCAACAACACAAAAACACGAATGATGCTTAACTGAACGGAGGACGTGATGTAATTTGGCGTCTAACGACACCACCACACATGTACGCCAAATGTAACGTATTTAGAGTACATTTCTTTTTATTAAACTGCACTATTTTGGGCCAAAAATTTCTATAATCGGATTCGACTACCGGATCCGGTATATCATTGCCGGAACGGTTAACGTAGGATGATGCCAGATTACCGGATTCGGTTTTCCGGAATGCAATCCCTTAATCTAATACAGTTGTAAATTATATTAAATAATTCAATAACAAAAAATAAAATACCATAATTATAATTTCCTATAATTCTTAACTCGCCTATAATTAGCTCCACTGATTGTCAGTATTTGTTCCTGACAGGTGATAATAAAGGGTTGGAATTAAAAAAGTGATTATAAAAGAAGATGTTTCTTGCGTAATAAAAGGCCGAAAAATTAGGGGAAGAAACAATTCTCTATTGTTCTTTATCGCCCTTTTCTTGTCCAACATTCTTTTCAAATAATAACTTTCCATTACTCTCCCTTTTTCCAGTTCTCTCAAAAAAATATTGTGACATTCATTTTAATGCATCCTTTTATTGTGACCGTAGATTGTCCAACTGAACTTCGGTAAGATCGTTTATCAAGCTAATAATCCTGAAAAGCCATTCATGATTTCAAAATCGAATGAGTGTTAACACAGAGTGTATTTAAATCAAGTATAATAACAATTAATCTTCTTCAATTATTATTTTTCTAATTGAGTGTTATAAATGACCTGGGATATACTCTTCTGTCGGAACTTAAGTATTAAGCAGTAATTATTTATGATGCCAAGTAATGCAATCAGAAAAACATTATTTTATCGATTATGAGATAATAATATGAAAAAGAACAATATATTATATGTTATTCTAAATTACACTTATAAATCGAATATTATTATATTAAACTGTGATACACTTGTTAATTCAGATAAATAATCCTAGTGCATTAATTAAACGATGAATGAAAAAGTAAATGTGATTATTTGCATTTTACGGTTTTAAATGTTTTTAACTTGTAGCTGGGTGCCTAGCATAACAGCCCTTATGCCAAAATTACGGGTTCAAACCCGCTGGTGGTCCTAGGATTTTTTAATGGGAGTAAAAAATCCTTAGTTATGCCGTCCTTCAGAGAGGACGTTAAAAGGTGGTCCCGAGCATGTGCGATGTCAGGTACTCGTTATAGATCCCTATCCTAATAAAACCTGGATAGGCAAAATTTAGGACTCCCACTGTAGCATCGTTCGATTATCCACAGCAATATAAAGTGAGATTAAATAAATAAACAAACTAACAAACACATTTTTCTAACGTAGGTAATGTAACTCTTCTCTTGTCTCTCTCTCTTTATAAAATTTTTTTTTTTTAAACATAATTTATTGAAATTTACAACTGTACTAAAAAAAATACATCAAGTAAATATGGATATTAGAAAAATGACATGGAAGAGACTTGTAGAAGAACTACCCAATGGTAGCACTCCAGTAACTATTTTAAACTAGAAGGTCTCGGGGCCATCTCCTTTTCAGACGCCTCGGAGGATTGTCGGGAATTGAAGAAGAAGAAAGGATTGAAACTAGAGGATTAGGGTGGGAATGGAGTTTGTCATGAAAGGAATGTTATCTAGATCGGGCCAAATCAGCAACATACGGAATATTAAGGTCTTTGTGGATCAGTTTATTAGTTACAAAATAAGGAGCATTGAGGATTTTACGCAGGATTTTGGATTGTAGGGATTGGATACGGGAAGAATTTGATGGTTTAGTAGAGCCCCAAAGCTCTACTCCGTAAGTCCATATAGGCCGTATGATAGTCATGTAGATGAGCCTTTTGTAGTTAAGTGGAAGATTGGAACGTTTGTCTAGTAAGTGTTGAAGTAGTCGAAAACGTCGTGCAGTTTCTTGTCGTTTCAGTCTTGTATGAGGGTTCCATGTAAGGCGTTTGTCAAGGTGTAGTCCTAGATATCGGATCTGTTCAACCGGGACAAGAGGAGTATTATTGAAGGAGACAGTAGGGCAGGATGTCATTGGTTTACGACGAAGGGTAAAGGTAATTTGGCTGGATTTGTTGGCATTTATTTTAATTCTCCAGTTCTGACACCATACTTCAAGGTCTCTGATGTGGGATTGGAGAGTTTGAGAGGCAATAGTTGGATCAGCATTGACTGATAACACACATGTGTCATCAGCATAGGTAGAAAGGAAAGTGTTAGGATGGGATGGGATATCAGCTGTATAAACTGTGTAAAGGATGGGTCCTAGGATACTGCCTTGAGGAACACCAGCAAACTGACTAAAAATGGATGAATAGGAATTATTATGATTTACTTTGAAGGATCTGCCAGTGAGGTAGGACTGGATGATAAGGAAGTATGTAGGAGGGAGGAATTTGCGGAGCTTGTAAAGCAATCCTGGGTGCCAGACTCGGTCAAAGGCCTGTTCCACATCGAGGAAGGCTCCCGTGCAATACAAGCCGCGCTCCAATGTAGACGAGACAACGTCCACCACACGATGACATTGCTGGATAGTGGAGTGGGACGTTCTGAATCCAAACTGGTGATCAGGAATAATGGTATTAGTATCTAGGATGGGATATAGACGTTTCAGTATAAGCTTCTCTAAGATTTTGCCCATGATTGGTAAAAGTGAGATAGGACGGTAAGAATATGGATTTTCTGGCGGTTTCTGAGGTTTGGGTATCATTTTGACAATGGATAATTTCCAGGAAGTAGGAAAGTACGTGGAGCGGAGTACGGAATTATATATGTAAGTGAGATAGAGGATAGCTTTTCGAGGAAGTAGTTTTAAAATATGGGAAGTTATAAGATCATGCCCAGGAGCTTTGCGGGATGGTAAACTTTGAATAATGCTAGATATTTCTGACGGATGGAAGGCTTTGGGAGGAAGGACCAATTGGAGTGGGATATCTAGCTCATCTTCTATAAACTTAATGTGACCGGGATTATGGATATCTGGATGTGGATTAAAGGTTCGGAATAGGTGCTGACCGAATATCTGGGCCTTCTCTTCATCAGATCTTGTCCAGATACGGGAATCAGTTAGGAGTGGATGATTACAGTCTTTGAACTTCAGTAGCTTTTTTGTCGTCATCCATAATGATCTGTCTGTAATAGTAAGTTTTTCAGTGAAGTTGAGTAAGTTTTGAATTTTTCGGATTTCTGATTTTAGTCTGTTAGTCAGTTTATTATAATAAGTTTTGTCTGACGAATATCTAGTCCTATGCCACTTCGATCTTGCCCTGCGTTTTTCCCTTAGCAAGATTCGAATGTGCTGTGGCAGGGTAGTCTCCTGTGAGTTAGTATTATTAATTGTTGTAGTATTGTCGAGTATGCTACTACTAATTGAGTCAGCAAGTTGTTTAACGGCTTTATCAATATCGTGTTTAGTCTTAAGTGGGATTTTTAAGTCCAGTTTGTCATCTAAGTCACTTCTAAATTCGTCCCAGTCCACTCGTCCTGTAATCAGAGTGGGAATGGTAGGTCTAGGAACAAGGCTCGAGTGCAAGGCAAGAAGAACTGGGCTATGATCAGATGACAGGTCATTTAGGGTTTTGATTGTGGATTGGGAGGAAGATATCTGAGAGGAAACGAATATATCAAGGATATCAGGACGTTTTTTGAGGGAAGTTGGCCAATATGTTGGGCTCATAGGAGAAAGGATAGTATAGCAATTGGAGGTAGAGATGCGAGAAAGGACATTACCACGGGAGTTGGATGTCCGGCAACCCCATCGTTGGTGCTTAGCGTTATAGTCTCCTCCAGCAATAAAGCGCGGTCCTAATGATCGGAAGAGGGATTCAAGTTGGTTATAAGAAAGAGAGTTACCAGGAGGACAGTATACAGCTGAGAGTGTAAGATGGAAAGGACGAGTTGAAATGGCTACCGAGGTTGATTGTATGGCATCAGTTGGAGTAGAGGGAATAAGGGAATGAGGTAAGGACTTATGGATAAGGATGCATGACCCAGCATGGGAAGTGTTGTCGGGATGGTCAGATCTATAAGTGATGTAGTCACGTATGTGAAAATGTGATCGTTGTGTGAAGTGAGTTTCAGTGAGTAGTGCTATGTCAATGTGGTTGTCGTGAAGAAATAAGTCCAGTTCGTCACGATGGTTATGCAAGCCATTAGCATTCCACAAGACTATCGCTAGCGGCTTTACACTCATCGTGGGAAATTAAAAGGGATTTGGGAAAGGACTCTAGTGAGAAGGGTAATTAGCGGTTGGATGGTATCTCTAAGATCTGAGAGAAAGGACTGGAGAATGGAGAATGTGTTAAAAGGATCATGGTTGGGAAACGGATGAGGAGGATAAGAGACCTGGGATGGATAGTTGATTGGTTCAGGATTGTTGGCTTGGGGCTGAACTCGCCGTGGGGTACGAAGCTGTTCAGTCCGCTGAGATACTGGAGGTTGGGGTTTTGGCTGAGTTGGTTGATCATAAGGGCGTTCAGGGATTTTATTGAGATTCTCAGGAGGAAGTTTCACCCGCAAGGGTAGATTATGGAGAGTGATCGGTTGACGGGAAGATTGTGGTTTAGGACGGGAGGACGGAGGCTTGAATTGAGAGTTCGGAGGCGCCTGACTAGTAGTAGGTTGCTTCTTGATAGTTGTGACCTCGGGGAGAGATTCCCTTGTTTCCTCAGTAGAAACTCTGGCTGCTGATGTGGTCGGCTGCTGCGGAGTGATGAAATTGGTAGGTTGCTGAATTGAAGGAAAATCAGACAAATTATTCAACTCTGGCACTTGAGTACGAATATTCTGATCATCTCTTTTTACAGGTATGTTTTGAGATCTCTGGCGAAGTAGGCTTTTGTAAACGATGCAGCCCCTATAGCTCGCCGGGTGGCATTCCCCTCAAAGAGCACACTTTGTTGGCTCAGTCCGAGATTTCGGGCATGTGTCAGAGGCGTGTGGTCCGGTGGTAACAATAAGATTTTGTGTGTCCAAAGGTCTGGCATTTGGTGCACTGGACTATAGTAGTTCTTTGCCTAGGCTCCTCAAAACGGACAGATGAGTACACCAGCCTTCTCACCTGAAATATTTCCGAATTATTACTCGCTGGTTCAAGATCTACAAAAAACAAAGGCAATGGGTATTTTTCTCTGGGGGTGTGTCACTGAAGAAATGTTTCTTGCGTGATGCCCAATTTCTTCTAGACCTCTTTTGATTGCTTCGGTAGGAGTAGATGAATGAAGTCCGTGTAAAACCACTCGATAGGATTTTTCTTGTCTCAACTGATAACAGTGGAAATCATAATTTTTTGTGCTCAAATAACTCACGAGTTTTTTGTAGTTCTCTTTGGTGGTTGTATTAATTTTTATATCATTTAGTCGGGAAAAACATTGAAAGTTCGGTTGTCCGATTAGATCGGCTTTTTCATCACCAAACGACATAAAATTATTAATATTAGAAACAAATACTGGAGGTGGCTCGGGATCAGAAAATCCTTGAGGCTGGTTTGCATTGGTGACTGAGGCGGAATTATTAGTAAGAGCAGACGGTGCGGAAGCAAATGGTGAAGCGGATGACGTGGACGGCGCCGGAGACTCAAGTTGGTTGGCTGCAGTGGTGCTGCGAGTTTTTGGTGGAGAAGGAAGTGATTTTGACGGTTGTTTGGACTTGGCCGATTTATTTTTTTTTTTGTTTGGCGAATTACCGCCGGACCCAGTGTTGTTCCTCTGGCGTCGAGTTAAATACTGGGAATCTGATTCACTAATCTCAGAGAAAGGCGTTTCTTCCCCTGATTCATCATAAGATAGAGTCTTATCTAAATCCATGATGAATACGACTGTATGGATGAATACAATAGAGAAAATATATGTATATATATGTTTAAAGTCCTCTTATATTATATAGTGAGCTAAAAAAATAAAATGATTATAAAAAAAAAAAAAAAAAAAAAAAAAAAGTTATATAGACTTATATAAATTACTAATAATAGAAAATTAACGTAAAGATCTTAAAACTAAACTATTTACAATGTATACATACACATAGAAAATATAAAACAAAACGAACATTCTGATATCGTAAAATAAAAATAATGTTTTAGAAAAAGAGAAAAAAAAACACACAAAAAAAAAAAAATTCTTAGAGGAAGAAGAATTTAAGTTTATAAAGAGGTCTCGGTTACGAAGTCGGAAATGTCAACACTACCGACCGAGACCTTGTAAACAAGGAAGAGGATTAGTAAGTCCTAGCCTAGGCCTTATCTCCAGCCTAGGACGGCCACCAGTCTATTACTGTCTATCGAACTAATTGCCACTCACCTCGTGATATGTGTTCGTTAATGTGTTTATCAGTGCAACCACTCACGATTTACAAAGTTTGAAGCATTTTCAAGCAGTATCACATTGATGAGAAGGAAACTAAGACAGAGCAACACGTAAGTAGAACTGAGCCAGCGGCCATTTTTTTATAAAAAATGAATTTGCAAATCTTGGTTCTCGCAAACTCCTTCCAAAACAAGCGACCGATTCTGATATGGTTTTCTCTATTGTTTGGGGCATTATTTCCTGAAGGTTAATACGTACAATACATGGAAGTTAAGCTTTTCTTCAGATGGTAAAATTACGTTTTCTCTTATCATGTCATAAAAAATTATTTCTGATGTATGCATAGTAATATAGACGTATAACGTTGGAAAGCTCGAGATTTTAGAAAAGTTAACATGCAATAAAATATTGTTATAAGCCCATAAACATATGTTATTTGTAATTTCTTTCTCTGTGTTGATGGTAAGAGTAAGAATGACTCACACATATCTTCGGCATTGGTCAATCAGTTATCCTTAACTATGCAATCCTTAACTATGCAAAACGAAGAATCCTTTTATTGCTAGATCTTTATTTTATTCTGTAAATTTAAAATATTACACCACTAGAAGTAGGCATTCTCAAAATTAGCTTTTTAACTTATTTTAACGTAACCCATTTCCAACATTAATTTCAGTCAATTAATCCCATTTCTGAGTGAAACTTTTTACTGAAAAAAGAAATGTGTTTTTAGGTTTCCTAAATAAGTTTTTATATTTTCTTCAAACAAAATGTTTTTTAGCTGTTTAAAATTTTTGAAAATCCAATAACAATCGAACGTGTTTCAATGGGAACCTGCTCAACAAAAATGAATACGAAGTACAATATTCTAGTTTAAACTCCAACAAAAATATTACTCGAAAATCGCGTGTTTCCATGTTCATATTTGGAGGTATACTAAAAAGTGGGTAATTGATTGGGAAGCTGATGTTTATAATACAAAGGTAGAGGATTAGTAACTGTTTACTTTAAATATGTAAACATTCGGAAGAAAACAACAGAAACCTGCAAAATCCTTTATGTATTTCAGAAACTATAAAAACGGACATTTCATGTGAAACAACCCAATACTATGACTAGAACAGTTTGTGGAATGGTACTTTCATTTATAAATATAGATTATAATTACTCTTCTTTTCAATTTTATAAAATAAATATAACATATTTGCCCTATGTTTATCTTGGATATTTATTGAGTGGATTGCATCCTTCCCAAGATGAGCCACATCTCCCGCGATGATGGATCGATCTTGAAAGTGATCCGACAACTCATCCGTCATCAATGGGAATCCTCTATTCCTTTGGCTAATCCCGAGCGTATATAAGTAAACGTCAGGGATATACTTTCAGCCAACAATTCGTCATCTGATTGGCTGATGGCAGCTCCGAACTAAATGATGAATCCAATCGGAATGTACTTTTGACTTCGAACTTAAATTCAAACGATATTTGAGAACTATTTAGTATTATGGTTTCTCTATCGAATGTAACCCAATGTGTTAAAGTAAAAATGCTTGGTTTATTAACTTCGTCAAAGGAAAACTTTTTGAAAATGATGATCAAGTGAAAAGTGCGTTTTTAGATTTTGTTTCACATCAAAGCTCAGAGTTTTTCAATTCGGGGATAAAAAAGTTTGTGTCATGTTGGGAAAAATGTGTAGAAAAAGAAGGTAAATACTTCTAATAAAATTATCTTGTTTTCATATCGTATTTTTAATAAAAATCCTTTACCTTGAAAACGGACATTTCATGTGACACAATCCTATATATAAATATATAAAATATCGAGCTGGCTCACACTGATTCGGAATACAGCTTACAAAATAAAACTATATCTTGTTAAGTTGATTGCAGTAAAGAAAATAACAGGTATTACTATTTCAATTCTTCTATTGATACTTGATTCGTTTTATTCGATGTTCGATTCTACGTATCTTGAAACGTGAGGCATCCAATTTTAAGGAAGGTAATTTTTTTTATTGGTCTTATTTGGTTTGATTTTTATTTTGTGTATTTCCGTTGAAAACTGGAATTTAAAAATTTTTATGATCGTAATACTTTTCCTTCATCGTAACACACTATATATATATATTGTTTGATCAGTTCTCGACTGTTGATAATTTAAGTTTGTGTTTGTTCTTAGGTTTCAGTCAATGAATAAACAATTTTATCTATGCGACGTTTCGAGAATTTATTGTTCTCATAATCATGCCTTAACAGTGGAAAAAAAAAAAAGTTTTTTTTTTAATTTTTTTTTGTTATATATATATATATATATATATATATATATATATATATATAACATTTTTATATATATTTCTTTTTGTAATTTATTAACACGTCCTGGTCCTAAAACTCTACCCATTTTTGTTTCTATTTAAAAAAATAACTGAATTATTGACGTAAAACATTAAGTTATAAACGCAAAAATTGCCCGCATTTATAAAATAATAGGCTAAAATTAACGTGGAACTATTAGGATCACGGGATACCCTGTTATTTTTGTCTTAAATTTCAAAAATATTCGGTCCAGAAAAAAATAACGGTTATTGTTTTGTTTTTTCTTCGTCTATTAAAGTTAATTACATTAAGATTGATTATTGAAATGACAAAAAAAAAAGTGCTTCTCCTTAAACTCCAATACAACAGAACTTTAATTCCTTCTTAAATGTAGCCTGTAAGTAAAAAAAAAAAAATATTATTTAACGATCCTAGTTAGTGTCTTAGAATATCTTACGTAAAATATGAGAACCTCTATTTGATATATCATATTTATATTTCTAATCAAATTAAAGGGATGTGAGGGAGAGTAGTTGGGTTTATTTAAAAGCTTTAACTTGCTGGAGCTGAGAAATAAGGAGCACTCAAGTAAATTAAAAACAAGAACTAGTGGCTGTGTGTGGGCCTCCGTCTTAAGGGTTCTGTCCGTAATCGTGTCTTGGTGTGCTTAAATATATTAGAGGCATCATGTTCAATATATATATTTATATATAAGGGAATAGAATAGAAAAAAACTTTATTCTGGGACAATGTCGCCTAACAATAACATAAATGAACAAAATAAAAATTTATATCTGGCCAAAAACAATATATACCTACATTTAAATAAAAATAGAAATGAAAAGTCATAGTGACATCTCAATGTGCATATTCTAGAAGTAAATAAATAAGAATTCACGTAAAATATATATTTTACATCTCATTAAAGTAGATACACAAATCACCTCACATAAATTGGCATAATAAAATTAGCTTACATCTGACTGGAGAGAATGGAAGTATTGAAAGAGGAGGGATATAAACGATGATATGGAAGGAGCATGACGGATGTTTGACGGGAGAGTATTCCATAAGGCAGTGGTTCTATGGTTTGGTTCTATGGAATGGAGTGTGGAGGTCGGACAAGCGGGATCTTTTTTCCTGGTGTTGGGTTGAGGATTTAAATACCAGAAGGCTGTAAACATAAAATGGGTGTTGGGAATCAATTATTTGAAAGAGAAATGATCCAAGGAAAAATTGTCTTCGAAAGGTGGGGGATAACCACTTTAACTCGCCGTAGAGGTGGGATAGATGCGACCGTCTGGAGGTACCGAACACAATCTTAAAAAACAATTCATTATTCTTTTCAATCTTTCCTCGAGCACCTTTGAGTATATGTATTGATATATTTATATCTTATGTATTGATATACATATAAAGTTAACTAACGCCGCTATACAAGTATGAAAGAAAAGGGGATCGATAAATACACTGATCTAGACTCAGAACAGAACTGACTTTATTGTATCTTAATACTAACAAATCGTACGTTGTTTACTAGGAATAGTATTAGTAGTATATGAAATTGAAATACATATTAAATTATGTACAAGTATATACAATTATGATTATGATTATATATCAATACATATTGGGTTGTAAGAAAATCGTAATAAAGAGAGGGAAGATAAAAATAAAATTAAACATATTTGTTTATATTTTTATTATAACTAAAAACTTAATTGGAGTAAAAAAATTACAAACATTTAAAAAGCTTTCATTTGTATTTATTTAAAGTAATGCTTAATATTATTATTATCAACGACAGGAAACTGCCCGTAGATACCGATTACTACAACACTTACTAGACAAATGTTCAAAACTTCCAATTCACTACAAAAAGCTCATTTATATCACTGTCATCAGACCAATCTGGACATATGGAATCGAGCTTTGGGGCTCTACTAAGCCATCTAATTCCTCCCGTATCCAATCCTTACAATCCAAAATCCTTCGCAAAATCCTAAATGCTCCTTATTTCGTCACAAATAAAATCATCCATAACGACCTTAATATCCCATTTGTGGCAGACCTTTCTCGTACCAGATATACCACTTTTAATTCCAAACTCCCAACTCATATAAACCCTCTTGTCCGCAACCTATCGACCTCGCATATTCCTGACAACTCTCCGAGGCGATTGAAAAGAAGATGGCCTCGGGATCTACTTACTTAAATAAACATCGAAGTACTACCGCTGGGTAGTTTCTTCACAAGCCTTATACGCCTTTTATTATAATTCATCACTTTTACTTATTGTGTTTATGTAATATACAGTTGTAAAATTCAATAAAATATAATTTAAAAAAAAAAAAAAAAAAAGATTAGTATTATCAAGAATTGGATTTGTTTTAAATATTTTTTTCTGTTTTGTTTGTTTTTCTTTACATTTATACATATAAATATTTATTTACTTTATTTAGGATAATTATCTACTGTCCGCTTATGAAGAAATTATTACTATATGTTTTATTATGTTTGTCAAACTGGATTTAATTATTTTAGTTTCATAATATAGCCCAATATAATTGTAAAAGCAATCACTTAAACAATAAACATTTATCTATCTATCTATCTGCATATTGAGTTGTAAAACAAGTCCGTATAGTGTTTTTAAATATTTCAATTTAATCCTCTCTGTGTTCATAAAATCATGTTTACTTGGTCAATGATGTTTACATATTCTAAAAAAGGATTAGTTTGGATGCTTTTTGAATCAGTTCCAACCGGGATTACTTATATTCAAGTGGTATTTTGTTTGCTCAAAATGGAATAAAAAAAAAATTAATTTTCGTCATTTAATGATTTTATTATTTACAAAAAGGAAAATCTGCGAGTTCAAGAAACCGTTGTGGATGCAGGAAACCTCTCCGAGTGCTTTTAAAGATTCCGGACTGAGTTAGAAGTATATTTCACAGCAACACAAATTGAAAAGAAATCGAGAGACGTTCAGGTCACAAGACAGAAAAATTTATTGGGGTCGGGTGGATTGAAACTCTACAATAAGATCTCTCAAACTGTCTCAAGAAACCATCTCTTTAATTTTGGATGTACTAGAGCATTGGTTCCTAACCAGTCGTCCGCATACCATATCCAGGGGATTTTAATTTTAAATGATCTTAATATCCTCACACTAGACTGAAACGACAAGAAACAGCTTGCAGATATCGCTTATTACAACATTTACTTGACAAACGTTCAAAACTTCCCACCTACTACAAAAAACTAATCTATATTACCATACTTGGGCCTATTTGGACATATGGAATTGAACTATGGGGATCCACCAAGCCATAAAATTCCTCTCGCATCCAATCCTTGCAATCCAAAATCCTCCGAAAGATCCTAAATGCCCCTTACTTTGTCACCAATAAAATAATCCACAAAGACCTGAATATCCCATTAGTTGCAGCCCGAATTAGATATACATCCTTTCACTCCAAATTACCACTCCACCCGAACCCACTTTTCCGCAATCTCTCATCTCCTTCTATTCCTGATCATCCTCCGAGGCGGCTGAAACGACGATGGCCTCGAGAACTCCTTGTCTGAAAAACCTTTGAAGTGCTACCAATGGGTAGATTCTTCTCACGTCTATCATGTCCATATCTCATGTGTGAACAGTCACATTTACTTGATGTATTTTTTTTTATACCTTATATAGTTTTTTATATCTCTATAATAAATAAAAAAAAAAATGATCTTAATGGAAAATATCTTATTGGTTTTTAATAAGAATCCCAAGATTTACACGGACAAATTTGGTATTCTAAGTGATCTTATTGCTTGTGCTAAATGACAGTTGCCTGATACCGCACAATCACAACATTCAAATTGGTCATTTTTTAACATTTCATAAATAATGTACTCAATTCTCTTTCGTACTGAGTTGATTATTTGTTTTCCTCCAAACAATAATTCTTTTATAAGAGCGATGCATTTTTAAATAGGATCAATTTTTAAACGTTTAAATTTATCCATTTTCTTTCTCAGTTTCCAGGAGGTTTAGTCTCTAGGAGACTTAGATCATCAATTCCAATTAGGGGAGTTAAGGTCCTGGAGGAGGCAACTTATGTTTTATACATACGTTATATTTTTACTTTCACTTAACCTACATGTGGAATATATAGTAAGGGGAAGTATTGCGATCGTGAAAATTTTCGAATTCCAGTTTTCGACGAAAATACACGTTTTAGAGTCAGATAAAGAACTTAACCGCTCAATGAACTTAATAAAAACTTTATTGGTAAAAACAAACTGTTACAAGCACTACACTACTATTTACAAAGAACTAAACTACTTCATAGATCTACTGGAATGGCTAGAATGACTAGAATGGCTAGAATGAATGGTTACATCTCTAGGAGGGATATTTATACAATACTATAAGGAGGGGGAAAGTGCTGATTCAGGGATGTAGGGTTTTGTACCTTAACTGTCTCCTAGGTCCAAATGACCAAGTCACGAAAAAAGTCTCTGTGTGAGGTAAATCTAGCGTTAAACGAAAAATCTTACGAAACTGAAATTCCATCTTTAGGACAACTGTAAGCCCGAGATGTTACAGCAACTTTTTCATCAAAATCGGGTGACCGAAAGTGCTTCTTTATACTATGCTCTTTGCACCTTTTTACGATTTTCTCAAAAACGGCTCTAAAGATTTTGTTTAAACTCTACATATCGATATAAAATTAGATGGGCTTTAATGTCATGTAAGTTTCATTCTGATTCAAATAGTCTGACAGGACATAAATGCCGATATTCTAAATTGTCTTCCTCTAAACCACCTTTAATTTTGTAGATTCTATAAAAATAACCATATTATGTTGTTAGCATTGATAAATAACACCTAAATATGTAAGTTATAAAGAACTATAGAAGAAAACTGAAAACTATTTTTTCGATACAATTTTTTGTTTTTTAACATAAGAACAGTAATATACATGTATGATATACCGTTTGAAAGCTAAAGATTTAAAAAAAAATATTATCTTATACACAAGATTTTAAAAGTTAATAGAGAGTGATGAAAAGCCGATAAAACTATCTAATTATTTTAGATAATAATATAATAGATCTTTTAATGAAACACAATGAGTCCAAATAATCAAGTCCCGAAAAAAGGTCTGTGTGTCCGTCCGTAGGTTTCATTCTGATTGGAATAGTATGACAGGGCTTGAATGCCGATATTTAAAATTTTTAACATCTAAAGTACTTCTAATTCTGGAGATTCGATAAAAATAACTATATTATCTTGTTAGCAGCTAAATTAACAGCTAAATATGCAAGTTGAGCGAATTTAATAAACCACTAAAAGAGAAAACTGAAAAAATATTTTTCTAATGCAATTTTTGTGTTTTCGAACACAGCAATAGTAATATTGACGTATAATATACCGTTTGATAGCTAAAGATTTTAGAAAAAATATTATCTGATACACGGAATTGTAAAAGGTAATGGAGAGTGATGAAAAGCTGATAAAACTAGCTGATTTTTGTAGATGAAAATATTATAGATTATTTAAGAAAACACAGTTTCTATTGAAATTCAATTTAATTGATTCTTTAACAATTTATTTTTATCTCTATATGAATTTAAAAATCGAAGATGAAGGAAATGACCCGATTGAGGAGGAAGAGGTTGAAAGGGCTATTGCGAAGATGAAGATAGGAAAAGCAGCAGGGCGAGACAACATAGTCCCAGAATTTCTTAAATACGGAGGACCAGAGTTGATAGGGACACTACAAAAATTCTTCCAAAGAGTTTGGGAAGATGAAAAAATCCCTCAGGAATGGGAGTACAATGTTATAGTCCCCATCTACAAGAAAGGAGGTCAAAGTGACTGCTCGAACTACAGACCTATTTGCCTGTCTCCCGTGATCTATAAAGTGTATACCTCTATTCTCGAGAGCCGGTTGAGGCCAATAGTGGAGCCTATTCTGCAGGAAGAGCAGAGTGCATTTAGACCCAACAGACAAACTCAGGATCAGATTTTCACCCTGCGGAACATGATCGAGAAGTCCTGAGACCATGGACGAAACGTCTATCTGGCGTTCTTAGACTTGAAGGCGGCGTTCGATTCGGTACCTAGGAAAGAAATTTGTGAAGCTTGAGGGCAAAGAACATTCCTCAAAAGTTGCTGAGGGCTATAAAGTCAACATACCAAGAGCCAAAGGGTGTAGTGCGCTTTAAATGGGCAAGAATCCAAAGTGTTTAGGATGGAGAAGGGAGTAAAACAGGGCGATTCGCTAAGTCCCCTTTTGTGTATTGTATACATAGATGAGATTGCCTCAATTTGCAAAAGATGCACAGCCAGAATGCACATGGGCCAATGGAACCTGTATCCTGTTGTTATACAGTTCCTCTTGTTTGCTGACGATATAGTCCTTATAGCGGAATCCCCAGAGCAGCTTCAGCAGGCAGTGACGGAGTGGAATGAGGAACTGAAGAGAAAAGGAATGACTATCAATTCCAGAAAAAGCAAGGTTCTTCAAGTTGGTAGAGCTCAAGAAGATGTACAGATCTCCTGTGGTGGAGAATTGATGGAGGTGGTGACAGATTTCACGTATCTAGGCACAGTGATCAGTAGATCTGGGAAATTGGATTCTGAAATCTCAAGCAGAATTTCCAAAGCTAATTCCGTCTATTACCATATCTGCAACACGGTTATCGGAAAAAGAGAAGTAGCACGGAACGTGAAGTTACACCTGTTCAAGTCCATCTTTCTACCAGTGCTTCTCTACGGAGCAGAGAGCTGGATTATGAATGAAAGGCTACAAAGTCGCATCACTGCCGCGGAAATGAAGTTTCTAAGAAGAATTGTGGGGAAGACACGGAGAGACTGTGTCCGGAATGAAAGGATCAGGGAAGAGCTTAATGTATGCTCTGTTCTGGAAGTCTTAGACAAGAAGCAATTGGGATGGTACGGGCATGTCTGCCGAATGGACCACACCGGAACCCAATTAAAACAATGGAAGTAAGGCCCTTTGGACGAAGACCTAGAGGACGCCCAAGGACCTCGTATATCAACCACATGGAGCGAATAGGGATGTGTAGAGGTAAAACTCTGGGCGAGATTAGAAACCTTGCCAAGAACAGAGACAGTTGGTACCAATGGCTGGGAACCCGCCCACGCTGAAAGGCAAATGGGTCGAAGAGAAAGAAGAAGAAGAATTTAAAAATTCTCCAATCGATTTCAACAACGAAGGTAAGTGAAAGTCGTGTGTTGAGCGCACCAGATTTTTATATTTGTTTTCTCTTGCGAGAAATGGCCTTATTAATTTACTTTCGTTTTAAAATAATGTTGCAAACATCCAGCCTAATCTCATATTGAAAGGCTTTTTTCTGGGCTCCTTTTACTATGTGTTTCTTTTCATTATTTTTCTTTTCTTTTAGAATGTGGCAAACATTTGAAACACTTGATGTGCTTCGAGAAGGGCTGCAAAATCAAGAACTGAGCTGAGTTAAGCTTAATTGTGGATTTAGTTCTCATTAGATTAATTAAGGAGTCTTTTATTCTTAACATTAAATGTTTTTTGGAGACCTGTTTTTGCTGTTTATGTAATTTATTATTATATCCCCTACATCTGTACATAAAGATTTCACTTGTTCTAACCAATTTCGGTTTATTATTTTCAATAATGAGCCTTTGTAATCGATCAAAAAAAAAAAAAAAAAAAAAAAAAAAAATATATATATATATATATATATATATATATATATAATATATATATATATATATATATATCAACTTTCATGTTAAAAGGATATAGCCAGGTTAGGACGATAAATCTGCCCCCGAGGCTTTTTTGACTCAAACTTGGGGAATCAATTTGTTGTCGAATAAAAATAATTCACCCCATTTTTTTGCTTTTTAATTCAAATGGTTTTCGACATGACAAAAATGTACTCAACACTTTAGATATTTCACTACAACTAGCAGTACCTCCTCCTTGCATCACTCCAAAACAAGTTGCACAGCAAATGAGACAGTTACCCAAGAAAAAAGCCCCTGGCAATAACTTGATAAATGCTCAAGTCCTACAGAAAATGCCCAGAAAAGCTCTAGTGTTCCTAACTTGTATTTACAACGCCATACTCAGAACAACTAAATTCCCTTTACAATGGAAATACTCATACATAACAATGATCCACAAACCGAACAAAAATACAGACATCCCTTCCGCATATAGATCTAGTAGCCTGCTCCCTATTCGTTGAAAATTTTTTGAGAACCTACTCTACATAAGACTTTTGGAGACACGGACAGTAACACAATACCCGACCATCAATTTGGATTCCGCTCACAACACTCAACCACTCACCAACTACAAAGAGTGACCGGCTACATTGCATCAGCACTAGAGCAGAAATCGTATGCAACAGGAGTATTTCTGGATGTCGCTCAAGCATTTGATCGGGTCTGGCATCAGGGACAAACGCCTTACTTGGAACCCTCATACGAGACTGAAACGACAAGAGAATGCTCGACGTTTTCGGTTACTCCAACACTTACCATATACAATATATACAATATGTACAATATATACAAACGTTCTAATCTTCCACTTAACTACAAAAGGCTCATCTTCATGACTATCATACACCCTATATGGACTTACGGAGTTGAGCTTTGGGACTCTACTAAACCATCAAATTCTTCCCGTATCAAACCCCTACAATCCAAAATCCTTCGTAAAATCCTCAACGCTCCTTACTTTGTAACTAATAAACTGATTCATAAAGACCTTAGTATCCCGTGTGTTGCTGATTGAGCCCGAACCAGATATCATTCTTTTCATGACAAACTCCAATCCCACTCTAATCCTGTAGTTTCAATCCTATCTTCCTCTTCAATTCCTGATAATTCTCCGAGGCGTCTGAAAAGAAGATGGCCACGAGACCTTCTAGTTTAGAATATTTTTAGAGTGCTGCCGCTGGGTAGCTTCTCTACATGTCTTGTTCATGTCTATTTTCTTTTAGCCTATTTGCTAGATCTGTTGTACAATACAGTTGTAAATAATATCAATGAATAATTTTAGAAAAATATATCACTTATATGCAACAGGAAAATGGTTTAGAGGTTAAAATTATGTCGAAGTTTAATAGGACTATGAACATTTGAAACAGGTAAACACATGATTTCCGAATACTTTGACACATCATGTCGCACTGTTATTATATTAATTTGACATTTTATGAAAGCAAACTACTTCTACTTTTGATTTTTTTAACAAACAGCTTCAGTGCAAACAACGGCTTGCAGGTGATATTTACCTTCAAAGGTCGTGTAAAGTTAAAGTTAAACGGGCACCGAACGGATCGATGGCAGACCGGGTCTATAATTGAGTTAGCCCGCAGACGGTAAGTGATTAGCCATGTATATGTAATCGTGTACTGTACGACATGTTACCGATAGCAATTCGGCTACCTTGGCCTAGAAGTTATCTGCTAGAACCTTACCACGACTAGGACGTCAGCCAGTTCAAAAAAAACTTAACCGAACTGAAGAAACCTTGTGCTTAATCTCAGTCGATATCGGGCCCAGAACTAAGGTTTTCCCTAGGTCGAGATAACTCCTTTTTCTTTGTCTTTTTTTTTTTATTTCTGCTTGAAATACAAATGTGAATACATTATGTTAATGACGGTGTTCTTGTATAAAGTATGATAATAAATTCCGATACATTATTCTACATTCTTTGCTTTGTGGCACGGTCTTCATTTTCAGAGAAAACATCTCTTGATTTCGAAAGCCCGCACCGTATTGGAATTTCTTTATTAATAATATCAAAAGCATTTTAAAACAAATTTATCAAAATTATCTCTAGATGATGATTTAATATTTTATTTATTTTTTTTTTTTTTTTAAGCGATCGTGAACATTTTTTTATTTTAAATTATTTATTGATATTCACAACTGCATTGTACAACACATCTAGTAAATGGGCTAAAAGATAATAGACACGAACAAGACATGCAGAGAAGCTAACGAACGGCAGTACTATTACTGGAAAAAATTTGTCCGGGTGACGTTCAGTAAATGAAACAACTAAATTGTTTTTTTGTATGATTGTGTTTTACAATGTTCCATAATTTTTTCACCCTGTTATCTTTAATTTATTTACATATTTAGGGAGAATTCGGTTGGGAGTTACAGTCAGTTATACTCCATTTAAGTCTTCCATCACTGTTCTTACTATTATATAGATTATATTTTACGTATTTAATTATAAAAAATATTTTCTTATATTATTATTAGATTATTATTATTATATGTTTAATCTTAATTAATTCTTTGTATGCTAGTATTATAATTTTAGTCATTGTTGTCAGATCCTGCCCTTAAATACGCTACGTACTTTCCATTCTACCTACATTTCATACGTATTTTCCATTTTACCTACTCTCATTCTACCAAACTAATTAAGTTCCATTCGCCCACGATACGGTACGTATCTCCACTCAACTCCATATTTTAATGTTTCCTATTTCAGGCGAATAATGATATCTTTATACATTATCTTTAGTCATATTTTTTTCCGTATAGCCTTTTCATAATTATACTAAAGCCATTGTAATTTAATTAATTGATCTCTTTACACATATATTTCTTATTTTATCTTTTAATATCGACATTCCTTCCTCAATAGTTTATATAATATTGTATTTAATGTTAATGTAATTGTATTTATTTTGTATCATTTTAGTCCTGATGATGACCCACAATGAGGGTCGAAACATTGGCAAACAAAAAATATTTGAAACTATTAGTTGTCTGATTTACTGACCGCCGTCCGGACTGGTTTCTTCCAGTAATTCTCAAACAGTCAACTAATTATATCCACTGTGGTGAAAATTATTAATTATTTTTTCTTTCACTTACATGTATATGAAATATATAGTGAGGGATAGTATTTCGGTCGTGATAATTTTTTAGTTCCAGTTTTCAACGGAATTACACGTCTTGGGTCCCTTGAGTCAAGGGGATAGCTTAAACCCATTGCTATTTACATTATATATGGATGAAATAGCTGCAATCTGCAAAAGGCGAACAGAAAGGACTTTCCTTGGGCGAAGGAATCTGCCTCCAGTCGTGATACAGCTTCTCCTGTATGCGGACGATATTGTCCTGAATGCAGATTCTGTAGAGAAATTGCAGCAAGCAGTTGACGAATAGAATGAAGAACTCCGCAGGAAGGGCATGACCATCAGTACCAGCAAGAGTAAGATATTGCAGGTTGGAAGGGTACAGGAAGATGTTTTGGTATACTGCAATGGAGAGGCGATGGAAGAGGTGTCAGATTTCACCTACCTCGGCACTGTTATGCATAGATCTGGGAAAGTAGACTCAGAAATAATGAACAGGATAAGTAAGGCCAACGCTGTATACTACCAGATCTGCAATACAGTGATCGGGAAGAGAGAAGTCAGCAGAAATGTGAAACTGCACATCTTTAAGGCGGTTCCTATTTTCTTACTATACATTCCTATACATCTTTAACCTTCCTATACTCCTATATGGTGCAGAAAGCTGGGTGATGACTAGCAGACTGGAGAGCAAAGTCATTGCTGCGGAGATGAGATTTCTCCGAAGAATCGCAGGGAGAACAAGACGGGACTGCATCCGCAATGATAGATCAGAGAGGAGTTAGGAGTTCCCTCAATGAAGGATGTCCTAGAAACTCGGCAGCTTAAGTGGTTTGGACATGTTGTCCGGATGGAGGGACACAGAGATCCATTGAAAACCATGGACTATATTCCCATTGGTAAAAGACCCTGTGGCCGACCAAGAATGTCGTACCTGGAGTACGTAGACCGTTTATGCAAGAAACGAAATACAAATATTCGCCAAGCCAGAAATCTAGCATACAACAGGGAACATTGGCAATTCTGGCTAAACGCTCCCCTAGGTACTACAGGGTGATGTAAAAGAAGAAGAAGAGTCCCTTGAGTTCAAATGACCAACTTCCGCAAAATCGTCTATATGTGGTAAGTCTAGCTCAAAAACGCGAAGTGAAACGGAAATTTAATATTTAAGAAATTGGTTTGGTATGTTACTGCTACTTTTTCGTCAAAAATGACAGTCCAGTTTCATCAAAAAAGTATCAAACGACTTTAATTTATCACTATATCGGTTTAATATTTAATGAGCTTTGATATGATGTAGGTTTCATTCTGATATTAATAGTCTGACAGGGCATGATGCCGATTTCCAAAATTATCATTCTTCGAAGTTCTCATAATTCGTAGAACAAACGAAACGATTAACGATTTAATGTTGTTAGTGTTCTGTTTAAGTTCTGGTGAAGTTCTGACATACATAGGGTAGAACAAGTAAAACTGGAATTGACAAGACGGTAGAAGACAAGAGTGCTTTCATCTATGCCTAAAGCATTTAACAGGACAGTATTTTATTGTTAGTTTAAGTAAGACAATAATGCTGGAGTAAACAAAAGTGCTACCATGGCAGAGGAGATGCGAGGAGAGAAGGAAAAAAATAAATAAACCTAAAGAATCATTCCATAATTGTAAATCATATAATTCATTAAAAAATCTGGTAACACACGATTTTCACTTACCTCTGTTCTTAAAATCAATTTATGAATTTTTAGATACAGTTAAAGATGAAGGTAAAAGCTTGATTACTTTTAATTTCAAAGAAACATGTGTTTTATTAAATAATCTATTATATTTTTGTCTAGAACAATCAGTTAGTTTTGTTCCCTTTCCATCACTCCATTTCCTTTTACAAAGTTGTATAATGTAATATTTTTTCTACATCTTAGCTTTCTATTATTACTATTCATCTGTCCAAAAGACTTGTTTGTTTATTTATTTAACGTCCTTTTATGGTGCTGTGGCTAATCAGACGATGCTTCAGTGGGAGTCCTAAGTTTTGCCTATCCAGGTTTAACTAGGATAGGGATCTTTAACGAGTACCTGACATCGCACAGGCTTTAACGTCTCTATACCTTTAGCATAGAAGGGTCAAAAGTCTAAAAATTTACTTCCAAATAATTTTGATCTCTCTCCTTTAGTTGGTTATCGATTCAATTTCAAATTTACTGTTATTGATCAATCTAAAAGATGATTAGGGATCACATTGTATCTGGGTGCTAGCATAATGCCTCCTATCCAACAGGTCGCGGTCAAGTGGTCTAGGATTATTTAATGGGAGTAAAAAATCCTTAGGCTGTTGTTTGTTGTTTTAATTTTTAGTGGCAAACAACTGCTGATGGTTATTATCGCCCTCACATCTTTACAAAAAACAAAATAAAAAGAAAAAAGATTTACCAAAATGATGATATCAGAAAAAAAAAATTAAGAAAAGAAAACAACGAACAAAATACTAAAACAAATAAACAATACAGTAACATTAAAAAATAATAAAAATAAAGGTAAATAAAAATGAAATTAACAATAATGATAAAAAACAAGTAACAAATATAATTAAAAAAAAAATTTAATTGAAAAAAAAGAAAAGAAAAAAAAAATATATTACATAATTATATTATATATTTATATAAATATATATATATATATATGAATATAAAGTGAAATAAAATAAAGAATAATAATAGATTTACGTATAAAGAGATAAAATAAAATTTTAGTTTAAACTGTATGATAAAAAATAATATTAATATAAAATAAAAATCCTTAGTTATCCCGTCCTTCATAGGGGACGCTAAAAGGTGGTCCCGAGCCTGTGCGCTGCCAGGTACTAGTTAAAGATCCCTATCCTAACTAAACCTGGATAGGCAAAATTAAGGACTCCCACTGTAGCATCGTCCGATTAGCCATAGTAGCATAAGGTGACGTTAAATAAACAAACAAGATGATATAGTTAATTTTTTTCGGATCTTCCATCCGATTTCACATCGTCATAGCGAGTTAAATCAAAATCGTTAGAGCCGTTCTCGAAAAAATCGCAAAAAAGTGCAAAATGCATGGTATAGAGTAGATGTTCCGTTAAGCCGATTTTGAAGAAAACGTTGCTGTAACATCTCAGGTATATATGCTTTTGAATATGAAATTTCAGTATCGTGTGGTTTTTTCGTTTTTATACTAGACTTACCACACACACAATTTTTTGCGGGACTCGGGGGACCCTAAAACGTCTATTTTCGTTTAAAACTAGAATTCGAAAATTTTTACGATCGCAATACTTTGCCTTGCTATGTACGAGACATGTTTTTTTAAGTAAGTACCGTTTTGGAATAAAAAAAAGACGTGCAAAGATATCGAAATAATTTTATTTTTACGTGAAAGCCTGTACCTTAATCTACTTTTCTACATAATTTCCATGAATTTTGAGGCACTTGTCATAACGCGGCACCAGTTTTTGAATACCCTCCTCGAAAAATTCTACCGCCTGACTTGTTAACCACTGCATCACAAATGTTTGACTTCGTTTTCGTCTTAAAGACGCCGACCGCCCATGTGTTTCTTCAAGTGCAGGAACAAATGGTAGCATTGATTGTCTCATTACGAGGCAGAAACTCCACTAGCAATACTCCTTTTCTGTCCCAAAAAACCGTGCACATAATTTTCCGGGCAGAAATGGTTTGCTTAAACTTCACTATTTTGGGTGATGATGAATGTCGCCATTCAATGGATTGTTGTTTTGATTCGGGTGTGACGTAGGCCACCCATGTTTCGTCAACGTCGTTTAACAAGTCAGGCGGCAAAATTGTTTGAGGAAGGTATTCAAAAACTGGTGCCGCGTTACGACAAGTGGCTCAAAATTCATGGAAATTATATAGGAAAGTAGATTAAGGTACAGGCTTTCATGTAAAAATAAAATTATTGCGATATCTTTGCACGTCTTTTTTTAATTCCAAAACGGTACTTACTTAAAAAACATGCCTCGTATTTCATATATAGGTAAGTGAAAGTAAAAATTTGTTAGGAGATTATTTCTCTATTTTTTTACCTTCTGTACTTCATCAATCCGCCCATCCATCCGCAAACTCAATATCTCCCTGACTGGGGAAAGCAATAGATTTTATATATATATATATATATATATATATATATATATATATATATATATATATATATATATATAATAGAATGAGTTTATTTGTCTTTGGGGGTTCCCCATACAAATAGAGCCTGGTCAGGTTATACATAACAAACAGCAATTAATAACAATTATAAGTAATAAACATAAAACGCAACAAATCACAATAGGATAATAGATAAGCATTAAACAGCATAGTAGAATAAACAAAATAAACAGAAAGTAACAAATTATACAGGTTTATATAATTTTTTTTTTTTTTTTCTTTATCTTATATAGAAGTATTAAAGTATTTTAGATTTTAAATAGTCTTTGAAATACAAATTTTTAATACATGTAGTTATATATATACATAAATACATTTTAAATTAATATCGGAGTGAATTAATATTAAATATTAGGATTTTAAATGAACACTGATATATAAATATAGTTAAAAGAGTTGTGTGAAACCAGATTATGGATTATAATAGTTCCTTGCAATAGTGCAGACATTATCTATTACATAGGAACCACTATGAAACATTAATTTTATAAATAGTTGATTATTTTCTAATGTAGCTCGTAATTGTTAATAAATATTACTCATTTATTACAAATGATCTTAGTTTTAAGGTACTAACTAAATAATAGTAGAGTAGTTTGATTTTAGTTGGGTCATCAATAGTTAATATTGTAGGGAAATAGGCTTTCTGGTATGTTATTAGCGTGAGGGATGTAGTGGTTTCGAAGTGCAGAATATATTGGACAGACTGCTATTAAGTGGTATATGGTTTCATATGTGTTCATATTACATATTGTGCAGATTTCTTTGGGGTTAATATTGTAGGTATTGTTTGCATGAGAGAATTTAATATGGTATTTTCCAGAGAGGCGAGCTTGTATTATTATTTTTAACATCTTAAACGGAATATTATGAATGGTTTGATAACTGTGGCTGAGTGAAGTTTGTTGGTAAAGACTATTGTAGAAAGGGCTATATTGACTCGATCTTAACGATTCGATATCTTTGTTGTGTAGTAATTTCTTAAAAGATTCAATTATTACTGTACTATTGCTTTGTAGAGTAGATGGGTTATTTTCAAAAAGTATCTCTGAGCTATCGGCTTTATCTAAAATATTATATATTTGGGTAAACCAGTTATATTTTGCAGATGGTCGATTGTTATGTTTACTCTAAGTATCATATAACAGATTTTGGGTATTCTATTGTCTGGCATGATAAGTATTTTCTGTATGAATCTCAGGACACATTTTATTATTTTTGTCGTGGAATGTTCAAGCCCAAATTCTAATCTTAAGAGCCAAAAAGGAATGTTTCTATTTAAATTAAATAACCGTTTAAAGTAATTTAACTGTGCTTTCTCTATAGCATCTAGATATCTGAGACCCCAAATTTCTATACCGTAGAAAAGTGAACTAGTAGTAATGGCTTCGTTTAATCGTCTCCTACTTTCCCATGATTCTATCTTAGACCTTCTACAGATATCAATAACTGTACCTATCGCGCAGGCTGTCTTAGATTGAGCGTGTTTACAGGCCTCATAGAAGAGACCAGAAGAGGATAAAGGAACGCCCAGATACGTGTAATATGTTACTGTTTCCATTTGTTCTCCGTCATAATAGAAGTTTTTCAGTTTTTTCTGTTTTCCTTTATGGAAGAAGATTATTTTTGTTTTCGAACGATTTACTTCTAGATAATTTTCCTTGACATATGAAGAAAGAATTTCCAGTTTTTTATTAGTATCGACGTAGGAATATGAGAATATCGCCATGTCGCCTGCGTAATAAGAGCTCAATACATTAAATTTCGAATTCAGCTGAATATATATATATATATACACACATCCATGATATATTGCTTTTTTTCAGTCAGGGCTAAATATTAAAGCAATTTCATTTCCATATTTGTATAATATGCATTGGATATTTTATAATAAATTTAAAAACTCCAATCTGTTATGTGAGGAGCTGTCCGATGACTGAAGCTTCAGTGAGGCCAGTATTGAAACAGAGTCGGAAACCTTACACTTCTCGCAAGGTTTCACTTACTCCTAATGCAAAATTTATCTGCATTACATAATAAATTATCTATGCTGTTTCGTTCATCGTTTCTTCCTGTAATGAAGTTATACCAACCAGGTCTATATCCTGTATTTATCATTCAGATGTAGTTTTTTGGAATGAGGATTGACTAAAAATATTAAATACTCCTATTCTATAATTATTTTCTATTTTCAGCCCGCATCTATAAAGCAATACAGCAAGTTTCTATTTCACTTTTTCAAGAAAGACTGTTAAGGTATTTCAGTATATCCTCAATACTATTTTCATTGGAAGTGGTGTAATTCCATATTTGACAAACAGTTAGTTAGTAATAAATATCATCGAATACAATCTTCTATGCAATAAAAATCTAATATTAAAAAATTTAGTGTCATGGTGTTTGTGGTCGAACTCCTCCGAAAAGGCTTGACCGATTTTTATGAATTTTTTTTTGTAAATTTGATAGGTATGAGAATATGTCCTAAAGTATATTTCTTACCGCAAGGTTTTAAAGAAAATTTCTTTTTATTTTTTTACAAAAATATTTGTTTACTGTTTTTACTTTCACTCTTACTATATATATATATATATAGTAAGGGAAAGTATTGCGATCGTGAAAATTTTCAAATTCCAGTTTTCAAGGGAAATACACGATTTAGGGTCCCCTGAGTCCAAATAACCAAGTCCCGCAAAAAGGCGTGTGTGTGTGGTAACTCCCGAGCAAAAATGAAAAGCCATGTGAAACTGAAATTTCATATTTAAGATAACAATACGACCGAGATGTCACAAAAACTTTTTCATCAAATTCGGCTAACCAGAAGAGCCACTTTATACCATGCATATTGCACCTTTATATAATTTTCTCGAGAACGGTTCCGACGATTTTGATTAAACTCGCTATATCGATGTAAAATTTAATGGGCTTTAATATCATGTAGGTTTTATTCTGATTAAAATGGTCTGACAAGGCTTAAATGCCGATATTTTAAATTTTCATCCTCTAAAGTACCTTTAATTTTGTTGATTCTATAAAAATAACTATATTATCTTGTTAACGCTGACGAAAAACAGGTAAATATATAAATTGAATAAATTCGATACCCAACTAAAGGAGAAAACAGAAAAAATATTTTTAATGCAATTTTTTGTTTTTGAACGTTAGAGCAGTAATATACATGTATGATATACCGTTGGAAAGCTAAAGAATTTAGAAAAAATATTATCTCATACACAAGCTTTTAAAAGATAATAGATAGTGATGAAAAGAAGATAAAACTAACTGATTATTTTAGATGATAATCTAATTGATATTTTAATAAAACACATGTTTCTAGAGAAATTCAATTTAATTAGTTTCTTAATAGTTTCACGTATTTTTATCTCTAACTGTTTTTGAAAATTCTTTCATTGATTTTAAAAATGGAGGTAAGTGAAAGTCGTGTGTCGTATGCACCAGATTTTTGTTGTTCATTTTATGAAAAAAAACTGTACTTACTTATAACTTCTTAATAGTTCTTGTTATATTTCGCTAATAGCTCATTTTATTGAATTAGGTTGAAGCGTAATAAATGTATAAAGTTGGAGAAGAATGCAAAAATCTTTGTTCTACCCTCTTCCTCTCCGTTCCTTGAATAATACAAAAGGGCCTCATCCGAGATTCCGCCGCAGGCTTCTGCTTATTGCTACCCCAATGCTGCCTCTGACCCCTTTCCTTTTCACTAGGAGTAACTCTAAATGATCCTCTCTTTAAAATTCTTTTTCATCTCTCTATTCGTCCAAATAAGACGGATAATTCTCTTTCAGAGCTATTCAAAGTGCTACATAATTAATACTGTATTCTATAATTAACTTAAAAATCCTGGAAATATCTACAACAATTTAAAGCAAATTCTTATAATAGGGGTACTCACTACGTTTGCTATAGCATGCTATTTGTGTTATTTTGCTAAACCCGTCGAGTTTCTACAGTTATTTCCTGTATAAAATTGATGGGTTTAGCACAATAGCACAAATAGCATGCGATAGCACAAACGTAGTGAGTACCCCTAATATAAGAGATGCAAAAATAGCAAAACTACAGAAATCAAAATTAAATAAAATTAGTACGGCATTTTTGGTTTATTATTTTCGAGAAAGAAACTTTAGGAGTACTCACTACGTTTGCTATATCATGCTATTTGTGTTATTGTGCTAAACCCATCAATTTTATACAGGAAATAACTGTAGAAACTCGTCGGGTTTAGCAAAATAACACAAATAACACGCTATAGCAAACGTAGTGAGTACCTCTTTTGTAATAAAAAAAAAAATAATAATAATCTCCAAAATTTTTTTAACGTATAAAAAAATCCGTCTGTCCGCGGCTTTCTTCAAAACTACTGCCTGGACACTTTTCTTTTTTTTTCGAAATTTACCATAAAAATACCACGGAATCTGTCCAGTCGTTTAAGTCGCAGAGATGAAGTTGTCCTAGCTAGGTTGAGGATAGGCCACACTAACCTCACACATATACATCATATCACCAAACAGCCACCCCCAAAGTGCCAACACTGTAACAACCCCTTACTGTCAGACACATACTGGAGGAATGTCCTTTTTACCGATCATTTTTTAACAGATTAGGAATAAGACCTGATACAGCAACCTTATTGAGCGATAACGAAAATAATATAAAATTATTGCTAAACTTTCTCAAAGCCCAGCAGCTGTTGAATAAAATATAAGGATACTGTACACAAAAAAACCAAAATAATAAAACAATCTATCTATCTACTATATATATATATAATATATATATATATAATATATATAAATATATATATATATATATTATTTATTTATTTTTATTTTAAACAAAGTTATAAAATAAACAAAGTAAATAAAGGCGTTGATGATCATCTGGTTTTACGCCTCAAAACCCAAACCAACAACACGGAATCCGACGATGATTATTAGTTTTAATAATAATAATGAAAAAAGAAGGGGGAAACCGGAATTATACGTATATATACTCCCATAACTCAGTTATTTTTGAAAAAGAGAAAATAATGTGTATAGTTTTAGACTCAGTAAAGCGCGATACACTATAAAAAAAATTCTGGTGCGGACAACACACGACTTTTACTTACCTCCATTTTTAAAATCAATGAAAGAATTTTCAAATACAGTTAGAGATAAAAATACGTGAAATTATTAAGGAATTAATCAAATTCAATTTATATAGAAACATGTGTTTTATTAAAAAATCTATTATATTATTATCTTAAATAATCAGTTAGTTTTATCTTCTTTTCATCACTCTCTATTAACTTATAAAAGCTTGTGTATGAGATGATATGTTTTCTAAAATCTTTAGCTTTCCAACGGTATATCATTCATGTATATTACTGCTCTTATGTTTAAAAACGAAAAATTGCGTTAAAAAAATATTTTTTCTGTTTTCTCCTTTAGTTGGGTATCGAATTTATTCAATTTATATATTTACCTGTTTTTCATCAGCGTTAACAAGATAATATAGTTATTTTTATTGAATCTACAAAATTAAAGGTATTTCAGGAAAAGAAAATTTAAAATATCGGCATTTAATCCCTGTCAGACCATTTTAATCAGAATAAAACCTACATCATATTAAAGCCCATTAAAGTTTACATCGATATAGCGAGTTTAATGAAAATCGTCGGAACCGTTTTCGAGAAAATTGAAAAAATGTGCAAAATGCATGGTATAAAGTGCCTCTTCTGGTAAGCTCATTTTGATGAAAAAAGTTTTGTCACGTCTCGGGCGTATAGTTGTCTTAAATATGAAATTTCAGTTTCATAGGACCTACCGTTTCCGCCCGGGAGTTACCACACACACACACAGACCTTTTTGTGGGACTTGGTTATTTGGACTCAGGGGACCCTAAAACGTGTATTTCCGTTGAAAACTGGAATTCGAAAATTTTCACGATCGCAATACTTCCCCTTACTATATATAGTTAGTGAAAGTAAAAATTGATATCTTGACTATACAATATTTAGTCAAGCGTATATTATAATACGCTTATAACCCAGTTATTTCCGAAGATATATAAAACATTCTACACCGTCTTATATGCTCGTAAGTGTGTGTGTGTGTGGTAAGTCTAGCGCGAAAACGAAAAGTAGTACGAAACCGAAATTTCATATTTAAGACAACTATACGCTCGAGGTGTAACAGCAACTTTTTCATAAAAATCAGCTCACCAGAAGAGCCACTTTATATCATGCATTATGGACCTTTTTACGATTTTCTCTATAGCCTCTAACAATTTTGATTAAACTCGCTATATCGATGAAAAATTAAATGGACTTTATTATCATGTAGGTTTCATTCTTATTGAAATAGTCTGACAGGGCTTAAAGCCGTTTTTTTATTTATGTTTTATTTTACGCATTTTATTATATTACTCACAATTTTTATTTTACTTTTTATTGCTAATGATTATATTTACTGTTCTTATTAAATCATTATGTTTCTTTTTCCTATTATTTTATTTTATTTTTATCGATTTCGTCCTTTCCTCTCAGAAAACTGGATATATAATTATTAATATTTTATCTATTTATTTTATTTTTTAAATACAAGTTGAGCGAATTTGAAAAGCAACTAAAGGAGAAAACTGAAAAAAAAATTGTTTAATGCAATTTTTTGTTTTTGAACATAAGAACAGTAATATACATGTATGATATACCGTTGGAAAGCTAAAGATTTTAGAAAAAAATATTATTTTATACTTAAGCTTTTAAAAGTTAATAGAGAGTGATGAAAAGATGATAAAACTAACTGATTATTTTAGATAAAAGTATAATAGATTTTTTAATAAAACACATATTTCTATAGAAATTTCATTTAATTAATACCTTAATAGTTTTAATAACTTTTATCTCTAACTGTATTTTAAAATTCTTTTATTGATTTTAAAAATGGAGGTAAGTGAAAGTCGTGTGTTGCCCGCACCAGAATTTTTGTTATTTGTTTTTTAATCATCATATGTGAGTTAATCGTCTTCTGAAGGTGTTTTTAGGCACAAATAACCACTTAAAACCAAAACAACAACTACCATAACGGAATGAATAATTATTCTGCCACAGCGGAGATTCGAATCCGGACCGAAGATTAGTAGAGTAGTTCAATGTCCTCTCGCACTGGACCTCACCGTTTCTTCTGTCACTAAATCTACTAAATAACTGGATATGAATACAGTTCTGTGACAGCCTCAATTGAAATAAATGGTCCAGTTTAGGACAGTTAATCTAGTTTGTTTATGATTTATTATTTTTTTCAGTCATCAATCAATTTGTTTTTCGTAAATTTTTTGTGATGTAACACTACATTTACCTCTGCTGGAGTTGCTCGATAATAAAATTTGAAGGAGTTATCTAAAAAGAAACTGAAGAAAATACGTCTGTGAAGTTGGCCCCCCATAGTCGAAAAAATTGATTTTTTTTTAGAGTTCTGGTAGCCCCCCAAAGAGTTCTAGAGTTCTCGACCATTTTTAGAAATAGTTCTGTAGTTTAAGCCACTCAAAATGACGACCCAAGTAGCGGGGGGGCTAACTTCACACGTGTTGCAACTTGGCGGTCTTATAACTTCCTTCCTATTAAGTTTACAAAAAAAATTCAAATAGAAAAATGTTAGAACTCTTAGGGGGGCAAACAGAACTCCGACTAAAAAAAAACATTTCCGAAAAAAAGAGTTTTGAAAACAATTTAAAAATCAAAAAAAATTAAAAATATTGATTAAAAAAAATTTTTAGAGAGAGTTCCAGTATTCCATCGACTAGATCTAAAAAAAATTATCGAGAAGTTTTGCACTGTAATTACAAATAAAAAAGTTCTGGGACCTTAAAGTTTTTAACATTTTTTCGAAACTTTGCGGCGTTGTAAGTCCGATACTATCAACTTTAGAGAAAACATTCATAAGGATAATTGTTAGAACTCTTAGGGGGGCCAACAGAACTCCGACTAAAACCAACGAATTCCAAAAAAAAAAATTTCAAAAAATTTTAAACGAAAAAATTTTAAACATTAAACCATAAATTATTTTTTTTGACCGGAGTTCCGATGGCCCCCCAACTAGATCTAAATATAATTATTTGAACGTTTTGCTCTGAGATGGGAAATAAGAAAGTTCTGGCCTCTCAAATTTTCAAATTTTTTTTTTGCAACTTTGCGGGCTTGTAGGTCCGATACTATCAACTTTAGAGAAAACATTCATAAGGATAATTGTTAGAACTCTTAGGGGGGCCAACAGAACTCCGACTAAAAACAACGAATTCCAAAAAAAAAAATTTCAAAAAATTTTAAACGAAAATATTTTTAACATTAAACCATAAATTATTTTTTTTGACCGGAGTTCCAATGGCCCCCCAACTAGATCTAAATATAATTATCTGAACGTTTTGCTCTGAGATGCGAAATAAGAAAGTTCTGGCCTCTCAAATTATCAAATTTTTTTTTTGCAACTTTGCGGCCTTGTAGGTCCGATACTATCAACTTTAAGAAAACATTCATAAGGATAATTGTTAGAACTCTTAGGGGGGCCAACAGAACTCCGACTAAAAACAACGAATTCAAAAAAAAAATTTGCTCCGAAATTTTGACCAACTATTACAAGTCCGAAAGGGGTATAAAATCTAACCGAAAAATTTTCTTTTGACCGGAGTTCCGGTAGCCCCCCGACTAGATCTAAATATAATTATAGAGACATTTTCCTCTGAGATGCGAAATAAAAAAGTTCTGGTCACATACATATTCAATATTTTTTTTTGCAACTTTGCGGCTTTGTAAATCCGATACTATCAACTTTAGAGAAAACATTCATAAGGATAATTGTTAGAACTCTTAGGGGGCCAACAGAACTCCGACTAAAAACAACGAATTCAAAAAAAAAATTTGCTCCGAAATTTTGACCAACTATTACAAGTCCGAAAGGGGTATAAAATTTAACCGAAAAATTTTCTTTTGACCGGAGTTCCGGTAGCCCCCCGACTAGATCTAAATATAATTATAGAGACATTTTCCTCTGAGATGCGAAATAACAAAGTTCTGGTCACATACATATTCAATATTTTTTTTTGCAACTTTGCGGCTTTGTAAATCCGATACTATCAACTTTAGAGAAAACATTCATAAGGATAATTGTTAGAACTCTTAGGGGGGCCAACAGAACTCCGACTAAAAACAACGAATTCCAAAAAAAAAATTTGCTCCGAAATTTTGACCAACTATTACAAGTCCGAAAGGGGTATAAAATTTAACCGAAAAATTTTCTTTTGACCGGAGTTCCGGTAGCCCCCCGACTAGATCTAAATATAATTATAGAGACATTTTCCTCTGAGATGCGAAATAAGAAAGTTCTGGCCTCTCAAACTTTCAAATTTATTTTTTGCAACTTTGCGGCCTTGTACGTCCGATACTATCAACTTTAGAGAAAACATTCATAAGGATAATTGTTAGAACTCTTAGGGGGGCCAACAGAACTCCGACTAAAAACAACGAATTCCAAAAAAAAATTTGCTCTGAAATTTTGATTAACTATTACAAGTCCGTCAAAAAAAAATTTGAAAATTTGAGAGGCCAGAACTTTCTTATTTCGCATCTCAGAGCAAAACGTTCAATTATTATATGTAGATCTAGTTGGGGAGCCATCGGAACTCCGGTCAAAAAAAATAATTTATGGTTTAATGTTAAAAATATTTTCGTTTAAAATTTTTTGAAATTTTTTTTTTTGGAATTCGTTGTTTTTAGTCGGAGTTCTGTTGGCCCCCCTAAGAGTTCTAACAATTATCCTTATGAATGTTTTCTCTAAAGTTGATAGTATCGGATTTACAAAGCCGCAAAGTTGCAAAAAAAATATTGAATATGTATGTGACCAGAACTTTCTTATTTCGCATCTCAGAGGAAAATATCTCTATAATTACATTTAGATCTAGTCGGGGGGCTACCGGAACTCCGGTCAAAAGAAAATTTTTCGGTTAAATTTTATACCCCTTTCGGACTTGTTATAGTTGGTCAAAATTTCAGAGCAAATTTTTTTTTGGAATTCGTTGTTTTTAGTCGGAGTTCTGTTTGCCCCCCTAAGAGTTCTAACAATTATCCTTATGAATGTTTTCTCTAAAGTTGATAGTATCGGACGTACAAGGCCGCAAAGTTGCAAAAAATAAATTTGAAAGTTTGAGAGGCCAGAACTTTCTTATTTCGCATCTCAGAGGAAAATGTCTCTATAATTATATTTAGATCTAGTCGGGGGGCTACCGGAACTCCGGTCAAAAGAAAATTTTTCGGTTAAATTTTATACCCCTTTCGGACTTGTTATAGTTGGTCAAAATTTCAGAGCAAATTTTTTTTTGGAATTCGTTGTTTTTAGTCGGAGTTCTGTTTGCCCCCCTAAGAGTTCTATCAATTATCCTGATGAATGTTTTCTCTAAAGTTGATAGTATCGGACGTACAAAGCCGCAAAGTTGCAAAAAATAAATTTGAAAGTTTGAGAGGCCAGAACTTTCTTATTTCGCATCTCAGAGGAAAATGTCTCTATAATTATATTTAGATCTAGTCGGGGGGCTACCGGAACTCCGGTGAAAAAAAAATTTTTCGGTTAAATTTTATACCCCTTTCGGACTTGTAATAGTTGGTCAAAATTTCGGAGCAAATTTTTTTTTGGAATTCGTTGTTTTTAGTCGGAGTTCTGTTGGCCCCCCTAAGAGTTCTAACAATTATCCTGATGAATGTTTTCTCTAAAGTTGATAGTATCGGATTTACAAAGCCGCAAAGTTGCAAAAAAAAATATTGAATATGTATGTGACCAGAACTTTTTTATTTCGCATCTCAGAGGAAAATGTCTCTATAATTATATTTAGATCTAGTCGGGGGGCTACCGGAACTCCGGTCAAAAGAAAATTTTTCGGTTAAATTTTATACCCCTTTCGGACTTGTTATAGTTGGTCAAAATTTCAGAGCAAATTTTTTTTTGGAATTCGTTGTTTTTAGTCGGAGTTCTGTTGGCCCCCCTAAGAGTTCTAACAATTATCCTTATGAATGTTTTCTCTAAAGTTGATAATATCGAACCTACACGGCCGCAAAGTTGCAAAAATAAATTTGAAAGTTTGAGAGGCCAGAACTTTCTTATTTCGCATCTCAGAGGAAAATGTCTCTATAATTATATTTAGATCTAGTCGGGGGGCTACCGGAACTCCGGTCAAAAAAAAATTTTTCGGTTTAATTTTATACCCCTTTCGGACTTGTAATAGTTGGTCAAAATTTCGGAGCAAATTTTTTTTTGGAATTCGTTGTTTTTAGTCGGAGTTCTGTTTGCCCCCCTAAGAGTTCTAACAATTATCCTTATGAATGTTTTCTCTAAAGTTGATAGTATCGGACGTACAAGGCCGCAAAGTTGCAAAAAATAAATTTGAAAGTTTGAGAGGCCAGAACTTTCTTATTTCGCATCTCAGAGGAAAATGTCTCTATAATTATATTTAGATCTAGTCGAGGGCTACCGGAACTCCGGTCAAAAAAAAATTTTTCGGTTAAATTTTATACCCCTTTCGGACTTGTAATAGTTGGTCAAAATTTCGGAGCAAATTTTTTTTTGGAATTCGTTGTTTTTAGTCGGAGTTCTGTTGGCCCCCCTAAGAGTTCTAACAATTATCCTTATGAATGTTTTCTCTAAAGTTGATAGTATCGGATTTACAAAGCCGCAAAGTTGCAAAAAAAAATATTGAATATGTATGTGACCAGAACTTTTTTATTTCGCATCTCAGAGGAAAATGTCTCTATAATTATATTTAGATCTAGTCGGGGGCTACCGGAACTCCGGTCAAAAAAAAATTTTTCGGTTAAATTTTATACCCCTTTCGGACTTGTAATAGTTGGTCAAAATTTCGGAGCAAATTTTTTTTTGGAATTCGTTGTTTTTAGTCGGAGTTCTGTTGGCCCCCCTAAGAGTTCTAACAATTATCCTTATGAATGTTTTCTCTAAAGTTGATAATATCGAACCTACACGGCCGCAAAGTTGCAAAAATAAATTTGAAAGTTTGAGAGGCCAGAACTTTCTTATTTCGCATCTCAGAGGAAAATGTCTCTATAATTATATTTAGATCTAGTCGGGGGGCTACCGGAACTCCGGTCAAAAAAAAATTTTTCGGTTTAATTTTATACCCCTTTCGGACTTGTAATAGTTGGTCAAAATTTCGGAGCAAATTTTTTTTTGGAATTCGTTGTTTTTAGTCGGAGTTCTGTTTGCCCCCCTAAGAGTTCTAACAATTATCCTTATGAATGTTTTCTCTAAAGTTGATAGTATCGGACGTACAAGGCCGCAAAGTTGCAAAAAATAAATTTGAAAGTTTGAGAGGCCAGAACTTTCTTATTTCGCATCTCAGAGGAAAATGTCTCTATAATTATATTTAGATCTAGTCGAGGGGCTACCGGAACTCCGGTCAAAAAAAAATTTTTCGGTTAAATTTTATACCCCTTTCGGACTTGTAATAGTTGGTCAAAATTTCGGAGCAAATTTTTTTTTGGAATTCGTTGTTTTTAGTCGGAGTTCTGTTGGCCCCCCTAAGAGTTCTAACAATTATCCTTATGAATGTTTTCTCTAAAGTTGATAGTATCGGATTTACAAAGCCGCAAAGTTGCAAAAAAAAATATTGAATATTATGTGACCAGAACTTTTTTATTTCGCATCTCAGAGGAAAATGTCTCTATAATTATATTTAGATCTAGTCGGGGGCTACCGGAACTCCGGTCAAAAAAAAATTTTTCGGTTAAATTTTATACCCCTTTCGGACTTGTAATAGTTGGTCAAAATTTCGGGGCAAATTTTTTTTTGGAATTCGTTGTTTTTAGTCGGAGTTCTGTTGGCCCCCCTAAGAGTTCTAACAATTATCCTTATGAATGTTTTCTCTAAAGTTGATAATATCAACGATTTACAAGGCCGCAAAGTTGCAAAAAAAATATTGAAAGTTTGATGTGACCAGAACTTTTTATTTCGCATCTCAGAGGAAAATGTCTCTATAATTATATTTAGATCTAGTCGGGGGGCTACCGGAACTCCGGTCAAAAAAAAATTTTTCGGTTAAATTTTATACCCCTTTCGGACTTGTAATAGTTGGTCAAAATTTCGGAGCAAATTTTTTTTTTGGAATTCGTTGTTTTTAGTCGGAGTTCTGTTGGCCCCCCTAAGAGTTCTAACAATTATCCTTATGAATGTTTTCTCTAAAGTTGATAATATCGAACCTACACGGCCGCAAAGTTGCAAAAATAAATTTGAAAGTTTGAGAGGCCAGAACTTTCTTATTCGCATCTCAGAGGAAAATGTCTCTATAATTATATTTAGATCTAGTCGGGGGCTACCGGAACTCCGGTCAAAAAAAAATTTTTCGGTTTAATTTTATACCCCTTTCGGACTTGTAATAGTTGGTCAAAATTTCGGAGCAAATTTTTTTTTGGAATTCGTTGTTTTTAGTCGGAGTTCTGTTTGCCCCCCTAAGAGTTCTAACAATTATCCTTATGAATGTTTTCTCTAAAGTTGATAGTATCGGACGTACAAGGCCGCAAAGTTGCAAAAAATAAATTTGAAAGTTTGAGAGGCCAGAACTTTCTTATTTCGCATCTCAGAGGAAAATGTCTCTATAATTATATTTAGATCTAGTCGAGGGGCTACCGGAACTCCGGTCAAAAAAAAAATTTTTCGGTTAAATTTTATACCCCTTTCGGACTTGTAATAGTTGGTCAAAATTTCGGAGCAAATTTTTTTTTGGAATTCGTTGTTTTTAGTCGGAGTTCTGTTGGCCCCCTAAGAGTTCTAACAATTATCCTTATGAATGTTTTCTCTAAAGTTGATAGTATCGGATTTACAAAGCCGCAAAGTTGCAAAAAAAATATTGAATATGTATGTGACCAGAACTTTTTTATTTCGCATCTCAGAGGAAAATGTCTCTATAATTATATTTAGATCTAGTCGGGGGCTACCGGAACTCCGGTCAAAAGAAAATTTTTCGGTTAAATTTTATACCCTTTCGGACTTGTATAGTTGGTCAAAATTTCAGAGCAAATTTTTTTTTGGAATTCGTTGTTTTTAGTCGGAGTTCTGTTGGCCCCCTAAGAGTTCTAACAATTATCCTTATGAATGTTTTCTCTAAAGTTGATAATATCGAACCTACACGGCCGCAAAGTTGCAAAAATAAATTTGAAAGTTTGAGAGGCCAGAACTTTCTTATTTCGCATCTCAGAGGAAAATGTCTCTATAATTATATTTAGATCTAGTCGGGGGGCTACCGGAACTCCGGTCAAAAAAAAATTTTTCGGTTTAATTTTATAACCCTTTCGGACTTGTAATAGTTGGTCAAAATTTCGGAGCAAATTTTTTTTTGGAATTCGTTGTTTTTAGTCGGAGTTCTGTTTGCCCCCCTAAGAGTTCTAACAATTATCCTTATGAATGTTTTCTCTAAAGTTGATAGTATCGGACGTACAAGGCCGCAAAGTTGCAAAAAATAAATTTGAAAGTTTGAGAGGCCAGAACTTTCTTATTTCGCATCTCAGAGAAAATGTCTCTATAATTATATTTAGATCTAGTCGAGGGGCTACCGGAACTCCGGTCAAAAAAAAAATTTTTCGGTTAAATTTTATACCCCTTTCGGACTTGTAATAGTTGGTCAAAATTTCGGAGCAAATTTTTTTTTGGAATTCGTTGTTTTTAGTCGGAGTTCTGTTGGCCCCCCTAAGAGTTCTAACAATTATCCTGATGAATGTTTTCTCTAAAGTTGATAGTATCGGATTTACAAAGCCGCAAAGTTGCAAAAAAAAATATTGAATATGTATGTGACCAGAACTTTTTTATTTCGCATCTCAGAGGAAAATGTCTCTATAATTATATTTAGATCTAGTCGGGGGGCTACCGGAACTCCGGTCAAAAGAAAATTTTTCGGTTAAATTTTATACCCCTTTCGGACTTGTTATAGTTGGTCAAAATTTCAGAGCAAATTTTTTTTTGGAATTCGTTGTTTTTAGTCGGAGTTCTGTTGGCCCCCTTAAGAGTTCTAACAATTATCCTTATGAATGTTTTCTCTAAAGTTGATAGTATCGGACCTACAAGGCCGCAAAGTTGCAAAAAAAAAATTTGAAAATTTGAGAGGCCAGAACTTTCTTATTTCGCATCTCAGAGCAAAACGTTCAGATAATTATATTTAGATCTAGTTGGGGGGCCATCGGAACTCCGGTCAAAAAAAATAATTTATGGTTTAATGTTAAAAATATTTTCGTTTAAAATTTTTTGAAATTTTTTTTTTTGGAATTCGTTGTTTTTAGTCGGAGTTCTGTTGGCCCCCCTAAGAGTTCTAACAATTATCCTTATGAATGTTTTATCTAAAGTTGATAGTATCGGACCTACAAGCCCGCAAAGTTGCAAAAAAAAAAATTTGAAAATTTGAGAGGCCAGAACTTTCTTATTTCGCATCTCAGAGCAAAACGTTCAAATAATTATATTTAGATCTAGTTGGGGGCCATCGGAACTCCGGTCAAAAAAAATAATTTATGGTTTAATGTTTAAAATTTTTTCGTTTAAAATTTTTTGAAATTTTTTTTTTTGGAATTCGTTGGTTTTAGTCGGAGTTCTGTTGGCCCCCCTAAGAGTTCTAACAATTATCCTTATGAATGTTTTCTCTAAAGTTGATAGTATCGGACTTACAACGCCGCAAAGTTTCGAAAAAATGTTAAAAACTTTAAGGTCCCAGAACTTTTTTATTTGTAATTACAGAGCAAAACTTCTCGATAATTTTTTTAGATCTAGTCGATGGAATACTGGAACTCTCTCTAAAAATTTTTTTTAATCAATATTTTTAATTTTTTTTGATTTTTAAATTGTTTTCAAAACTCTTTTTTTCGGAAATGTTTTTTTTTAGTCGGAGTTCTGTTTGCCCCCATAAGAGTTCTAACATTTTTCTATTTGAATTTTTTTTGTAAACTTAATAGGAAGGAAGTTATAAGACCGCCAAGTTGCAACACGTGTGAAGTTAGCCCCCCCGCTACTTGGGTCGTCATTTTGAGTGGCTTAAACTACAGAACTATTTCTAAAAATGGTCGAGAACTCTAGAACTCTTTGGGGGGCTACCAGAACTCTAAAAAAAAATCAATTTTTTCGACTATGGGGGGCCAACTTCACAGACGTGAAGAAAATGTTTTTTTTCTAAGATTAGTCGTCAGAACCTACCGTTTAGGTTTGAATAACAAAAAAAGCCACGTTTACATATTTTAAGTATAGCACATTCGACAAGCATTTTCCTCACACTCTGGCTCAGTTTGTGGCTCGGATAAAAAATTGAGTCGTAGATTTCCAGAAAGTACTATAGGGCATTTTATACGAAATCGATATTTCGACATATTTGTAGTCTCATCATTTAGTTTTATCTAAATCTTCTATTTAATTTTTTCTAATGAACACTCAAGTCCTTTAGAAACTCGATTTATAAATGCAGTTATTTTCTAAAGTTACTAATTACGCATTTATTTTCGGTTCAAATCATACTAAACCATTTTATACCATACCTTAATATAGTGTTATTAATATGGTAAAAAAACAATTCTTGATTTTAATGCGAAAAGAATCAAATAAGTTGGTTTAATAATATAGTAATAAGAGAATTTTGCGCTTTCTGTAAAATTTCCTAGCATGGATACAGTTACTTTTGGAAATCAACGTCTCAATTGTCTGACAGTTTTCATGCAAACAAATTAATGGAGAATATTTTTTTGGCTAGGACCTTCAGTTTATGAATAAAAAATCTAGTGCGGGTAACACACGACTTTTACTTACCTCCATTTTTAAAATCAATGAAAGAATTTTCAACAGCTATAGATAAAAATACGTGAAATTATAAATGAATTAATTAAATTAAATTTATATAGAAACATGTGTTTCATTAAAAAATCTATTATATTATTATCTAAAATAATCAGTTAGTTTTATGTTCATTTCATCACTCTCTATTAACTTTTAAAAGCTTGTGTATGAAATAATATTTTTTTCTAAAATCTTTACCTTTCGAACGGTATATCATACATGTATATTACTGCTCTAATGTTCAAAAACGAAAAATTGCATTATAAAAATATTTTATCTGTTTTCTTCTTTAGTTGGGTATCGAATTTATTCAATTTATATATTTACCTGTTTTTTATCAGCGTTAACAAGATAATATAGTTATTTTTATTAATTCTACAAAATTAAAGGTACTTTAGGGGAATAAAATTTAAAATATATCGGCATTTAAGCCCTGTCAGACCATTTTAATCTGATGATATTTAAGCCCATTAAATTTTACATCGATATAGCGAGTTTAATCAAAATCGTCGGAACCGTTTTCGAGAAAATCGAAAAAATGTGTAAAATGCATGGTATGAAGTGCCTCTTGTGGTAAGCTCATTTCGATAAAAAAAGTTTTGTCACGTCTCGAGCGTATAGTTGTCTTAAATATGAAATTTCAGTTTCATAGAACTTTCCGTCCGGAAGTTACCACACACACACACAGACCTTTTTGCGGGACTTGGTTATTTGGACTCAGGGGACCCTAAAACGTGTATTTCCGTTGAAAACTGGAATTCGAAAATTTTCACGATCGTAATACTTCCCCTTACTATATATAGTAAGTGAAAGTAAAACATGTAATGTAATTTGAATAAAAAAAAATTGAATGAATAACTCCTATTTTCTCTCAACTAATGACCAGGGGATTATAGACAGACATATCAATGATCTAACGTTTTTCTCTGTCAGCGAGAAATTGAGTTGTTTTGTTTTTTTATGGGTGTTTTGTATAGCAGCAATCATAATGTAGTGGTTTTGATGAAAAAAAAGAGGAGCACGTACTGCGCTATGCACGCATTTTTTTAACAATAATTTTATTTGCACCTGTATAAGTTAGAATTAGCGAAGAATTTGTATTTGATATATGTATAGACATCAATCCCATGGGCATGCTAGATGGAGACAGCACCCAGTGGTGCATTCTCCTGGCATTCAAAAACAAACTATTTTCAGGTCAGGTGGCCTCTCATCCAACTCCTTTTCAGTCTACGCCAAATTATGGTACAGCAGTTGTAGCCATGTTTTGTACGAGTATGTTTGTATGTCCATTAAGTTTGTCGTGAAATCGTTTGTAAGCCAATCAAATGTGGTTTGTTTTGAATATTTAAGTCAGTACGAAGGGTATCGTTTGAAACATATGGTGGTGAGCTCGTTGCCAATCTTAAAAATTGCGATTGAAAGGTTTGTATTTTCGTATGTGTGACTTTTTAGCAGATCCGTATATTTGGTAAGCGTAAATCCATATTGGTTTTAATAAATGAGTGTATACCTTAAGTTTCTGTCATGTGGATAATTTAAAACGTCTATGTAGTATTGAATATAATAGTCTAAGTGAGTTTTATGTGTGGGCCCCATGTTAATCTTTTGTCAAATATTATTCCCGTGTACGCTACTGTATGTGATTGCGGTAAAGGGTGATTGCCTATGTAAACTGAAGGGCAGGTTCCGCGTCTAAGGGTAAATGAAACGTGTAGTGAGTGACCTGTCATGGTTAACTTTTAACTTCAATCTCGTACACCAGTTTTGTACGTTGTCCAAATGGTGTTGTAACGTGATACTGGTTTGTATAGGGTCTGAGTTTTTCATAAGTTCGCAGTTAAGATGTTTTGGTCTGTTGGTTACATACATTGTTCATGTCTCATTTTTCTTTTTAATTATTTCATTACTTTAATTATTATATAAAACTAGTTTGATTATTTTCACTGAATTTATTCATAAAGATATTTTGAAATTAAATCTTATGTAACCTTCCCAAAGCCGGTAATTAAAGGTTTGTTCCTTCTGACCTGTTTCCTCCGTTGCGCGCTAACACATGCGCACTACAGCTTTTCCGACATTAACCTGTCCTGCGAAATTGTGAGCGCATGCGCAACTGAGGAAATATGTTCAAGGGAACATTCCGAATATTAAAGTGCGTTGTAAACTTTTATTTATTATAAAAGTTTCACAAAAGATGGCTGTTTGTTAATTGAAGCTTCTTGTTAACTAATTTATTTATTGATGTTAATGGAACACTCTAAATCACATGTCTAATTACTGCATTAGATATATACAATGCAATGTATCATCGGAGGACCTAGCCATACTGATAAATTACTTTCATTATTAATACATATTTCACACATTTTATTGATTTCTTATTGTATATATATTTTATGATTTTATTGATGAGTAAATATTGTATGAATGCTGTATTCCATCAATATTCTTAATGTCTAAATTAGGACAGATTGTAATTTTACTCAATAAAAAACTTTGTTCATTGGAAATTCATATCTTAGTGTATTAGTAAACTTGGACGTGAAAAATACAATAATTCTATGTTATAGTCAAGTAATTATATTGGGTTGTGTTACATGTAATGTCCGTTTTCAAGGTATTTTTATTAAAAATACGATATGAAAACAAGATAAATTTATTCGAAGTATTTACCTTCTTTTTCTACACATTTTTTCCAACGTGACACCAAATTTTTTATCCACGAACTGAAAAACTCTGAGCTTTGAAGTGAAACAAAATCTGAAAACGCACTTTTTACTTGATCATCATTTTAAAAAAGTTATCTTTTGACGAAGTTGTCTAAATTCCTGAACAGGTGATAATCTGTTGGAGACAAGTCGGGAGAATATGGTGGGTGCGGTGGAACTTCGTAGCCCAGTTCTTTCATTTTTTGCACGGTATGTTTTGAAACATGTCGCTCAGTGAGATCATGAGGTGCCCATGTATCGAGCTTTCTTACTTTCCCAATACACTTTAAATGCCTGGAAACGGTAGATGCACTTGCATTTAGCTGTGCTGAGAGTCCTTTAACTGTTTGGTAGGGGTTTCCTTCTACTGTATGTTTGAGGACATGGTTGTCTATTACGGACGGAGGTCTTCCTCGGGGCAAGTTTTCCAAGTCGATATCCCCAGATGAAAACTTAGCAAGCCAACAGCGAATGGTCCGTTGATGAACACTCCCTTCCCCAAACGCCTTGCAAATATTTCTAGCGGCCTCAGCTGCTGAATGGTCGAGTTTAAACTCGTACAAAAATATTACTCGAAAATCGTGTGTTTCCATGTTCATATTTTGAGGTATACTAAAAAGTGGGTAATTGATTGGAAAGCTAATATTTATAATACAAAGGTAGAGGATTAGTAGCTGTTTACTTTAAATATGTAAAAATTCGGAAGAAAACAACAGAGACCTGCAAAATCCTTTATGGATTTCAGAAACTATAAAAACGGACATTATTATTATTTTATAATTTTATTGATGAGTAAATATTGAATGAATGCTGTATTTCATCACTATTTTTAATGTTCAAATTAGGACAGATTGTAATTTTACTCAATAAAAATTGTTGTTCATCGGAAATTCATATTTTAGTGTATTAGTAAACTTTGACGTGAAAAATACAATAATTCTATGTTATAGTCAAGGAATTATGTAATTCTACTTCTCGTTAACTTACAAGAGTAATTATAATTAAAAATAAAAAAAATTAATAGTGAATCCTTTATAAAAAAATATTTCTTTGAATTAGATTAGACTGGAAGAAATTACGGCGGTTCGTTAGTTTGGTCTAATAACTCTTCATGTCTTTATGTTTTTTTTCTCCCTCAGAACTTTATTTATTTATTTTGTTTTTTAGTTTCTTGGTTAATAATTTGCTAAAAGTATGAGTCTCAAAATGTTTTATTGAAATTATAGCACTTTTTGTATGTGAGTTTTTTTTTTGCCGAGCCATGAATCCATATGGTTTTAAAAATGTATGTGTATGTATTCAGTTTCTGTCTAATTTTTGCTTTTGATGATTTAGAAAGAGGAGAGTACAGTACTTTTAGTCGCTGGTGGAGAGACCTTCTTTTTATAGTGACTTGTGGACCCAAGTCATCCTTCGGTCGAGTGTTAGTTAGGATCTAAGGGTTGTGTTGGTCTGAGGAATTTAGTTGTCGCCGATAAACAATAGAGTTTTTTGTCGTCCAGCAAGAACTTCTTTTAAATATTAGAAATATGTTCTCTTCTTTAGTCTTCTACTTGTGCCTTTCAGCGTGGAGATAGTCCAACCCAGGATCTCCATCTCTCTCTGTCTCCTGCAAGAGTCTTCATCTCCTGCAGTGTCTTGCCTCTCGCTTGCCCCAACTTGGTAATGTAGCCATCGTAGCTAAGCCTAGGCCTTCCTCTAGGTCTGGTGCCAACTGGTTTTGCCTCCATAAATTTGTGTGGGTCACAATCCTGGCTCATCCTACATACATGCCCGTACCACCCTAACAGTCTCTTCTCCAGGGTCTCCTTCATTGCAGGAATGTTTAATTCTTCCCTTATTGTTTCATTCCTAATCCTATCCCTGCGGGTTTTGGAAGCCACTCTGCGCAAGTATTTCATTTCTGCCGCTGTTATGCGGCTCTATTTGTTGTCCGGGAGTACCCAGCTCTCTGCTCCGTATAGTAGAACAGGCATGTATACGGCCTTAAATATGTGGAGCTTGACATCTTTTTTAACCTCTCTCTTTCCTACTACTGTGTTGCTGATGGAATAGTATAAATTATTTGCTTTTCCTATCCTGTGGGATATTTCAGGTTGTATTTTTCCATTTCCGCTTATCACAGTTCCAAGGTAAGAGAACTCATTTATAATATGAATTTTTTAAAAGAAAAATTATCAAATAAATGCTCGTTAAAGGTTAAATTTTTGATAAGGTTATTTATTTATTTTCGAGGTGTTGAATTGTTTAAGTGCCTTATGAAATCATTGTTGTTAATGTTATAATTTTAAAGAAAAACCAAGTAGAAGCTGTAAATTATTAGAGAAAAGTTCGCCCTTGCCCTAAATGTGAAAGGCCGGATGAGACTTAAGCGAGTGACTGGCAGGCGGGCGCTAAGAGCTCCTCAGGCCAACACTATATTGATGATGGTCAGCCTTCGATAGCGGCCGCTTCCACTGGATCACGCAATTAGATCGTCAATTACTGCTCGATAGGCCGTATTTATCGGGTGGAAACTCTCAAAGGTAGTAGTAAAATAATTTTATTTATTGGTGATGACTGAGATAATGATAATAATAACATGGCGATAATTAAACCTGATCTCAGCATACTTTGCCTCCAAACTTCAATCTAATGCCTACCGTCCGAGTCGAAATTCAGAGATCAGACTTAACATACCAGACATTATGCTACTATGGCTACTCTGACGATGCAATAATGGAAGAACGAAATTTTTCCTATCCAGGTTTAATTAAGATAGGGATTATTAACTTTAGGTGTATCCTAAAGTATTCTTCACTCCTTACAAAAATCCCAGGATTTTTATTTATTTTTCTCTGGCTTATTTTCTTACACTATAGACTCAGTCAGGCTTATTGTGCGCCATATATTATTCTGATAATACAGACCTATTGCCTTAGTAAATATGACAGAACTGTATGGATTAATCAGTTCACAAAGGATCTGAAACAGGGTCATTGCCAAAGTGGTAAAATATCCTAGCTATCTCTTCAAAACTACACATTACATGATAGGCAGATTCATCTTCCTTCTTGCTGAGCCTGCATGTCTACTATGGTTACTAACTCCATATTGTGGAGGAACTTATGAAGATCACAGATCAGAGTGGAGAGTGCATCTTAATCCCAAAATAACTACTAAAAATAAATACTATCCTGAGAGAGGCCACTCTGTTAAGGGATGCTGTGGGTTGTATAAAAAGGTTAAAATGGGAATGGGCTGCGCAGTTAATGCGAATAAAGGACCCCAGGTGGAGCAAGATATTTACCGAATGGACAACTCTCGGAAAAAAATGCAAGGAGGGCAACTCAAGAGATGATCAGACGAAATTAAATAATTAAAAGGAATATCTTGGCACAGGAAAACAGAAGACCGAAAATATTAGGAATGAAAATGCAACGAAATTGAAAAACAAGCACCAAACTCATAACCCAGAAGGTACGGCTGGTCACCGATCAAGACTATTCCTCCTTCAGATGTGACCTACACATCAGTAGATTTTTTTATTTATTTAAACATAAAATTTTTATTTAAACAACTTCTTGTTTGTTTATTTATTTAACGTCACTTTATGCTAATATGGCTAATCGGACGATGGCACAGTGGGAGTCCTAAATTTTGCCTATACAGGTTTTATTAGGATAGGGATCTACATCGCACAGGCTCGGGACCAGCTTTTAATGTCCCCTCCGAAGGACGGCATAACTAAGGATTTTTTACGCCCATTAAAATATCCTAGGACCACCTGCGGGTTTGAATCCGTGATCTTTGGCATAGGAGATTGTTATGCTAGCCACCCAGCTACAAGTGATCCCAAACAAGTTTTATTTTAATTTTTATTTAAAAAGTTCTTAGTAATTTTATTCAAAAAGGTTTATACAATATTTGGTCAAACATTGTTTCTTTCTTTAATTATATCAACCATTAAAAGGGTTTAAAAAAACAAACAAATATATATAAACTTTATGTATCAACCGAATTGTAAATATGTGTTAATAAAGGCTTGTCTTATCTAATCCTAAGATAGGAACCTTTAACGAGTACCTGATATCGCTCGGGACCAACATTTTACGCCACATCCGAGGGACGGCATTACAGGATTTTTTACTCACATAAAAAATCCTTTGGCCAGGTTTGAACGCGCGACCTTCGTCATCAAATCAGAACAGGCCACATGACACCTCGCACAAGACTCGACACGCTTTTCATAACCACCAACGCCTTAGCCTACCTCTACCAGTCAGTTCACCTCAGATTAATTTTTTAGGATTTCGTTCTACACCAAGCCTAACAACTTTGCATGCCCATTATAGTTCGAAAACTTCATTTATAATTGAGCAGTAAAAGCTCTGTAATTTGGGGGCGGAGTGGACAGGCGGGATACCGTGTGATCCTATAATAAACCAAGTTTGAAGACGATAAAATAATTCGAGTGTTAAAAGGCACAAGTATGTAAAACACCACAGTGGCCGGTTACCCATTCAAAAACAACCTGCCTACCTTGTTGAAGTAGTTGTTCAATTTTGAATTGACATGTCACTCCCCCATTTTCTTGAGATGAATTTAGCTGCGTAGCTGTAATGATGGTCGCCTGTTCATCCAAAAACAAGACAATTCTCTTTGCATCTATATTTCTGAGAGCTTGCAAAGCTAGTAATATAGCATGAATTACGCTGTCGAAATTTGTAGACCATTTTTCAACCGGCTCCGAGATTTGAAATAGACGGGAGTACACGCCTGATCCTTCATTGTAATTTGCATGTTCCGCTGAACCATCGGTGTAGACATGGAGCCAAGTAGCATGGTGGCAGTAGGGAAAGTTTTTCTCTTAGAGCAGGCATTAAGCCTGTTTTTTTTCTCTAAGACTTTCTACTTTATCCATAAATGTTACCTGCGTGTTAATGCTTGTGGAGGGTTTCTTTTTACTTGACCAGTAGTCAACCGGAAGCGTACATGAGCGTTCATAAAGCCTCATTGAGCTTACTTCCCTCCGCATATCCTATGGCTCGACGTTTCTTTGCACATCATTGAATAGAAAATAAGGGTTCGATTGAAACTCAATGAAGTTCTCATTTCACTTTTCTTTTCTTTTTTTTAGTTCTAAAATGCTGTTAACTAAAGAAGTAAGTAAAATATGTTATTAACAAGTCAATTCTCGACCGACATTTGAGTATTGTTTTACTAAGTAAGTCTACTTTGATATAAGTCTGGTAGTTTAGAAACCGTAACCTAGTTTTTTAGAGAACGTTCACTTATTTTGATTTTATTTTATGTAATTTGACTTTCCTTTTGTTTATATTGTAAATATTGTATGAATGAGATCCTGTAGCACTATTATTATTGTCTATTATGACAAATTGTAATATATACGAATAAAAAAAAAAAAAAAAAAAAAAAAGTTTTTAGAGATTTATTAATGGCCTATCCACTGCAACTACCGAACAAAACTGCAGTTTACATCCACTAAAGAATGAATGGCATCCTAAAGAGGCTAAGATAACCATTCAAGTTTATGGAACGGAAATTAATGAATGGATGAATGAGAATAAATTTATTTCCTTTCGGAGTAATCCCGATACAAATAGAGCAGGCTACGTCATGATATAAAATACAATATTTGAACTAAATATTTTACAAGATACTAGTTCACTACATTATCATCCCTAGATACGTTCAAAAGTAATAAATCGGGGTTACCTGTAGCATGGTGGTTAGTATAACGGCCTCCTGTGCCCAAGGTCCCAGATTCAAACCCGCAGGTGGCCCTAGGATTTTTTAATAGGATAAAAAAATCCTTAGTTAATCCGTCCTCCAGATTAGACGTTAAAAGGTGGTCCCGAGCCTGTGCGATGTCAGGTACTCGTTAAAAATGATAATCCTAATTAAACCTGGATAGGCAAAATTGGGGACTCCTACTATAGCATCGTCCGATTAGCCATAGCAGCACGTTAAAGGGACGTTAAATAAATAAAATAAAATAGTAATAAATTACAATATAAAATATAAATAAATAACAAAATATGATAATTATATGAATATATTTACTGAATGAAAAATAATTGTTATTCTGGGACAACCAGTTCCTTAAGAATAATCTACAAGTACAGTTTTGAGATTCCTCTTCTGGATATACCAATTTCATTATATTATATACATCATTTATGTACATATGTGTAATATATCTGCCTTAAAGATTTTTGAATAACAAAAACATACACTTAAAGATTAAAAAATGAAGAAAATAACAATTGAATACAAAATAAATTTAATAAAGTACTTAATAGAAGCACGGTAGATTGATATACCGGGAGACCGGGGATCACTTGTAGCTGGGTGGTTAGCATAACAGCCTCCTATGCCAAAGGTCACGGGTTCAAATCCGCAGGTGGTCTTAGGATTTCCTACGATTAGGAAGCTAGGATTGTAACTAGTGGGAGTGGAGTTTGTCATGGAAGGATTGATACCTGGTTCGGGCCAAATCAGCTACATATGGGATGTTAAGGTCTTCATAGATGAGCTTATTCGTGACAAAGTAAGGAGCGTTGAGGATTTTTCGAAGGATTCTGGATTTTAAGGATTAAAGACTGGAAGAATAATCTTTAATTTTAAATTAGATTTTTCTTTAAAATTGAATTATTATAATGACTGAAAAACTTATTTATACCATTTTTATTATATATTTCTATGTTATTTTTTTTTGTTTGTTCAAAATTAGTTTTTCTTCACTTTTCATTTACTGTATTTATTTACTTTACTTTATGCTCTTTCTTTTTTTTTTTTTTTTTTTTTTTTTTTTTGTACATAGATGTGTGTATCTTATAAATGCATACATTTTTATAAATTTCTTACTCTACCTCTTTTACCTATGTAAATAATTTAATCTATCTAATATTTTCTGGCCAGATGTGCTATTTTTATTTGTAAATTTCATGTTATGTTGGAGGGTGGGTCTAAGTCCTAGAATAAAAGCTTTTTTCTATTTCTATAATTGGTGTATTAAAGCATATTTTTTGGGAGTCGGTCATTATTCAGTTTTAAAATTTTATTTTATCTTTAAATTTTACGGAGCTAAATGACAAAAATAATTGTAAAAGAGTAATGTTTCTCTACATTACATCTTCTTCAATATCTTGAATTGCATCGCGAAGTCTTGAAGAATGGAAGATAAATACAAAAATGTATAAAATCACATGTAAGGTTCACATGTATCATCGGCGATAATAGTATGTATTTAATACGGATAAAATGAGAAAAATTTAAATAAACATAGTTGTTTTAGTTTACAAAGTAGTTTTAATAAAACAGGGCTATTTGGACAAGGCGAGTTGAACTTTTGCGATAAACCAACCCATCAAATCCCTTTCATATCTCATCCATTATTCAAAACCCTTCATATAAACTTGAATACTTTTTATTGACTCAGAGATAAAATTATCCATAAAGAATTCAATGTCCCTTAGATTGTAGATTTGAAATAGTTAAACTCATAGTTAGTCATAAAAATCATCAGATATTAGTCATAAAAATTTTGATAACTCTCCAACTTACATGGTCCATACGATTGCCCAAGCTTCTTATATCGTTGCACCGTCATTGGACTGCTTATAATTGTATTTTTTTTAGTTCTAATTATTGTACTATGCTGTGAGAATTTGTTTTATGTTACCCACAATTATGGAAGTGTGCATAATGATTAAAGTTTTAGTGTATATTATATATTATAGGAATTAGTTCTCATATGTACTGAAAAACGAAATGTTTTGAGCTTTCTATGCTAAAGGTCGCGGGTACAAACCTGCGGGTGACCCTAGAATTCCTAAACCTGGATGGGCAAAATTTAGGACTCCCACTGTAGCATCGTCCGACCAGCTATAGTAGCATAAAAGTGACGTTAAACGAATAAACAAACAAACTAAATGTTTGTCATAACATAAACATACCATAAAGGTTCGAATATATAAAACTATTATTCTTCCAACGGTTCTTTACGGATGCGAAACGTGGCCGCTTACTTTGAAGGAAGAACAACGGCTTAAGGTTTTTGAGAATAAGGTACTGCGTAAAATATTTGGTCCGAAGAGAGATGAGGCCACTGGGGAGTTTAGAAGGTTGCACAACGCGGAATTGCGGAACTTGCATCCTGTGAATATAATTGAGCTGATTGCATCGCGGAGACTCAAATGGGCGAGTAAAGTTGTTGGGCTCGATGACGAGCGGATTCCGAGAAAGTTGGTATTTGCTGATCCGACTGGTAGGCGTCCGAAAGGTAGGCCGAAGCGGAGGTGGGAGGATTGCGTTAAGGCTGATCTCGGGAGCTTGGGCTTGAATGGTGAACATTGGACGAGTCTGTGTAAGCGAAATTTAGTGGTATCGGCATCGAACCTTCGGGTTCGCTAAGCCTATTATTATTATTATTATTATTATTATTAATTAAATATATTGTTGGGAAGAGGGGCGACAGCTCATTTGCTCGCAGCCTCAACCCGATCGTTAATTATGAGTCGCCGAATCCCTATTATTTATATAGGTTTCGTTAAGGGTTTTAATAATATAACCATCTTTGTTATATACATGTATTGAGAAAAAACACAAATAAAAATTAACTTCTAGATAGAACATAAAGAGTACTTATGGTCACTTCTAGGGACGACAGTGAGGACGATTGCAAAGCGGTGATGATGGCGAGAGGGACGAAGGCGACCAGTCTCTCCTGTAACTCCCAGCGCACTTTGATTCCCGAGCGGTCACTAGCTCCCTTTTATGTAAATAGAGCCCCCCTTGCGTCTTAACTTATATTAACGATTTATATATATTATATATTATAATATATATATATATATATATAATATATATATATAGGAGAGATAATATTCTAAATTAGTATTTCCAACTCTTAACATATATCAATTAATCTAGTTTTTTTTAATATACCGCTGCATTAGAAAAGCAGCAGGTCAAAACCATAGCAAAGCTTTGATATATTTAGGATCTTAGCAAATACATTTCAAACTTCAAAAGACGTTTTCAGTTAGGTTAAGTATTAAATAAATAGGTTTTAACCTAGATACCTTATCTTTAAATTGTACATATATAATCAGTACTTATATGTATTGATAAAAAATGAATAATTTACTCATCAGTTAATTCTGAATGATCATAAAGAGCCAGTAATTATGTAATTGCTAAACTAATTACTAATGAGGAGAGTAATTAGTTAATTGGAGATGAGATTGGATAGGAGTGAATGAGCAAGACGCCGGGCCCAGTGATGGGAGTGTGGTCGATGGCCGTGACGTCAGCGGCCCCTAACCCTCGCCGGTTGTTACTCCAGTTACGATGATAGCTCTTTGCAATCGAATTCTCTGCACGGCAGTATATCGACTCTCCATTCGCCCTCATCACCGCTTCTATATATACATACTTATATAATAGTTTCTTCAAGTTTGGTTGAACAAAATAAAAAGGCCAGTAAAATGACATTCTTTATCGGTTTTGTTAATCCAAAAATAATCGTTTGTTACTTTCACTTACCTATATATGAAATATGCAGTAAGGGAAAGTATTGCGAAAGTATTTTCGAATTCTAATTTTCGACGGAATTACACGTTTTAGGGTGTATATTGTTATGTATTGAGAATACTGGGGGGGGGATTAAGTTAATTATTAAATAATTGTAATATTAATTAAATAAATATTGATGAGCCTATGTCGGCAAAAGTACAAAGGACGTGTATCTGCCCCCCCCCCTTGGATTCTCCAACAGGCCCCCAGCGATACCTCGGGAAACTTCCTAGACCCTAGGACAAAGGACCCCCGGATTGGGACACTTCCCATATCAGCCCCGCCCGAGTTGACGACGATGAGAAAGGGCAGTCGCATTCCAGTCACGAGAGTCGAGTCCCATACTAACGAAGAAGCGGTGTTCGTCGGGGGTCTGAAAGCAGCTGGAGGATGAGATTCTAGAAGGGACGTCTGAGACAATTTCCATATTCGCCAGCCGACAAAGTGTTTTGAAGGTATCTCTTTTTTTTTGTAATATTGTATGGCAAAGTTAACTATGAGAAATTCCTCAGTATTTTCAGGCTTTGTTTACATAAAGTGTATATGTGTAAGTTGTTTATAAATAATTATATCATTTATTGAAACTTGTTTACTTCAATCTTCTCCTGAATGCCACCTATTATGATTGGTAAACACGATACCTTTGGAAAGGAAATCCAATGGTTTCAGTTATATTAGTCTATACATACCTTAAATATATCAAGTAAGGTAGTTTTTGAAGGTACCGCTGCCTTAGAAAAGCAGCTGGTTAAAAACAAAGCAATTATATTTAGGTTATAAAATAAGCTTGTAAGGTGATTTCAATAAAAAGTTCAGATTCTTGTAAATATTTTTAATCAATTATATAAGACTCATTTTGATCTATATATGTTGCCATCTTTCAGGTAATAGTTTTATTTTGTCCTCCCAGAACTCCTCAGATTTTTGCACAACGAACTCTTTTTATGTGCGTTTTGCTGGCCTCGAGCTAATCAAAGTTTTTTCCGTTAAGAGAGCTTAGAAGGGCCCGAAATCAGTGAAAATCTGTTAGGACAAGATCTGGTTGAATAGGGAGCCACAAATCTGATCAAAACTCCAATAATTTCTTCCGAGTCTGCAAAGACACGTGACGACGTTATCGACTGTGCCTTTGCGATTATCCAATGCTAGTCGCTTTTGCGCAACCACTGCCTTTAATTGTATCTCCGATATCTCGTGTCGTATAATGAGGGTTGTCAGTGACCAATGCTTGAATTTTGTATTCATCAACAGTTGAAGGACGACCCGAGCGAACTACTTACGAATGGTGATTTCTCCTAAGACATCATCGTCATACACACTTGTTAACTGTCTGCGCAACGTATTTTCCTTTTCGGAGATAAAAAAATTATTAAATGACGAAAATGATTTTTTTTTTCTCTCTTCCATTTTGAGCACGCGAAATACCACTTAACATGTTCACGTCGGGGTGAATATCTACGTTTTCCCGCGTGAGGCGGGGCTGTGTTAGCTGCTTACCTTCGTGGGGCGGGACGATTCTGTTGCAATTTCCAACGTGTTTAATGCGAGATCACAACATTTTCAGGCTTCCAACGCGTTAAATGCGGGATAGTAACAGTTTTGACGTACACATAAAACTTGAAGGAGTAATTATGGAAATAATGAAAAAAAAAACATTCGTGTATTATTATTTATAACTAAACAATATTCTTATATTATTATTATTATATATTATTTCTTATATCATAATATGAGAATAAAAATGTGAAAAGAAATCACGCACAGCTAAATAAAATTCTTAAAGAAGAGTAATCAAGTGAAATTAAACAATAAGAGTCCTTTGAGGGGAAATGTTGAAAGGTATAAAATATTTAATAAATAAACCTTTATGCTTGTTAATTCCTGCTACATATAATATTGAGAAAAATTATATAAACTTATTTTCTGAAAACAAGTGACTCACCTGAAATGCACCCCGTCCCACGGAATAGTCAAGTGTCTACTTTAATTAGAGGCGAGTATTGCATAGAGGATATAAACATCTTCTTAGACTAATTAACTGAATAAAAGAAAACTTTTAGTCCTCCCAATTATAAGTAAACCGTCGTGAGAGAACAAAACTTCTCCTCCGTGATTTAAATATTTCAAGGAGAGGCCGTTGTTGGCGATTGGGGCTTGAATACTTAATGCCAATCTTCACTTCCCCCCTCTCCTCCCCATGCTTATCCAACTTATTTTCATTCTTAACAATTTCATTTCCTTTGTTTTTGCAACAAAAAAATTAATATTATTTTATTGTTAAGAAAAATGTTCAACGTATCTTATTTCAAGTTGTTATCTTAAAGGTCCTTTAAATCTAAATAACCGAGTCTGGAAAAATGTTCGGGTATGGTAAGTTGTACAAGAAATATACGATAATCAAGAAGGTAACACAACTAACACAACCAGGATTATTTCCACAGATTCCTTATCGGCTCTGCTCAGCTTGAAACACCCTTTCTCTACCGACTCTCTCATTCAAAATATTCTTTTATCATTGAAGTCCACAATAGTTTCTAATAATTCAGTTTTTTTCGTCTGGGTACGGAGCCACTGCGGTATAGTTGGGAATGAACTCGCAGATCGTGCAGCCAAAGAAGCAATAACAGATGGCATTCCGTTTATTGGTGCCGGTTGGCGAGTATGTTTCTATCATCAAGCATCGGATTCGGTCGAAGTAGGGACAAATTTGGCACGACACTACAGAAAACAAGTTAAGGGAAATAAGAAGAGACATCTCCCATTGGCATTCGGCCCTACGACAAAAGCGAAGGGAAGAGGTTATCCTGACGCGTCTGCGCATTGGACACACTCACGGACATCTCATGGCACGGGAACATCCTACTGACTGCACAACATGCGGTTGCCCGGTTACTGTTAAACACGTTTTGACAGAGTGTAGGGCTTATGATACTCAAAGAACTCATATTGCAATTGACACTGACTTACCAACTGTTTTACAAGACAACATACAGACAACTGCAAAAATTTTTGACTTCCTACGACAGACAGACTTGTACGATAAACTATAATATTTAATCCTTGATTTAAGGCGAAAACGACCCCAGTGGTTTAAGCCTACGAAAAAAAAAATCAAAAAGCTTCAAATAGTAAAAGAAGGAAGAATGTTTTTGTTTTGTTTTTTTTATTTGTTATCACTATCCTCACTACATACGCCGATGTGTGTTATCTGTAAACAATAAACTAACTATCGCTTGCCAAACCCTTCAGTCTCACATTGCTTCCATTGAAGAATGGTGTCAAAGTTCGAGGATCAAAATCAATCCTACTAAATCCCACCAAATTATCTTTACCCTTCGCCGCAAACCTATGTCTGCCGGTCCCTCTATATCCTTTGGCAATATTACACTCAACCTCAGTTAAAGAGATCCGGTACTTTGGACCGCATCTTGACAGACGCCTTACTTGGAATCCTCACGCTAGATTGAAACGACAAGAAACAGCTCGAAGATATCGTTTATTACAACATTTACTTAACAAACGTTCAAACTTCCCACCTACTACAAACAACTAATTTATATTACCATAAATAGGCTTATTTGGACATAAAGATTTGAACTATGGGGATCCACAAAACCACCCAATTCTTCCCGCATTCAATCCTTGCAATCCAAAAACCTCTAGAAGATCCTAAATGTCCCTTACTTTGTCACCAATAAAATAATCTATAAAGACCTGAATATCCCTTTACTTGCAGACTAAGCCCGAATTAGATATACTTTCTTTTACTCCGAATTATCAGTCCATCCAAACCTCCTTGTCTGCAACCTCTCATCTCCTTCTATTCTTGATCATCCTCCGATGCCACTACAAAGACGATGGCCTCGAGACCTACTTATCTGAATAAACTCTGAAGTGCTGCCACTGCGTAGTTTCTTCTCACGCCTATCATGTCCTATCCTATCATGTTGTTGTAAATAATGTCCTGTCATAAGTTGTAAATAGTTCTATGTAAATACATTTTTTTAAATAATTATTTTATTGATTTTTTTTTTTTTTGACGCGGTAGGCATTGGGGTCCGAATATCGGGAATGACGAAAACCGCACAAACTTAATGATTTCTGCAGTAATAATTTCTATAATAATTTTTTTTAAAAATTAAAACGGTCTTTAAAATATGAAAATCGGGCATTTCCTTGGCAATAGTAAAATTACTCCTTTTCATGCATAACCCATTCTTCCTTCCTTATTTAGACAGTTAGTTTTATGCTATTGCGGACCGATTCTTGCATCGGGAAAAAAGTGCCCTTTTTAGTTTGGTAATCCTAGTTACCAGTGAATTATTTCTATTTTATCCTCTTAGAAGGCGAATCGAGTCAAAAATGGTGGTTTTATAGAAGAAATAAAATAATAATGACCCTTAGCTAAAAAATCAAAATAAAATAATTAAAAGTTGTAAATACAAACAATTAGTATTCATTATAGAATTTAGTTTTTTTTTTTTTTAAATTTAACGTTCTGTAATATCTTAATTATTGAATATCTTTGATTTACAATAATTTTTTAACTCTAAGTACTGTAGTGAAAACATTGTACTTACAGCATCTTATAAGTTGACTCTGGTCTTTGTTATGAATAAAATTAGACACAAATCATAACAATTCATCTGTTTTCTGCTTACATTCTACACATATAAGCCCATCTGAGAGAGTCAACACGATATTTCACACTTTTGAGTAGAAACTTATTTTATTTACATAAATCGAAAATTTTGTTATGAAATTTATAATTTGACTTTTAATATTAACTTATATTATTACACAAAAATACCACCACATAACTTTTATGCTCACAAGAAATAACTGCCCATGAGAAAGACTGGATAATTAGTCAAAAGATAAACAAATCCTTGTGCTGCTTTTATTTGGAATTGGTAATTTGCTAAATCAGGCACGAAATTTCCATAAGAACGTATGAAATACTGCGCCTGTCTTAAAACTTTTATTTCTATTTGATTATTATTATTATTTTCACTTTATTTATTAATTGGCTCCTGTCAGCAATATCGTGACAATCAGCGAATGGGATAACGAAAATGAACGAAATAATAACATGTAAGGCATGAGGAAGGAAAGTACCCAGCAGCACGTCTTCTCGTCAGCTTTCCTATGTACGTTGTCCAGCATTTTTTACTTAATTAGAGACTTTTACGTGGTGTTCATCAGTCTATCATTATTTGATGAGAGGCCATTTGGAGGGTTCACCGCTTTAGTTAGCTGAGCGAGGTCTTGGAGAAGGCCATAAATTGTTTTAAAATATTTTTCAAGGCGCTAAAATCCGGTTAAAATATTTGATAATAAAAGAAGTAAATATTATCTAGGGTAAAAGACATGAACAAAATATATGTAGATAAGCTACATGAATTTTCATTTTAGCTAGATGTAATAGCTCTAACAGAAACACATACTTTTTTACTTTCACTTACCTATATATGAAATATATAGTAAGGGATAGTTTTGCGATCATGAAAAGGGTCCCCAGGGTCCAAATAACCAAGTCCCATAAAAAGGTCTGTGTGTGTGTTTGTGGTAACACACGGGCGAAAACTAAAAGTCCTATAAAACTGAAATTTCATATTTTAGACAACTATACGCCCGAGATGTTACAGAATCGTTTTCATCTAAATCGGCTGACCGGAAGATCTACTTTATACCATGCATTTTGCACCTTTTTTACGATTTTCTCAAAAACAGCTCTAACGAATTTGATTAAACTCGCTATATCTTAAAATACTATAGTTATAAAACACATGTTTTATCAAGAATTATTATTTTACAGTATGTAATTTAACACTCGCACGAATTATCATTTTCAGCTAGATGAAATAGCTCTAGCAGAAACCCAGACTTTTTACTTTCACTTACCTATACATGAAATATAATGTAAGGGATAGTATTGCGATCATAAAAATTTTCTAATTCCAGTTTTCAACGGAAATGCACGTTTTAGGGTCCCCTGAGTCCAAATAATCAAGTCCCGCAAAAAGGTCTGCGTGTTAGAATGTGGTAACACCCAGGCGAAAACGAAAAGTCCTATGAAACTGAAATTTTCTTTTTAAAACAACTAAGTATACGCCCGAGATTTTGAGATCAGAATTTTTTTTCATCAAAATCACCTGACCTGGAAGATCTACTTATACCATTTATTTTGCATCTTTTTACGATTTTATCAAAAACGGCTCTAACGAATTGGATAAACCTCCCTATATCGATCTAAAATTTAATGGGATTTGATATCATGTAGGTTTCCTTCTGATCGAAATAGTATGACAGGGGTTAAATGCCGATATGTAAATTTTCTTCTTCTAAAGTACCTTTAATTCTGTAGATTCTGTAAAAATAACTATATTATCTTGTTAGCATTGATAATTAACATCTAAATATTTATGTTGAGAAAATTTGATAAACAACTAAAGGAGATAAGTGAAAAACTATTTTTTTTTAATGCAATTTATGTTTTTGAACATAAGAACAATAATATAGATGTATAATATATCGTTGGTTGGTTAAAATTTGCTAAAGATTTAAAAAAAAAAAATATCATCTTACACATACCAGCTTAAAAGTTAACGGAGAGTGATTAAAAGTCGATAAAACAAATTGATTGTCGTAGGTAATAGTATAATAGATTATTTAATAAAACACATGTTTCTATTAAAATCCAATGTAAATAATTATATAACAATTTATAATTCCTTTCTAAATTTGTTTTAAAAATTTTAAATCTATTCGGCTTCCGAGAGGTAGGGCAAAGCGTCGATGGGAGGATTGTGTTAAGTCTGATGTGAGGGAGAGAGAGGGACTTGAAAGGGAATCATTAGTCGAATCTGTGTAGGCGGTAATTAGTCGTATCGGCATTGATCCTGCTTGTTCGATAGGCCTGTTGTTATTATTATTATTATTATTTTCATGTCAGATTTTTCATATTTAAAATGGGTTTTTATGAAGAAACAAGCTTATGTTGTTTGTGCTGGAATATTGGCTTTTTCTTTACTTGTTATTGAAATGTGAAATGAATATGTGCAGGCGAAGTTTGGTGGTATCGGCATCGAACCTTCGGGTTCGGTAAGCCTGTTATTATTATTATTGAAATGTGATTATGATTAATTTCTAGATACCACTGTAAACAAGTCACAAATAATATTTTATTTCATTTTGTGCTGTAGTAAAATATTATATCCCATAAAAATATTAATGTGATTTTTAGTAGCTCCTAGTTAAAATTAAGAAAAGAGATATAAGGCACAAGGGTACACAGATCGATGCCAATAGGAAATAGGTCAGCTCCCCGCTCTCCCCTAAGCAGCAAAGATAATTCCACGGCTTAGTTAAATAAAAACATTCATTTTTCATATTTAAAAAATCATGAATTAAAATTTTTTGATGAATTTGATCCATTTTTATTAATAATAAAACCCTTTAGGTTCGTGAGGTCATGGCATTTAGGGACGCTAAACTCTCACAACCTTTCAATGTAGTGGATACTGTATAGTCTGCCCCGTGCGTACGTTTGGGTTTTGCTGAAACTTCTATTAAATGCTAATAGTGATTAATTTATAAAAATAATTATTTTTTTTCTTAATTTATTTATTGGAATTTACAACTGTATAATGGAATACAACAAGCAAATTTCAGAAAAATAAATAAAGGCATGAAACACATGTAGAGAAGCTTCCCAGTGGAAGCACTCTAAAAATATTCTAAACTAGAACGTCTCGGGGCCATCTCCTTTTCAGACGCCTCAGAGGATTGTAGGGAATTGAAGAGGAAGAAAGGATTTAAACTAGAGGATTATAGTGGGAATGGAGTTTTTCATGAAATCATGGTATCTAGATCATCAACATACGGAATATTAAGGTCTTTATGGGTCAGTTTATTAGTTACAAAGTAAGGATCATTGAGGATTTTACGAAGGATTTTGGATTGTAGGGATTAGATACCGGAAGAATTTGATGGTTTAGTAGAGCCCCAAAGCTCTACTCCGCAAATTTATTTATTGTTGTAAACCTAGATATATGAAAAGATTTAAGTTAATCAATTAATTAAGGGTAAACAAATATATTTTGTGTTTCTTTTATTGATTGTTTGTTTATTTATTTAACGCCACTGTATGCTACTATAGCTAATCGGACGATGCTACAGTGGAAGTCCTAAATTTTGCCTATCCCGGTTTTATTAGGATATGGATCTTTAACGAGTACCTGACATCGCACAGACTCGGGCCCACCTTTTAACGTCCCCTTCGAAGGACGGCATAACTAGGGATTTTTTACTCCCATTAAAAAATCCTAGGACCACCTGCGGGTTTGAACCCCTGACCTGAGGAGGCGGTTATGCTAGAAACCCAGCTACAAGTGATCCCCCTTTTATTTTTCTATGTATTATAATCTTTGGGTTGCAGAAATATTGTATATATAAACGTTGAGTTGATGAACACTCTGGACCAATCAGAATCACTTATCTCCATTAAAAATTCACACAGTCAATATTTTTCCTGATTAAAGTTTGTTTCTCCTTTTTACGCTTGGCCTTGAGACTTAATCCTCGGGGTACGGGCTTCCTCTCTAATAGGGCGCACGAAGTTTTTACTGTGGTTCACAGGGTACTAGTGGTTGTACCGCAGACGCTTCTTTAGTCCCCTATTAGGCTGCCATGAGTCTCATAACGTCGTTTTAACCTTTTGTTTGAAGAAGCGCCCTAGCTTTATTAAATTCGTTCGATAAATATCAGGCCGTTTTACAAAAAAAATTCTTGGATATATTTTTTTTAAAACGATTTATTTAATCCAGTCATCGCGACGTTTCAGCCTCTAGGGCCATTATCAAGCTTCTGTAATCAATTAAAGTCTCATTGCATTTATACATTTTCAACAATTCAATTACAACAACATATAATAAATTATTTTTAATAATTATGTCACCTACCATGCATATCCATCTTAATTATCTTTTCATTTCACCGCTTTTCAGCAGCGTCGTCACAATTTTTTTTAAATGTCATTTTCAAAAAAAACCTGTATTCAAAAATATCATATTATTTTTCATCATCAATTGAAAAAGGGATCTATTTATTCAAAAAAGAAAAGAAACATTTTTTCCAACTTACTTAACAGTTTTCGGCCGCCTTTTAGGTGTTCTCGTGCGCGACTGAACTTGGGGTGGGGATGCCAAAGGATTTATATATTTACTCTGTCGATAGTACTTGCATAAAAGGTGTTTAGGTTGTCAATTGATGATGAAAAAAAATATGATATTTTTGAATACAGGTTTTTTTTGAAAATGACATTTTAAAAAAATTATGACGACGCTGCTGAAAAGCGGTGAAATGAAAAGATAATTAAGATGGATATGCATGGTAGGTGACATAATTATTAAAAATAATTTATTATATGTTGTTGTAATTGAATTGTTGAAAATGTATAAATGCAATGAGACTTTAATTGATTACAGAAGCTTGATAATGACCCTAGAGGCTGAAACGTCACGATGACTGGATTAAATAAATCGTTTTAAAAAAAATATATCCAAGAATTTTTTTTGTAAAACGGCCTGATATTTATCGAACAAATATTCAAACAAAAGAACAATTACGACAATGATGAGAAAAATTTATTAAATTCATAGTAAACACAATCTCAAAAATCCTGCAACACACAACTTTCACCTACATTTGTTGTTAAAATCAATTTTAAAAGTTTTTAAATATATTTCGTGATTAAAAAAAAAAGTTAAAGAATTAATTAAATTGAATTTCTATGTAAAAATGTGTTTTATTAAATTATCTATTATATTATTATTTCCGACAATTAGTTAGTTTTATTTGCTTTTCATCACTCTCCGTTGACTTTTACAGTTTTGTACACAAGATAATATTTTTTCTGAAATCGTTAGCTTAAAAAAATCGTAAACTAATCGTAAACAAGTTCAAAATGCATGGTAAAGAGTAGCACTTGCGGTCAACGTTTTGGTAAGAAGTTGCTTTAACAACTCGGGTGTATATTTATCTTAAATATGAAATTTCAGTTTCGTACGATATTTCGTTTTCGTACTGGACTTACCACACACGCAGACCTTTTTGCGATGCTTGGTTATATGAATTCAAGAGGCCTTAAAACTTGTATTCCCGTTAAAAACCGGAATTTTAAAATTATCACGATCGCAATACTTTCCCTTACTATTTAATTATTCATGAATAAGTAAGTGAAAGTAAAAGGAGATACCCTTATCCAAATATAAAACAACATAAAGCATAATAATAGATTTCGCCTTTTTTTAAGAGATACTTTTTCTATTTAAAAATAAATGGCTTACCTGAACTAAAAAAGACTTTTAAATTTGTCTGAAAATTTAAAAAAATCTGGTGCGCATAACACACGACTTTCATTTTTTGTTCATCCTTACCTAGCCTTTGTAGGTTATACGGGGAGAAGGCGGGGGATTTGGGATGAGTTAAAAGCCCCCCGGCAGCGAGACGCGAACTAGAAATCGTTTTTATATTCAATTCATTGATCAGGTTACTGGGCAAAGCGTGGACTCTTCTCACGCGTTAACCCGCTCAGCCACACCGCTTCCACAACTCACCTGTGACGCGGCTGAGAGAGGCGCTAGGATCTCTAGGGCTTTGAGTTTCCCTCCATACGTGAAGAGACAAGCCTGTCTGAGGGTTCCCCTGACAAACTGTAAATATTTGACATATGTATACGTGTGTTCAAGACGTTCTTATAAATATTTTCAACTTATTTATTAATTTTTTTTTTCATGTTGTATTTTTTAATCAAAATTTAATCAATATCATGAAAAGATGCAAAATGCATGGTATGAAGTGGCTCTTCTGGTTTGCCGATATTGAATATTCTAGCTTCCAAAATATTATATTTCAGTTTTGTACGACTTTTCTTATTTCATATATAGGTAAATGAAAGTTATAAAAGGGAAATAAAATTAAACAGTTATTTTTGAAGATAGAGAAAACTGTAGAGAGTTCGAGGATCAGGACGTCACAATGAAAAAAGTAAAAAAAAAAAAAATAGAATGAAAAGTTTGAATTTTACTTTTATATACGTCCATAACTCAGTTATTTTTGGAGATGTATAAAGTTTTAGGATTAGTGCAACGTAGTAAAATAAATAGCATAATACACGTTCTTGGTTTACAGTAAGGGGGCAATGAACCCGTTTAAGTCTATCTAAAAAAGGAATTTCTTTTGTTTTTTTCGCAGTGTATTTAATCTCATAATAAACTTTGTTTACGTATTCCAGGAGGGTCTAAAACGCATTAGAGTATTGTTTAGTAACATGCACCTTTGACCCGACACATGTGTCCGTTCTCCTGAGGTGTGTCCGCTGTAGAGGGGTATAAGGAAGAGGTGACAGAGGCAAGAGAGGCAGGGTCGTTATGAAATATTTAAGGGGCGGTCGATAAGGAAGCCACGCGATCATTGGTCGCTACCACCCGCCTTAGCGATCTGATTGGCTCCCGCACGCACGGTCTCCACCAATCCCCTTCCAAATGTTACTCTATCAAATATTAAATCAGTCCATTCAGAGCAGTGATTTTTCCAATGCAGTATTTATAAGTTCTTTACATAACTTCTAAGCTATTATTTGACATCAACCCGCTTCACTGATTACGGAGAATCATTTCCAACGTTTTGGTTGATACAGACCGTAGTTACAACCTAATTGTTCATCCATACTTTACAAAGCACTTAAAAAACGTCCTAACAAATGGAACCATCCAATAATCTTTAGTTACAAATCACTTATTCTTTATACATTTTATATCTTATACTAAAGAAGAAACTTAATGAACAAATACAAAACTTATCTATGAGAATCACTTAATTCTACTACAAAATTAGTACAGTCTTTGGAAAATTCGTTCACGACAAATCAAAACATGTGATGTTCACTCTACGACAAAACACTTGACCACCAATTTTTCTCGACAACAACCAAATTCCTGAGTCCAACTCTGTACATTACCTAGAACTGACACTCGATCGAAGGATGACAAGAATGAAAAGACAACTCTCAACCATTGACTGAAAGTACTATACTCTCTTTTATCAAAGTCATCAAAATTAAAAATTAGACAGAAACTGGATAGATACACATACCTTCTTAAGCCAATATGAACTTACGCTTCACAGATTTTTGGTTCAGCAAAAAAAGACTCACATACAAAAACTTCAATCATTTCAATCCAAAATTTAAAGACTCATAACGACAGCTGCTTGGTACGTAAACAACAAAACCTTACATACGGACTTACAACAACCAACAGTTGATCAACATTTACGAACACTCTATTCTCGTTTTCACAGTAAACTTAACGGACACGACAATGGACTGATTAACGACATGTCAGTAGCTGAAATCCTAGTCAGAAGAAGGCTAAAACGAAGCTGGATGAGGGACCTCCTCTGCTTAATTAAAGCCTTGGAAGGGTGCTGCTGGGCACTTTACTTCCTCATGCCTACCATGTCTGATCTTACATTTGTCCAACACATTTTCTGATTGTCAGACAGCTTCTGACAGGTGTAAATAAAGATGTGGAGTGAAAAAAAAAATCTATGAGAATCGTCAGCAATAATTTTATTTTCATTCCACGAAATATCATCTTACCTCATATTAAAGTTTTTTTCATAGTAAACTATAGCTTTTGTATAGTCACAAACGTTATTCTTATTATTCCAACGAATTTATGTATTATTATTTCTTTGATATAAAATACAATTGATAATCAAAGTATAGCCCATTGTTATCTACTGTCTTTAGCCATCTCTTAGCTAATTGCTTGATCCCAAACTGATACCATTCTTTGGGATGGCTGTAAAAGAACTATCGTACCGCAATTTCAATTTCCTTAAAATCTTCAAATTTTTTCACATGAATAAAATTGGCTATGGATTGAAAAAGTATAAATCCGATAATCAAGGCCTGGGCTATATGTATGATGTTGTAGTTCGAACGATTAAGTTCTTTTAAGTTTTCTTTAGTTCGCCGGAAAGTTTGGGGAACGAGTATTATTTTGAAATAAATCTCCTTTTCGATTGATCCAAGTGGCATTACGCTCTCACAACTTCGCATACAATCATTTCGTTCATAATTCATAGGGCATCTGCCAGGAACATATTCCTGATGAATAAAACCTTTCAAATTCCAATGATGGATGATTTCGATCCATTTTTATTAATAACAAAACCCTTAGGTTCGTGAGGCTATGGCATTTAGAAACGCTAAATCCTCACAACCTTTCAGTGCTGCGGGTACTGTAAAGTCTGCCCCGTGCGTATGTCTGGGTTGTGCTGCAAGTTCTATTAGAAGCTGATATTGATTAAAGAATTAATTTCTTTATTCTTTTTTACCTAAAGTTCCGATTAAAGGTGGGAAATGCGTGTTATTATTCAGTTGCTAAGTTACTTAGTTCGCGGCTTCTATCTAAAAACTTAAAGGTTAGAATTTATAAAACTATTATTCTTCCGACGGTTCTTTACGGATGTGAAACGTGGCCGCTTACTTTGAAGGATGAACAACGCCTTAAGGTTTTCGAAAATAAGGTACTGCGTAAAATATTTGGTCCGAAGAGAGATGAGGCCACTGGGGAGTTTAGAAGGTCGCACAACGCGGAATCGCGGGACTTGTGTCCTGTGAATATAATTGAGTTGATAGCGTCGCGGAGACTCGAATTGGTGAGTAAAATTGTTGGGCTCGATGAAGAGCGGATTCCGAGAAAGTTGGTATTTCCTGATCGGACTGCTAGGCGTCCAAAAGGTAGACCGAAGCGTCGATGGGAGGATTGCGTTAAGGCTGATCTCGGGGGCTTGGGCTTGAACGGTGAACATTGGACGAGTCTGTGTAGGCGGTATTTGGTGGTATCGGCATCGAACCTTCGGGTTCGCTAAGCCTATTATTATTATTATTTACCTACATATATAAAAAGATTTAGATTACTTGATTAATTAATGGTAAGCAAATATATTTTACGTTTAGTGTATTTTTCTTTCGTAAGTTTCTTAATAAAAGTAAATGGTATTTATTCTTATCATAAACATTATTATTTTTAATGGACCAAGCAGTTGATACATTATTAAGGTGCTAAGGTAGTATTGTTCATTTCTGTTTTACTTTCAATTAGCTATATTTGAAATATATAGTAAGAGAAAGTATTGCTATCGTAAAATTTGTTTACAAAATATTTTGAATATCAATAGTGACATTATTAATACATATTATTAGATGGGATGTATTTTCTTAGGAGGTTAACAAAAAAAAAAATCTGGTGCGCGCAACACACGACTTAACAAATTAAAACTATCGGCATTTAAGCCCTTTCTCACTATTTCAACTAGAATCTAACCTACACCATATTAAAGCCCATTAAATTTTACTTACATATACAGAGTTTAATATCGTTATAGTCGTTTTTGAGAATACGTGCAAAATGCATTGTATGAAGTGGCTATTCTAGTTAACTGATTTTGATAAAACAAAAAAAAAAAAAACTGGTGCGGGCAACACTTACCTCCGTTTTTAAAACCAAATAAAGAATTTTCAAATACAGTTAGAGATAAAAATGAAAGAAACCATTAATGAATTAATTAAATTGAATTTTTATATAAACATGTGTTTTATTAAAAAATCTATTATATTATTATCTTAAATAATCAGTTAGTTTTATCGGCTTTTCATCATTCTTTATTAACTTTTACAAGCTTTAGTATAAGATAATATGTTTTCTAAAATTTTTAGCTTTTCAAAGGCATATTATACATCTATATTACTGTTCAAAAACAAAAAAATGCATTATAAAGAATTTCTCAGTTTTCTCCTTTGGTTGTGTATTAAATTGGCTCAACTAGCATATTTAGCTGTTAATTATCAATGCTGACAAGATAATATAGTTATTTTTATTGAATCAACAAAATTAAAAGTACTTTAGAAGAAGAAAAATTAAAATATTGGCAATTAAGCCCTATAAGACTATTTTAATCAGAATGAAACCTACATGATATTAAAGCCTACTAAATTTTACATCGATATAGCGAGTTGAATCAAAATCGTTGGAACAGTTTTTGAGAAAATCATAAATAGGTGCAATATGCATGGTATAAATGGTTCTTCTGGTTAGCCGATTTTGATGAAAAAGGTTTGGTAACGTCTCGGGCGTATAGTTGTCTTAAATATGACATTTAAGTTTCATAGGACTTTTCGTTTCCGCCCGGAACGGACACACACACACACACACACAGACCTTTCTGCGGGACTTGGTTATTTGGACTCAGGGGATCCTAAAATGTGTATTTCCGTTGAAAACTGGAATTCGAAAATTTTCACGATTGTAATACTTTCCCTTAATATATATTTCATATGTAGGAAACTGAAAATAAAAAGTCAAGGTATTCTTACAATACAATTATGCTGTAATAAAATTTAATTAAAAATATTATTGCAAAGCCTGGATTAATTAATAATACAATATATGCATGCAAATCGAATATTTGAGACTTATCCTTCTAGAAAAAAAAACTTCTACAAGGCTACCATTTAGAAAAGTCATAAAAGAAACTGAATGAAATAAAAAAAAAATAATAATAAAGGAGGGAAGTTGTATGTATAAGTAATGAAGTAGAAAAAATATTTGGATAAGCAGAGTGAAAGAGGAAAATAGTAATATGATGGAAGAGAGATAAAAAGAAAAGGCATTCAAACAAGAAATCCCAGGCCGGTGACATCTCTCCAAAGTAGGCTATTATTCTGCGGAAGGCTTAGGGGGAAACATCAAGATGAAGAACGGCAGATGGAGATTGAGAGAGATGGATGATGAAGAATTGCTGATAAAGAACCACAATAGCACCACATATTTTTACTTTCACTTACGATATATATATACATACATATATAGTAAGGGGAAGTATTGCGATCGTGAAAATTTTCAACGGAAATACACGTGTGTGTGTGTGTGTGTGTGTGTGTGTTAACTCCCGGGCTGAAACGAAAAGTCCTATGAAAATGAAATTTCATATTTAAGACCAATAGAGGCCCGAGACGTTACAAAACCTTTTTCATTAAAATGGGCTTACTAGAAGAGCCACTCACTTTATACTATGCATTTTGCACCATTTTATGATTTTCTCAAAAACGGTTCCGACGATTTTGAATTAACTTGCTATATCAATGTAAAATGTAATGGGCTTTAATCTCATGTAGGTTTCATTCTGATTAAATTGGTCTGATAGGGCTTAAATGCCGATATTTTAAAATTTCTTTCTCTAAAGTACCTTTAATTTTGTTGATTCTATAAAAATAACTATATTATCTTGTTACCACTGATGAAAAACTGAAAAAATATTTTTTTAATGCAATTTTCTGTTTTTGAAGATAACAACAGTAATATACATGTATGATATGCCGTTGGAATGCTAAAGATTTTAGAAAAAAATATTATCTTACAAATACTAGCGTAAAAGTTAACTGAGAGTGATGAAAAGTCGATAAAACAAACTGATTGTCGCAGATATTAGTATATTAGATTATTTAATAAAACACATGTTTTTATTAAAATCCAATTTAATTCAATTCAATAACAATTTATAATTTCTTCTAAATTCATTTAAAAATTCTTAAATTGATTTAAATGACGATTTGATTAAACTCGCTATAATCGATGTAAAATCTAATGGGCCATCTAATGATATAATTTAGGTTTCGTTCGAATTAAAATGGTCTGACAAGGCTTAATTGCCAATATTTTAAATTGTCTTTCTCCAATTTTGTAGATTCAATAAAAATAACTATATTATCTTGTTACCACCAATGAAAAACAGGTAAATATATAAATTGAATAAATTCGATACCCAACTAAAGGAGAAAACAGAAAAAATATTTTTTAGATGAATTTTTTTGTTTTTGAACATAAGAGCAGTAATATACATGTATGATACACCGTTGGAAAGCTAAAGATTTTAGAAACAATATTATCCCATACACAAGCTTTCAAAAGTTTATAGAGAGTGATAAAAAGAAGAAAAAACTAACTGATTATTTTAGATAATAATAAAATAGATTTTTTAATAAAACACATGTTTCTATATAAATTCATTTTAATTAACTCTTTAATAGTTTCACGAATTTTCATCTCTAACTGTATTTGAAAATTCTTTCATTGATTTTAAAAATGGAGGTAAGTGAAAGTCGTGTGTTGCCCGCACCAGATTTTTTAATAAAATACATGTTTCTATATAAATTCAACTTAATTAATTCTTTAATAGTTTTACTAACTTTTATCTCTGACTGTCTTTAAAAATTCTTTAATTTTTAACACGGAGGTAAGTGAAAGTCGTGTGTTGCCCGCACCAGATTTTTTAAACATTAATATTCTTTTATGGCCGATTTCCTTAAAATTCGTGTATACAACTGTTTAATAAATTAAAGAAAGATGGAATTTAAAAAAAAAACACATTAAATTACAATTATTTAATTTAAAGAAGACATTAAAAAATTGCTATAATACACATCTAGAGACACTACCCATTGACTGCGATACAAAATATATTTATAAAATCAGAGGATCTCTTTGTCATTTTCTTTTCCAGACGCCTTGAAGGATTATCAGCAATCAAAGAGGAAGGAAGGATTGAAACTAGTGGGTTAGGGTAGGGATCTAGTTTGTCATGAAAGAAATGGCACCGAATTCGGGCCTAATCAGCAACCTATGGAACATTTAAGTCATTATGAATGAGTCTATTCGTGACGATGTAAGGAATTTACGACGAATTTTAGGTTGTAAGCGTTTTTGGAAGAGTTCATCTCAATGGAAATTTGAGAAGATGGACCAATAATGAACTTTATACATGTTTTATGGACAATGATGTAGTTATGACTTTGAAGCTTGGCAGACTGCGGTGGGCATGTCATGTGTTTAGGTTGGAGGGCGAGGCGATCCCTAAGGGCGCTTTAAATGAACCTCTCTCCGGCATCAGAATAAGAGGGAGACCAGAACTTAGATAGTCAAGTGTTATGACAGCAGATGCAAGGGATATCCTGGGAATGAGAAACTGAATAACGGCTGCCCAAAATAGAAATGACAAGAGAAAGCTGGTAGAGGAGGCCAGGACTCGTCAACGAGTTGTCGCGCCAGACTGATGATGATGATGAAGAAGTGTTTGGGTACAAGAAATCGATGGTATAGAAGAGCCCCAAAGCTTAACTCCGTAATTCCAGATTGCTCCTATAAATGAATGAATAACTTTATTTGCTTTCGGGGTAACCCCCATACAAACAGAGCTGGCTACATAACAAATATATAATACAAAACATCCTTCAATAAAAGAGTTAGCAAGATACTAATTCACTATGTTATTTGCTCTAGATACAATACACAATGATAAATTACAATAAAAACTATAACAAAATAACTCAAAGACAATATATGAATAATATAACAGTTTCCAATACAATAAATATATTATTTTACATAATATGGCGAAAAACGATAAATAATCTAATAAAGTTCACATATATGTTTATTCATTTATTATAAATGATCTGATTTGGCAACATTGCCTAGCATAATAATGAATGTTTTTTAATTCATCAATATCATCGGTAGTAAACAGGGCAATAAAATTTGTACTGTTCATATTTAAGGCTCTAGGGATGTAATGGGTTCGGAACGGTGCGTATATGGGTCATCGGATGAAAATGTAGAATAAGTCCTTTCTTTCGTTGAGGTTACATAGCGTGCAGTTTTCCTTGGGTTTGAAATGGTAATATATATTGATAAATGTTAATTTGATATTGTAGTTTCCAGAAAGTCTTAATTGCGCAAATATTTTTATGACAGGGAACGGTGCGTTTAATGATAGGTAAGCTTGGGGTTTATGTCTATCGTTATAAATGAACGGATAGAGTGGGTTGTATTTACCGGGGGTGATTAACTTCTGTTTATCTATTGTCTTCATATGATTTATAAACAGTATCATTGTTTTGTGCATCTCTAACTGAAAAATAGCTGGGTTTTCTATTTCTAATATAGACTATTTGTTTATTCGATTTAATATACAGTTTAATTGGTGAAACCAGTTGTATTTTAGTTCTTTATTTGTTGGTTTATGCGTTTTCTTTGGTCTATTGAAGCATATTTTTGGGAGTCGGTTATCACTGAGTTTTAAAATTGTATGCAACCAAGAGAGAGAAAGCTTTAATACTGATATTAGGCTATGGGGAACATTAAATTCCAACCGTATTAATAAAAAAGGAATATTTTTGTTTAATGCGAATAAACGTTTATAAAAGTTTATGTTTACGCTCTCTATCCTGTCTACATATCTTAGTCCCCATATTTGCCCCAATGATAGTCATGTAGATGAGACTTTTGTAGTTAATTGGAAGGTAATAGTGTTTGCCTAGTGAGTGTTGAAAAAGCCGAAACCGGTGGGATTATTATTTATTTATTTTTAATATTGTTATTGGTATTTACAACTGTATATTATAATATATGTAGATATCCTGCTTAATGATAAAATAAATGAGAAACTGCCCATTCGTTGGCAGCACTCTAGTAGTCAATCCAAACAACAAGGTCTCGAGGCCTTCTTCTTTTCAGACGCCTCGGAGAATTATCAGAGATCGAAGAGGATGCTAGGATAGAAACTACTGGATTAGAGTGGGAATGGAATTGTTCATGGAAGGGGCCAAATCAGGGATTAAAATTAAATTTTATTTTTCTCTCCACGGGATCTACTGCATTTTTTCATAAATAAAATCCTAAGATAATTAAAAGCCTCAACTCATACCAAAATATACAAAATAAAATTTATAATTTTGGATTAAATTTTCATAAAATTCCTTTTCACAACTATCCAAAGTTATCTGATAAAAAAAGAATTTTATAAAGAGAAACTTCAGCAGCGGACATGAAGGCTGTGGGTAAGGAAAGTGAATTAAGAAGGCTTAAATATAGCTGAGGAAGTCTCTTATCCAGCTTCTTTTCAGCCTTCTTGTAACAGGCATTGACTTGTCAATTATATGACTATTGTTGTGTATTTGCAGTTGGAAATGAAATAAAAAAAAAAACTTTATTCTGGGCTAAGTTCCCCCAAGGATAACAAAAATGAACAAGAAAAATAAGAATTATCACTGGCCAAAGAACAAAAAAACCAAAAGCATTAATGATTACAATGAATATATACAATTGTCTTTAAATGATCAAAAAAGTGAGAGAAAAAAATAAAATAACATTATAGTATAATATAAAACATAAAAACAACAAAACATTAGAATAAATACAAATCCGGTGCGCACAACACACGACTTTCACTTACATCCATTATTTATATCAATTCAAGAATTTTTAAACAAATTTATAAACGAAAATAAATTGTTAAACAATTATTTAAATTGGATTTAAATAGAAACATGTCTTTTATTAAATAATAGTTTATTTTATTATCAACGACCATCAGTTTTTTTTTTTCGGCTTTTCATCACTCTCCGTTAACTTTAACAATAGTATGTATAAGATAATATTTTTTCTAAAATCTTTAGCATTCCAATGGTTTATTATACATTTATGAAACTGTTCTTATTTTAAAAAACGAAAAATTGCAATAAAAAAATATGTTTTCAGTTTTCTCCTTTAGTCGCTTTTTAAATTCGCTCAACTTGCATATTTAGCTGTTTTTTATCAGTAGTAACAAGATAATATAGTTATTTTTATTGAATCTACAAAATTAAAGGTACTTAAGAGGAAGAAAATTTATAATATCGGCGTTTAAGCCTTGTCAGACAATTTTAATCAGAATGAAACCTACATGATATTAAAGCCCATTAAATTTTACATCGATATAGCGAGTTTAATTAAAATCGTCGGAACCGTTTTCGAGAAAATCGAAAAAATGTGCAAAATGCATGGTATAAAGTGCCTCTTATGGTAAGCTCATTTTGATGAAAAAAGTATTGTCTCGTTTCGGGCGTGTATTTGTCTTAAATATGAAATTTCAGTTTCATAGGACTTACCGTTTTTGCCCGGCAGTTACCACACACACACAGACCTTTTTGCGGGACTTTATTATTTGGACTTAGGAGACCCTAAAACGTTTATTTCCGTTGAAAACTGGAATTCGAAAATTTTCACGACCGCAATACTTTCCCTTACTATATATAGTAATTTATATATAAAGCGCCTTATATATATATATATATATATATATATATATATATATATATATATATATATATATATATAAATTAATTATATATATATATATAAATATAAATTAAATTATAGATATATACGTTATATAGATATAAATTATACATATACATATATATTAAATTATTTTGAAATAAATTATAACTAATTAATTATTATTAAGTTTTAGAATTCAAATTTGACAAACAGGCAATATCGTAGACAATAAAATTACTAAAGTAGTTAAAAAGGTAATAATTCTCAACATTTTGTTTATAAAAAAAAATAAAAAGTTCTTTAAAATTGTTGTTTCGTCTTTTCACCAATTGAAAAAATCTTAAAAATAAATCTTAATTTATTTTAAAATCAATATAGCCAGCACTGTGATAATTTAAAATATCGACATTTATGCCCTGTCACACTATTTTAATATAAAGAGATTTTAATCAATCGTTGAAGCCGTTTTTGAGAAAGCCCTAAAAAGGGGAAAAATGCATGGTACAAAGTAGATCTTTCGGTCAGCCGTTTTGAAGAAATAGTTTATGTAACATCTTGGGCCTATAGTTGTCTAAAATATGAAATTTAAGTTTCGTACGCTTTTTCGACTTACCACAAACACACAGAGACCTTTTTGGAAGACTTTGTTATTTAGACTGAGGAGACCCTAAAACGTGTTTTTCCGTAGAAAATTGTAATTCAAAAATGTTCACGATCGCAATACTTTCCCTCACTATATATTTTATATATATGTAAGTGAAAGTAATAAACTATTTGTAATAATTGTTTTAGGGTCCCCTGAATATAAATGAAGTTTCGAACTATCCATGTATCATTAAACCCGATTGCAGGATAAACCATAAGATTTTAATCTGAAATGGTTTGTAGAGAGGAGAAGTTCTTTCTTTGGGAGCAGATCTCTCGATACTGCTTAATGGATCGAAGGGCTTTTAAGCTTTTCAAACAATCTTTTCCTGTCCCAGACTTCTCCCTCGCAAAAAAGAAAAAAAAATCCTATTTTATCCTGAATTCTAACGTACTACCTTCCAAAATATTTAAAACTTAACAACACGGTTTCTTTGTTAACCTTAAATTTTTTATATATATGTTTGGGGGGGGGAGTTATTATTTTCAATAATTAGCCTTTGTAATCGACAAAAAAAAAAAAAAAAAAAAAAAAAAAGTTTCCAGATACGTAGAACCAGAACAACAAATTAAAAAAAAAAAATCCTTTTTTCCTAATTCATAGATAAATAAATACTAAAAAATTATTTTATTTTGCTATTACTTCTATTTCATTCTGAGAATTAAATTTCGTACAAAATGAAAAACGCGCAACACACGTCTTTCACTTACCTGCGTTGTTAAAATCAATTTAATAACTTTTAAATACATTTAAGGTTACAAATAAATTGTTAAAGAATTAATTATTTTGAATTTCATTAGAAACACGGGTTATATTAAAGAATCTATTACATTTTTATCTAAAATAATCAGTTTGTTTTATCGGCCTTTTATGAATCTTCATCAACCTTTAAAATTTCGTGAATTAGATAATATATTTTCTAAAATCTTTAGCTATCCAACGGTATACTATACATCTACATTACTATTTTTGTGTTCAAAAACACAATAATTGCATTAAAAAAAATATGTTTACACTTTTCTCCTTTAGTTTATCAAATTCTCTCAACTTGTATATTTATCCGTTATTTATCAATGCTAATAAGATAATGTTCTAATTTTTTTTTTTTTAAATCTATAAAATTAAACTTTAGAGGAAGAAAATTTAATATATCGACATTTAAGCCTTTCAGACTATTTCAATCAGAATGAAAGCTGCATCATATTAAAGCCCCTCAAATTTTACATCAATGTATAGAGTTTAATCAAAATCGTTAAATCGTTAGAGCCGTTTGTGAGGAAATCGTAAAAAAGTGCAAAATGCATGGTATAAAGTAGTTTTTTCCGGCCAGCTTATTTTGATGAAAATGTTTCTGTAACATCTCGGGCGTATAGTTGTCTTACATATGAAATTTGTTCATAACTCACTTGCAGAAATATAGCGTTTTGAAATTAGCTGTGATGGCTTTCCTTTGAATTATTTTTTGTTGTTCATATTAGTTAATTGCCTATAAACAGCTAAATAAACAGTTATACCCTAATATTGTTATTTGGAAATAAATTATTTTGTAAGAATTTGCAGTGTTTTTAATAATATATTTATTACTGTGCTATTAATAATTATTTCTAGTAAATGTGAGTAGAATATAAAACAAGGCGCCGCAATACTGGCGAAGAGAAACTCCCCATTGGTAGCACTCTAAAATAAAAATTCTAATATCTCACGCCCATCTTCGCGCGCCTCGAAGGATAATCAGGAAGTAAAGAGAAAGCAAGGATTTAAACCATTGGGTTAGAGTTGAAATAGAGTTTGTTATGGAAAATTGGTGCCTGGCTCGGGGGAAATCAGTAACATATAAGACGTTATGAAATAGTTTATTCCTGACCAAGTAAGGAGCATTGAGGATTTTACAAAGGATTATAGATTAGATAAGACAAGAATTCGAAGGTTTAGTAGAGGCACAAAGCTCAAGTGTGTAAGTCAAGATGAGCTTGAGGAAGTATGTTGGAGGGAGGAATTTACGGAGTTAGTTCGACAGTTTTGGATGCCAAACTCAATCAAAGGTTTGTTCTACGCCGAAAAATTCTCCCGTGCTGTACAATCCGCACTACAACGTCCACCTTACAATGAAATTGCTGGACAGTGAGGTTTTAAAATAAATTTATTTATTAAAAATATTTACTTTTTGCGATTTTCAATGTTCTCGATCTTCCTATAGTGAATCCGTTGCGTCGTACTGTGGTTAAAATATGAAAAAACCTAAAAATGTGAACTTTTTAAGTCTTTTTGATCATTCTATCTGTTCACGCCATATGTATAAGAATAAGTTTTTTTAAGGTCGTGTAATTGAAGAGAAAAAAAATTCATCATTTTTATGATATTTATTATAAGATCATTTTTTGCATTTATTTGTATGTTATATTGGGTTGTTTCACATGAAATGTCCGTTTTTATAGTTTCTGAAATACATAAAGGATTTTGCAGGTATCTGTTGTTTTCTTCCGAATGTTTACATATTTAAAGTAAACAGTTACTAATCCTCTACTTTTGTATTATAAACATTAGCTTCCCAATCAATTACCCACTTTTTAGTATACCTCCAAGTATGAACATGGAAACACGCGATTTTCGAGTAATATTTTTGTACGAGTTTAAACTCGGCCATTCAGCAGCTGAGGCCGCTAGAAATATTTCCAAGGCGTTTGTGGAAGGGAATGTTAATGAACGGACCATTCGCCGTTGGTTTGAACATTTAAAGTGTATTGGGAAAGTACAACAGCTCGATACATGGGTACCTCATGATCTCACTAAGCGGCAGCTAGTAGACCCCATGTTTCAAAACATACCGTGCAAAAATTGAAAGAACTGGGCTACGTTCTTCCGCATCCACCATATTCTCCCGACTTGTCTCCAACAGATTGCCACCTGATCAGGAATTTAGACAAGTTCGTCAAAGGAAAGCTTTTTGAAAATGATGATCAAGTGAAAAGTGCGTTTTCAGAATTTGTTTCACTTCAAAGCTGAGAGTATTTCAGTTCGGGGATAAAAAGTTTGTGTCACGTTGGGAAAAATGTGTAGAAATAGAAGGTAAATACTTGGAATAAAACATGAATAAAATTATCTTGTTTTCATATTGTATTTTTAATAAAAATCCTTTACCTTGAAAACGGACATTTCATGTGACACAACCCAATATTTGTTTTTAAAAATAGTTATTTTGAATATAATTAAAAGTTTTGGCCACGAAAGAGAAAAGCAGTAGACGAGAAAGACAGCAGAAGACGATCGTAAGTCAGTAATTGACTTGATGCCAGTCGAGTATTAAGGTAGCGTCTGAGCAGTGAGGCTGAGCCGTATAAAGATCCGAATCTTCTTCTAAACGTACTCTGAACGTTTGCAAACGTATTTGTTCTTCTTATCATTGTTCCTCTTGGAACTTGGAAGGGCCTCTCTGCGGTCGATTTCTTCAACACTAATTAGGACTTCGTTTACGTGAATATAGAATATCTTTAACCATCATTGGAACATTTAATTTCTTAAAACTGTTAAGTTAATTTTATTTCCTATATTTTCTTTTACCTGTTTAAGTATATAATTAGGTTGATTTTGTTTCTTATCTATTTTTATATCAATTTTATTAGGTTAATTTTGCTTCTTATATGTATTTTTAGTTTATTAAATGTATTGTGATTCGTCGTTCACCTTAATATTTTTTTTTCCTATACAATCCACTAATTAATTTTCTTTAACCGAACTACCCTCAATTTGACTTTGAAGTACTGTTCTTCCACGGTTAGCTCAGGGTGGGTATACACTATCAATCGTCTTATTTTTCTTATTCATTTATGTTATCCTTAAGAGACCTTGTCCTAGCATAAAGTTTTTTTTTTTTCATTAATTCATTCACCTACTCCTCAGCATACCTCTCGGACGTCTACCAATCAGTTCAGCAGATATTAACTTTTTAGGTATTATTTTTCCACTAAGCCTAACCGCGTGCCTATTCTAGCCTAGGCAATGCTACAACTTCATTTATACTAGAGGGATAAAAGCTCTATAATTCCGCGTTGTGTAGGCTTGAAAACTTGAGTCGTTCATCTTCCAAAGTAAGGAACCACATTTCACTCCCGTAAAAGCCGTGCTACGCGGTTGAAAAGAGATAGGTGTATGTGAGGTGAAAGTATTCTCGCGAGAGGAGAGGATGGTGAAAATGTATGAGAGTACAAAATGTGGGCTTGTATACCCCAGAGAGTACACGATAGTATTCGGCAAAATGGCGGAAGTGTGAACATCTGATCATTCGGAAATTGGTTTAAAAGTTTATATTGTTTAACGCAACACACGACTTTCACTTACCTCCATTATTAAAATAAATGAAAGAATTTTCAAAAACAGTTAGAGATAAAAATTAAATAAATTAAATTTCAATTAATTAAATTGAATTTCTATAGAAACATGTGTTTTATTAAAAATCTAGTATATTATTATCTAAAATAATCAGTTAGTTTTATGTTCATTTTATCACTCTCTATTAACTTTTAAAAGCTTGTGTATGAGATAATATTTTTTCTAAAATATTTAGCATTCCAACGGTATATCATACATGTATATTACTACTCTTATGTTCGAAAACGAAAAACTGCATTAAAAAAATATTTTTTCTTGTTTTCTGCCCGGGAGTTACCACACAGACACACACACACAGCACAGACCTTTTTTCGGGACTTGGTTATTTGGACTCAGGGGACCCTAAAACGTGTATTTCCGTTGAAAACTGGAATTCGAAAATCTTCACGATCGCAATACTTCCCCTTACTATAAATAGTAAGTGAAAGTAATACTTCAATTTGAAAAATATTTGAAGTAGATTTTAATAAAACGTATATTAATTTTCGTTGGAAACATATGATTTTGATTAAATAATATGACTATATTAAATTGTTAATCAGTAATAAGTTTATTCCCCATTCGTCACTTAATATTACCTTTTACAACTTTGCTTATCAGGTAATATTTTTTTCTAAAATCTTTCTCTTTCCAACGGTATATTATAGTCTATATTTCTGTTATTATTTTCAAAAAAACAAAAATTACATAAAAAAAATAATTTTGCTCTTTTATCTTTTAGTTATTCATCAAATTCTTCCAACTTATGTATTTAGCCGTCTATTATCAATTTCCTTAAGATGATTGGGTAATCTTTTTGAATGTACAAAGTTAAAGGTAGTTTAGAGGAAGAAAATTTAAATTATTGGCATTTAAGCCCTGTCAGACTATTTCAAGCACATTAGTTACATAAAAAAATAAAAATAAATCATTAAAATCGATAAGACTCATTTGTGATCCTCTCCTATTAAAACAAAATTCTCCCTCATGGTCAAAATCTGTATTAGGAACCGCCGTTACTGAGAAGATACAAAGAAATTTTAAGGTAGAGATTAATTAATATTTTGTTCTTATCCGCTTTTTCATTGGATAGTTAAATTAAATAGGAGAAGTAAGCAGCCAATGAAAGGAGCTGTTGAATATTAGCCGCTGGTACAGTGCCTAAAAAGGTAATTAATTGATTCTGAAGGAGGGGAAGCTAGAAGTCACTTGTATAAAGGTATGAAGCCAGACCCCCGCGATACTTCATTAATTGCCTCTACCGTCCTCCCGATAACTTCTCTCTCAGTTCTTGTTTATAATTCTCTTAGGGGTCGCTTGGAGGGGTTAGTTTAGTTTTATATATAATAATAATAATAAGTCTTTATTGATGTACATATAAAAATTTATAATACATTTTTATTTACAACAAAGATTTTTTTTCTTCTTTCTTTATATACATATATGTACATAGACCTCCCTTTTCAGGAGTTTAAAGTCTTTAACGGTAACTACCCGTATTTGAGTTGAAGAGCTCGCTCGTCTTCATCTTCCAAAATTCTCTGTCCTCGGCTTTACGTGACCATAGCACTCCTTCTGCTTTTTGATCTCATCGACCCACCTTCTTTGCCTGCGTCGGTTCCTTTTCCTATCCAATGGGGTCCAGTCAGTCAACATTTTAGCCTAGTTTTTATCATTTTTCCTTATTAGATGACCACCCATTGTCATTTCATCTTTTTCACGAATCTGATTGCATCAGTGACACCACTTTTACTTTTTTCACTTTGGCTGTTTAGCTTTTGGCTTTTCCTTATGCCTAACATGCTCCTCTCCATTGTCTTTGGCATGTTATAATTTCTCTCTCATGAAGCTTGTTGAGGGACCATGTTTGGCATCCATGAGATAGAACAGGCAAAATACAGCTATTGAAGGCTAACGTTTTTAGAGATTGGCTGATATTGATGTTTTTCGTTACCGTCCTTAAGCTCCAATATTTCCTCCAAGCCTGTTTTTTATATATATATATATATATATAATATATATATATATATATTATGTATAGTTTTGTTCCTATTCAGATTTTCGGTTAACCTATACGTGTTTAACGATCATTTGAAGGTAATAATTATCAATTCAAATTTCAATCAGATGATAGCTAAGTGAAAGTAATAAAAAAAAATCTGGTGCGGGTAACACACGACTTTAACTTACCTCCATTATTTATATCAATCAACAAATCTATAAAACAAATTAATTTGTTAAATAATTATTTACATTGAATTTTAAAACAAACACATGTTTTATTAAATAATCTATTTTATTATTATCTACGATAATCAGTTTGTTTTATCGGCTTTTCATCACTCTCCATTAACTTTTACAATATTATGTATAAGATAATATTTTTTCTAAAATCTTTGGCGTCTCAGTGTTATATCATGTATATTACTGTTCTTAAGTTCAAAAACTAAAAGTTGCATTAAAAATATTATTTTTCAGTTTATCTCCTTTCCTCCGAATTCGAATTCAACTTATATATATATTATTAGTTTTTAGCAATGCTAATCAGATGATATGGCCAATATTATTAAAACTACAAAATTAAAGGTGCCTTAAGCAAGAAAATTTAAAATATTGGCATTTAAGCGCTGTTACACTATTTCGATCAGCATGAAACCTACATGATATTAAAGTCCATTAAATTTCACGTCTATATAGCGATGTTAGTCTAAATCGTTAAAACCGTTTTTAAAAAAATCGAAAAAAGATGCAAATATGGTATAAAGTAGCACTTTCAGTGGGATCATTTTAGTGAAAAAGTTGCTGTAACATCTGGGGTGTATAGTTGACTAAAATATGAAATTTCAGTTTCGTATTTTATTCATCGCGCACTCATGCCCCACTCGGACTTTTTTTCGGGTCTTGTAAATATCACATAAGTGTTACATGTAATTGTTGCAATGCCACAACATGCATAATATAGTAACATCTGAGGCTTGTGAAATCTTGAAAAATAAAAGTCTTAATCTAAAAAAAAAAAAAAATAATTTAGTAATGTAATAGCGAAGACTACTGGACCTAGATCCGTTCGCTCTTGTCGAAGAGCTATTGATATAGAAGATATTAACATTAGTAATAGGATCAAAACTAGACGAGAACTTGGAGAGCCCCTACCTAATGACTATGCAAGATAGCTTTGATGGAATAGAGAAGTTTAGTTTGAAGGAGCATTCGTCGGCTGAGACCAGCTGATCCAGCAACAGGTAGCCAGCAGCCTCCAATCGGCACCGCTTCTCCAATCCGAGGTGTTGAGTTTTCACCCATGAAATATCCAACTTTATTAGCTTCACTTACCTATTGGGTTGTGTCACATGAAATGTCCGTTTTCAAGGTACAGGATTTTTATTAAAAATACAATATGAAAACAATATAATTTTATTCAAAGTATTTACCTTCTTTTTCTACACATTTTTCCCAACGTGACACCAACTTTTTTATCCCAGAACTGAAAAAAACTGAGCTTTGAAGTAAAACAAAATCTGAAAACGCACTTTTTACTTGATCATCCATTTGTGCTGAGAGTCCTTTAACTGTTTGGTAGAAGTTTCCTTCTAATGTATGTTTGAGGACATGGTTGTCTATTACGGACGGAGGTCTTCCTCCAAGTTTTCCAAGTCGGTATCCTCAGCTGAAAACTTAGCAAACAAAAGGCGAATGGTCCGTTCATTAACACTCCCTTCCCCAAACGCCTTGCAAATATTTCTAGCGGCCTCAGCTGCTGAATGGCCGAGTTTAAACTCGTACAAAATATTATTCGAAAATCGCGTGTTTCCATGTTCATATTTGGAGTTATACTAAAAAGTGGGTAATTGATTGGGAAGCTAATTTTTATAATAAAAGGTAGTGGATTAGTAACTGTTTACTTTAAATATGTAAACATTCGGAAGAAAACAACAGAGACTTGCAAAATCCTTTATGTATTTCAAAAACTATAAAACGGACATTTAATGTGAAGCAACCCAATTCATATGAAATACTAGCGACACAACACTGTTTCGTGCGGTTGCAATTTGAATGTAGAGTCATGCATGCTTTAAGGCTCAATTACACGATCTCTCTTGAACGACGGTTCTAGACGGTTATTTAACTTATAATTAAAACAGTCCTTAAAATATAACAATCGAGCCTATCCTTTGAAATAGTAAAATTAGTCCTTTTCGTTCATATGCTTCCTAATTGTATATATTATATGTCTATACTACTACTCATATTTTAAAACATATTTTTTATTGCGTTGATAACAGAAAATTTAATTTTCGCATCTAATAAATCCCAGTTTTCAACGGAAATACACGTTAAAGTGTACCTTGAGTCCAAATAACCAAGAAAAACATAATTGAAATTTATCTTAATTACAAACTATCAGAAACGAATGTCCAAACCTTATTTTATAGAGAAAACCATTTAAAAAAAGAGTTATGATAAATGGGAAAACGCTTTGTATATAAAGTAATGCTATCTAACTATAAAGCTTATTTCTTCCTGGATTTCATTTTTTCTTGTTATCATTGAACCTAAGTACTTGAATTTCTCTCATTGTTCAAAAGTATCAGGGCATACTTTTGAACAAGTAGAGAAATTCAAGTACTTAGGTTCAATGATAACAAGAAAAAATGAAATCCAGGAAGAAATAAAGTCCCGGTTAAAGATGGCGTGTTATTATTCAGTTGCTAAATTACTTAGCTCGTGGCTTCTGTCTAAAAACTTAAAGGTTAGATTTTATAAAACTATTATTCTTCCGACGGTTCTTTACGGATGTGAAATGTAGCCGCTTACTCTGAAAGATGAATAACGGCCTAGGCTTTCGAAAATAAGATACTGCATACAATATTTGTTCCGAAGAGAGATGAGGCCACCGGGGACTTTAGAAGGTTGCACAACGCGGAATTGCGGAGATTGTACCCTGTGAATATAATTGAGTTAATAGCATCGCGGAGACTCAAATGGGCAAGTAAAGTTGTTGGGCTCGATGAGGAACAGATTCCGAGAAAGTTGGTATTCGCTGATCCGACTGATAGGCGTCCGAAAGGTAGGCCGAAACGTCGATGGGAGGATTGCGTTAAGGCTGATCTCGGGGGCTTAGGCTTGAACGTTGAACATTGGAGGAGTCTGTGCAGGCGGAGTTTGTGGTATCGGCATCGAATCTTCGGGTTCGGTAAGCCTCTTATTATTATTATTATCTAACTATGAAGGGTTACTTATAACAATGCAGCACACTATGAAAATTAAATGCATAACAGCATAATAGACATAGAATAGAATAGAATAAAAAAAAAATTTTATTCTGGGACTGGGCCCCCTAAGAATAATAGTTATGTACAATAGAAATATATAATATGTCTGGCCAACAGACAATATAAACATAAGTACTTATTAATTACAACGATTATTTACAAATACAATTATTAACAATGAGGAGAAAAGCTATACATAAAAAACAAAACAAATTACTTCAAAAAAATAAAAATAAATATATATACATATATAATATCTTCTAAATATTCTCTTAAATAGATAGATATAGATACATAAATAGATCTATATCGTAATCCTCTTGCTTTAAACAAGAAAAACACTACTTTACTGTGTAGCAAAAATAAATTATGTTGAGTTTTTAGTAAATCAGCTATAACGGAACGCCTTCATAATAGCAGATGCAATCCACGCTACATGAAGATAACCCGCTCTTCCTAAATTGGACTCGGATAAAGTGTTTACTTTGTCGTGTTACAAATCAATGCATACATTGTTTGAATAATTTCAATCAAATTTGACAGTGTATTTGTATATTAATTTTATAGTTTGCGAAGACAAAGAAAAACCTTAAAGATCACCAGTATAACTTCTATTTATGTCCATAGAAATAATTTTACTAGAAATAATAGAAAGAATTTGACTGAAAACCGGGGAAAACAGCAGACATATTTATCCAGATTAAACTGTTGTTTTTTTCGCAAATAAGAATAGTAATATCATTAATATATTAGGAAAGGTAAAGATTATATTGGGTTGATGCAAAATTAATGCAGGTTTCCTCTATTGCAATATCTTAATTCCAATTGTGTAAACAAAGCTAATCCTAACATTGATCATTATTATACCAAAACAAACCTTGCCTAATACTCTCTCTTTCACCATGAATTTGTTTAGTAAAATCGTTTTGTTCAGTGTGTTCAAAGGTCTTGAATCGAAAATGTCAAAGTGCGATTTTCGTCAAATTTATTTTTACGAATTTAAATTAGGGCGCAGCGCTGCGCAAACGGCTCGTAATATTAATGAGGTGTGGGGTCAGGAGGCTATTAATGAGTGCACGGTGCAGCGTTGGTTCCAGAAGTTTCGCAGAGGAGATTTCGACCTCGAAGACAAGGAAGGTCGGGGCCGTCATCTTGCTCTGGACAACGACCAGCTGAGGTCAAAACTGGAAGAAGACCCAACCAAAACCACACGAGAAATGGCGGCGGAACTCGGAACTCAAAAATTGCAACGTCTTTGCCCAGCATTGATGAATCGGAAGGGGCCGATCCTGCTCCACGATAACGCCAGACCACACGTTGCACAACCAACGCTTCGACGACTGCACGAGTTGGGCTACGAAGTTCTCCAGCATCCGCCTTATTCACCTGACCTCTCTCCTACAGACTTCCAATTTTTCAGGCATCTGGACAACTTTTTGAGGGAGAAAAATTTTCAAAACCAGGACGACATTGAAAATTCTTTTCGTGATTTCATTGAGTCCAGGGATTCGGATTTTTTTTCTGGTGGAATAAGAAAGCTTGTTGAACGTTGGCAAAAGTGCATTGATTCAGATGGAAATTATTTTGATTAAATATATATGGTTAAAGTAAAGATATGGCGTATTTACAATACCTACTAAAAACCTGCATTAATTTTGCATCAACCCAATAATATAAATGCTAACATACGAGTTCATACAAAGTTGTAAAATTATATGCAAAGTGACCAAAGGCCATTAACTAAAGTAATTGTTTTAGATAATAGGGGTACTCACTACGTTTGCTATAGCATGCTATTTGTGCTATTGTGCTAAACCCGTCGAGTTTCTACAATTATTTCCTGTATAAAATTGATGGGTTTAGCACAATATCACAAATAGCATGCTATAGCGAACGTAGTGAGTACCCCTATTATTTAATCGAAAATTGAGAAAAATCTTCATGTTTAAGTAATGTTTCCTAACTATAATGGGCACATTATTGCTACAACGCATCAAACTATAAAAAAATGAAAATTAATTTTATTCTGGGACAAGCAGTCCTCTAAGAATGACAATAAATTACAAATGGTAATTGTCAGGTAGTTTATAACTTCAATGTAACTTGCGGTTTTTGTAACAAGAAATAGTTATCGTCTATAGCTTCAAATGTTGGAGAAGGATTTTTTGAAGGAGGCGGATCTGTGGGAAGGTATATACGAGTTTATGGGTTGGAATCTAGTATTTACAAAATGGACAGAGGAACTAGTAGTTAGCATATCGAGAATATTTGGAGGGTTTTTTTTTTTGTTTTTAAAGATCGGTGAAGATAGACACCAAGCAAGTATTAGGAGAGGGATAGTCCCGAATCAACTCTGTATGCCTACTAGAAACATTGGAGCGTCTGCGAACTCCACATCAGAATCTAATGAAACAATCCTTTAGTCTCTTGTCAAGATTTTTAGATAGCCCGCCATACAAGAGGCAGGCGTAGTCAAACGGAGAAAATGAGAGAAAAGACCAGAAGCATACGGGTTTTAAGGGAGATAGAATCACGAAATCTCAGAAATGGTTTCAGAATAAGTATAGATTTTCGGATGATTTGAGAAATGTGGTTACTTCAGAATATGTTTTGATCAATCAAAGATGACTCCAAGTTATTTAATATAAGGTCTTAATCTCAAACTATATTAATTTGTATGAATTTTTTTTATTATTTTACATTAAGTACGATGGATACTATAATTCATTTTTGTAAATTAATTTTTTCCTAATGTTGGTTTAGTATATTTTTTCCTTCAATGTATACATGTATACAAATATTTTTTTTATCTATTATTATCGCAGGTATTTACTATCTACAATAAACACTTGTTAATAATTCACAGTCTGTTAAATCCCCGAGTAAGCATACAGATTTTCGAACGTGACAATGGCAACACGCGACATTTCCCGATCGATTTTTATGAGCCAAAACTTTGTCATTCCGCTGCCTAGGCAGCATATATATTGATCAAGCTTTTGGAGAAGGTAATTCTAATTTTAAAAGAAAAAACATTCGCCATTGATTTCTTGATTTTCATTTTTTTTTTAATTTGTTGTGGTCAAATTTGGTGTTCTGATTACTCTTCTAGTAGTCTCTTCTGCTGCATTGGATGCATTTTAAGAGGGTTCTGATGGACTGGGACTGAAGGGAATATGGTTAAGTGGGTTTACAGTTTCTTCAGAAGACATTGCATTAGAGAATCTGTATCTTGATAGATCTCAAACATCAATCAAGAACCAAGACATTATGCTATGCAATAATTAGACTGCTACTTAATACTTTAAGTCATGTGAATTACACTATAACAATCCATACAAATATATCTCTATTAAGATATATTTGGAGCTTTCGACGTCATACTGCTATATTGATCTTTAAAATAAATTAAAATTTATTTAAAGGATTTTTTCAATTGTTGAAAAGAGGAAACACCAATTTTTTTTTATATATATTTATAAACAAAATATTGAGAAATATTACCTTTTTAACGATTTCAGTCATTTTATTGTCCACGATATTGCTTGCTTGTCAAATTTGAATTCTAAAACGATATAATAATTTTTTTTTTCAGAATAATTTAATATATTGCAAGACTTTTTTTTTCGGTTATTTCTATTAATTATGCATATGGAAAGTTAAAACTGTGCTCACCTAAATGGGTAGGATTCCACCCTGTCTGTATACTGAGGGTATCTAAACTTATTAAGGGATTTAATTTTCCCCTTCTAAATTGTTTTCCCTACTCCAGCATGCTGTATATGTGGGTGTGGGTGGATATAATAAGGTTGGAGTGGTGATAACAATTTAGGAGGGGAAAATTAAATCCCTTAATACGTTTACACAAGGACATGGGGGTTTCGATATTATTATCGATAGATATCGATAATATTGTTGATAGAAATATTTAAACCGAAAAACCGCCTGTTATGTATTTAATAATCTTGAATACAATTTTAACTAAACAATTGTTATAAAGTTATAGAATAGGAATTGGACAAGTAAAGATGCGATAACCAGAACCCACACAACATGAAGATTAAACCATCTTCCTAGATTGGGCAAAGACATAGTGCGTATTATGTCGTGTTGCTAATTAATGCCTACATTGTTAAAATAATGTTAGAGAGAAATTCCGATTTGGATTTGCTGCTCAACTTCGCTGCTGTTGCTATGAGTACACAGCATACAGCATCAATCCTGAAGACAATTTTTAAGGACAAATAGAGGGAGATTCTGCCAAAAAGAAACACTTGGACATATCGATGGGCCTCTTGGACAAATCGAGCCTAGCCTCAATATATATGGTGATGCAGTACAGTGAGTCCAGGATTATGGTCTCCGCTATGTTTTGCCACTGTTTTCCTTCGAGTCCATACCTCCCCCAAAATGACCCAATATCCAAATTTAATAGTGTATTTACATATTAATTTTATAGTGTAGTTGTATCGCGAAGGCAAAGAAAAACGTTAAAGCGGGGATCTCCTTTATAACTTCCATCTATGCCTATGGTCGTGGGTTCTAATCTAGCAAATGACTACTAATTTTTTTTATTTAGAGTGAAAAATCCTTAGATATGCCTTCCTTCGATGGCGACGTGAAATTTGGTTCCTAGCCTTTGCGCGAAGTCTGGTGCTTCTTAAAGATTCCTATTCTAATGAAACCTAAATAGGCAAAATTTAGAAATCCCACTGTAGCATCTAGGGCATAATCGAATGACGATTATCAGATCATTCGGTTATTTCAATCAGCATAAATTAACGTAAATAAATAAAAGAAACAAACTGTTCCTATTGTGTTGGGTTTATTACAATTTTAAATTTCATATGAACTTTTTAATGTATTAAAGTTAAAGCATCGTCCGATTGGCCACAGTGAAGGGACCTTAAATAAATAAAAACAACGAGCTTGGGTTTATGATGGAAGGGGTACTGCCTGGTATGATCGCAATGTAAATATGATCTGTGAAATATTCAAACTCGAAACAGTCTGATTTGAAATCAGTGAGCAGGGATTCTAGATCAGAGAGCATCTGTAAAGCCAATTCTTTTATTCCTACCTCCTTCTATTCTTTCTTTATTCTTTATTCCCGTTCCTTTTCAAATTCAAATGCTGTGACTACATGTTTGCAAATGTGGAAAGGATAAGAAAATTTTGTATTGCAGAATTGTGAGTAAACCATCTTCACAATAAGTAAAGAACATATTCAATATATTGGGTTGTTTCACATGAAGTGTCCGTTTTTATAGTTTCTGAAATACATAAGGGATTTCGCAGGTCTCTGTTGTTTTCTTTCGAATGTTTACATTTTTAAAGTAAACAGTTACGAATCCTCTACCTTTGTATTATAAACATTTGCTTCCCAATCAATTACCCACTTTTTATTACACCTCCAAATATGAACATGGAAACACGCGATTTTCGAGTAATATTTTTGTACGAGTTTAAACTCGGCCATTCAGCAGCTGAGGCCGCTAGAAATATTTGCAATGCGTTTGGGGAAGGGAGTGTTAATGAACGGATCATTCTACGAGGGTTCGCTAAGTTTTCAGCTGGTCCTCAAACATACAGTAGAAGTTAAAGGACTCTCAGCACAACTAAATGCAAGTGCATCTACCGTTTCCAGACATTTAAAGTGTATTGGGAAAGTAAAAAAGCTCGATACATGGGTATCTCATGATCTCACTGAGCGGCAGCAAGACCCCATGTTTCAAAACATGCCGTGCAAAAATTGAAAGAACTGTGCTACGAAGTTCTTCCGCACCCACCATATTCTCCCGACTGGTCTCCAACAGATTATCACCTGTTCAGGAAGTTTGACCTCGTCGTCAAAGGACAACTTTTTTAAAATAATGATCAAATGAAAAGTGAGTTTTCAGATTATGTTTCACTTCAAAGCTCAGAGGTTTTCAGTTCGGGGATAAAAAAGTTAGGGTCACGTTGGAAAAAATGTGTAGAAAAAGAAGGTAAATACTTCGAATAAAATTATCTTGCTTTCATATCGTATTTTTAATAAAAATCATTTACCTTGAAAACGGACATTTCATGTGACACAACCTAATATTTAGTATTAACATAAAATGAATGTATTAAAATATAAAATAAAAATATATTTAATTTATTAATTAGCTTTAGCAAAGGATGGGTTATTTTTATAACTTATTTTATATTATATACATATCTTATTTTAGTTTTTTTTTTCCCTGGCCAATCCCGGACATAGATATTTTGATGCATCTCTTATAGGTTTACTAGCATAATAAATTTGTATGTATCTTATCCTGTAACGTTTGTAATAAATAAATACTTATGTTATTTATTATAATTATTTAAGAAGAACATAATATAGAGATAAATTCTTTTGCACCATATTCTCCCGACTTGTCTCCAACAAGACAACTTCGTCAGAGGAAAACTTTTTGAAAATGATGATCAAGTGAAAAGTGCTTTTTCAGATTTTGTTTCACTTCAAAAATCAGAGTTTTTCAGTTCGGGGATAAAAAAGTTGGTGTCACGTTGGGAAACACAACCCAATAATATTTTCCTCTAATCATTTCTTGTTTTTGATAAAATAATGTTTAGTTAAATCTATTTGTTCCTAAAACTATTTCCTTTTTAATTTAGGGTGATCCTGCAATTAGATAATTTGGATATTAGTTGTGGTTTTGGTGTTGACTAGAATAGAGTATTTGTTTGTAAAATTAATGTATGCGCTCTTCAAAACAAAAGTTCCCCCCTAAAAAACAAAAGTTCCCCCTATAAAACAAGCAGTCCCTCCCCTCTATAAAGCGCTCCAGATTGTCCCCGTGACATTAACGCATATTTAATTATCTTTATGTGGAATGAACTCTTCCATAGTTTACACAAAATCAGGAACTCCACTATCCTCTAATTGTGGATCAACAATGTATGCTTTTTATATGGGTCATTCCTGACTTTACACATCGTCAAGTATGCTTGATTGGTTGTTATTTTTACTAGCACAAACATTTCTGCCAGACACACTCATTTTAGAAAATCAATTTTAGGTTAAACAAATAATTATAAGAATAATCAATAATAAAAAAAAGGATAGAGTTTTAGGACGTCTGTAATTGAGACGTTGATTTCCAAAAGGTACTATATCCACTTTAGAGAATTTTACAGGAAACGCAAAAATCTGTCATTTATTTATTATTGGCCTAATTTACGTGACTCTTTTTTTATTAAAATCAAAAGTTGATTTATAAGGTGTTACCAACTCATTTTTCCAAATTATTGCACTTTTCCGATGACTTTTAAACAATATAATATGGATTTAGTACTTTTTGGAACGAAACATGGATATAGTACTTTTTGGAACGAATTAAAAGGGATATAGTACTTTTTGGAAGAATATAACGCAAGGTAAGTTGGTAACAGTCACTATAACCTTCCTGATCCAACATTGCCGATAACTAACGTCTTTATATCGTTAATTACTAAGTTATGTATATTTCCTTATTCTCCCTCTGAGAAACATCTTTCTTTGTTGGTTAATTACATTGATTATCTATTATTCATAAAGAAAGTGAATATTCAAAGGACAATATATCTATTTATGGCACTATAATAAGAAAGTATGTAATTATGAAGTTTGTTTTGAACTTGTATTTACTATTTGTGTGAATTTAGCAAATTTAATTATATTATTAACGACGTGTATACAATATTTAACCATAGATACTGATAAATAATAACTTTTGAGCTTTTATATTTACATAAAAAAATCGACTACTAAGTTAGATCAGGCACGGATTTTCTTCACATATTTAGCAAGTTCGTGGAATGCTAATTCCAACTATTTGCTGCATAAAATACCATTATTCTATTAAAATGTGAGTTTCTGAAAAATTTTAAACCAAATTTATGTTGCTGCAAGAAGAAATACTATGAAAAAACTTAATTTAATTGACAACCTAAAAGAACCAAAGCGACGCAACTAAGTTGTTTCAAATAGCCTAAAAACTGATTATTAGGTTAAAACCAGTGATCAAAATAATAGCGGTGATTCAAGACGTGCTCAATGAACCAATAAAAATGCATAAAATGATGAAAACAATAAATTAATGGTGATATATTACGCGGTTAGGTGCTTCTGCCGTTTAGTAGGAAATATAGTACCTTTTGGAAGGAAATGAAATGAAAGGTTATATCTGTTTACATAGGATATAGTACCTTTTGGAACGAAACATGGATATAGTACCTTTTGGAATGAAATAAAATGTGGATTTAGTACCTTTTGGAATGAAATGAAATTTTTAAAGACTTTTTTAAAGGATTTTTATGTTTCTTGGATAAAATTTGATGACGGATTTAGATAAAACCAAACCATTAGAATACAAATATGTGAAAATATCAACTTTGAAAAAAATGTCCTTTAGTACCTTTTGGAAATCAACGTCTCAATTGTTCGAGGGTGGACTTGAACAGATGCCGCATTAAGGACGCACCATAGAGCATAGTTGGACGTATTACTTCCTTAGTATATCTGAAGTTTCAGCCGCAGTGAGAGTTGTGGAGATGTAAGTAGGTGACAGAACCCTTTCTCCTAGCTAGTTTGTGTCTATAAAGTACAAACCAGTAGTATAACTATAAATACAAATTCACCACTACCTATTATATATAAACAGTGGGAAGCAAAAACAGTGTTGTAAAGTTACTTTTTTCTCCCTTAAAATATTGATTGTACTTGTCCAGACGCAAGGTTAATCAGCAAATGTAAAAAGTAGTAGGAAATATTGACATGTATAAATGCATGAGGTATAAAGATACTAGCAATTACAACTTTCTTCCTAATGAACTAAAAATATTAAAAAAACAAAAAAGAAATATGGATCTTGTTAAAATATTGGGTTGTTTCACCTGAAATGTAAAGGTAAGGTCAATGTCAAGGTAAAGGATTTTTATTGAAAATACGATATAAAAACAAGATAATTTTATTCGAAATATTTAAATTCTCTTTCTACACATTTTTTCCCAACGTGAAACCAACTTTTTTATCCCCGAACTGAAAAACTCTGAGCTTTGAAGTGAAAAAAAAATCTGAAAACGCACTTTTCACTTCATCATCATTTTCAAAAAGTTTTCAGGTGGTAATCTGTTGGAGACAAGTCGGGAGAATATGGTGGGTGCGGAAGAACTTCGTAGCCCAGTTCTTTCAATTTTTGCACGGTTTTGTTTTGAAACATGGGGTCTTGCTGCCGCTTAGTGAGATCATGAGGTACCCCTGTATCGAGCTTTTTTACTTTCCCAATACACTTTAAATGTCTGGAAACGGTAGATACACTTGCATTTAGTTGTGCTGAGAGTCCTTTAACTGTTTGTATGGGTTTCCTTCTACTGTATGTTTGAGAACATCGTTGTCTATTACGGACGGAGGTCTTCCTCGGGGCAAGTTTTTCCAAGTCGGTATCCATAGCGGAAAATTTAGCAAACCTACAGCGAATGGTCCGTTCATTGACACTCCCTTCCCCCAAACGCCTTGCAAATATTTCTATTGGCCTCAACTGCTTAATGGCTGCTTGTGAAGATGGTTTACTCACAATTCTGCAATACGAATTTTCTTGTCCTTTCCAGATTTGCAAACATGTAGTCACAGCATTTCAATTTGAAAAGAACGGGCATAAAAAAGAAAGAAAAAATAGAAGTAGGTAGGAATAAAATAATTGGCACAATACTTGCCAAACAAACAGAGAGCATTTCGCGAGCACAGAGGGCTTTAAAAAGTGTATTTTTGTTAAAAACTGGATTCAAAAATTTATTTCATACACAAATAAGTAATATAAAATTCAGTAGAAGAATATTTGTAGATAAAATTTCATATCTGACTAGATACTTTGATTGTATACATTCAATACCGTAGTACGTTTTGTGTTATGAACCAGGTTCCCTCATCATGCTGAGCAACCGACTGTTCTTTATTTTGAGAACGAAATATTCCAAACATGTCATCTCCTCTTCGTTACATATTAAGCTTCCTAAGACGACACTCGACCAATACGTCATGGAGAACTGGGATAAATGGGAAGATAAAGTCGCTATTGTAAGTACTAATTTCAGCACAATTAAACAAATCTTACGGTATTATAATCTTTACATTTAAATATTGGGTTATTTAGTATTACCATAAAATGAATGTTATATCTGGTAATCACTTAAATTTTAAATGTGTTAAAATATATTTCATTTATTAATTAGCATTAGCGAAGGATGGGTTATTTTTATAACTTACTTATATTATATACATATCTTATTTAAGTTTTATTTTTTATGGCTAATCCAGGCATAGATATTTTGATGCATCTCTTACAGTTTTACTAGCATAATAAATTTTTATGTATCTTATCCTGTAAACGTTAGTAATAAATAAATACGTATGTTATTTATTATATTTATTTAAGAAGGACATAATATATAGAAATATCTAGGGAGGTGTGTTGTGGCCATGGGAAAGGTTTGAGGTGCCGGTTTGTCTGCTCTGATTCAGATCGAACGCTCATCCTTTTAGAATTGTACTCCCGATTCCTGGCAAAACATTGCGTATAGTATTTTCACGTTACTAACAAGACACCTGTTAACAACTCTATTAAGTGTTTTTGATATGTAAAGTTTTAATTTGTATCAACATTATAAACAAATAAATATAAATCAAGTCATAATTAATTAAATTTTATTTATAACAGTGGTATATACATTCTTAGAAAAATGAAATTTGATAAGTTTCATACAACAAATAAATTTTCAAACAAAGTAAAAAACGATTATAACAATTTAAAAAAAAATCATGTTTAATTATTTTGCAAATTGTATCAATTTGGTTGTATATAATTTGTTTGTCTTTTATAGAAATTATGAGGATTTCATATCTAAGGTGAGAGTCATTTAAATAATTAAAAATATGTAATTAAAGGAATATTAAAAATTAAATAAGATAATGTAAAAAAACCTCTCATAATTCGAGATATTGGTGCCTCATGCCTCATCTAAGATGGTACAAAATTCTGCCTTAATGTTTATAGCCCGTTTCAGGAACTATAGTTATTAGGAAAGTACAAATTTTCCTTGAAGTATTATACATTTTTTTAGATTTTTTATATTAGTCATTTGTAACAAAGAAGTGATGGTAAATGTCAATTCAAATTTATCAAAAAAGTTTTTTTTAAAAATTAAACTTAAGGATTATTACTGCTTTTAAGTATCAAATTTTTGAAGATGTTAATTCATATAATTAAAGATTCAAAATGTGAACCTATGTTAAAACAAATTTATGATTTACAAAGATAAGGAAAATTAATTTTTGAATGTTGTGATTTCTTACAATATAACGACAAAATAAATGTAGTATTTATAAATTTATTATTTGTAACATTTTCTTTCATAAAGCAATATAAAATTAATGAATTATTAAAAGTAACATTGAAAATGTGTTTAAATAGTAGGAAATGATAACAAACATTTATATTTTGCTTTATATTAATAAATCTAATGTTATGAAATACTTGGATTTGCCGAAAAGAAATCAAAACAATTTGGAAGAAATAAAAATAAAAAAAAACTTTATTTAGTAGTATAATAAGAATATTGTATGTTTTGGTTGTTTAGTTTTCTCCAGCACATTTGCTTGTCGTAATGTGTCAATAAGCCGAGTGTGAATAAAGAAACAAAGATGAAAGCTAATATAAAGTTCCATCCAGACGGCAAAGCCCATGCCGGTACTGCTGTCATTGTCAACCGATCCCTCTCCCATCACTTACACCCACTTCCCGCCCACGATTTTCTACAAGCCACCTCTATTATAATCAAGACCTTTTCCTTTCCGCTAGTCATCGCATCAGCATATTGCCCTCCTAAGAATTCTATTTCTATTACCCAATTTGGTTCCTTTCTCAACTCATTGGGGAATCACTTTATTCTGGGTGCAGACTTAAACGCGAAGCACCAACAATGGGGTTGCAGAACCACAAATACTCGTGGACGGACATTGCAGTCTGCACTCAACTCCAGGCGCCTTAATCTCCTACCTCCCGATTCCCCGACCTACTGGCCAACTGATCCTAACCGTAATCCAGACATCCTCGACTTCTTCATCCACAGCGGATTAGGCTCCTGAACTATTCCGTAACTCGCCTTGATGAACTATCCTCTGATCATAGTCCATTAATCCTAAATGTATCCATGACTCCTATTCCGAAACCTTTCCCACCGTCATTCATCAGAGGCCCCATCAACTGGAACCTCTTCCGCGAAATCCTCACCAACGATATCGACCTCAGAGTAACTCTCAAAACCCCTTCTGACCTTGATGATGCCGTATATTCCTTTACAACCTTGATTCAACAAGCTGCCTGGACTGCCTCCTTTCCTAAACAATCCCAAATTATTCCTTACAAATGCCATTTACCACAACACCTGACGGACCTCATCAACACCAAACGCCGAGCCAGAGCATTATGGCAACGCACCCGCCACCCAGAAGATCGCCGCTCTTATAACTTTTATTGTAGAAAATTAAAGCGGGAGTTGGCGACCTTTCGTTCCCAATCCTACAATTCCTACCTCTCCTCTCTCTCGACTCGTGACAATTCCCTGTGGAATGTCACGAAGAGAATCCTGAATACTCACACGATTTCCCATCCTCTCCTGCGCGGTGATAGTTCCTGGGCTGCTTCTGACAAGGATAAGGCCCAGGAATTTGCACAGCACCTTTCCAAAGTTTTCACTCCTCATCCTGAGTTGAATCCAAACCATACTTCAACAGTTGAACAGTTCCTTACTTCGCCAATACCACTCTCCTTACCTCCTAAAGCAGTTAATCCCTCTGAGGTCAAATATCTTCTTAAAAAGCTTCCTCTCTGTAAATCCCCTGGATATGATCTCCTCACGCCTCAGATCTTAAGACAACTTCCACAGAAAGCCATTACATTCCTTACATATCTTTATAACAGTATCCTACGCACTACCTATTTTCCTCTCTTATGGAAACATTCAACTATCATCCTTTTCCTGAAACCAGGCAAACCTTCCAACAGCACGTCATCTTACAGACCTATTAGCCTACTTCCGATCCTCTCAAAAATTTTCGAAAAGCTCCTACTAAAACGAATCCTAGATAAATTTAAAAATTTTCCTTCGCATCAGTTTGGATTTCGTTCTCAACATTCCACAGTTCAGCAAGGACTCCGAGTTGTGGATCACATTTCCTCTGCCCTTGAGTGCAAGGAGTATTGTTCGGGTGCCTTTCTGGACATAGCTCAAGCTTTTGACCGGGTGTGGCACCCGGGACTGCTCTTTAAGCTCAAAACCCATTTACCTCAATCCTTATACCTAATCCTCCGATCCTATTTATCCAACCGCTCCTTCCGAGTTCGCTGTGGTTCCGAATTTTCCGAACAATATACTGTTAAGGCCGGTGTTCCTCAAGGCAGCGTCTTAGGACCCGTCCTCTACATCCTCTACACCGCCGATATCCCTACCGATCCCGATACCTTTCTGGCAACATTTGCTGACGACACAGCCATTTTATCATCCAATTCCGATCCTGAAGTAGCATCTCTAAATCTCCAAAGGCACCTTTCCCTTGTCGAAGACTGGTGTAAGGCTTGGCGAATTAAGGTGAACGAAAGCAAATGTACACACGTCACCTTCACCCTTCGACGTAAATCCTGTCCAACAGTTAAATTCAATTCCATACCGCTTCCTTCCTCAGACACAGTCCGGTACCTTGGCTTTTTACTAGACAAAAGACTGACGTGGAACCCACATACGAGACTTAAAAGGATAGAACTCAACCGCAGATTCGGCCGGTTATACAAATTACTAAACAGAAAATCTCATCTTACAGTCGACAACAAATTACTAATATATAAGACAGTACTGAAACCTATATGGACCTACGGACTTGAACTATGGGGGACAACTAAACATTCTAACATCAAACGTATCCAATCCTTCCAATCCAAAGTCCTCCGAACAATAGTTAATGCTCCTTATTACGTTACCAACTGTACCCTACACCATGACCTTAATATTCCATTTGTTTTAGACCTGGTACCATCCAAATTCTCCAAATTCCATCAGAACCTTCTTCATCATCCTAATCCTCTTGCTCAATCGCTTTCCAGCTTCACCCATCCCTACAATCCTCCTCGAAGATTGAAACGGCAGTGGCCCCGCGACATTTTGTAAACATTTATCTGGAGTTCTGACACTGGTCAGATCCTCCACTCATGTACTGTATGTTTGTGGCTATTCCGCTCTGGCTCGGCCCCCACTGGCATACACCAGTGAAACGCTGAGTGGGAGGCGCTGGGATCTCTTGGAGCAGCCGAGTCTAGGGTTCCTTTGGCTGATTGTATATATTGTATATAGTTAAGTATGCTTGTATGATTTTTATTTATTTCCCAACTTGTATTTATCTTACTACAGGTTGTTGTTTTGATTTGTTTCTTGTTGCTTTTTTTTTGTATATATTTGAATTTATTTATTTCCGATTTTATGTAAATTGACTTTATCATTATTGGCTGTATATATTGTATGAATGTGTACTACATCTCTATTACTACTGTTCATTATGCAACAAATTGTAATATTTCTCAATAAAAGAAAAAAGAATGATATATTATAAAAAAAAAAAATATAAAGTTGTCTTTTAATCTTATAAAAATATTATTTTATACTGATATTGCGTAATCATATTTAGTAGTATTTTATTGTTTAATGGATCCAGATTCAGTGATGTATGCAAAGAAACCTATCAACTGACTCTAGTTCAGCTGATCTAGCACGATAAAATAGGTTTATAGGTTTTTTGTCTTGTTTTAAAATGTAGAGAGAAATATGTAGGTTCACTAAGAACAATATATTTTCTTTCATTATATTATTTTATGTTATTAATAACTGTAATCCACGGGCTTTCTCACGAATATTTCTTTTTTTTTATTGATCTATACACGTTTATGGTAGGTCTAACCATAATACATATAACTTAGCTAAAATAATTATCCACCATACACAAAAATAACTACCATGCACAAAGATCTAGACATCCCTACAATACAAGAATTTATACACCAACAAACAATCATTTTTCTCAAAATGTCAACTGACAGACGATACCCTTATAAAACAAATTGGTAATTATACTAAACTATCAACCCCTAAATATAGACATAAGAGAACTAAACATATACTGTTATAAAATTCTAATTTACTCAATTCCATAATATGATTTTAATAACTATAATTTTGTTTAATTATTTATTTCTATCTGATTATTTCTTTTTTTTTTTTTTTAGTTTCTCTTTTTTTTTTTTTTTTTTCTTTTCTTAGTTGGGTTTCTTTAATTTTTACTAACAATGAAAACAATTGATGTACAAAATAAATTTTAGCATTCAAGTAGCGTTGTAATGGATTTTAGCATTGTAATGGATTTCCAATCAATGTTTTTAAAAAATGTGCAGATGTATGCTATATAAATAAAGATGGATATTGTTGCCAAAATAAAAATAAAAAGTTTTACTGTTTAATTGAAAATTTTAATTTTATTTAAGTCACATTAATAGTCCGAAAACATACCAGAATAATTAAGAATACCTATAATTAATCAATATGTTCTAGTTTTTATATAAAAATGATCGTATATGGGATAGGTCAAATGCAAAATAAGCGTGAATTAATCCCATCCGTCGGTGAAGCTTTCCTTTTAAAAATAAAATAAAATTTGCTTTTAGGCTTTGGAAATAAATTCTATCGTGTAAAAAAAAAAAAAAAAAAAAAAAAAAAAAAAAAAAAAAAAAAAAAAAAAAAAAAAAAAAACCAACTATTAAACTTCTTTGGAAACCTACTCATGAGTCTAACATAGCTTAATATATTTTTAATAAATTAAATATCTTTTGTAATACTGTCCAGATTAAGATGATTTTGCTTCCTTAGAAATTCGATTATCTCAATGAAATAAATAGTGAGATGTTCAGCTGTGTTATTAGAAAATCCTTTTTTTCAAGTTTTATTTTTTCCCCCTAACCCAGTCCTGTTGAACTAGACAATAAGGGGAAAATTCATGAAAAATCTCGTTTTTAAGATTCAGCGTTGTTTACATAAGTTAGTGAATTGTACCTATATATAAATAGAGATAATAGTTTGATCTTTCTAAAGAAACTAAAAAAAATTATTTAACATTTATTTGCCTTTTATCTAGGTGTCTATAGTTTTTACCATTTCCATTAAAAAAAAAAAAAAAAAAACTTAAGCTGTTGTTTAGATCACCGACCGGTTTCATATGAGAAATTTAGTAGAGAATATTTTCTATTTCATGACATTTATGCCTAGGACCTATATTGATAGGTAGGAGCTATATTGGTTTAAATGAAAAATAAGTCATGTTTTGTCTACATTTTAAAAGTTTTAAGACATTTTATTTAAATACTCTAGCTCTATTATTAGATTTGGATAGGAAATATGCCGAGTTTCCTCATCATAAATTCAATAAAGAATATTTTGTGTTTCATAACGTTTGACTATAGAAGCTACTGTTAACGAGCTATATAGGTTTAAATGAAAAAAGTCACGTTTTGCTAATAATTTTTAAGTGTTGGACCTTTTTGACACGTTAAACCTTATGTTGGTGTATTTCAAATCGCAAATTGCTTAGTGTTGTCATATCAGAAAATATTTTTTATGAAGTGACAAAGGTTGACTGTGTGTATATATGAGAGAAGTTGGTTGCAGTCAATTTAACATACAATTAAGCGTAAACTTAATTTATTGGTGCCGACGTTTCGGCCTAAATTATAGGCCTTCTTCAGGGTGGTTGTGTGAGCTGAGAAGGCGCCAGTCTACAACAATGGGATGATTAAGTAATTATGGTGCCCTGGGCTTTTAAAACTTTAAAAATGTAGACAAAACATGACTTTTTTTTTTTTATTTAAACTAATATAGCTCCTACCTATCAATATAGGTCCTAGGGATAAATGTCATGAAATAGAAAATATTCTCTACTAAATTTCTCATATGAAATTGGTCGGTGATCTAAACAACTTAGGTTTTTATTTTTATTTTATTTTTTTATTTTATTTTATTTTTTTAATGGAAATGGTAAAAAAACAACTATAGACACCTAGATAAAAGGCTCATACATGTTAAATAAATTCTTTTAGTTTATTTAGAAAGATCAAACTATTATCTCAATTCTCTAACTTATGTAGACAACGCTGAATATTAAAAACAACCTTTGAAGTCGAGATTTCATGGGTTTTCTCCTTATTGTCTAGTTTATCAGGGTTGGGGCTGGGTTAGGGGAAAAAAAATTAAAACTTGAAAAAAAGGATTTTCTAATAACACAGCTGTACATCTCACTATTTATTTCATTGAGATAATCGAATTTCTAAGCAGATGACAGCAAAATCATCTTAATCTGGACAGTATTACAAAAGATATTTAATTTATTAAAAATATATTAAGCTATGTTAGACTATACATTCATGAGTAGGTTTCCAAGGAAAAGGGTTTAATAGTTTCGTTTTTTTAATACGATAGAATTTATTTCCAAAGCCTAAAAACAATTTTATGACTGCACCCTCAACCAACTTCTCTCAGAAAATATTTTTTGTTTCACAACATTCGACGCTGGGACCTACCGTAAAGGGCCTATATTGCTTTGAATGAAAAAAAGTCATGTTTTGCATTCATTTTTTAGTGTTGGGGCTTTTTTGGCATGCTATAGCTCTGTTAGTTTTGCTCAAATATAGTATTGCCGTATCAGAAATTTAATGGAAAATATGTTTTGTTTAATAAAATTTATTCTTAGGTCCAACCGTTTACCAGCTATATTTCTTTGAATGAAAAAAAAATCATGTTTTGCATTCATTTTTTAGTGTTGGGGCTTTTTTGGCACGCTATAGCTCTGTTGGTTTTACTCAAATATAGTATTGCCGTATCAGAACCTTTATGGAAAATATGTTTTGTTTAGTAAAATTTATCGTGAGGTCCAACCGTTTACCAGCTATATTGCTTTGAATGAAAAAAGTCATCTTAGGTCTAATATTTTAAATTAATTTTTGGAACTTTTTCGACATGCTATAGCTTTGTTAATGTTGTATCGAAAATTTACCGCAGTACCTTGACCATTAATCCAATGGAGAATACAATTTGTTTTATAACATTTTACGTCAGGACCAATTTTTTGGAGCTATATTGGTTTGAATAAAAAAAGTCATTTTTTGCCTGAATTTTTTAAGTGTTGGGAACTTTTTTGACACGCTATAGCTTTGTTGGTGTTATCGGATCGAAAATTTTCCTAAAATTACCTAATTAGAAATTAAGTGGAAAATATTTTTGCACAACAAAATTTATCGTAAGATCCAACCGGTTATATATATTGGTTTCAATTAAAAAAGTTATGTTTTGTCTAATTTTAAAAAATTAATTGTAGGTTTTTTTTTTACCAGCTATAGCTGTATTACTCAAATGTAGTGATGCCGTATAAACAGTAATTTAATATAATCAGAAATTTTGAAATGGAAACAATTTTTTTTGTATAGTAACATTTATCGCTAGGAACTACCGTTTTGTTATGTTTTGCCTATATTTTTCAAAGCGTTTTGGCTTTTTTGACATAATAATGGCTCTGTTGATGTTGTCGGATCGAAAATTTTCCGATAGCTTTCTAATCAGAAATTTAGTGGAAAATATTTTTCGTTATATAACATTTGTCACTAGGACCTACCGTTTAAGATCTATATTGGTTTACAATAAAAATTTAAATTTTGTAGGTAAATTATTTCATTCTTTGTTGACAAAACTAAATTTCTTCAAGGCTAAGAAAAGCAGTCGATTATAGATATACATAAAGCCACATTATTTTTTCTATTATTTATTTGTTTTTTGTAAACAAACATGAGGATTTTCGCAGTTTTTTTTTTTGTGTTATACTTATATTTAAGGATCATCAAAGTCATAAGTCATGCGACTTACAAGAAAAGGAAACACGTGCTTTTTCAGAGTAAAAGACAAGAAGCGCACGCGTGTGTCCAACTGTCGCAGTAAGACAAATAACGACGTCCTTCAAAGATGAGTAGCTTATACAGGTTTGTAGGATAGTATGTTATAGTAGAGTTTTAGGCGGGATTTTTTGATGGGAATAGAGTGTATTTGGTGGGATATTTTTAAGAGTGGTTAGACATGGAATGCTTTAGTCAATAATAAGTTGGATAGTTGAGATATAGACGATCTTGTGATGACCCTGCCTCTAGCTACTAAGTGAAGTATAGACAGTAACTATCGTGATAGTGAGATAGTGCAGTGTACACTGTACTCACCAGATATCATAGATACACCGCGATATACATGGAGGCAGGAGGTAAGGCGGCGGGAAGAGGACTGAGCAGGCCTCGACGACGCATGGCATCTAGCCGCGCCAGAATCGACCGACATTCCATACTCTCTCAGTCTCAAACAGTCATTCCACGTCCTGTTAAATAAATCAACGAGTCCTAATCCGACTTAATTTGTTGACTGTCAGCGCCTCGCATCCGGCTTCATATCTTCTCCGATCCGAAGCGGCAACAATAACATTCATAATTACTTTGTGACAATACTCGATAATCGAACAAAACAAAAATAAATGAGAGCGAGCAGGGCACAACTTTCACTACTTGCTTTTGAAATAAACTGTAATTCATTTTAAAGAAGACTTCACTACGATTCCAGGATTTTTTTTTTTTTTTTTTTGCAAAGACGCACAATAAGTCGATTTTCCATTTTGTAGTAACTCTTGGACGTCCTGATCGAAGTCTATCAGCTAATCTCCGGATTTGTTTACTTTTTGTATTACTTTTCTCACTCCTTTAACACTATATATTCCTCAAATATGTGTAGTAACATAGGCAAATAATATACCATTAGAAAGCGCAATAATATAGAAAAGTTAATATGCAATAAAAGAAATCGTAGGACTTAATATAAAGTTGTTGTAAGCTCGTAAACTTATGAACTCTCTATCTCTCTCTCTTCCTCTCTCTCTCTCTCTCTATATATATATATATATATATATATATAGATAGATAGATAGAGTGCCCTGTGTTAGCCTGAGTGGTGTGCCGGTGCTCAATAAAATTCTTTGTTGCAGTGTTGAAAAGGATCCTATGTGTATTCATGAACGGAGGATCGAAACGTCAAAATAAAGAAAATTAAGAAGGTGTATTAGTTTAATGGCCCAAAACCCGAATTATTTATAACAAAATTATAATATAAAAAAAGGGTCGATGAATTAATTTCTTGTATATATATATATATATATATATTATATATATATATATATATATATATATATATATATATATAAAACAACGGAAATACACGTTTTAGGGTCCCCTAGGGTCCAAATAACCAAGTCCCGCAAAAACGTCTGTGTGTGTGTGTGGTAACTCCCGAGCGGAAACGGCAAGTCCTAAGAAACTGAAATTTTATATTTAAGACAAATATGCGCCCGAGACAAAACCTTTGTCATTAATATGAGATTACCAGAAGATCCACTTTATACCATGCATTTTGCACCTTTGATTTGATTTTCCCGAAAACGGTTCCGACGATTTTGATTAGAACTCGCTATATCGATGTAGAATTTAATATGCTTAAATATCATGTAGTTTTCATTCTGATTAAAATGGTCTGACAGGGCTTAAATGCTGATATTTTACATTTTTTTCTGTACAGTACCTTTAATTTTGTAGATTTTGTAAAAATATATATATTATCTTGTTACCACCGGTGAAAAACACATAAATATATAAGTTGAACGAATTAAATATCTAACTAAAGGAGAAAACTGAAAACATATTTTTTTAATGCAATTTGTTTATTTTGAACATAGCAACAGCAATATACACGTATAATATACCGTTGGAAAGCTAAAGCTTTTAGAATAAATATTATCTAATGAACAAACTTGTAAAAGTTAATAAAGAGTGATGAAAAGCCGATGAATCTGATTATTTTAGATCATAATATAATCGATTTTTTAATAAAACACGTGTTTCTATAGAAATTCAATTTAATTATTTCTTTAATGGTTTCACGTATTTTAATCTCTAAATGTATTAAAAAAACCCTTTTATCGATTTTAAAAATTGAGGTAAGTGAAAGTCGTGTGTTGCCCGCACCAGATTTTTTTTTAACGGGAAAAATAAATTTGTATGTGACCAAGTCATCAAATAATTATTCCAGAAATATATGTAGTAACATTAGTAGTATTATAGTAACAGTAGTATTATAATATACCATTGGAAAGCGTAAGAATATAGCAAAGTTAATTTAGAATAAAAGAAATTGTAGGAGTGAATATAAAGTTGTAAGCCGTTAAACTTACGAACTCTTTATCTCCTTCTTTCCCCCTCTCTCTCTCTCTCTCTCTCTCTCTCTCTATATATATATATATATATATATATATATATATATATATATATATATAATGATCAAAACAAAAATAAATTTGAGCGAGCAGGACAAAACTTTCACTATTTACAGTTGAAATAAACTGTAATTCATTTTAAAGAAGTCTGCCCACAAAAATATTCCTCCACGTGACATCAAAAGCACAGTTTTTGTTTCAACTCACTGTCCTCTATAATTGCCCATAAGACAGAAAGAGAGCTCCTTATCTCTTAAGCTGCCCAAATGTAAACAAGGATTTCATAGAGTTATAGAATGAGATTTACTTATCAATAATACATAGTAATATTTAATAACTTACTTTGTCTATACCTAAGACTACCACGGATAACCCTAAACCAGCTACCTAGAAAGGACTGATTAAGTGACCAAGTACCAACAAAATACATATACCTGTACTTAGGACACAGTACCCACCACAGTACTGCAAGCACTTGCTTTGTGGTGCCCATGCCGCCTCCTCATCCTCCCTACAATCCCTTGCTATACATACCCTTGGATCCTCAAGACTCATCACTCTAGTTGTAACATTACTTGTGTCACACTCATAGAAGGAGACCTCGGACTGTACACTTGTAGTCACCCAAACCCCTCATCACAGTGTATTGTATTCATAATGTGTATTATGTTCTCATATTAAAAGCAATATTTTAATATCTTCACTTTGTGTGATTCATTAACTTTAGACTAAAGTACAACGCCAAAAGTTAGTTGAAACACATTATCATAGCTAACGACACGTATGTTTCTGCCTCTAGACTAATAAATTTTAGTGTATAATTCAATATTTACAGTTTAATAAAGCAAAAAAATTATCGTAACATGACTTAAGACGTAGATTCAGTATAGAAGAAAGACAAAGAGTGGTTTGTGAATATGACCAACTTAAAAACTATAGTCAAGTAGCAAAGTTATTTCATATTAGTAATGAAGGAGTGAGAATAACAACACAAAAAAGTAAACAAACCCGGGCGTATTCAGATTTTGTTTCACTTCCAAGTAAGAGTTTTTCAGTTCAGGGATAAAAAAGTTGGTGTTACGTTGAAAAAAATGTGTAGAAAAAGAAGGTAAATACGAATAAAATTATCTTGTTTTCATATCGTATTTTTAATAAAAATCCTTTACCTTGAAAACGTACATTTCATGTGACACAACCCAATAACAATACTTTATTTATTGCACATACAAACATATGAAATAATCGGCTGGTGACAGAAATATATACATTATATTGTATTTACTCTTACCATAAACATATATAATTAAAAACAAAATGAAATATTTGCGAGTGAAGATTGTACTCAATAAAAAACAAAACATATAAAGTACAGACTAAGGAGTTTTTTGTGGTGTACTGGATAGCATAAGAGAAGTCTCTTCGGTCGGGGATCAAACCCAGCTGGTGAACATAGGAATTTTTAAAGGGAGTAAAAAATCCTTAGATGTACCGTTCTTCGAAGAAGGTTTATCCCGAGCCTGTGCTATGTCAGGTGCTCATTAAAGACCTCTATCCTAATTAATCCTCGATTGCAAAACTTGGGACTCCCACTGTAGCATCGTTCAATTAGCTACAGAAGTATATAGCGGTTTTAAATGAATAAACAAGGAAGACGTGAAATGCTAGTCTCGAGTCGTTAAAGTACCGACGCACAAACTATAATAACATTAAATAATACAAACTTTTTACTAAGTCCAACTGAAATAGACGCCCAAACCGACAAAAATGTCTTTATATTTACAGGCTAAGATGATAATTAAACATTTTGTGCCCTGTTCGTGACCAAACAACCCTCGCGTGCCTCAGACCGATTTAGATATTTCATTGTTACATACTGCGCCTCGGCAAAGATTTTTAAATCTTCCAATATTCACAGCCAAAATAATACATTGTATTGAAGGCAGTCGTGGATAAACCAATAGATTTTGATGGACATTTTCGCCTTTTATGAGGTTAATGGGGTAAATTTCTTTCTGAAGTGGTGAAGGGGAAGGTTAAAGGTTCTTAGCAACTTTAATTCAAGCAAACAGGCTTATTACATTATAGTAACATTGCAACTCATGAAATTATAGATATTTTTTTATTTAAAATTTTTTTTTTTTTATTTTACAACTGTAATATACAATAAAATACATCAAGTGGACTTGATTCAGGCATGTGAAGAAACTACCCAGTGGTAGCAATTCATTGTTTGGTTAATGTAGTAGGTCGAGAGGCCATCGTCTTTACAGCCGCCTCGGATACGTGGTGAAGGGAAAAACTCTGGTGCGGGAAACACAGGACTTTCACTTACCTCCATTTTTAAAATCAATAAAAGATTTTTCAAATACAGTTAGAGATAAAAATACGTGAAACTATTAAAGAATTAATTAAATTAAATTTATATAGAAACATGTGTTTCATTAAAAAATCTATTATATTATTATTTAAAACAATCAGTTTTATCTGCTTTTTATCACTCTCTATTAACTTTTAGAAGCTTGGGTATGAGATAATATTTTTTCTAAAATCTTTAGCTTTCCAACGGTATATCATACATGTATATTACTGCTCTTATGTTCAAAAACGAAAAATTGCATTAAAAAAATATTTTTTCTGTTTTCTCCTTTATTCGGGTATCGAATTTATTCAATTTATATATTTACCTGTTTTTTATCAGCGTTAACAAGATAATATAGTTATTTTTATTGAATCTACAAAATTAAAGGTACTTTAGGAAAACAATTTAAAATATCTGCATTTAAGCCCTGTTAGACCATTTTAATCAGAATAAAACCTACATGATATTAAAGTCCATTAAATTATACATCGATATAGCGAGTTTAAACAAAATCGTCGGAACCGTTTTCGAGAAAATCGAAAAAAGGTGCAAAATGCATGGTATAAAGTGCCTCTTCTGGTAAGCTCATTTTGATAAAAATTTTGAAATTTCAGTTTCATAGGACTTACCGTTTCCGCCCGGGAGTTACCACAGAACACACACACACACACACACATACACAGACCTTTTTGCGGGACTTGGTTATTTTGACTCAGGGGACCCTAAAACGCTTATTTCCGTTGAAAACTGGAATTCGAAAATTTTCACGATCGCAATACTTCCCCTTACTATATATAGTAAGTGAAAGTAAAAACAGTTTGCAGACAAGTGGGTTCCAGCGGACGGGTAATTTGGAATTAAAGGAGAATAAATATCTAGATCTGTGACTAATGGGACGTTTAGGTCTTTATGAATTATTTTATTGGTGAAAAAGTAAGGGGCAATTAGGATCTTCCAGAGGATTTTGGATTGCAAGGATTTAATGCGGGAAGAATTGGGTGGTTTGGTGGATTCCTATAACGCAATCCCTTATGTCCCAATTGGCCTAATGATGGTAATTTAAATTAATTTTTTGTGGTATGTGAAAAGTTTTGATCCTTTGTTAAGTAAGTAATGTAGTAAACGCTATCTACGAGCTGTTTCTTGTCGTTTCAGTCTATTGTGAGGATTCCAAGTAAGACCTTTGTCTAGATGGAGCCCTAGCCTAGGTACCGGATCTGTTTAACTGAGGTGAGTGGAATATTGCTAAAGGGTATAATGGGACAGGCGGACATAGGACAATTTATGATGAATTGTTTAACGTTTTATTTATTTTTTAGTTATAATATGATATTGGGTTGATAAAGTAAATTAACTAAAGTAAACAGTTACTAATCCTCTACCTTTGTATTTTAATATTAGCTTCCCAATCAATTACCCACTTTTTAGTATACCTCCAAATATGAACATGGAAACACACGATTTTCGAGTAATATTTTTGTACGAGTTTAAACTCGTCCATCCAACAGCTGAGAAATATTTGCAAGGCGTTTTGGGAAGGGAGTGTTAATGAACGGACCATTCGCCGTTGGTTTGCGAAGTTTTCAGCTGGGGATCCCGACTTGGAAAACTTGCCCCGAGGAAGACCTCCGTCCGTAATAGACAACGATGTCCTCAAACATACAGTAGAAGGAAACCCCTACCAAACAGTTAAAGAACTCTCAGCACAACTAAATGCAAGTGCATCTACGGTTTCCAGATATTTAAAGTTTATTGGGAAAGTAAAAAAGCTCGATACATGGGTACATCATGATCGCACTGAGCGGCAGCAAGACCCCATGTTTCAAAACATACCGTGCAAAAATTGAAAGAACTGGGCTACGAAGTTCTTCCGCACCCACCATATTCTCCCAACTTGTCTCCAACAGATTACCACCTGTTCAGGAATTTATACAACTTCGTCAAAGGAAAACTTTTTGAAAATGATGATCAAGTGAAAAGAGCGTTTTCAGATTTTGTTTTACTTCAAAGCTCAGAGTTTTTCATTTCGGGGATAAAAAAGTTGGTGTCACGTTGGGAAAAATGTGTAGAAAAATAAGGTAAATACTTCGAATAAAATTATCTTGTTTTCATATCGTATTTTTAATAAAAATCGTTTACCTTGAAAACGGACATTTCATGTGACACAACCCAATATTTGTAAGTTATATATTATATATATAATATATATATATATATATATATATATATTTTTTTTGTTTCATTATATAAATTAAGCTGGTATGTTGTACATTACCAATTAGTTTGAATTTCTATTATTATTATTATTTCAATTATTGTAGTGTAGTGTAATTTTTTGTATGATTTACCACCTGTAATTGGGCTTAAGCCTGTTGGTGGATGATGTAAAATAAAAATAAAATAAAGAGCTAAATATAGACGTCACAATGTAATTTCTTTAAACAAATTTACGAGACTGTATTCAATTTCCTTTAAAATAAAATATACTTCGTATCTTTACACCAATATCATTTACTACTTAATCAATACAAAGATATAAAACTTGAATTATGAACAAATAAAACTATTTCATTTCAGCTTCAGAAATCACGGCAGTTTCATTTCGATCGAATCATATGATTCATAACTTCGTGATATTGCATGTCGCACGATAATAATTATTTATCTTTATGATTTTTTTTTTAGGTAATCTTTATTCTTAATCGGCCAGAACTGCATACTAACCATGATAAGATTATTTCTCACCTTATAAAATACATAACATAGACGTGTTTTTATATTTATTTAGCGTCACGTTACGTTATAAATTTTGTCTATCACAGGTTAATTAAGAAATGGAACTTTAACGAGGACCAGATATCGCACAGGCTCGGAGCCACCATTTTACGTTCCCTCCGAAGGATGGCGTAACCTATATAAAATTCCAGAGCATGCCTCCGTATCCTTGGGCTCAGAAAGCTGTTAGGCTAGCCACCTCACTACAGGTGACCTCATAACATAGATATGTACCTAATCCCCACAAAGAATTATTTTAAAAAAATATTCAATAAAAATGCATAGCAAGACTTTAACTTTAATTTACCTCTATATGGAATATATAGTAAGGGAAAGTATTGCGTACACGAAAATTTTTGAATTCTAGATTTCGACAAAAATTCACGTTTTAAGATGGGTCTCCTGAGTCCAAAAGACCGAACCCCGAAAAAAGGTCTGTGTGTGTGAGAAGTCCAGCGCAAAAACTAAAGTCCTATGAAACTGAAATTTCATATTTAAGATCCACTATACGCCCGAGATGTTACAGCATCTTTTTTATCGAAATCGGCTAATCAGTAGTGCCACTTTATACCATGCATTCTACACTTTTTTATGATTTTATCAAAAACGGCTCTAATGATTTTGATTAAACTAGCTATGTTGATGTAAAATTTAATGGGTTTAAGAATCAAATAAAGCAGTTAATTAAGCGTTCTATTTTTACCACGAGATCCCTAGACCCAGTAGTCGAAGTGGGTAAATATCAAATGGGCAACGAGGAGTTTTAGGGTTTCGTACGGGAATAACTTGCGAAGGGTAGCTTAAAGGTCGAAAAGGTTCGGCGGGAGATTTTGGAAGTATGATTTTTGAAGGATAATGTTTTGACTCTCAGGTTCTCGACGGTCGGGTAAAACTTCATAGGATTACTATTTAGAAACATGGTTGATCGGAATATGTGGTACAAATTTCAGTAGGTGATGGGATCCTATTTCAATTTTTTTTTTTTTTTTTCAACATTTAGTGTTAACTTATTGACTACAATTCAGTGACTACGATATATAGGTATGTGAATGTAAAAATAAACAAATAAGTGTTGATGTTTTTGTAATGATTAAGAATAGATCTTGAAAATGGAGGAGTGGTAGTCCTGAACATTTTTTTTTTTTTTTTAACTTCATTTATTAATTCACTCCTGTCAGCATTATTGTGACAACAGCAAGTGGGGTAAAAAAAAAAACTGAACAAAATAATAACGTGTCAGGCATGACGAAGGACGTACTGTACGTACTACAGCAGCACGTCTTCTCGCCAGCTTTAGTATGTTGTCCAGTATATTTTACTTAATTGAAGGCTTTTATGTGGTGTTCATCAGTGTATCTACATTTCATTAGGGACCATTTGCAGGGTTCACAGCGAGGTCTTGGAGAAGGCTCAAAAAGGGCTGGATAATCTTATTTAACCCTCTTATTATTGTCTGGTTGTCCCAAACATTGATTGTTGATTTTTATAATATTTTTTTTTTGGAAGAATAAAATAAAACCCATTTTTCTACCCCTGTCATAAAAATCTTGTGCGGGCAACACGTGACTTTCACTTACCTCCATTTTTTTAAGCAATGAAAGAATTTTCAAAAACAGTTAGAGATAAAAATACGTGAAACTATTAAAAAATTAATTAAATCGAATTTATATAGAAACATGTGATTTATTAATAAATCTATTTATTATATTATTATTTAAAATAATCAGTTAGTTTAATCTTCTTTTCATCACTCTCTATTAACTTTTAAATGCTTGAGTATAAGATAATATTTTTCCTAAAATCTTTAGCCTTCCAGCGGTATATCATACATGTATATTACTGCTCTGGTGTTCAAAAACAAAAAATTGCATTAAAAAAATATTTTTTTGTTTTCTCCTTTAGTTGAGTATCGAATTCATTCAATTTATATATTTACCTGTTTTTTATCAGTAGTAAAAAGATAATATAGTTATTTGTATAGAATTGACAAAATTAAAGGTACTTTAGAGAAAAAATTTTCAAATATCGGCATTTAAGCCCTGTCAGACCATTTTAATCAGAATAAAACCTACATAATATCAAATCCCATTAAATTTTACATCGATATAGCGAGTTTAATCAAAATCGTCGAGAAAATCGAAAAAAGATGCAAAATTCATGGTATAAAGTATCTCTTCTAGTATGCTCATGTGATGAAAAAGGTTTTGTAACGTCTTTGGCTTATATTTGTCTTAAATATAAAATTTCAGTTTCAAAGGACACACCGTTTTCGCCCGGGAGTTACCACACACACAGACCTTTTTGCGGGTCTTGGTTATTTGGACTCAAGGGACCCTAAAATGTGTATTTCCGTTGAAAACTGGAATTCGATAATTTTCACGATCGCAATACTTTTCCTTACTATATATAGTAAGTGAAAGTAAAAATAGATGTTCTTTGAAGCTTAATACTATAAAAGTGCCTCAAAAATATTCTAAACTGACTACGTTTATATTATATTATTAATGTAATTATATTATTTGTATTTTATCTTATAAGAATGGAGGTGATGAGGCTAACAGGTGCCGATTATAATACCCAAAGCCGCTGGCACAACAATATTAGAGGGAGGCAGTAAATCTGTTTGCCCTGAGGGAAGCTACAGCAGCTGTTGTTTACCAACCTTCCGGATCAATCTATCCCTTCCTCTATATATAACCTTTTATAACCTACCCTCTCCTTATTTACATAGGGCATTGGCTACCAACACAAAATGTTTGCAGACCCCTTCATCCAATCATTTCAATGGCAAGGATCTCCAAATTCTAAAAATATTAATCCTTAATATTGCTATGTATATACTTAGATTTTTAGTGGATTACATCGTATCATGTACACTTCATGCAAAACAACACTGCTGCCGAAACTCTGTATACCAAAAATGGTCAAGTAAGGGAAATGGAAAAGAAGAAAAAAAATCTGGTGCGGACAACACACGACTTTCACTTACCTCCATTTTTAAAATCAATGAAAGAATTTTCAAATACAGTTAGAGATAAAAATACGTGAAACTATTAAGGAATTAATCAAATTGAATTTATATAGAAACATGTGTTTTATTAAAAAATCTATGATATTATTATCTAAAATAATCAGTTAGTTTTATCTTCTTCTCATCACTCTCTATTAACTTCTAAAAGCTTGTGTATGAGATGATATTTTTTCTAAAATCTTTAGCTTTCCAACGGTATATCATAAATGTATATTACTGTTCTTATGTTCAAAAACGAAAAATTGCATTAAAAAATATTTTTTCAGTTTTCTCCTTTAGTTGGGTATCGAATTTATTCAATTTATATATTTACTTGTTTTTCATCAGCGTTAACAAGATAATCTAGTTATTATTATTGAATCTAAAAAATTAAAGGTACTTTAGGGGAAGAAAATTTAAAATATCGGCATTTAAGCCCTGTCAGACCATTTTTATCCAAATAAAACCTACATGATATTAACAAAATCAAAAAAAGGTGCAAAATGCATGGTATAAAGTGCCTCTTCTGGTAAGCTCATTTTGATGAAAAAAGTTTTGTCACGTCTCGAGCGAATAGTTGTCTTAAATATGAAATTTCAGTTTCATAGTACTTACCGTTTTCGCCCGGGAGTTACCACACACACACACACACACACACACAGACCTTTTTGCGGGACTTGGTTATTTGGACTCAGGGGACCCTAAAACGTGTATTTCCGTTGAAAACTGGAATTCGAAAATTTTCACGATCGCAATACTTTCCTTACTATATATAGTAAGTGAAAGTAATAAACCAGGCTTCCTCTGAACCATAAACAATAAACCATCTGCGAAACACTGAATTAATAAAATTTAAAACTAATAAAAGATAGGTATTTAATCTAATATTGTTCATAATCTTATGAGAAGTTACATCTGTCTTTTAAGCTCAATAATTTCGAAATGTTAAAAATTATCAAGTTTAAGGTTTTGATTGTGCAAAATCAGCAATTCATAAATTATAATTGGCAATTTTATCACTTAGGACTTTTTTCAAAATTTTATTTATTTATTTTGTTCACTCCTACCACGCCTTTGAAGGCTATACGGGGTGGACAGGGGGGGGCGAGGGTGGGGGATAACTGCTGAGATAAAAGCCCCCCCAGCATCGAGAATCGAACTCATATTTGTAGTTATTTAGTTTACTCAAAATTCATGTCAATTTTACTCAGCATGTAGATGTGTAAACTGTATTAGTTTCATGATTTTTCACTCAGGCCTTTAAGATATATTTCCATGTAAATACCACTAAAACTGTTTGTAACCATTGTAAAAAACAATAATAATAATAATAATGAAATAAAAATTACATGTTTTAAATATCGAAATTATTACAGCAGGAACTAAACTAAATAAGGAAAGATAATTAAAGCTAAGTCTCTTTTTCATAATACATTTTTAACTCGCTAAAAGTCTCGTTTTTATTAATTTTTGAGAATTTTTTTAACGACTTTCTTTACTAATCAGGTAATGTATAGTGAAGACGAAAAATGTGAAGTATGCCCTTATCATATTATCACTTTTTTATTTTTTTATTTGATATCTTCAAAATTAATAACTTAAAGAGGTTTTTTTCAAGCAGACATTTTCAGCTGCGAATCTGACTTAAAATGGATGCCAAACTAAAAGTTTTTTTTCTTTTATTTACTTTTTAAATTTAGGAAAAAATTAAGAATAACTGGTAAAATATCATGAAAATAAGAGAAAAAAAATTAGTTGATAAGATCAAATGGATTGACCCCTAATAACCTCATGTTGATTTATTAAATCATTGCATTATTAGGTTTCTTTTTTTTTTTGTTGCTTTTTTTCTCACTAATTACTTTCACTTACTATATATAATAAGGGGAAGTATTGCGATCGTGAAAATTTTCGAATTCCAGTTTTCAACGGAAATACACGTTTTAAGGTCCCCTGAATACAAATAACCAAGTCCCGCAAAAAGGTCTGTGTGTGTGTGTGTGTGTGTGTGTGGTAACTCCCGGGCGGAAACGGTAAGTCCTATGAAACTGAAATTTCATATTTAAGACAAAAATACGCCCGAGACGTTACAAAGCCTTTTTCATCAAAATGAGCTTACTAGAAGAGCCACTTTGCACCTTTTTTTGATTTTCTCGAAAACGGTTCCGACGATTTCGATTAAACTAGCTATATCGATGTAAAATTTAATAGGCTTTAATATTATGTAGGTTTCATTCTGATTAAAATGGTCTGACAGGGCTTAAATGCGGATATTTTAAATTTTCTTTCTCTAAAGTACCTTTAATTTTGTTGGTTCTATAGAAATAACTATATTATCTTGTTACCACTGATGAAGAACAGCTAAATATGCAAGATGAGCGAATTTGAAATGCAACTAAAGGGGAAAACTGAAAAAATATTTTTTTAATGAAATTTTTTGTTTTTGAACATAAGAACAGTAATATACATGTATATATATACCGTTGGAAAGCTAAAGATTTTAGAAAAAATATTATCTCATACTCAAGCTTTTAAAAGTTAATAGAGAGTGATGAAAAGCCGATAATATGAGATTACCAGAAGATCCACTTTATACCATGCATTTTGCACCTTTGATTTGATTTTCCCGAAAACGGTTCCGACGATTTTGATTAGAACTCGCTATATCGATGTAGAATTTAATATGCTTTAATATCATGTAGTTTTCATTCTGATTAAAATGGTCTGACAGGGCTTAAATGCTGATATTTTACATTTTTTTTCTGTACAGTACCTTTAATTTTGTAGATTTTGTAAAAATATATATATTATCTTGTTACCACCGGTGAAAAACACATAAATATATAAGTTGAACGAATTAAATATCTAACTAAAGGAGAAAACTGAAAACATATTTTTTTAATGCAATTTGTTTATTTTGAACATAGCAACAGCAATATACACGTATAATATACCGTTGGAAAGCTAAAGCTTTTAGAAAAAATATTATCTCATACTCAAGCTTTTAAAAGTTGATAGAGAGTGATGAAAAGCCGATAAAACTAACTGATTATTTTAGATAATAATATAATACATTTTTTAATAAAACACATGTTTCTATAGAAATTCAATTTAATTAATTCTGTAATAGTTTCACGTATTTTTATCTCTAACTGAATTTGAAAATTCTTTCATTGATTTTAAAAATTGAGTAAGTGAAAGTCGTGTGTTGCCCGCACCAGATTTTTTTTAATAAGAAGAATTGCTTGTTACACCATGACAACGCCCGACCCCAAACTTCCCGACACACAAAACTAAAACTTACAGAAATGGATGCCAAAGAACTTCTTCCGCACCTAACCTTTAATCCTGATCTTGTCCCTTCAGACTTTTATCTTGCCCAGGCAATAGCTCACTTTCTTAATAGGAAACATTCTAAGAAATTCGAAGTTTGAAAAAACTAACTTAATTTGATAAATAATATATTTATTGAAATTAACAACTGTATTCATAAATACATCTATTTAATTTGAAGGAAAAAAATGGCATAATACTTATTTTGATACAAAACACATTGACTGCGGTCCAGAAAATATTCTAAATTAGAAGGGTCTGCTGCCATCTTCTTTTCAGATGTCCCGAAGGATTATTAGGAAACGAAGAGGAAACAGGATTAAACTAGTTGGTTTTGTGAAGTCAGTCATGAAAGGAATGATACATTTTTTTTTTTTTTTTCCTTCTTCTTCTTGGCATTGGAGCTCTCCATACAGCCAGTCTCAGCACATTATTACTAAATATTTACAGCATGAGTAGCTATTTTTAGTTTCTTCCTATATATATTTTTTAATCGAGTTAAGGAACTGTGTCACTCTTCCAATTTCTTCGGATTTTCTAGTAGTTAGTAATTGTCCATATATATTTACTTTATTATAAGTATTTAAAAATTCCAGAAATTTTTTTCTCTGGGTCTCATACGCTGGGCACTCCATAATTATATGCTGCAGAGTCTCATTTTTATTGCAATTGTCACATTTGGACGAGGAGAGTACCCCGATGCGGTGCAGGTACACATTGCACACACCGTGGTTTGTTCTGAGTCGGGAGAAATTTTTGATAATGTCTTTGGGTAGGTTCATCTCATAAAACCAAGGCTTGTCCTGGATGCTTGTTATGTTGGATTTATAAAATCTTCCTTTATTTGACACTCCATAAAGTTCTGACCACTTCTTTAATAAATCTTTCTTGACCATACGGAAATAGTCAGAGTACGGCAGTCGGATGTCTGTAATGATATCTAGGGTGTCGGTGGTTTTTGCTAACCGGTCTACCTCATCATTTTCGGGGATTCCTACATGTGCCTTGATCCACATAAATATTATTTGTTTTTCATCTCTTATTGCTAAGAAATGCTCCTCTAGCACATTGGCTAAAATATTATTTTTAGAAATATTACTATTATTTTTAATTGATAATAGTGAGCTCATACTATCAGTTAGTATTAAAAATGTTTTATTTTCTGAACTATTTATAAATTTGAGGGCTTGTAGGATTGCGTATAATTCGGCATTAAAAACGGATGTATTATGAGGTAGTTTATGCTGTTCATAATATTTATAACTGGGAATATAAACTGCCGAGCCTGTATTATCTTTTGTTTTAGAGCCGTCTGTATATATACAAATATGTTGAGGCCAGTTTTCTGATATCAAAGATTTTAGGTTTGAATTTATGACTATTGGAGGTAAGGAATTAAGTTTAGAGTTTATTACTATATTAAAAGTTTGGAACAGCATTTGGTATTGGAGGGTATAGAGTGGTAATTTAGTGCTGGAAAATAGATTTTCGGCTAAATGTTGATATTTTATAAAACTATTGTAAATAAGGGGGACATATTTTTTCTTTTTCCAATAAGCCTTGGTTAAGATGAGGACACTCAAAGATACGATTTTATTATAACAGTAATTATTCCTAGCTTTTATCTTAAAAAACGTTTTATCGGTTAGGAATTGCCTTCTGAACTTTAAGTAGGTTTCCCCAGCCTCGTTATACAATGCGTCAATTGGAGTAGAATTAAGAAGTCCTAAACATAACCTTATACCTCTATTATGCAGCGTATCTAATTTCTTTAGGGTACAATCGGGAGCTTCGCCATAAATTGGTGCTCCATAATCGAATATCGCCTTTATAGTGCTTTTATAAAATAATAGTGACATATTAGGATCTGCCCCCCACTTATTATTAGAGGAAATGAGTTTTATTGTTCCCATTAATTTTTCCGCCCTTTTTTGAATTTCCGTGACGTGTTTATTCCAATTTAATTTTCTATCAAAACAAAGGCCTAAAAAACGTACTGAAGTGACACAGGGAAAGGAGATCCCTGCTAATAGAACCTGATCTCCAAGGGGGAATTTATGCTCTCTACTAAACGGGCAAACTACAGACTTGGAGACTGATATACTCAAACCTGTATCTAGTTGCCATTCTTTGAGACCTCTCACAGCTTCGTCTAGTAGATCCAGGCAACGGTTTGTTTTTTGATGCGTTACGTATATACAGATATCGTCAGCAAATTGTAACATATTTACATCCTCAGGCAAATATCTTTTTAAATCTGCTGATACAATAGTGAACAATAAACAGCTAAGGATACCGCCCTGCGGTAAGCCAATCTGTGCTTGTCTTGAACCTATGATGCGATTTTTTACCTTTAAAATTAAGCGTCTATTACTAATCAAGTTAATTATGAATTTAATAAGTTTTACCGGGATTTTAATAGCTTCCATTTTTTTAGATAGTATGTGGATTGGAATTGAATCGTATGCCTTCTCTATGTCTAAAAATAGGCCAATTGTTTTTTTACCTTCAGTAAATCCTATATTTATGTCAGAGTGTAGAATCATTAAGCTATCCACGCTCGATTTTCCTTTCCTAAAACCAAATTGGGTGTGAGGTAGTTTGTTCTGGGACTCAAGCCACCACTCTAGCCTAAACTTGATCAATCTTTCAAATGTTTTTAGTACGCAAGAACTCAAAGATATAGGTCGGAAGGAAGTGGCTAATTTTGGATCTTTACCTGGTTTTAGAATAGGTATCACGCAATATTCCCGCCATGTCTCTGGTATGTTATTAGTTTGCCATATATTATTGAATATTTTTAATAATTCGATTTTTAATTTATCTGGCAATTTATTTAACATAATATAGTGAATATTGTCTTTACCAGGAGAGCTATTAGCATTATTTTTGATTGCCTGTAAAAGTTCTTTGTAGGTAAAATTATCGGTTAGCCATTGATTATTTTCATCGGAATATTCACTATTTTCGTTTAAATGGGTTACTTGTGGCAATACTAGAGGAGGGGTTAATATTTCTAGAAACTCCTCGCACCAATCTCCAATGGCAGGGACCGGTCTATTACACGTTTTTCGATTCTTTATAGCCGCTAATTTGTTCCATATTTCCTTGATTGGGTTGCTTTTTTTAATACTCGAGGTAAACGATCGCCATGACTCTTTTTGTTTTACTTTAGTGACTCTTTTAAATTCCACATCTGAATGTTGATATTTTAATAGATTGTCGATTGTAGGATTTCTTTTGTAAGCTTTAAATGCAACTTTCCTGCGATTAAGATATAGTCCACATTCACTATCCCACCAACTTCTACTGTATTTTTTTATTGTAATATGTTTTGTATAAGGGAATCGTGCGTTCACATGTATTGTTAAGAAGGTTAATAAATTCCTCATACTTAAGGTCGTCCGAGAGTAATGGAATATTTTCTTGAATAATTCTTTCAAATTCCGTCCAATTTGCCGATTTGATTTGCCATTTTCTAGTCGATTTATATTTGTTTTGAGAGTCATCTCGTATAGACTGAAAATTTATGATGATGGGGAAATGATGGGAGCCCAAGGGATCATCGTGAACTTTCCATGTGATACCATTCGCTGAATTAATTGAGCTTAATGTTACATCTAATGCTATATTCCCTTTCTGACGAATACTGTTCACAAGAGTTGGGGACCCGTCATTTAAAAGAACGAGATTAGTTTTTTCAATTGCTGAAACCAAGCTTTGACCCATCATATCGCACCTATCACAGCCCCATTGAAAATGATGTGCATTTGCATCTCCGCCTATGATTACTGGATGTTGAAAACTATTAAAAAGTTTTTCCCATTTATCTTTTGTCACTTTACTTCCTGGTTTTACATAAAACGATAATACCCTTAGGCAGTATTTTTTATAGATATTTATATTTACAGCGACTATATCAACATCTGGTACTGTTTGGAAATTTAATATTTGTTCGAAATGAAATTTCGACTTGATTAAGATCGCTACACCTCCATACCCATCATTTCTATCAGTTCTAACAATATTATAACCGGGAAAATTGACATATTTGTCTGGTTTAAACCAAGTCTCAGAAAGTAAAGCTATGTCAATCTTTTCTGAAAATAAGAAATATTCTAGGCTATTTTTGTTTGATATGGCCGATCTGGCATTCCACTGTAATATTTTTAATGTTTCAATCATAATATTAAGTGTTTTATGTTAGTAATTATCTAAATGTATTATGTATATCTAATATATATATGAATATTTTAATTCAAAGCTGTATTTTAGCCTATTAGCCGATTGTGACTATATTTTAATGGGTAAATTTTGAGTCCTGTCTTTTATCATGTTTTTAATTACCTCTTCGGAAACGTTTTCAGTTTTGGATGATAAAACAGAATTCACTACGGTAAGTAGAGCGTCAGTTAATAAATTTAATTTGTCTTCGTTTTTGAAAGGATTCCCTATATCTTTAAACATTTTTCCTTTGTATGGATTATCTGTGATAGGATGCGAGGGCAACAAAGGCACGGAAAATTCCCTGATTGTGTTTTCCCTTAACTGATCGTTAGAATTTTCTTTTTGAGGACTTAGAGTCCTTTTTCTTTTTGCAACCGTGATTTTATTTCTAACATAGTTTTTAGAATTAGTCGAAATATTATTTGATTGTTCTAAAGTTGGAAAAGATTCTGTTTTATTTTGTAAAACTGCCCAACTAAACGATTTGCCCTCTATTTTGGCCTTAGCCTCGTTGTAAGTCAGGTTATGATTGCTCATTAACTCTTTGACTGTTTTTTGTTTTTCATATTCTGGGCAAAGTTCTTTCGCCAGAGACGAATGATTTTGTTTACAATTAATACATTTAAATAATGTATTGGGTGGGCAGTTATCAGTTTCATGTTTATCCGAGCATTTACTACACCGTGTAATTGTACTTTTGCACTGAGTAGTGTTATGTCCATAACGTAAACAATTGTGGCATTGGATTACCGATTGGATGTAAGGATGAACTTCACAGCGAACATGATGAATCGTGATATATTGAGGGAGAACCTGGCCTCTAAATGTTATTAATACCGTCCTAGTAGGTTGAAATTCAACGGTTTTGTTTTCTTTGTTAATTATTTTTTTAGTAAACCGTCGTACACTGATAACAGTTTGTGTGTCTGAGTATGGGGTTTTTAAGTTTTCAAGAATTTCCGCTTCTGTTAATTCTAGGTCTACATTACGGATAACTCCTTTTTTCTCTAGTACAAAATTTGGAATGTAAACGTTTAATTTTTTAGCTTTCAAATTTTCTGATTTAACCAGCGCATTTGCCTGTTCTCCTTGCCTTGTCACAACCTTAATTCTATTTCGACCTACTTTAAAGATATTTAAAACATTTTTATATATTTCCGGGCACGAATTATATAAAAGTTTCCCGATTGACATTGGGTGTAGCCGACCTATTCCTACTCCCTCAGTAGAGTTACTTTCAATAAATACAAAATAAGGTCCTAAATCTTTCGATTCGTAATATCTTTCTGGTTTAACCGTGTTTCTTTGTGAATTGTTAGTACTTTGGGGGTTAGTTTGTATCTGATTTTTATCGGATTGATTATTTCTCTCCGTTTCCATTACTACCTCTGACTCCAGCTCAATACTAACACCTAATTGTAATTGTTTCTCCCTGCTCTCTTTATCTGGTGGGTCTTTCTTTCGCCCGTCACTACTAGTTGACATTTTCAATTAAAATTAAATTTAAAGAAGGTTATGTAGAAATAGATCAAATTAAATGAAATGAGATTCTTATCTGGTGATCCGGTTGAAGCAGCAACAAAACATACTAGCTCCGAACAGCACGCCTGTTAAGACTAGATTTTCGCTCCACACAATTTCTGATCTTGAAAGGTCTCTAAAAGTTCTTTAAATAAAGTCAAACGTTAGTGAAAACTACTAGGTTAACCTTAACTTGCACTGTTCCTAACTAAAACACTTAAAGTAACTGAATTATAATAAAACCATGTTCACAAACTATAAAACCATGTTCACAAACTTTAAAACCATTAAATGAACAAATATCATTATGAATGCAGTACAAAAACCAGCAATAATCACTAAAGATTACTATAACCAACTTTTCACCATGAGCTATCATATGGTTGTGAGGAATGATACATGGTTTGGGCCAAATCAGCAACATATGGAACATTATGGGTTAGTTTATGGATTAGCTTGGATTTGTTTGTATGCTTGATTTAACATCACTTAATACTTCTGTTTCTAATCGGACGATGCTCTACAGTGGGAGTCCTATATTCGGGCCTATCCATGCTTAATTAGGATAGAGATCTTTAAGGAGCATCTGACATCGCACAGGCTCGGGACCACCTTTTTATGTCGCCTATGAAGGACGGCGTAATTAAAGATTTTTCGCTCCCACTGGAAAATCCTAGAAGTACACCTGTCTGGTTCGGACTCGCGACTTTGGGCATACAAGGCTGTTATGCTAGCAACTGTACCACAAGTGAATCCCCTTTTAGTATTCTACAAAGGATTTTGGACTGCAGGTATTAAATAAGAGAAGAATCCCATGGTTTAATAGAACCCCGAAGCTTTACTGCATAAGTCCAGATAAGCCTTATGATGGTCAAGCAAATAAGCCTTTTGTAGTAAGGTGAAAGGTTAGTGAGTCGGTCTAGTGAATGTTGAAGCCAAAACTTAATCCTTGAAACGATTTTATTTAGTTAATTTTTTTTCACCCCTCTTGTATTACAGGAATGGATCATGTCGTTTATATAATATCTGTAATTACTCAGGTTAAACCTATTTGTTAAGTATAAACTACATGTTTGGAACTCGTAAACATACAGCATGCTACCCGTATTGAACTGTTGAGGAGTCGAAACACAGAGATAGAGTTTGGAGTTGTTTGGAAGGACAGTATTGAATTACCTCCCAGTCCTTCTTCTCCCGTCTTGGTTCGATACTGTTTCCTTACAGAACGAACACGAATAACCGGATTTGAAGAAAATTTTATTCAGTAACTGAATTTTAGTTTAAAATATATTTATATTATGTACTTACTGATACATATGTTATGCTTCATGCATGGAACATGTGCACTTACATAAATGCACGGTTTAGGATTACATTATGAGAATAATAATAAATTACTTTCTTTTTTTTTTTAATATTTTTATTGAAATTTACAACTGTATTTTGTAATACAACTAGTAAATATGTTGGTAATGATAAAATACATGGAAAAACATGAAGAGAAACTGCCCATTGGCAGCATTTTAGAAGTTAATCTAAACAAACAGGTCTCGAGGCCATCTTCTTTTCAGACGCCTCGGAGGATTGTCAGGAATGGAAGAGGAATCTAGTATTGAAACTAGTGGGTTAGAGTGGGAGTGGAGTTTGTCATGAAAGGATTGATGCCTGGTTCGTGCCAAATCAGCAACATATGGGATATTAAGGTCTTTATGGATTAGCTTATTTGTGACAAAGTAAGGAGCATTGAGGATTTTTCAAAGGATTTTGGATTGTAAGGATTGAAGACGAAAAAAAATTTGATGGTTTAGTGGAGCCCCAAAGCTCAACAGCGTAAGTCCAGATAGGTCTTATGATGATCATGTAGATGAGTCTTTTGTAATTAAGTGGAAGATTAGAGCGTCTGTCTAGTAAGCGTTGAAGTAACCGAAAGCGGTGAGCAGTTTCTTGTCGTTTCAGTCTAGTGTAGGGATTCCATGTTAGACTTTTGTCAACTAGAAGTCCTAGGTAGCGGATCTGTTCAACTGGAACAAGCGGAATATTATTAAAGGATAATGTAAAGCAGGATTTCTTAGGTTTATGATAAATGGTAAAGGAGGGATTTGTATGAATTTCTTTTAATTCGCCAATTTTGACACCATACCTCAAGGTCTCTGATGTGGGATTGTAGAGTTTGAGAAGCAACAGATGGATCGTTATTGACTGATAACACACAAGTGTCATCAGCATAGGTAGAAAGGAAAGTGTTAGGATGGGTTGGGATATCAGCTGTATAAACTGTGTAAAGGATTGAAACAAGGATACTGCCTTGAGGAAAACCAGCAGACTTAGTAAAAATAGACGAATAGGAACTTTTGTTATTTATTTTGAAGAATCTGTCAGAGAGGTAAGACTGGATAATGAGGAAGTAAGTAGGAGGCAGAAATTTCGGAGTTTGTACAGCAGTCATGGGTGTCAGACTTGGTCAAAGGCCTGTTGTACGTCGAGAAAGGTTCCCGTGCGGTACGATCCAATGCAAAATAAAAAACAAAATGGTCTTTACGTTAACATTGATTAGCAACTATATGGTTAGCGCTTTGTAGCTCAAATGTTATGTTTATGGAAATAAGTTAGTGAATTCTGTGTGTGCTTTAGCTGAACATAAATTTAGAACCATTATCCAGTCTACTTGACAGAAGATCAAAATTATCCTTGAAAACCAAAATTACTATTTGCGACGTTCTCATCGAACCCTAATGGACATATGGGATAGACCTATGTGGCTCTTCTAAAACCTCTAACATCCAAAGAATTAACTCTTTCGAACCTAATGTTTTTCTGATGAATTTTATGGATAACAACCAACAATTCAAAATTTGGTTTTTCTCTTGTTGAAGATCGGTAACCGTTGAGAATCTGATAGAAGACTATGGGTCACATGAACGTTTTTTTTTTGCACTTAAGTTCTAGTACGTGCTACCACAATATGAAATATACGAGTATACTAAAAGTATTGCGATCAATAAAATTTTCAAAGTTTAGTTGCCTGTGTCCAAATCAACAAGCGAGAAGGTCTGTGAATATATGTGTGTGTGTGTGTTTGTGGTAAGTATTTCACGAAAACGAGAATTTGTAAACTGAAATTTCATATTTAAGGGTATACCCTGACAAACGTCTAACATGGAACCTGCACACTAGACTAAAACGACAACAAACTGCTCGCCGCTTTTGGTTACTTCAACACTTACTGGACAGACGCTCAAACCTTCCACTTAATTACAAAAGACTCGTCTACTCGACCATCATAAGACCTATCTGGACTTACGGATTAGAGCTTTGGGGCTCTACTAAACTATCAAATTCTTCCCGTCTTCAATCCTTACAATCCCAAATCCTTCGAGAAATCCTCAACGCTCCTTACTTTGTCACGAATCAACTCATTCACAAAGACCTTAATGTTCCATATCTAGCAGATTTGGCCCGAACCAGGTATTAATCTTTCTATGACAAACACTAACACTCTTCTTGCCTCCTATTCCATTCCTGACAATCCTCCGAGACTTCTGAAAAGAAGATGGCCTCGAGACCTTCTAGTTTAGATTGCCAACTGGAGTACTGCCAATGGGCAGGTTCTCTTCATGTATTTTATCTCATAGTTCATTTACTAGTTAAATTAACTACTACAGTTGTAATTATAAATAAATACATAAATTAAATAATATACCCAAGATATCACAACAAATTTTTCACCCAAATCGGCTTGCTGGAAGTGCTACTGTGCATCTTGCACCTTTTTAATATTTTCTCTAAAATGGCTACAAGGAGTGTGAATTAACTTGTTATATCGTTTTGAAATTTAATCGGCTTTAATATAATGTAGGTTTCTTCCAAATTGAAATAGTCCGACAGAGGTTAAATGGCTATATGCTAATTTTTTTTTCTAAAGTACCTTTTATTTTGTAGGTTCGAAAAATTGAAAATATCATATTATAAGCATTGATAAAAAAAAAATCTGGTGCGGGCAAAACACGACTTTCACTTACCTCCATTTTTAAAATCAATGAAAGAATTTTCAAATACAGTTAGAGATAAAAATACGTGAAATTATTAAGGAATTAATCAAATTGAATTTATATAGAAACATGTGTTTCATTAAAAAATCAATTATATTATTATCTTAAATAATCAGTAAGTTTTATCTTATTTTCATCACTCTCCAATAACTTTTAAAAGCTTAAAAAAGGTATAACATGCATGTATATTACTGCTCTTATGTTCAAAAACGAAAAATTGCATTAAAAAAATATTTGTTCTGTTTTCTCCTTTAGTTGGGTATCGAATTTATTCAATTCATATATTTACCAGTTTTTCATCAGCGTTAACAAGATAATCTAATTATTATTATTGAATCTACAAAATTAAAGGTACTTTAGGGGAAGAAAATTAAATATCGGCATTTAAGCCCTGTCAGACCATTTTTATCTAAATAAAACCTACATGATATTAAAGCCCATTAAATTTTACATCGATATAGCGAGTTTAATCAAAATCGTCTTAACCGTTTTGAGAAAATCGAAAAAAGGTGCAAAATGCATGGTATAAAGTGCCTCTTCTGGTAGGCTCATTTTTATGAAAAAAGTTTTGTCACGTCTCGGGCGTATAGTTGTCTTAAATATGAAATTTCAGTTTCATAGGACTTACCGTTTCCGCCCGGGAGTTACCACACACACACACAGACCTTTTTGCGGGACTTGGTTACTTGGACTCAGCGGACCCTAAAACGTTTATTTCGTTGAAAACTGGAATTCGAAAATTTTCACGATCGCAATACTTCCCCTTACTATATATAGTAAGTGAAAGTAATATATATATATATATATATATATATATATATATATATATATATATATATATATATATATATATATATATATTGGACGGATTTGATAACCAACTAATGCAGAAAAGAGCAAACACAAGGATATACTATCCTTATATGGAAGTCCAATCCAACGATTACACATTTATACTAATATTATTATTTACGGGAGAAAACAATTAACCTGTAAAAATATTTCTAAAGTTTTCTCCTCCCATTAATTATAAAATTCTTTTATTTTTTTATACCTGTTTTACAGAGGTATGGGGAAGAACAGTGGCGGAGGCCCAGGTCATACAGTGACTGTAGTGCCCAAAGGTGAGTGAGTGAGTAAGTTTTACAGATACAATTTACGAAAAGTTTTAAAAGTTAGGAGTAAGATACTCTTACTTTTGATACGATGCTGAATATAAAGTAGTGATATCTTTCTAGGAAGAACCTTTTCAGATACATAGAGAAGTAAGGGAAGGCCAGTTCTCTTGCTGCCTTCAGCCGAGTGAGTAGTATACAGTTCTTACTCTTCACACTCTACACCACAAACAAATTTTATTATTTAAATCATATATATATCATCATTTAAATCATACACCTTTGCTATTTATAGAAGAATTAAAAATCTAGTGCTCACAACACACGACTTTCACTTACTAATTGTTTGGATCCATTTTAGAAGTTCCGAATAATTTTAAAGTTTGTATCAGATAAAATAAATTGCATATTAATGGAAACTTTTATTTTAGAATAACTACTAATATATAACAATAGAAGTTACAATATTATATACAATAATCACATTATACAGCTTTCTATGTTGAAAAACATTTTTGTCTCAAATTTTTACTTTCACTTACTATATATAGTAAGGGGAAGTATTGCGATCGTGAAAATTTTCGAATTCCAGTTTTCAACGGAAATACACGTTTTAGGGTCCCCTGAGTCCAAATAACCAAGTCCCGAAAAAAGGTCTGTGTGTGTGTGTGTGTGTGTTTGGTAACTCCGGGGCGGAAACGGTAAGTCCTATGAAACTGAAATTTCATATTTAAGACATCTATACGCCCGAGACGTGACAAAATTTTTTTCATCAAAATGAGCCTACCAGAAGAGGCACTTTATACCATGCATTTTGCACCTTTTTTCGATTTTCTCAAAAACGGTTCCGACGATTTTGATTAAACTCGCTATATCGATGTAAAATTTAATGTGCTTTAATATCATGTAGGTTTTATTTAGATAAAAATGGTCTGACAGGGCTTAAATGCCGATATTTTAAATTTTCTTCCCCTAAAGTACCTTTAATTTTGTAGATTCAATAATAATAACTAGATTATCTTGTTAACGCTGATGAAAAACTGGTAAATATATAAATTGAATAAATTCGATACCCAACTAAAGGAGAAAACAGAAAAAATATTTTTTTAATGCAATTTTTCGTTTTTGAACATAAGAGCAGTAATATACATGTATGATATACCGTTGGAAAGCTAAAGATTTTAGAAATATTATCATCTCATACACAAGCTTTTAAAAGTTAATAGAGAGTGATGAAATAAACATAACACTAACTGATTATTTTAGATAATAATATAATCGATTTTTGAATCAAACACATGTTTCTATAGAAATTTAATTTAATTAATTCCTTAATAATTTCACGTATTTTTATCTCTAACTGTATATGAAAATTCTTTCATTGATTTTAAAAATGGAGGTAAGTGAAAGTCACCAGATTTTTAGTATTCAAAAGATATATTGTACTTAACGTTACTATTCTTCTTTTTGGAGAAAAACAATAATAACTTAGAAAAATATTTCTGATGTTTACCGTGCAGTTCATGTCTGGATTCTTATTTATTTACTGATTTTATATTAATGCTAATAACAAGAAATTATTAATTAATTCCATTAAGCAAAATTTACTTTAGAGGAAGAATTTTTTTAATTCGGGATTTCATCTTTGCCATAGAATCTACCTTAATTAAATCCCATTTCTTATAATTGTTTATATTTACTTTACTTTAATTAATCTTTTTAAACTTTATTTAAATATATTCATTTCTGATTGCACTTTTATGCAAAAATTATACTATTGATTCATGTTGCTATATTAATACATTTCTTTATTAGTATTTATTAATTTTTTTTTAATTACTATTGTTCTCACTTTGTAATATTTATTATTTTTATTTTTTCAGTCATATTTATTCAATTGTGAATGTGAATCTAACTATTGGTTAGTCAAATTTATTGTTCTTCACTATTTTTTGTGATATTTTATTCATCACCACCCGAACTATCTCATATTTCATTAAAGACAATTTAAGTTTACAACAGTAAAGCAATTGTAATCAAGATTGTCAGAAAGTTTTTGATGAAAATTGTATAAAGGGATAAAATACGTGGTTCAAAGTGGCACTTACGCGGTTAGCCGATTACAGCGTAATATAAGTTAATCTGTCATCTCAGAGATAAAGCCTTCTTACGTAGCTATGTAATTTTATTTTCTTACGACTATGCATTTTTGTGTTTTTACTTACCAGACCCACAGAGGCCATTTGCATTTTGCATTTTGACCAGCAAAGAGGGCTTTAAAAAGTGTATTTTTGTTAAAAACTGGGATTCAATAATTTATTTCATATATGACCTAATACTTTGATCTTACATCAGTATAAGTTTTTGTATGAACCAGGTTTCCCATCATGCTAAACAACAGACTATTCTTTATTTTGAGAAGGAAATACTGCAAACACGTCATCTCTTCTTCGTTACAAATTAAGCTTCCTAAGACGACACTCGACCAATATGTCATGGAGAAGTGGGATAAATGGGAAGATAAAGTCGCCATTGTAAGTACCAATTTCACTATAATTAAACAAATCACACAGTATTGTAATCTATGCACTTCTAATTCCATATTTCAAAGTGTTGAACTCTGTAAGATATATACTTTAAGATTTATTTGGCAATAAACAAGTCGTAAAGTTGGTGTGATTTTTTTTTTAAAACATATTTATTGATATAATACAACTGTATTAAAAAATACATCAAGTAAATGTGGTGGTAATATAGAAAACTCTCATGAAATATATGTAGAGACACTACCCAGTGGCAGCACTCTAAAAATATTCTAACCTAAGGACTCGTGGCCATCTTCTTTTCAGACGCCTCGGAGGAATAACAGGGATCGAAGAAAAAGTAAGGAATGAAACTAATGGGTTGGAGTGGGAATGGAGTTTGTCATGGAAGGAACGGTACCTGGTTCGGGCTAAGTCAACAGCATATGGAATATTAAGATTTTTTAATTACCTAAGTGAGGAGCGCTGATGATTTTACGAAGCCTTTTGGATTTTAAGGATTGTATACGAGAAGAATCGATTTTAATTCAAATTATGGATGAGTTTATTTGTGAGAAAATAAGGAGCATTGAGGATTTTGTATGAATTAAGTTGCAGACTGACGTGTACAATTTGATAGAGTGGTTAAAATCTGAAGAAAATTTAGAGAGTAACATACTTGAGATTCAGTAAATATTGGGCTTCAATTTGACCCTCTTCGCCTATGGTAGATGTTTTAAATAGTTCATCTTAACATTGCAATGTATTAAGCATACTGGGAGGAATAGAAATAATTTTTGAATCGTACAAAGTAGGTAGAGTAGTTTCCGGGCTACAAGTAGGAAGGGTTCTTAGAAGGGCTATGCAAAAAAACTGCACCTCTCCACTTCTAGAGCAGAGATAGTCCTCTACCTGAAGGGAATCTTAGCTCGGACAGGAAAGGAAGCGGAAGTCCAGCCACGGACTGATGAGGTCGGGGGTCAAGCCAGGGAACAATTATGCAGTCATGTCCGAATGTGCTATTTTGATGTTATATTATGTGGTCAATCTGAACCTCAGTATTCTCGATAATCATAATGCCTCACTGTATATTTTTATGAAGAAGTCTGAAAGAAAGTCTGGTAACTTAAAGAAAATATGTATATAAACAAATATATACATATATTAAAAAAATATATATGTATACATGTAAAGGATCAAATATTTATTATATCTGTAAATCTTTGCAAATTTATACTATATATATATATATATATATATATATATATATATATGTGTGTGTGTGTATATCTATGTTTTACATTGCAACGGAAGATTGAGATGTGAGTAGGCAGTGGAAGAGTTGATGTTTGAAGGAAGAAAGAGAGGTGGCTTTACGAATGGAGATAGGCAGAGAATTCCAGAAGGATGAGGAACGAACGAGAAACGATTTGTGAAAGGATGCAGTTTTATGAAATGGGGTATAAATATTGATTGATTGGGTTCTAGTATTTAACGAATGGATATCAGATCGTAGGATGAGGAGCTCTATTATGTAGGAAGGTTTTCTATTTTCTAGAGTTTGGAATAAGTAGGAACCAAGGAAATATTGTCGTCGAACAGAATGATATGTATTATTTTATAAATAAATGTTTATTATAAATTAATTACTTTATTCCCCTTTATGCCCCCGAAACATAGTAACATGTTAGATTCATTTTGGACAAACCTGGAGATTGCCTTTGACTTCATAAATTATGATATTGAGCTCACATCGGGAACATTTGACCAAAGGAATTGAATCATGTTACCGTCTTGTCATTAAGGATCCCTTAGTAGCAGAAGTCATGTGTTTCGATCAATGTTCCATTGAAACGTTTAAACGAATATCCTACCATGTTCCTCAAGCGAAACGCACAGAAGAAGAAAATTATGAAACTTGGGAAGGGAATTATTAACATGAGATTCAAAACTCGCCTTCAGAATGTCATGCATGAAATCAAATTTAAATATTTTGAAAAATGCACGGAAACTCTAATATACCTTGACTTTATTTTATATATATTCTTTTATATCAATTACTATTATAGAAGAGTATTTTAGAATATGATTATATCAATTGGAACAATCTCTTCTTGTTTTTGTTTATATGCATTTATTTATCCATACATGTCAATAATTAATCTTATAACGTTTCGAGGTTTCACATACCTCATCTTCAGATGTTCAATATTATATTCATTTCCATATCGTTACTCAATATAGGTCATTTAACACTACAATTCATTCACATTATCAAATTTTAACTTTTCACCATCACATATATTAATTTATCTTGTGAAATTAAAACTATCATGTGTACTCTTGATGAGGCATGTGAAACCTCGAAACGTTATAAGATTAATTATTGACATATATGGATAAATAAATGCATATAAACAAAAACAAGAAGAGATTGTTCCAATTGATATAATTATATATATATTCTATATCCTTCCTGAAACCTATTAGACTTATAATCGAGACTGATTCGGCAGGAGTGCGGAGTATCCGGTAAGAAGCTGACCTACAGAGAGCTGAGGCAGCGAAGCAAGTCCCTGGGAGTCGGCCTGTCCCAGCTCGGGTTCACCAAGAAGACTGCCCTCCTTGCGATGCCCAACTGCCCCGAGTTCCCTCTAGCACTTCTTGGCGCTCTGCAGGCGGGGATGACAGTATCGCCGGCCAGTCCTATCTCCATTGCAGGTAAGTTTAATCTGTTTTACTGGTACTAGTACTGGTAAGATTCAAGGATCCAATTGAGAAACTGGGTCTACTTTGTCTTATCAGTAACATGCCACGGAAAGTGCCTATTAACCTTCCATCTTGAACCTACAGATTTCCTTAATGTTCAGTTGTAAGTAAATTCAGAAATAGTATTCATACCTAGGGGAAGCCTTTGTAATGGAATTCTAATTCTACGACCAAAACCTATTAGCGGTGTTATTTAGTGATAGCGTAGTATTCAGTCCTTGTGGGAAATTTCATAGTCCAGGTTAATGATATTTGGTTAAGTGGATACATGAAAATTGACCAACATTGACCAGTAAAAAGTTGGATTTTAAAATGCATGAAAAGTAATATGGCAGAGATTCCTGAATCTGTTTTAGTTTTTTTTACTTTCACTTACCTATATATGAAATATATAGTAAGGAAAAGTATTGCGATCGTGAAAATTTTCGAATTCCAGTTTTCAACGGAAATACACGTTTTGGGGACCCCTGAGTCCAAATAACCAAGTCCAGGAAAATGGTCTTTGTGTGTGTGGGTCTGTGTGTGTTAACTCTAGCGCAAAAACAAAAAGTCGCACAGAACTGAAATTTCATATTTAAGACTACTATACGCCCGAAATGTTACAGCAACTTTTTCACCAAAATAGGCTGACCGTGTATATACTATATACCGTGCATTTAGCACCTTTTTAGGATTTTCTCAAAAACGACTCTAACGATTTTGATTAAACTCGCTATATTGATGTAAAATTTGATGGGCATTAATATTATGTAGTTTTCATTCTGATTGAAATAGTCTAATAGGGCTTAAATGCAGATATTTTAAATTTTCTTCTTCTAAACTACCTTTAATTTTGTAGGTTTCAAAAGATTAATCATATCATCTTAATGAAATTCACGAAAGACGGCTAATTATACAAGTTGGACGAATCTTTAATTTTGTAGATTCTATAAAAATAACTATATTATCTTGTTACCATTGATAATTAACAGCTAAGTATGCACGTTGAGCGAATTTCATAAACAACTAAAGGAGAAAACTGAAAAAATATTTATTTATGCATTTTTTGTGTTTTTTAACACAACAATGGTAATATAGATGTATAATATAAAGTTGGATAGCTAAAGATTTTAGACAAAATATTATCTGATTCGCGGACTTTTAAAAGTTAATAGAGAGTGATGAAAAGCCGATAAAACTAACTGTTTTTTTGGGTTTCCGAAAATGAAAATTCATGGTGACGGTGCTGCAACTTGGCGACTTGACAATGACGCACAGCTCGCCAATTTTGTTTTGTAATATAAGAACAGTAATATAGACTTATAATATACGTTTGAAAGAGAAAGACTTTAGGAAATATATTATCTTATACACTAGCTTGTAAAATTGAATGAAGAGTGATAAAAAGCCGATAAAAATAACTGATTATTTTAGATAATAATATAATAGAGTTTTTTTTAAAGCGCACAGTAGCTTGCAAGGGATTCTTTTATCAGTATGCGTTCATTTTAATTAGGACATAGCAGCCGCTTTGTTCAAGAGATTTTAACCAACTGCTTGTCTTGTTTACAAGCCTTACACATTTCCCCTATAACTTGGATCCTTACCTACCTTTGTCCAATCACTTTTCGCTGGTTTCCTTTCGGAATACCTAGCTTTGCAACTTTAAGATCTTGGCATACTTTGATTATATGAATAACCTTCTCACTGATTACCTAATTAAATCGTTCAGTTAATTCCTAAGTCCTCTACAAAGATTCCTTTTAAATCAAAAGAGTCCGTCGGCACCGATTTTCAAAACAGAGCAGATTTTCTTTTTGAATTTCTACTGAGCAAAGTTCAACTTAATTTTTTTTGTTCGGTTACCTACCTTAGACTTGAACTATAGATACGTAGTTATGATTGTAGTGAGGAGTATTGTTTCTTTAAGGTTTAATATATCAATTGACATATTAGCAAAAACGGAGAGTGGAAGTCACTTAAACTTATATACCTTACAGACGAGCTCAAGTATCTGATTGCCGATGCAGGAGTACATTGCGTCTTAACGACTTCAGAGTACTTGGACAATATCCAGCGGGCAGTGGAAGGATCCGAGGTGGCTGTGATGAGCACGGGACACGTCGGTCAGGAAGGAGTCATTTCTTTTGAACAGGTCAGTTCTTTGTTTTCCTTGATAAGGGAAGAATTTTAATCCAGTGAAAATTCCCATGTCCAATTTTCAACCGATCCAAATTCATCCTATAACATTATTGTTTCATAAGCGGGTTTGACGGGCCTGTAAAGGCCGGTTCCTTCTTTTCGCGTACGAAAAACTTCTTTATTATCCTGGTACTAAAGTCCCTTAAGAATAAAATAAAAATACAGAATTGATGACCGGAACAATGTGGTCATGGCTTTGAACAACAAATTACTAACAAAAATAATAATAATTATGGTTGTAATGTATGTACATATTTACAAATCAGTATGAAAATAAAAAAACAGAAATAGCTACTTCATCACTGATTATTAAAATAATATAAACACAAAAAATTGGTATTTTCTATCATCTGCAGTTTGAGGTTATAGTCTGTTTGACTGGGTAAGAAGAAGGTGGTTAAAAAGGAGCGATTTGAAGGAGGGAACAGTTCTTACATGACGGATCTCAGGAGGGATAGAATTCCAAAGATAGGTTGCTTTGCCTTGAAAGGACACGTCAAAGGCAGCAGTACGGTGAGGACTGAAAGACGGGATTTGGTAGAACGGAACTGAATTGATGATTTAAATTGAAGGGTTTGGAATATATAGTTGGGACGGTGAGTTCTGTAATCAGGATAAAGCCACCTTAACTCGGCATAACACTGGGTTATATTGTGTGTCTCTGGTGATCCCGAATACATATCGTATTGCACAGTTCATAATACGCTTAAGTTTTGCTTCGAGTTCACCTGAAAGTCTGCTGTACACCTCACAACCGTAGTCAAAGTGGGGAAAGACAAGGGAGGAAACAAGGAGTTAACGAGTATTGAATGGTTGGAGGTAATGAAGGTGACGGAATATCTTTAGGTTTACTATAGTTTGGCGTGATATTTGGGAGATGTGCAGTTTCCTAGATAGAGTTCATCAGTTTTACGTGCTGATTTGTCTACAGTATTTTTATCTTAATATTTACATTGAGAAAGTCAGGCTTTATTAAAGATTATTTTTTCCTATACTTTTTTCTTATGTGGTTTCATCCCTTTATGATTCACAGCTAAGCAACATCCGAGATCCTTACGAAGTGCTGCTTCCTTCGACAGAAGAGAAGATGGATCAGCTGGCTCTCTTGACTTATTCCAACGAAACTGCGGAACTGCCGAAAGGAGTGCGCCTTCGCCAGTTCAATATCACCGCCAACATTGAGCAAATAACTCATCCTAAACTCAGTGTTTTCACAGAAACTACCAGTAAGCCAAATTTGTTCACATAGATAAGGTTTACTCAAGCAAGATTATATTTGGTTAACGTTACATACATATTACTGTTCAAGACTTTCTCCTATCTCTTTTCTTTCCGACCTTCTGCCTAATATTAAGTATAATGTCGCTCTTAGATCCAACTATTTCAATATAATTCAATAAATGATTATAATAAAAATAAATCATTTATACAACACCAATTATCTTGTAGAATAGAGGCGACCAGCAAATAGATATAATAATTAAGTAAGCCGATCATAATTAAGAGCGTTTGAATAATATTAAAAATTTATATAATTTAACTTTTGTCAACTAGTGATTTTCGCAGATAGTCATCAAGATGTAGTCCCTGCGATACTACCATTTTGCAACACCTACGGAGGCACAGCCCTGATGTTAAGATCTCTGAAAATGGGTGCGAAGATTCTCAGCCTACCCAAGTTTCATCCTGAGGAATTGTTGGCTCTGCTCGCAAGCAATAAGGTTAGTATTGTATTTATGACAAGTAATCATTTTGACGGAATTTTATACTTAGCCAAAAAAGTATTGTTTGTGCTTAAAATTCGGGCACTTTCGATCAGTTGAGTATTCTTTGAAGGTTTGCGATGTTGTTACATTTTTCCTTTCCAAGAAAGACAGTAATTTAGTTTGCAATTTTCAGATCCTGCAAACATCAGAAAGAAAATCATACAAATAAATCCTATCGACAGGATGACTTTAGCGATTGTGAATTATATTCTCTCGAATCGTATTTTGGACAAAATAGTAGTAGTGAAATGAAAATAGCCTTTATTTGTACATAAATTTTATAATTTATAAAGAAACTTCTTGCTTTTCTTGCATAGGCCTTCCCCTGGAGTAATAGTCCTTAATCCTTCCCTGGTTTTTCCAGGGAGTTGTCCTACCAAAAGCCTAAATGGATCTCTCCATCTCTTCATTTGCCGGCCTCTCCTTCTTTTCCATTCGGTAACTATTTTTGACCATTTATTGTCATTGCATCGCATGACCCATTTCCATTTGCTTTTTCTTATTTGCAAGAGTGTGTCTTTGAGCAATGTTTCTTCTTTCATCTTCTTCACTTTCATGATGCTTCTCTTGATGATATTCTGCCACACCTTGATATTCCTCTCTTGGGCTCCTGTCAATGGCCATGTTTGGGAGTCATAGGTCACCACTGACATAATGCATCTATGCCAAACTAGCCTACTAGGTCGATACTTAGGTTTCCTTTCGTTATGTACTTCAGAGACCAGAACTTGTTCCAGCCAAATGCTATTCATTCTGGACTTCTTTTTTAACTCTGTCTGAAAAGGAAACTAACTGTCCCAAGTAAACATATTCCTCCACATATTCCAGAGTGAAGTTGTTAATTTTTATTTGTTCCCTTGAACTATTGGTCATTAATTTTGTCTCATTGTAATTTTGGTATAGACCAATTTCTTCACAGGCCCTAGAAGGTGTTTGAAGTAGTGCGATATTCTAAATGAAAATATTCTTGCAAAAGTATTATTATATCATTAACTCCTCCTGGTCTTCTACAACGTGTAAACAACAAGTTGTAAACAGGTCACTGTAGCCAATAGGACGATGCTACAGTGGTAGTCCTATCTTTTGCTTATCGAGGTTTAATTAGAATAGAGATCTACGAGTACCTGACATCGCACTGGAGGGGAACCACCATTTTATGTCACCTCCGAAGGAGGCTTAAACAAAAATTGTTTGCTCACTTTAAAAAGTCCTTGAGTCGTCTGCAGGGTTTGAAACTGCAACCTTGGTTATACAATGAAATGAAATGAAAATAGCCTTTATTTATGCACTGATATTACAATTTCAAAAGGTAACAAAACAAAATACAATAAAACAATTTCTTTTTTTTTTCTTTTTTTTTTGCATTATAATTTATACAAAACTTTTGCTATCTTGCATAGGCCTTCCCTTAGGAGTAATAGTCTTTAACACTTCCCTGGGTGACTAGCCCTACTGGGAAGCGGGATTTCTGACCTCTAACCATTTTTCTTTCCACACATCTCTGTCCCTAGCTGTTCTCCACCAGAGAGGTCCTGCCAGAAGCCTAAATGGATCTCTCCATCTCTTCATTTGTCGGCCTCTCATCCTTTTCCGGTCATATGGAGTCCATTCGGTGACTATTTTTGACCATCTATTGTCGATGCATCTCAGAAGATGTCCAGCTCATTTCCATTTGCCTTTTCTTATTTGCGAGAGTGTGTCTTTGAGCCCTGTTTCTTCCTTTATCTTCTTGCATCTGATTTTATCCATTTTTTTACTTTCAAAATGCTTCTTTCGATGCCATTTTGCCTCACCATGATCTTCCTCTCTTGGGCTTTTGTCAATGACCATGTTTGGAAGCCATAGGTCACCACTGGCATAATACATCTATCGAAAACTAGCCTTTTTAGGTTGATACTTATGTTTCCTTTTGCTATGTACTTCAGAGACCAGAACTTGTTCCAATCAAATGCTATTCTTCCCTGGACTTCTTTTGTACCTCTGTCAGAAAATGAAACTAACTTTCCCAAGTAAACATATTCCTCTACGTATTCCAGGGTGAAGTTGTTCATTTTTATTTCTTCCTTTGAACTATTGGTCATTAGTTTTGTCTTATTGTGGTTTGGGTATAAACCAATTTCTTCACAGGCTCCTAGAAGGTGTTTTAGCATTTCTCGTAATTGTCGGGAATTGTTGGCAAAAAGTACAATGTCATCTGCAAAACGTAAGTTGCTTAGAAATCGACCATTCACCTTTATGCCTGCATTTTCCCATCCAAGAGACCAAAAGCTCATCTCCAACACCAGAATAAACAGCAAGGGAGATAACGGATCCCCCTGCCTAACACCCTTCTCGACACGAAAGATTTGACCCCTCTTTTCTGTCATTACATATGCTGTCATATCTTTATATAGCTCTGCGATAATTCTAACGTATTTCTCTTCGATTCCTATTATTCTTAAAGCTTTAAGAAACACCCGTATGTAGAACACTATCGAAAGCTTTTTTAAAATCGAGAAAACAGAAATACAGAGAGAAGTTATATTCTTTAGCTTTCTCTATCATCTGGTTTACTGTATGAATGTGGTCCACAGTTGAAAAACCTATTCTAAAACCTGCTTGTTCTTCCTCTATACAAGACTGTTATTAAAGTAGGTAGGTAAGGTGTTTTAGGGCGATAAATTTCTAGATTATTACGCCCGACTGTTATTAAAATATTCAAAGTTGAAATATTTTCGGGTAATATAAGGTCATTTATGCATGCATAATTATTATATATTGTTTCGTATAATAGATTGGAGGTGTAGAAAAAATATAATAGTTCTCTACGCAATAACAATAATAATACATATAATGAACTCTACTTCCTCAAATAAAAAATCTGGTGCGCGCAACACAAGACTTTCACTTTCCTCGACTTTAAAATCAATATACAAACTATCAGATATACTTCAATTAGGAAAATATTTGATTTTAATTAAACGTGTATTTATTTTCATTGGAAACATATGGTTTAGATTAAATAATATGGTTAAGAATTTGGAAAATGTAATTTAGTTTCTGTTATGTATATATCGCTAATATTAAGTTCAGACGCAAGAGGGGGGCTCTGTTTACATTAAGAGGAATTAAGTGATAGTGACCGCTTGGGGAGGGCTGAGTGCTCTGAGTTACAGGAGAGACAGGTCGCTTCGCTGTCGCTACTACGCTTGTCGTCTTCGTTGCTCGCCATCTTCGCCCGCAATCGTCCTCGTGACTTTAGGTACTCTCACGTCTATTAGAAAGTTAATTTTATTTGTTCTTTGTATTTTTCTTTTTTCTCAATATATATGTTTTACAAAGTTGGAGACATTAATAAACCCTTAACGAAACCTAAACAAATATAAGGAATTCGGCGACTCATATATAACGTTCGGGTTGAGGCTGCGAGCGAGTGTGCTGTCGCCCCTCTCCCCAACAAATATAACTATATTAAATTGTTAATCCGTAATAATTTCATTCTCCATTCGTCACTTTATGTTACCTTTTACAACACTTTGTATCAGATAATATTTTTTCTAAAATCCTTCTCTTTCCAACGATATATAATACATCTATATTACTGTTCTTATTATCAGTAAGCCGAAAATGACGTTAAAAAATAGTTTTGCTCTTTTATCCTTTAGTTCGTCCTCAAATTCGTCCAACTTGTATATTTAGCCGTCTTTCGTGAATGTCATTAAGAATAAGATTAATATATTATCATTAATAAGATTAATCTTTTGAAATCTACAAAATTAAAGGTAGTTTAGAAGAAGAAAGTTTAAAATATCGGCATTTAAGTCCTCTCAGACTATTTCAATCATTATGAAACCTACATTATATTAAAGCCCATTAAATTTTACATCAATAAAGCGAGTTTAATCTAAATCGTTAGAGCTGTTTTTGAGAAAATCATAAAGAGGTGCAAAATGCATGGTATATTGTGGCTCTACCGGTAAAGTGATTTTGATGAAAAGGTTGTGACATCTCGGGCGAATAGTTGTCTTATGTATGAAATTTCAGTTTCGTACGACTTATCGTTTTTGCGCTGTACTCACACACGGACACAGACCTTTTTGCGGGACTCAGGAGACCCTAAAACGTTTATTTCCGTTGAAAAACAAAATTCAAATATTTCCACGATCGCTATTCTTTCCCTTAGTATATATTTCATGAATTGGTAAGTGAACGCAAAAATACTTCAACAAACTGAAAGAATGAGAACAATACTGAACTGTTTAGGACATAGTTCTTGAAGGAGGGCCAACACTGATCAACTTACTGGCGAACGATGGACGGGTGACTCCTGAACTGCTAAAAGGAGTGAAGGTAATAATAACTTGCGGTGCTGCTCCCAGCAACCGGGACAATATTGAGAAGTTGGCTAACAAGGGAATGAACAACTTATTACAAGGTACATTGGCTCATCAGTTTACTTTTCAATATTGTTCTTAAAATACGTTCTTGATAGAATGACATTCTCAACAGCTTACGGAATGACGGAAGCTTCACCCCTCCTCACTTTATCAAACTTCAACCCCACCGACAAGTACACCATCGGCCACCCACTGCCTGGTACTTTGGGTAAGGTTGTGGACCCGAAGTCCGGAGATGTGCTTCCACCCGGTGAGAGGGGAGAGCTTTGCTTCAAGGGGCCTCAGGTAAGTCATCAATAGAACTATATAAAGCTGCAGCTATAAATAAACAATGTGGCTATATCGCCGAGAATCGAACCTGGCCTAGAGGGATTGAAATTTATTTATCGTACCACCTACTAATTGGCTCGATCTTCCCACACTAGCTGAAAAATGTCGGTGATGTAAGAATGGTTGACTGTATGTAGATATTGAGGAGAAGTTAATCCGATGTTCAGTCATCAAAGCACTTAATTAAGTAGACACTTAATGTATTGTGCCAACGTTTCGGCTTAAATTTTAGGGTTGATATCATTATGGCGATTGAAGGTTGAGGTCAGAACAATTTAATGACTGGACATCTCAACAATCAGGAATCATTGGATCGAAGTTTGGAATGCTGTCAATTTCAGTACTATTGGAATGCAGTCATCTTTATTCCAGTTCGATTTGAATTTTGATTCCAGCAGTACCACCAGAGATAGAACGTGCCAAAAAAGCGTAGGCCAAGCATGACTTTCTTTTCATTAAAAAAATTTAACTTTTTTTATTATATATGTTAAGAATTGGGAAACTAATTTATAATTTAATTGCTCTTATACAGATATTTCGTTAATATTAAGTTGAGACGCAAGGGGGGCTGTGTTTATTAAATAGGGATTAAGTGATAGTGACCGCTCGGAAATCAGAGTGCTCTGAGTTAGAGGAGGGACTAGACGCCTTCTTCGCTGTCGCCGTCATCGCTCGCCATCATCACCTTGCAATCGTCCTCGTGACCCTAAGTACTCTTTACGTTTCTCAGAAAGTTAATTTTATTTGTTTTCCTCTTAATATATGTATTTGACTAAGTTAGTTACATTATTAAACCCATTACGAAACCTAAATAAATATGAGGGATTCGGCGATTCATATCTAACGTTCGGGTTGAGGCTGCGAGCGAATGAGCTGTCGCCCCTCTCCCCAACAACATATTTTTGGCCGTTTCCAAAAAAAGTTTATTGATTTATTTTACAACGTTTCGGCTTCTAGGGCCATTTTCAAGTATCCGGCACTGCTGATTTTGATAACTGCACTTAAAATTAACTTCTGCTCAATAAAATAGATTAGTTTCGTGACATATATGCAATAATTGCAGTTCTTAAGGAGTTTAACCCCAAATTAGAAATTAAACAAGGTTATTAATAATAAAAAAAGTAGATGAAGATGGCGTGAGTATATCGAAACAGAAATAAAAAAAAGTCTTGTTGCCAACGTTTCGCCGTAAATTTTAGCCTTTCATCAAGAATGATTGGTACAAAGTCTGAAATGCTGTTAACTACATTACAATTGGATTGCAGTCAAATTTGTTCCTATTTGATTTTAATTCGATCAACACCAACACATCTTTCTGTGACAGAGCATGTCAATAAAGCCATCTTTAATAAATGTAGTTGTTTTCATTCGAAATAAAAGAGAGAATTAGTATTTTTCCCTGACTCTGGTAAACAATAGATCATCGATATATCTGTCTATAATATACTGCATTTCCCAGTCAGGAAGAAATTGAGTTTACGAACGGATACGCGGATTAATGATGTATAGAAGATAAGGAAATAATCTATTAACACAATCTATTTTAATCATTTACATAAATTTAGAAATTTCTGGATTCATTAGTAACTTTTTCACTCAATACAGATATAGCTTCTTAATGGTAGGTCCTAATGATAAATATTATATTATACAAATACTCTTCCCTAAATTTCTAACCCGGAAACTGTCATCGAAATTTTGATTCTTGCTAAAACCAACAGAGCTATAGCGTGTCTAAGAAAAAGCCCCATCACTTAATATAAATAGGCAAAATGTGACTTGTTATATTAAAAATGTTATTTAAGAAAATAATTTTCAATTTTTAATGCGAACAACACCAACATACTTTTTTGACACATAGCATGTCAATATAGCTCCTAAACGTCAGTCTTAAAATGTTTTTTTTTTATTTATTTATTTGAATTTACAACTGTATACAGGAATACAACAAGTAAATTAGATGAAATATAAAAAGGCATGAAACACATGTAGAGAAGCTTCCCTATGGAAGCACTCTAAAAATGTTCTAAACTAGAAGGTCTCGGGGCCATCTCCTTTCCAGACGCCACGGAGGATTGTCAGGAATTGAAGAGAAAGAAAGGATTGAAACTAGAGGATTAGGGTGGGAATGGAGTTTGCCATGAAAGGAATGGTATCTAGATCGGGCCAAATCAGCAACATACGGAACATTAAGGTCTTTATGGATTAGTGTATTCGTGACAAAGTAAGGAGCATTGAGGATTTTACGAAGGATTTTGGATTGTAGGGATTGGATACGGGAAGAATTCGATGGTTTAGTAGAGCCCCAAAGCTCTACTCCATAAGTCCATAGCGACCTGATGATAGTCATGTAGATGAGTCTTTTGTAGTTAAGTGGAAGATTAGAACGTTTGTCTAGTAAGTGTTAAAGTAGTCGAAAACGTCGAGCAGTTTCTTGTCGTTTCAGTCTTGTGTCAGGGTTCCAAGTGAGACGTTTGTCAAGGTGCTGTCCTAGATATCGGATCTGTTCAACCGGGACAAGAGGAGTATTATTGAAGGAGACAGTATGGCAGGATGTCATAGGTTTACGACGAAGGGTAATTTAAAATGTTATATGATGAAAAAACAATTTTCCTCTAAATATCCTACTAAAGAGAACCGTCGTTAAATGGTCGGTCCGGGCAACACCAAGAGAGCTTGAGTGCGTCAAACTGAGGGCGAAAAAAAGTCACACAACGGAAGTTACAGACCTACAGCCAAAAGACGTACCGATGTCAAAATGTTTTAATTTAAATTATACTTGGTTACATTAATATGGATAATACGAAATATATAGTAGCGGAAACGGTGACGTTCTTGGTGATATTGATATATCAGGACATACTTTTGAACACGTAGAAAAATTGATGTATTCAGGGTGAATGGTAACAAGAAAAAAATAATTCCAGGAGGAAATAAAGTCGCTTCTGAAGGCAGGAAATACGTGTTTTTAGTTGCTAAATTATTTAGCTCGTGGCTTTTATCTAGCAACTTAAAGGTTAGAATTTATAAAACTATTATTCCTTTTTATTTTAATAGTGTTATTATTTTATTTTATTCTCTATTTACTTAATTTATTGATTCTTTTTTATTATTTTTGGTTCCGTAACCTAAGTTTTTATTAAACTGTGGCAAACACGTATTGACCGTATAGGATTTGGTGTCAAGTCTTGACAGCCACTTGTATATAAAAATAAAAAACTATTTTTTCTTCCGACGGCTCATTACGGATGTGAAACGTGGTCACTTATTTTAAAAGATGAACAATACCTTTAAGGTTTTTGAAAATAAGTTACTGCATTAAAATATTTATATCAAAGAGAGATGAGGCCTGGAGAAATTCAGTAGGTTACACAACGCAGAATTAAGGAGCTTGTACCCTGTGACTATAATTGATTTAAAAGCATCGAGAAGACTCAAAAAGGGATTGTAAAGTTATTAGGCTCAAATTTAAATATGGAAATTAGCACCAACCATGACCTTAATAATAATTCATCAAATTAAAAAAAAAATAGATGAACTTTTAGATAAGCACATTATATCTTGAGAAAGGGGAAACAACCCCGAAACGTTGATAGATGGGAAAGTTTGTGAAATAAAGTGGATGATTGACAAAGGGAAGTTTAGGTGTGCTCATTTAAGTGTTATATTAAGAAAAACTTCCAGAAAAATTAAAAAAGAAAAAAAAAACTAAAACTATTATTCTTCCGACGTTTCTTTACGAATGTTAAATGTGGTCACTTATTTTAAAGGATGAACAATACCTTAAGGTTTTCGAAAATAGTTACTGCATAAAATATTTGGACCAAGGAGAGATGAGGGGCCTGGAGAATTCAGTAGGTTACAACCCAGAGTTACGGAGCTTGTATCCTGTGACTATAATTGTTTTAAAAACATCACGAAGACTCAAAAGGGGATTGTAAAGTTATTGGGCTCACTGAAGAACGAATTCCAAAAAAGTTGGCATTCGTTCGAGCTTCCGAAAGGTAGGGATGTGTTAAGTCTGATTTTAAGGGCTTGGGCTTGAACGGTGATCATTGGGAGAGTCTGTGTAGGCTGTATTTAGTGGTATCGGCATCCAACCTTCGGGTGTGGTAGACCTAAAATTATTATATTAATATATTACTGGCCTTCTATTTTCTTAGGTTATGGAAGGCTACCACAAGGACCCGAAGGCCACAGCAGATACCTTGGATAGTGATGGTTGGCTCCACACAGGAGACATTGGATATGCTGACAACGAAGGAAACTTCTTCATCGTAGGCAGACTCAAAGATCTCAGCAAAGTCAAAGGATTTCAGGCATAGTTCAGTGTTTAAAAAAAAATGCCAATACTTTTCAAATTTTACATGTAGAACTTTTAACTGTTTATTCGAATAATAAAAAATGTTCGAATAAAAGTTTAAAACGTTCCAACATTCAACCATCGGTTTGTACCTGAGAACAGAAAAAAATCTGACTTGGAAAATAATGAAGCCTAGTTTGAATTAACGTTGAATGGCTAATGATCTATTTTTGGTTTATTATTTTTAATATTAAACCTTCGTTAATATTAATCGACCAAAAAAAAAAAAATTTGAAGGCTTACGTTTCAAAATACGTAAATTCTGAATAGGTTATTAAAAACTCCCTCTGTCTGCCGAACATCGTTCGCGGCTTTTCTCTGAAACTATTGAAACAATTTTTCGAAATTCAGCGTACAAATACCAAGGCATCTAACGATAATCCTAACATCTGGACGTTGATATCAACCGATTAGTTTTAAATGGCGGACGATAATAAATTATTTTATTCAATAACTCAGTTATTTTTTAAGGTGGGGAAATCTTTTTATAGAGTTTTCTAATCGAGAAACCGCGACTACTTAATAAACAAAAATTTTACCCATAAATACGCCCATAACTCAATTATTTTCGAAGATGGAGAAAAAATTGTATAGTGTTTCAGAATTAGTACACAGTAATTAATCATAGAACAGAATAAAAAATTGAAAATTGACCTGTATATACGTCCTTAATTCGATTATTTTGGAAGATAGAGTAAAATATGTGCAGAGTTTTAGAATCAGTAAAGAGCGATAAACAAAGAAAAAAAAAACTGATCTATATAAGTTACCTGAGATTTGATTTCCCCAAAACATGGTTATCTATACTAATATTATAAAGCTGAAGATTTGTTTGTTTGTTTGAACGCGCTAATCTCAGAAAATTTTACTGGTTTGAACTACGGTTATAGGCTATATAACATCACGATGCGACCAATAGGAACGAAGAATCAGTGGAAAATCTGGAAAAAAACGGGAAATTTACCTCGCAGTCCCAACGATTCCAAATGATTTACCTTTAAATTTTAAAATAATTCAATGTCCCGTATAAGTTAACTTTTGTCGTAAAATTAATAAACCATATGGGCAAACATTTATCTATCCTCATGGAATTAACTATGTTTACATACTGAAATTCCATACATTTTGAGCTCCTTCCACAAAACCAAACTATAAATAAATTTCCGCTTTTTCTGTTCCCTCCAAAATTTTCTGCAAGGGAAATCCTACTCTTCAGAAGATGACGTCAAAACTGAGCTTTTATTGTTCTTCAGGAGTAAAGATAGTGATTTTTGAAATGAAGGAATAATGACCTTTCAAGCCGTTGGGAAAGGGTAATCGCTAATGGTGGTAAATATTTTGTAGATTAAATATATACATTTTAAGCTGTTCATCAATTTTAATTGTTGTCCGAATTTCTCTACGAACTTTCCGGACAGCCCATTATATTTTTTTAAAACGTCTTATTAGCGATCATAATAACAGAAATCGACGTAGACGAAGTCGCGAGCAACAGCTAGTTATTTAAGATAGAGAAAAAAATATTTTCGTAATTTACCAATATTTTAAAAACTATTCGAAAGATAATTTAATTTCCTACAAACAACAAAAAGAATCATTGAAATCAATTCAATATGGCGTTTTTAAATTAGCAAGTGGTGATTATATTCCTCTGAATAATTGATCGCTTTTCATATTAGGTTATTGCCTGTCAGTAGCTGTATAAGCTGTTATATCCTAATATAGTTATTTGGAAACAACCTTTGTGTAATAATTTGCTGCGGTTTTTATGTTATACCAATTTCAAAGGTCTGTGTTACATATATTATATATATATATATATATATATATATATATATATATATCATATTTTATCAGACATTCTATAGCAAATAAAATATTCCTATATAAAGCTTGTCTGCTATCAACTCATACATTCGCATGCCCAATATTCATGTAAATTGCAAACTTTCCAAAAATTAATGTTAACATGCAATACTAAAATTATAACCAGGCATTCAGAATTATGATCATATCTCATTAAAAAATATATTACCTAGCTTAATAACAATTCTTCTTTAGATGTGTAATAAACAAAAATTATCTTATAGAAAATAATTCAAATTATAAGAAAAATAGTACAAGACAATATGTTCATAAAAGAACTAAACGCATATTACTGTGAGATACATTTTTCAAGAATTTAAAAAGTTTTTAATTTTTTCATTTTCAACGAGAAATCGTATCCTGTGTTCTTGATTTATGTAGTTAATTAAGAGACTGGTATACTTTTGGCATAGTATTTATGTATTGTTTATTATATTATATACTGCATTATACTAAATTAAAATATATATATATATAAATATTTATAATATATATATATATATAATATTTTTTATGCCGATTATTTATGTTCTATTTTATTGTAATATAGCTGTACATTTTAATTTATTGTATTTTCTGTTCCATTCTCCTTTCTTTTTTCCTTTTTGTAATGTTTCCTGTCATTTTTATTATTTTATAGTACATCGGAACGGTGTTCGTCAATAAGCACACCTAAAGTAGCAGAAAGTGCTCTGATTTCGGAAAGCTGTTCTATATCCGACGATTCTTGTGGGTATTTATTTAACGTCCCTTTTATGCTACTGTGGCTAATTGGACGTTCCTACAGTGGGAGTTCTAAATATTGCCTATCCAGGTTTTATTAGGTTAGGATAGGGATCTTTAACGGCTACCTGACATCGCACAGGCTCGGGACCACCTTTTAACGTTCTCTCCGAAGGACGGCATCACTAAGGATTTTTTACTCCCATTAAAAAATCCTAGGGTCACCTGCGGGTTTGAACCCGGGACCTTGGGCATAGAAGGTTGTTATGCTAACAACCATGCTACAGGTAACCCCTCCGACGATTGATTGAGTATTGTAGCTATTTTATTTTACCAATCTGAGTTTACCAAACCTACTGGTTTTACAGTTTTCCTCATTACAGTAACCCTGCAATGGGTGCATTTATTTCTACGCCTACCATCTTGCGATACAACGCGTATTTTTATTACATAATATAAATTATGTTACAGAACATTAAGTTACAAAATATAAAAAATTGTATAATAATAACTGGTAAATAAAACTAATAAATATAAACTGACAAATTATCATTTGTTATAACGAATTAACAAAATAATACTAACTAATTGTACTAAACAAAGAAACAGTAACAAATATAAATAATTCATTTGTTTACTACTAACGAAATAATACAAACTAATTGACTAGTATTAGTAACAGTGAAAGTAAATAAAATAAAAATTAATAACGAGTTATTGCCTGTTGCTATTTCTCTAATTCTGCATAGTCCACCGGTCCACAAATTCATCAAATTTTGAAAAATATTTTGTAAGATATCACACTTCGAAGGCGGCCATTGGTCTCCGTTAAGTAGGACTGTTGAGATCAGTTTGTGTCTATCTTTGTCCAGTTTATTGCAATCGAATAAAATAAGGTCGTATGTCTGTTCGCTTTTACCGTCACACGTACAGATTTTGTCGTATGTTAGTTTGAATCGAAATGAATAGCTAGCTTTTGGCTCCTCCATGTCCCGTCAGGAATTGTATCAGTTTGTAGGATATTTTTTTTAAGTTTAGTTCGATCGTCAATTGTTTTTATGAAGTCATAGGTGTATCTACCTTTTGTTGAGATGGCCCATTTCGTATTCCACTTCTGCCTTGTTTTCATTGACAGTAAGTGTTTGATGGCGCTGATCGGTGCCTTGTCATATGCTATCGGGAGAGCGGTTGTCAATGGCTATTTATCTGTAGCTACTTTATTTATCTACAGCTAAAAGTGGTACACATAATCTTTTTTTTTTTTAAAGGGAGAAAATATTTATTTTATTTGATACTTATGTCCTCCACTACGCTGATTGTGAGTGCTTTTGACCATAAAGCGGAACAATATTCAATTCCTTCTATGACCTAAAGTTAATCTTTCATCGTTTTATGATCGACTCAGTCAATACCGATTTTTAAACCGCTGTCATCCTTTCACGTCATCCTTTAAAGTTTTCCTTTGACGACGTTGTCTAAATTCCTGAACAGGGGATAATCTGTTGAAGACAAGTCGGGAGAATATGGAGGGTGCGGAAGAACTTCGTAGCCCAGTTCTTTCAATTTTCGCAATGTATGTTTTGAAACATGGGGTCTTGAGGTCGCTCAGTGAGGTACCCATGTATCGAGCTTTTTTACTTTCCCAATACACTTTAAATGTCTGGAAACGGTAGATGCACTTGCATTTAATTGTGCTGAGAGTCTTTTAACTGTTTGGTAGGGGTTTCCTTCTACTGTATGTTTGAGGACACCGTTGTCTATTACGAATGGAGGTCTTCCTCGGGGCAAGTTTTTCAAGTCGGTATCCCTAGCTGAAAACTTAGCAAACCAACGGCGAATGGTCCGTTCATTAACACTCCCTTCCTGAAACGCCTTGCAAATATTTCTAGCTGCCTCAGCTGCTGAATGGCCGAGTTTAAACTCGTACGAAATTATTACTCGAAACTCGCGTGTTTCCATGTTCATATTTGGGGGTTTACTAAAAAGTGGGTAATTGATTAGGAAGCTAATGTTTATAATACAAAGGTAGAGGATTAGTAACTGTTTACTTTAAATATGCAAACATTCGGAAGAAAACAACAGAGACCTGCTAAATCCTTTATGTATTTCAGAAACTATAAAACGGACATTTCATGTGAAACAATCCGATATGAAACGGGTTAATATTAGGTTAATCCTCTCATGGTTAAACAGGCATGAAAATAAACTGCTAAAAATTTTAGAAATTATTAATGATCATATCGATTGGAACGATCTCTTCCTTATTTTGTTTATATGTATCCTTTTATTAATACATGTTAAACTTTATAACGTTTCGAGGCTAATCTTGCCTCATCTTCAGATATTATCTAAAATATAATTGTACAATTATTTCAACTAATTATATATATATATATTAAGTATATATTATTTATAAATTAGAAATAATTTATAATTTAACTATTTACACTATGTATAAAATTTTATATATACTCACATCTATTACCATATTTTTATATAATATAGGTCATTCAAATAAATTTAAATCACAACATTAAATCCTGATACTTCATTATCACATATGTCAATATGCACTGTGCATTTGAATGTGTTCTAAACTGGTCTCTATCTAATGCCTTCCTATTCCACTCAATGTTTTCAAACAAACAAAATACTACTTCTACCCAGGTCAGTTATTAAAACCCACACAACATTCATCCCTACATATATACACACAACACACAACCATACAATATATGTCCATATATACAAATTCAGCTACAAACATATACATATACACATATCATATACATAAACTTATGCATCCACACATACGCACACACACACAAAACCCATACATATATATATATATATATATATATATATATATATATATATATACATACACACACACACACATACATATATAATTATATACTCACACACTCACACAAACACATACATACATATAAATATTTATATGCATTCATTCAAAACCACCTACATAACTTCATTTATCACATATTTACATTCAATTATATACATTATATATGAAACTCTAATATACATGCATTCCAAATACATCCACCTATTTATAATTTTTATTTTATTTTTATTTATCAATCAAAATCAAAAATTCAATTTATTAATTATATCTGCATAATTTTGACTTATTTTCTTTGAATCTGTTTTGTAATTTACAGTATTTATTATGTTTTTAGTTATATATATTGACTCCAGTATCTTTCTATTTTTGGTTTTTTGTTCTGTATTAAGTATTTGTATATTTTCAAAATTAAATTCATGTTTGTTAGTTATACTATGATTGGATAGAGCTGTAATATTTATATTTTTAATATTTTTGCAATTGGAAATGTGTTGTTTTAATCTAGTTTTTAACATTTTTGATGTTTCTCCAATATAAGTTTTATGACAATTTTTACAATCTATTTTATAAATGGTATGAAGTTTATTTTCTTTTTCTATTTTATCCTTCATATTGGTGAAATATGTATTTATTTTATTATTATTGTATAATCCAAGTTTTATGTTATAATGATCATATTGTTTAAATGTATTTTGTATTTTTTCTGTTAAACCTGGTATGTAATTCATTTTGAAAAATTTAATTTGTTTTTTATTTATTTGATTTAAATTAGTTGTTTGATTAAATTCATTATTTGGTTCCTTATCTATTTTATCTTTTTTGTAAAATTCATTAATTGTGCTCTGTCTTATTCTACTGTTAATTTTATCTTGTGTATTATTTTCTTTATGATACTTATCGTTATTAATTATTTTATTTATATTTTTATTATCGTTTACAATTTTAAGATTTTTATACCATATTTTATTTATTATTTTTTTCGGATAAAGATTTTCTATCAATATATTATAAATATTTCCTTTTATTTCTTTTATATATTCACTATCTGTTATTTTCTTTGCTGTGTTGATTATATTATTAACTATATTAATTTTTTGATAGTAGGGGTGTGCAGATATAAAGTTTAGACATGTATTACTGCTGTTTTCCTTTTTCGTCCATTTTGTGGTAATTTTTTTATTATCTTTATCAATAATAATTAACATATCTAAATATCTTATTTCATTATTAATAGCTTCTTCTATTGTAAATTTTAAATTGAAATTTTTATTATTAAACTTGTCTACTATTTCTTTGTATTTATTTTTTTCAGTGATAATTAATAAGTCATCTATGTATTTTGTTAATAAAAAAGGTTTAACATCTATATTTTGTAAAACTTTATCTATCAAATTATTCATGTATATGCCACTTAAATTGACTGACATAACTCCTCCCATTGGTAAACCATTCATCTGTTTATAGTATTTATCTTCAAATTTAAAGTAATTATTATTTGTGCATATGAGTATTCCTTCAATAAATAATTTTTTGTCTTTAATTGTTGAATCATTTTTAATTTCCTCCCAATTATTTTCAATTATTTTAATTACTTTGTTAATAGGTATATTTGTAAATAATGATGTTACATCTAAACTGATTATATCTATTTTTTTATTATTAAAATTTAATTTATTTAAAATCTCTTTTAATTGTGTAGAATTTATTATATCATAGTTATTATTATTATTAAAATTATTTAAAGAAGGATTCAGAAATTTTGATATTGCTTATGTTGGGCCATTTATATTATTAATAATTGGTCTTAATTCATGATTTATTTTATGTACCTTCATTAATCCATGTATCCATGTATCTGGAAACGGTAGATGCACTTGCATTTAATTGTGCTGAGAGTCTTTTAACTGTTTGGTAGGGGTTTCCTTCTACTGTATGTTTGAGGACACCGTTGTCTATTACGAATGGAGGTCTTCCTCGGGGCAAGTTTTTCAAGTCGGTATCCCTAGCTGAAAACTTAGCAAACCAACGGCGAATGGTCCGTTCATTAACACTCCCTTCCCGAAACGCCTTGCAAATATTTCTAGCTGCCTCAGCTGCTGAATGGCCGAGTTTAAACTCGTACGAAATTATTACTCGAAACTCGCGTGTTTCCATGTTCATATTTGGGGGTTTACTAAAAAGTGGGTAATTGATTAGGAAGCTAATGTTTATAATACAAAGGTAGAGGATTAGTAACTGTTTACTTTAAATATGCAAACATTCGGAAGAAAACAACAGAGACCTGCTAAATCCTTTATGTATTTCAGAAACTATAAAACGGACATTTCATGTGAAACAATCCGATATGAAACGGGTTAATATTAGGTTCATCCTCTCATGGTTAAACAGGCATGAAAATAAACTGCTAAAAATTTCAGAAATTATTAATATTTTATAATAAATAATAAAAAAAAATTCACTGAGAAAAAGAGGTTCATGGTAAGGTTTTTTTTTTACTTTCCTTGTTCTAACACTTCTAAAATGGAAGTTATTATCGCTTTCTCCTTCCGGGCACCAGAATCTCTTTTTTGTAAATCCTTTTTCAAGATCACTTTTTCTAATTTGAAATTTCCTTTTTTCCTTATTAAAGACTAACTTCTAAAAACAAGAGCTCAAAGAACACTGGTAACAGAGGATAAAAATGAAATGTATATAAACCAAATTTAAACCGATAAATCTTCTTTTTTTTAATATATATATATATATATATATATATATATAATATATATTTTTTTTTTTTATTTTTTTTTTATTGAAATTTGCAAACTGTATATTATTATACAAGTAAATATGCTGATGGATGATAATATTCGTGAAAAAAAACAACATGTTTTGGCAGCACCGTAGTGAGTCTAAACAAGAAGGTCTCGAAGCCATCTTCTTTTCAGACGCCTCGGTGGATTATCAGGAATCGAAAAAGAAGCAAGGATTGAAACTAATGTATTTCAGTGGGAGTGGAGTTATTCATGGAAGGAGTGACACCTGGTACGGGCCAAATCAGCAACATATGGAACATTAAGGTCTTTGTGGATGATTTTATTCGTGACAAAGCTAGGAGCGTTAAGGATTTTGGATTGTAAGGATGGGGTACTGGAAGAGTTTGATGGTTCAGTAGAGCCCCTTTGCTCAACTTTGTGGGTCCTGATAGGCCTTATGATTGTCATGTAAATGATTCTTTTGTGGTTAAATGTAATGTTAGAGCGTCTGTCTAGTAAGTGTTGAAGTAAGCGAAATCGGCGAGTAGTTTCTTATCTCTTCAGTTTTTTAGGTGAAAAAATCATAATTTTCTTAACAAGGACTCACAAAACTGTACAAAGAAATGGATAACCTGGAAATGGACATTAAGTTGCGTTTCTACGAGCATGTGGTAAGGATGATATCGAGGAGAATAAATTAGGTGATCTTTGGAAAAATGTGGGGATATAATGAGACAGGGGGGTACATTAGGCAGATAAGGAAAGAAACAGTGAAATTGGGAATATCGAATCAGGATTGTCTTAATAGAGATGAATACATGAAAAAATTAGGGAAGATAAAAGTCCTTGTGGGTGGCAAATTGGTGAGAAAGGGGAGAGTATGGAGCGAGGAAGAATAAAGAAGAGGTGGGAAGAGAGAGGAATGTGTGGGCAAAATTAGGAGAAAATGATTTTTGCCAGGTCTATTGGACCGTTTCGCGTACAAAAAAAAATATATATATATATATATATATATATATAAATAAGGCTCACAAAACACTGGTAACAGAGGCTTACAAAGAAATGTATGTAAACAATTTTAAACCGATGAATCTAAATCTAAGATATTTTAGGTACAAAAATGTACGTTTTTCGTTGTTTTTTTACAATAAGACATTGATTATAATTTTCTTAATTAGGCCAAAACTATCACTTATGATAATGTTAAATTACTACAATGTGGATATTTTAAGGGAGCGGGGTAGATGTGTGGACGTTGCCCAGTAACCTGATAACCAAAACTTGGGATGATATAATTACGAGTTCGCGTCTCGGTGCCGTGAAGCTTTTAACTCTGGCATAAATCCTCCATCCTTACCTCTCTTCCCCAGCTCGAGGAAATCCTGTATAGCCTAAATGTTTTAGGTGCTTATTTATTTGTATTCCCTTCCCCCTTCCTGTATATGTTTCATATATAGATTTTTCATCGAATTGATGTACTTTGTATTCCTCTGTATGTTCCACATATTAAGCATAAAAAGTATTTAAATCCCTTTCAGTGATCAAGATTCGTATTCAAATAATTACCTTTATTATTAATTTAATTAACTTTCTTAATTATTAATTTCTAAAAATATCAAAATGGGAAATATTGGTGGAAGATATTTGATGATATTTCACTTACCAATATTTGAAATATATAGTAAAGGAAACTATTGCGATCGTGAAAATTTTCGAATTCCAGTTTCCTAATTCAACCAAGTCTCGCAAAAAGCTCAAAAACGAAAAGTCGTACGGAACTGAAATTTCATATTTAAGACTGCTATACGCCCGAGATGTTACAGCAACATTTTCACTAAAATCGGCTGAAAGTCCTACTTTATCCCATGCATTTAGCACCTTTTTACGATTTTCTCAAAAACGGCTCTAACGATTTTGATTAAATTCGCTATATCGATGTACAATTTAATGGGCTTTAATATAATGTAGGCTTCATTGTGATTGAAATAGTCTGACAGGGCTTAAATGCCGATACTTTAAATTTTCTTTCTCTAAAGCACCTTTAGTTTTGTTGATTCTATATAAATAACTATATTATCTTGTTACCACTGATGAAAAACAGGTAAATATATAAATTGAATGAATTCGATACCCATCTAAAGGAGAAAACAGAAAAAATATTTTTTTTAATGCAATTTTTATTTTCACTTACTATATATAGTAAGGGAAGGTATTGCGATCGTGTTTGTTTTTGAACATAAGAACAGTAATACAGACGTATAATATACTGTTGGAAAGAGATTGTTTCACCGCTTGGTCACTGAATGGAGCTGTCATCGCCGGACGCTCCAAGTAGTTTTAACACAGAGTGATGAAAAAAAAAAAAACTTACTGAATCTCATAGATAATGTTATAACATATTATTTTATAAAACGCATCTTTCTATAAGAATAAAATGTAAATGATCCTTTAACAATTTATTTTCCTTTCTAAATTTGTTTAAAAATTCTTAAATTGATATTAATTACAGATTTTTTATTTCACACAAAACAAGACAGGTATTAGATAAATTTATTAAAAACGTTTTTTCATCATAAGTCTGTTTCTTATGTAGTTTATTTTAAATCTTCATTTATATAAATTCATACTGTACGAGATTTAATTTTTTGTTTACCAACATTATGTTACATTTATAAGTACACTACATTTCTACAAAAAAGTAAAATTGACCGGAAAATGTTTTTTACTTTATCGACTTGTATTAATTATGAATTCAATCGTGAAATAACAGTAAGGTGAACTATAAGTATAGTGTATTGTATACCTAGAGTCGATTTCAAAATGCTAAAAGTGGTTTATTGTCAGGATTAATAGAATATTCAAGTACGGTCCTATATTCGTATACGAGCAGGTTGTATAAAGCCTTTGAAATGTATGGGCCGTTTATAAAGGTTGTATTAATAGAGAAATATAGTGAAAGGGGGTTTTGAATTCTGAGAGCACCAACAAGATGCCTTACTATGAAGGTTATTATTTATTAAAACTACCAGGAAAGCAAACATCCTAGTAGGTTCTGTTTACAAATTAAAGAAATGTCTATAAGTTCATGTCCGCACACTTTTCTGTAGATGTAGTATTGTATAGACGATGAGAGTTTATAAATTAGAGGGGAATAGAGCGGATTTGGAACAGGTAACTGGACATTAGATTTTAGGAAATATTTATAAAAATCTGGTGCGCGCAACACTAGACTTTCACTTACCTCCGTTATTTATATCAATTTAAGAATTTTTAAACAAATTTAGAAACGAAAATAAATTGTTAAAGAATCATTTACATTTGATTTTTATAGAAAGATGCGTTTTATAAAATAATATGTTATAATATTATCTATGAGATTCAGTAAGTTTGTTTTTTTTTTTTTCGTCACTCCGTGTTAGAACTGCTTGGAGCGTCCGGCGATGACAGCTCCATCCAGTGACCAAGCGGTAAAACAATCTCTTTCCAACAGTATATTATACGTCTGTATTACTGTTCTTATGTTCAAAAACAAAAAATATTTTTTCAGTTTTCTCCTTTAGTTAGATATAGAATTCGTTCAATTTATATATTTACCTGTTTTTTATCAATGGTAATAAGTTGATATGCTTATTTTTATGGAATATACAAAATTAAAAGTACTTTAGGGGAAGAAAATTTAAATATCTGCATTTCAGCCCCGTCAGACTATTTCAATCACAATGAAGCCTAGATGATACTAAAGCCCATTAAATTTTACATCGATATAGCGAGTTTAATCAAAATCGTTAGAGCCGTTTTTGAGAAAATCGTAAAATTTGTAGATGTAGTATTGTATAGATGATGAGATTTTATTAAGTAAGAGGGAAATAGTTGAAGAATTACTTACATTCTATTTTAATAGAAACACGTGTTTTATTAAATAATCTATTATATTATTATTTATGATCCCGGTTAAAGGTGGAAAATTCGTGTTATTATTCAGTTGCTAAGTTACTTAGCACACGGCTTCTATCTAAAAACTTAAAGGTTAGAATTTACAAAAATATTATTCTTCCAACGGTTCTTTACGGATGTGAAACGTGGCCGTTTACTTTGAAGGATGAACAACGGCTTTAGGTTTTCGAAAATAAGGTACTGCGTAAAATATTTGGTCCAAAGAGAGATTAGGGCACTGGGGAGTTTAGAAGGTTGCACAACGCGGAATTGCGGAACTTGTATTCTGTGAATATAATTGAGTTGATAGCGTCGCGGAGACTCAAATGGGCGAGTAAAATTGTTGGGCTCGATGAGGAACGGATTCCGAGAAAGTTGGTATTTGCTGATCCGACCGGTAGACATCCGAAAATTAGGCCGAAGCGTTGATGGGAAGATTGCGTGAAGGCTGATCTTGGGGGCTTGGGCTTGAACGGAGAACATTGGACGAGTCTGTGTCGACGGAATATGGTGGTATCGGCATCGAACCTTCGGGTTCGGTAAGCCTATTATTATTATTATCCTTATTTCCGACAATCAGCTAGTATTGTCTTTTCATCACTCTCCCATTACCCTTTACAATTCCGGGTATCAGATAATATTTTTTCTAAAATGTTTAGCCATCCAACGGTATATTATACATATTACTATTGTTGTGTTCAAAAACCCAAAAAATGCATAAAAAAATATGTTTGCACTTTTCTCCTTTAGTTGTTTATCAAATTCGCTCATCTTTCATTATCGTTATTTATGCTAATAAGATGATGTACCTATTTTTTTGAAATATACAAAATTAAATGTACATTAGGGGAAGAATATTTTGAAATATCGGCATTTTAGACCTGTCAGACTATTTCAATCAGAATGAAACCTACATGATATTAAATCCCATTAAATTTTACATCGACATAGCGAGTTTAATCAAGATCGTAAAAAGGCTCAAAATGCATGGTATAAAGTTGCTCTTCGGGATCACTTGTAGCTGGGTGGCTAGCGTAACAGCCTCCCATGCTAAAGGTCACTGGTTCAAACCCGCAGGTGGTCCTAGGATTTTTTAATGGGAGTAAAAAATCCTTAGTTACGCCGTCCTTCGGAGGAAACGTTAAAAGGTGGGATATCAGGTACTCGTTAAAGATCCCTATCCTTATAAAACCTGGATAGGCAAAATTTAGAACTACCACTGTAGGAACGTCCGATCATCCATAGTAGCATAATTTTTGACGTTAAATAAATAAACAAAGTTGCTCTTCTGGTGAGCTGATTTTGATGAAAAAGTTTTTGTAACATCTCGGGCATATACTATTATTACAACTACTACAGACACACACAGACCTTTTTGCGGGACTAGGTCTTTTGGACTCAGGAGATCCTAAAACGTGTATTTCCGTTGAAAACTGGAATTCGAATATTTTCACGATCGCAATATTTTCCCTTACTATATATTTCTTATATAGGGGAGCGGCGTGGTCTAGTGGATAGAGCGCTAGTCTGCTGTGCTCCGGTCCTGGGTTCGAATCCCGGCTGTGGCGGAATATTATTTATACTGTTAATTCAGTCGGGGGGCGACCCTAGGGTATGGAGACCCTCCTGGGGCAGACCCAGCCTCTATAAAGTGGGTACCCAAATTAATTGGGGAAAAACCTGGCGGCTGAGCGCGATTAAGGCCTAATCACCTCATTGCACTGCCGTTGGCCTAGAAACAGTACGAATCTCTATATGTACTGAGCCCAAGACCCTTCATGGGTTGTAGTGGTACAGTTTTTTTTTTTTTTTTTTTTTTTTTTAATATTTCTTATATAGGTAAGTAAAAGTAAAAATTTAATTTCGGAATTCGAAAAATTTCATGATCGCAATAAAAATGCATATAAACATAAATAATCAAAATGTAAATAAAATTTATATAAGACAGAAAGAAAGAGTGAAATTTATCGGCTCCAGACGCCATGACGGCCTTGGTTCAGCCCATTTGAATATCTTATTGTTTCTACGCTGTATCAGATAATATTGAACCTCTGTGTCCCAAATAGCGAAAGTATCGAAACAAAAAATATTTTAAGGGGAAATTAATAGTTCCGTATTGGTAATAATAACTGTTAAAATCAATTGTATTAGGTTACAGTTTTTTTTAAATAATAGCTTATAATATTTATTCATTAAATGAAAATCTGATGCGAGCTAAACACGACTTTCACTTACCTCGGTTATTTAAATCATTTTAAGAACTACGATGCAAAGTTAAACTTCAAAAAATATTTAAAATTATATTCAGTTTCGTTTGTTTGTTTATTTATTTAACGTCACTTTATGCTACTGTGGCTAATCGGACGATGCTACAGTGGGAGTCCTAAATTTTGCCTATCCAGGTTTCATTAGGATAGGGATCTTTAACGAGTACCTGACATCGCACAGGCTGGGGATCACCTTTAACGTCCCTCCGAAGAACGGCATAACTAAGGATTTTTTACTCCCATTAAAAAATCCTAGGACCACCTGCAGGTTTGAATCCGTGACCTTTGGCATAGGAGGCTGTTATGCTAGCCACCTAGCTACAAGTGATCCCTTCAGTTTCGTTAGAAATATATGTTTTAGATTAAATGTACAATAATCATTCGAGTTTAGGTCCTTCTCATCATCCTCCATAAACTTTTACAATTTTTTGTATAAGTTAATATTTAAAAAAAAAAAAAAAAAAAAAAAAAAATCTAACTTTCTGACGGTATATAGGTAGTACACCTACATTACTGATCTTATGTACAAAAAACTGCATTAAAAAAATCTGATGCGGGCAACACACGATTTTCACTTACCTCCATTTTTTGAATCTATTAAAGAATTTTCAAATACAGCTAGAGATAAAAATGAGTGAAACCATTAAAGAATTAATTAAATGGAATTTATTTAGAAACATGTGTTTTATTAAAAAATCTATTACATTATCATCTAAAATAATTACTTAGTTTTATCGAGTTTTCATCACTCTCTACTAACTTTTAAAAGCTTGTGTATGAGATAATTTTTTTCTAAAATCTTTAGCTTTCCAACGGTATATCATACATGTATATTACTGTTCTTATGTTCATAAACAAAAAATTGCATTAAAAATATATTTTTTCAGTTTTCTCCTTTATTTGGGAAGCGAATTCATTCAATTTATATATTTACCTGTTTTTCATCAGTGGTAACAAGATAATATAGTCATTTTTATAGAATCAACAAAATTAAAGGTACTTTAAGGGAAGAAAATTTAAAATATTGGCATTTAAGCCCTGTCAGACCATTTTAATCCGAATGAAACCTAAATGGTATTGAAGCATTTAACATCTATATAGCGAGTTTAATCAAAATCGTCGGAGCCGTTTTGAGAAAATCGAAAAAAGGTGAAAATGTATGGTATAAATGAAAAAGTTTTTGTAACATCTCGGTCGTATATTTGTCTTAAATATGAAATTTCAGTTTCATAGGACAGTTTCACACACACAGACCTTTTTGCGGGACTTGGTTATTTGGACTCAGGGGACCCTAAAACGTGTATTTCCGTTGAAAACTGGAATTCAAAAATTTTCACGATCGCAATACTTCCCCTTACTATATATAGTAAGTGAAAGTAAAAATATGTTTGATATTTTCTCATGTAGTATTGAATTCGTTTAAGTTATATTTTTACCTGCTTTTTCATCAATGCTAAGATGATATGGCTATTTTTTTTTTTTTAATTAAAGATACTAAAGAGGGAGAAAAATTAAAATATTGGCACTAAAACCCTATCAGACTATTTCAATCAGAATGAAACCTATATATTAGTCAATCAAATTTTACATCCATATAGCGAATTAATTCAAAATTATTAGAGCAGTGCTTGATAAAATCGTAAAAAAAAAGCAAAACGTATGTTATTAACTTAAGGTTTTCCGATTTTGTTGAAAAAGTTTCGTGAACATCTCAGACATATTGTAGTCTTAATCTATTCCGACTTCCTTCCAAGACAATTTTATTTGTATTTATTTTTATTTTTATTGGTATATATTACAATTTTTTTCTAAATGAACAATATTAATAGTGATATGAGTCCTCATTCATACAATATATAAATATAATAAAGGTAAAGTCAAATTACATAAAATGTTTTATATATAAAAAACAAAACAAGAACATATAATTGAGACGTTGATTTCCAAAAGGTACTATATCCATTCTGGGAAATTTTACAGGAAGCGCGAAAATCTCTCATTATTATATTATTAAACCAGCTAATTTGGGTCTTTTCGCATTAAAATCTAGAATTATTTCTGTACTGTATTAATAAAACCATATTAAAGTTATGATATGAAATGTTCTGTTATGATTTGGATTGAAACTAAATGTGTAATAAGTATCTTAAGAAATTACTAGCGTTTCTAAGTCACGTTATTAAAGAACATAAGTGTTCATTAGATACAATCAAATTTAATATTTAGATAAAACTAAATGATGAGACTACAAATATGTCGAGATATCAATTTCGTAAAAAATGTCCTTTAGTACCTTTTGGAAATCAACGTCTCAATTGCGATAAACACATCAGACACACAATGATAAATTACATACAACCAAGACTAAATTAGATCGATAAAAAGCAGGATATCTCTACAAACTTCTAGAAGTGCATTTAGTTCCAAATTCGATATAAAAAACTGTTTTGGGAGGTCATCTGTGGTGTAGTGGCTAGCATAACTGCCTCCTATACCCAAGTAAACCAATCTTGGTTATGTCGTCCTTAAAAATGGTGGTTCCAAACATGTGTGATGTAAGTTACACGTTAAATATCTTAATTAAACATGGATATAGAACTCAGTAGCATTAAGACCTTTCCTGGATTCCCATCCATTTCTCTGTATAAATAATAATAATAATAATAATTTCTTTATTTATTCTGGGACAAGTCCCTTTAGAATAATACAATATACAATTATGAGAGAATTACATGAAAATTAATTACTATCATTGTCTCTTCAAATTTTACATGTTTGTTTGTTTATTCATTTAACGTCACTTAATGCTACTGTAGGTAATCGGACGATGCTACAGTGGGTGTTCTAAGTTTTATTAGGACAGAGATCTTTACCGAGTACCTGTCATCGTTTAGGCTCAGGACTACCTTCTTACGTCCACTCCGAAGGGACTCCCATTAAAAAATCCTAGGGCCCGCAGGTGGCCCTAAACCCTAGACCTGGGGCATAGAAGTATCTTAGGCTACTCACAACACCACAAGCGGCCCCCTTTTATTTTGAAGTAAATTTGTTTTTTTGGTACTAATGGAAAAAAATATATAATATATATAAATAATAAATATAATTGAAAAACAGCAATAAGTGATATATGATAAAGATGTAGCATTATTTCTCATTGTATGTAAATGATAATTTAAACAGCTGTTGTATTCAAAACACAATCTTTAGAGGTCAAAATATTTAGTCATCTAATAAAGAGACGAGACGATTCTGCAACTATTTTGAAATGATTTATCGATTTTTAAGAAATATTAAACTACACCACACTAAAACTAAGCTGTTTTTCTTCTTTTTTCTTGGATGGGTCTGCCACTGACCTTAAGTGACAAGATTTTTTTATTTAAACTAAAAACTTGACGTTTTCCTCGAAAGAAATATACGTCAATTGAAGCCACAAACACGCTTCTTCCTAATGGACGTTGTTTATTTTAAATTTATCGATCCAGATTACTTTCCTGAAACGTCATAAGCGTTTTTCTTCTATTTTGGTTTATTATGTTCAATAATGAACCTTTGTAACCAACCAAAAAAACAAAACAAAGACGCCCCCCTTCTAAATTTAAGGGCTTACGTTTGAAGAAGACAATTTTTTTTTTTTTTTTTTTTTTAAATTCTCACAAAAATAACAGAGCATCCGACGATGACCCTAACACCTGGACGATATCAACTTGTCGAGGTATGGTTATTATAATGGTCAAGAAAGAGTCACAAAAGGCCTCTACAATTGTGTGTGCATGCAAGAAAGAGAGTAAGGTGGGAGGTGGTGCCCGCCGTAGTAGAAGCACGTACCGCAGCACCAGATATGAGGTTACCCTGCCAGGTAGGGGTGAACCCGCACCTACAAATTAGCAGGGGGGCTTGTAATGATGGTTGTGCTAATACCACCCGTGTGGTAGAAGCACAACAGCAGGGGATAGGCTCCCTCATAAGTGCACATGGGTAAAAGCAATGCACCCCATCCCATGAGGGGACTAGAAAGGAAGAAGGAGATAAGGTTTTTGAAGAAAGTTTAATAATAATAGACCACATTACGTTACGAAGACAGAGATACTCTGACCTAGGGAAATAGCACCTGGTAGAAGCAGGTTGGTGATCTATAGAGCTGTACTTCTTCTTGCTATACTCATAAAACAATGTATATTGTTAATAGCGAGAGTTTCTCTACCAGGCTAGTGTCTTATTACCTCGAACGGTTTAATTATTCTCATAAAATAGTAACATGGATACAAATATTCACAATGGCATAAATGAGTTACAATATACAATATTATTAAATGTAGGTTCTTCTTATATTCGGCCTGTGACTTAAGTAGCCGAAAGCCTCGCAGGTAGCGCGTGAAGCATCCGCTAGAAGAGTTTTAAGTTAAGTATGTATTGTTACACTAAGCGAAGCATAAAAAAAATATAATATTATAAAAAAAACCTCTGTAAACTTTTGTTATTAACTTATGTATTACATTCACTTACTATATGTAGTAAGGGGAAGTATTGCGATCGTGAAAATTTTCGAATTCCAGTTTTCAACGGAAATACACGTTTTAGGGTCCCCTGAGTCCAAATAACCAAGTCCCGCAAAAAGGTCTATGTGTGTGTGTGTGTTCTAACTCCCGGGTGGAAACGGTAACTTCTATGAAACTGAAATTTCATATTTAAGACAACTATACGCTCGAGACGTTACAAAACCTTTTTCATCAAAATGAGCCTACCAGAAGAGCCACTTTATATCATGCATTTTGCACCTTTTTTCGATTTTCTCAAAAACAGTTCCAACGATTTTCATTAAACTCGCTATATCGATGTAAAATTTAATAAGCTTTAATAACATGTTGGTTTTGTTCTGATTAAAATGGTCTGGCACTGCTTAAATGCCGATATTTTAAATTTTCTTCCCCTAAAGTACCTTTAATTTTGTAGATTCAATAAAAATAACTATATTATCTTGTTAACGCTGATGAAAAACAGGTAAATATATAAATTGAATACATTCGATACCCAACTAAAGGAGAAAACAGAAAAAATATTTTTTTAATGCATTTTTTCGTTTTTGAACATAAGAGCAGTAATATACATGTATGATATGATACGTTGGAAAGCTAAAGATTTCAGAAAAAATATTATCTCATGCACAAGCTTTTAAAAGTTAATAGAGAGTGATGAAATGAACACTAAACTAACTGATTATTTTAGATAATAATATAATAGATTTTTTAATAAAACATATGTTTCTATATAAATTCAATTTAATTAATTCCTTAATAGTTTCACGTATTTTTATCTCTAACTCTTTTTGAAAATTCTTTCATTGATTTTAAAAATGGAGGTAAGTGAAAGTCGTGTGTTGCCCGCACCAGATTTCTTATGTTTACATTCCTAATTCTTTCGTTAGATAACCTATAGCAATATACAATACTTATGGTAAACCTGTGAATCGCCAACTCTGATGCCTTTATAACTGTGATGTCAGTAAAGAGGTGTTATTAAGAACTGGGAAATTACAAGGAAAAAACAAGAACATACATAGTTATAACCGTACTCCGTAATAAGGATATGATTAGATAGAATATTATCTTTATTATTCAGAACAGCTCATTTTGTTGTTTTGGTCATTAAAACGTTTTACATAAAAATAACTCATAACAAAATAAATAATAATGATAATGATATGACTCTATCTATAACTAAAGAAATTCCCTCATATATTAACTAATAAAGCCTTAATTTTTTATCCGTTAGTTTGTTTTAAAATTATTTCGTAGCTTATATTTTTATTATTTATATTAATATATATATATATGTATGTGTTTGTCGGAAACATTCCATAAAGTTAGAAAAAAAAAAAAAAAAAAAACCTGTACCACTACAACCCATGAAGGGTCTTGGGCTCAGTACATATAGAGATTCGTACTGTTTCTAGGCCAACGGTAGTGCAATGAGGTGATTAGGCCTTAATCACGCTCAGCCGCCAGGTTTTTCCCCAATTAATTTGGGTACCCACTTTATAGAGGCTGGGTCTGCCCCAGGAGGGTCGCCCCCCGACTGAATTAACAGAATAAATAATATTCTGCCACAGGTGGGATTCGAACCCAGGACCCGGAGCACAGCAGACTAGTGCTCTATCCACTAGACCACGCCGCTCCCATCCAAAGTTAGAATCGGTCATAATTACTCCGAGAGATTTGGGGTGCGATCGGGTTTGAAACAGGGTGACTCCCTTTCACCTGTTTTTTTTAATATAGCTTTAGAATATGTTATAGAAAAGGTGATGTGTACCGAGAAAGACTTAAATACTGGTGACAAGATTCCGGTTTTGGGGTATGCCGATGATCTGGTACTGCTAGGTGAAGACACGGATACTATACAACTAAATACTAGTGTGTTAATAAAAACCGGTAAAGAAATAGGACTCGAATTAAATACCGATAAGACGAAATATATGATTAGTAGCAGAAACTGATCTTAGTCATATTGATGTATCAGGGCATACTTTTGAACATAAAGAGAAATTCAAGTATTTAGGTTCAATTATAACTAGAAAAAATGAAATCCAGGAAGAAATACAGTCCCGGTTAAAGTTGGGAAATGCGTATTATTATTTAGTTGCTAAGTTACTTAGTTCGCGGCTTCTATATAAAAACTTAAAGGTTAGAATTTATAAAACTATTATTCTTCCAACGGTTCTTTACGGATGTGAACGTGGCCGCTTACTTTGAATGATGAACAACGGCTTAAGGTTTTCGAAAATAAGGTATTGCGTAAAATATTTGGTCCGAAGAGAGATGAGGCCACTGGGGAGCTTAGAAGGTTGCGCGATGCGGAATTGCGGAACTTGTATCCTGTGAATATAATTGAGCTGATTGCATCGCGGAGACTCAAATGGGCGGGTAAAGTTGTTGGGCTCGATGAAGAGCGGATTCCGAGAAAGTTAGTATTCGCTGATCCGAAAGGTAGGTCGAAGCGTAGATGGGAGGATTGCGTTAAGGCTGATCTCGGGGGCTTGGGCTTGAATGGTGAACATTGGACGAGTCTGTTTAGGCGGAATTTGGTGGAATCGGCATCGAACCTTCGAATTCGTTAAGCCTTTTATTATTATATTATTATTATTATATTAATAGTAACAATTAGTGGTTAATTATATCAAATTATAAATTTTATTATTACGCTATCATATATTATGTTTTTAATATAAGGTGTAGATTCTTTTAGGTGAAGGTCAATTTCTATGAATAAAATTGGAGGCTGATTTCTACTTCACCACTCTTTTAATAATAATAATAATAATAAATTCTTTATTTATTCTGGGACAAGTCCCTTCAGAATAATGTTACAGACAAATCAAATTGGAACTGCAGTATCTTAGAGTAATAAATAAATAAAATAAACAAAAAACAACAGAAATGACAAAGAAAATGAATAATAGTAATAAATTAACGGGTAGCTTTTAATAATAATAATTTAGAAAAACAAATAAAACAAACTAGGCAAAAAATAAAATATTTACATATTCATATATACAGGGCTAATTAAAATAAATTTACAATGCTTGTGAAAAGTGTGACATAAATGTTTGAATACAGTGCTTAATGAGATATAGTAAATAATTGTTTTTCTCTGCTCTATTTACTGATTTTTATTGAAATTTGCTGATTAATTGCTGGTTATTTGAGAATTGGATAACAAAACGTGTTTGATCAAACGGGATTTGAAGGCCGGAAGAGTATTGGAGAGACGGATATGAGAAGGAATAGAATTCCATAAGGACGAGGATCGGATAAGGAAAGATCTGTCGTAAGCTGCGGTTCGATGAGGCGTTATATACAGGTCCGAAGGTCGCGAACGAGTGTTGCAGGTGTGGGCGGAGGATTTAAATGAAAATATATCTGAGATGGAGTTAGGCTGTAGCCGCCGTTGTGTTTAGATCGGCTCTGTGCTAAAGTGAATTTAAAAGTGGTTAAAGTGGAGTAACTGCTTAGATTTTTTGAACAATTAAGAACATTGGTGTATTGTATAATTATACGAAGTTTAAAGAAAATTGGCCGAACTGGAATTGAAATATCATAAGGTAAATTAAATAATATATATTTAACTGCTGCTCCTTATCTATAATCCTAATACTGCCCCACCACTTCTCCTGCTCAGTTAGTATACATTCCTTCCAAGGGCAACAGCTGTCATCAATTTATAAATATTACGATGGATATACAGAAAATTAACCAAATCTTGGAAAAACTCGATAAACTCAATATAATTGAGGAGAAAATAGACAGAAACAATGAAACCGTTAGCAGGGAAATAGATACTCTGAAATCTAAAGTTAATAAACTAGAAAATAATTTAAACACTGAAAGAAAATATAACCTCCTATTTTTTAATCTAAAGGCTCGTAACAATTATGAAAAAAGGAATGAAATTTTTGATATACTCTATTTCTTAAACAGTGAAATTCGTAAATATGATATAGTAAACATTTATACAATAGCCAGAACAAATATCACAGTAGTCAAGTTTTCTTCAATTTATTTGATAAAAGATATTCTTAGGGCGAAGAAAAATCTTGTTAAAATTGAAGATTATAGAAATATTATTATTAAAGAAGATTTTTCCAAGGAAATCAGGCAGATAAGGGCGAAACTATTTCCGTTTCTTCTTGAAAAAAAAGAAAAAGGGTTCAAAGCTATAATAAGGAGAGACAAATTACTTGTTAATGGAAAGCTATATTCTTTAGAAGACCTAATTGCGGAAAAGGAAACAATGGGGAAGAAACGAGGCAGGGAAGAAAATTCTCCAAATGAACGTGGAACAAGAAAAAGGGAAATGAGTATTAGAGCTCCAAGAACGTGTAGTTTAGATAGGTTTTTTAACAACGAAAAAATAAAAAGAGACCAAAAATCACCGAGAAAAAACCAAAACCAACAAAACGACTTGGCACAACCACAAGTTGTGAGCTCAAAATATGATTCGGATACTGCGAGTAATAGTAGGAAAAACTCCATAGAAGGAAAAAAATCAGATACACCAGAAGCCGAAGTCAACAATAGTACGAATAAAAATAAATTTTCTAAACAAAATAGTTCTCAGTAGCAACCACAACGGGCAAAAAAAAAAAAAAAAATATATTCTACTTAGGAACCCTAAACACCAGGACTCTCAAAACGGAAGAAAGATTGATAGAACTTGAAGAAGCTCTAAAGGAAATGAATTGGCACCTCATAGGACTTTCGGAAATAAGAAGAAATTATGAAACCATTGCTGAAACTAAAGAGGGAAATATATTAATGCACTCCGGGCGGTCCAACAGTAACTATGGGACAGGTTTTATTTTAAATAAAAAATACAAACAAAATATTACAGAATTCAAACCTATTTCTCCAAGAATGACTAAATTGGTATTAAAAGTGGGATGCATAAACATTACCTTCCTACAAGTACACGCACCAACTACAGCATCTACAATTGAAGAAATAGAGGAGTTCTATGATAGTTTAGAACTTATTCTCCAAGAAGATAATAATAATAAAGTTTTGCTTGGCGATTTTAATTCTAAAGTAGGAATAAAAGAAGCAGGAGACTATTCAGTGATGGGAGAATATGGAATCGGAAAAATAAATGAAAGAGGCTCCAAATTAGTTGAATTTGCTGTTAAGCATCAACTCAGGATACTTAATACATTTTATAAAGCTAGTGCGGAGAACAAATGGACCTGGAAAGCTCCTAATCAAGGAAAACACGAAATTGATTTCATTCTGGCAAAACCGAACGCAGGCATGAATTTTGTATATCCTAAGTCAGAAGTGAAGTTTGATTCTGATCACCGCCTTGTGATGGGACAAATGAAAATACATAGCAGAAGATTTTTCGCAGGCACCAGGATAACTCTCACGAGGGCTGTTTCGGAAAAATATCCAGAAAATCTTCTTAGTAAAAAGGAGGGAATGAATTTCGGCAAAGAAGACTCTATTGAAAACTTATACTCCAATTTACTGAAATGTATAAGGGATGCATGTGTGCAGGGAACAAAAACAGATAAAACAAGGGGTAAACGAAGCAAAAAACTATCTGAAGAAACTCAAAAACTTATAGATGAAAGGGAAAGACTAAATAGAATTGTCGATAAAACATTGGAGCAAAAAGAACAGCATGCAGAGGTTCGCAAACTAGTGAGGAAAAAGATTGCTATAGATCTTCAACTCTATAATGAAAAAATAATATATGATAGTTTATCAAGTACAGGTTCCATAAAAGCAATTAAGCGCCATACTGGTTCTTTCAATAAAAAACTAATAAGAAAGATCAATTCAACAAGGGGAGTCTGTATAACAAACCTGCAAGAAATAGTACAAGAGATGACGAAATATTATAGAAACTTATATAAAGACAATACTAAAACCAAAACATATCGTCCTGAAACAGTAAAGGAAAATTACGAGGACCTAAGCATTCTAGAAGAAGAGGTAGAAAAGGCTATTGAAGGTTTGAAAAAGAAAAAAGCAGCAGGCAGTGACGGTATACCAAACGAGCTTATTATTGAAGGTAAAGAAGCTTTGATAAAACCGCTTAGTATCATCTTCAATAAAATAATTAATGAAAAGGTAGTCCCTAGCGATTGGAAAGTAAGCAAGATAATAGTTATACATAAAAAAGGAAAAAAGGATAGCTTGGAGAATTTTCGCCCGATTTCATTAACCCAAAGTATCTACAAACTATTTTGTAATATTTTAAAAAATAGAATAATAAAAACTATCTATCAAGATCACGATATAGAACAAGCCGGCTTCCGTCCTACTTTCAGTACAATAGATCAACTCCAATGTATAAATCAGCTCATAGAGAAAAGTAGAGAATACGACAGACAGGTCTATTTATGTTTTATCGACTATTTCAAGGCTTTCGACTCGATCAGACATAAGTATTTATGGGAAGCTCTGTGCGAATCCGGCGTGGAGAAACTCTACATTGAAGTCATTATGGAGCTTTATTGGAACGGAAAAGCATTCGTGGCGTTGGATAGGGAAGGCGAATACTTTGAGGTTGAACGAGGAGTGAAACAAGGGTGCCCTCTATCTCCGATTCTATTTAATTGTGTTTTAAATAAACTATTTAGAAAATTAAATTGGGAAAGCCTGGGAATATCCGTCAATGGGAAAATGCTCAACAACTTAAGATTTGCGGACGATATATGTCTAATATCTCCGGACATAAACGGCCTAAGGCGGATGATAGAGGAAATAGTAGGCATTAGCAAAAAATATGGACTTAATATAAATACAGCAAAAACTAAAATTATGACAAATTCAATAAAAATACCAGTTTATGCTAACAATAGTGAGATAGAATATGTAGAGGAGTACATTTACTTAGGGCAGACAATATCATTTAGAGAAAATATCAACAAGGAAATAGAAAGAAGAGTTAAGCTCGGGTGGTGCAAATATTGGTATCTCCAAAAGATCTTCAAAAGCAATCTATCACTAGATCTTAAAACCAAAGTTCTGACCACATGTGTATATCCCACGGTTCTCTACGGGGCTCAAACCTGGGCACTTACAAGAAAACTCGACCGGAGGCTGAATACCATGCAAATGCAGCTTCTAAGAAGTTTAATGTTTATTCAGAAAAGGGAGAGAATAAAAAACGAAAATATTAAGTGAACGTTAAAAGTCTAAGGGTTGAGGCACATCGATTAAAATGGAGCTGGGCTGGGCACTTGGCCAGGCTGAAAGACGAAAGATGGACCAGAGCTTGCACGGAGTGGATCCCGAGAGAGGACAGCAGGCATAGGGGGCGACCACATCGCAGGTGGAGAGACGAATTGACGCAGACTGTTGGCGAAAACTGGTGGCTGGTTGCGAGGGACAAATCCTGGTGGATAAACGTTTTAAAAAATATTTAATTTGTGTTTGATTTTGGTGTATTTTTCAAGGAATCTGTTTTGTTTTGTTTTTTGGAGTTTTGTATTTTATAATTATTTGTATTTGTATTTCTTTGGATTATTTGCTTTTCTTTCAATATTTTATTATTTCAAACTATAGCCAACTTCTATAAATTCCTCCCTATGGGAGAGGCTTTTGTCAATATGATGCCAATAAAGCTATTATTATTATTATTATTATTATTATTATTTATATCTGAGATATAAGATGAACGTTGAGATCGGAGAACATGATAAAGGAAGGATGCCAGGAGGTACTTAAAACGGTAGGAAGGATAAAGCCACTTTAACTCATCGTAGAATCGGGTTACAGAGGTGTCCCTTGATATCCCAAAGATGAAACGTATCAGGCAGTTAAATAATCTTTTTAGTTTAGAAAGATTGAAAATAATTGCACTACGTTTCGGCTACAATGCCATCTTCAGGTGCAATGGAACTAATTTGATCTAAAAGTACAAAATATTGTCAAATTCACAAATAATCATCTTACAATTTGTCATGAAATTATATAACTATGTTAAAATATATGATAAAAAAATAAATAAAACAAATAATATATATATATATATATATTATATATATATATATATATATATATAAATGCATATACATGCAGTTAAAATTATTAAAATTTTTTTTTTTAAATTATAACTAAACATGACAAAACATGAACAATGAAAATCATTCCACTATACAAACTATATATAAACAGAATCAGTCGATGTACCATGCTCATCATTGCACAAATCTGATTAAAATTTAATTAATAATTATGAAAACAATAACTGATTAATTTTAAAAATGAACCATTACCTACTGTGAGTAGATGCTCTCCAGCCAAAGCCTCAGGTCTAAATCAGATTTCCATGAAGGGGGGGGGGGGAGAAAGGTGTTGTAATAAAATGGCTAATCATTTAATAAACATAAAAATTAAATTAAATTAAAAAAAAATGATCTGCTTACCAACATGATGAATGACAGGTATCATTTATAAACATCCTATTATTATATATTTAGTTCGTGGATGATATTGGTGTATGCATTACATAATGTTTGAGTATTCTGTTGAAAATTACATACTTTTTAAAATTTAGTACTTTTAGATCAAATTAGTTCCATTGCCCCTGAAGATGGCATTGTAGCCGAAACATAGTGTAATTATTTTCAATAAAAGAGTGGTAAAGTAGAAATCAGCCTCCAATTTTACACATACATGACCATTTGACAGACCAAATTAGGCAAAACTTATTACATCTTAAACAGATGGGGAAAAGAGTAACTCTAAAGTGGGTAAAGGCGCATGCAGGGATCGAGGGCAACGAACGGGCAGATCTACTAGCCAAAGAAGCTGCTTCCAGTAATATGTTACCTTCCTACGATAAAGCACCTCTGTCCTATGTCAGGAGGGACATGACATCTGATTTTGTAGCAAGATGGGACATGATGTGGGGGACCTCTACCAAGTCTCCAAGTTTACACAGATTTATACCAAACATAACATTACTCGACTATGCATCTGTACACAGTAATGATTATAAACTAGCACAACTAATCACAGAACACGGAAACACAAAGCATTATCTCAAACGATTTAACATAATAGAAACAGACTTATGTGACGAAGACGGACAAATTCAAAATTTTAAACATATACTTTATATGTTTATAAACATATAGTTTAATATATATATATATATATATATATATATATATATATATATATATATAATAAACTACTGTGGCTAAACAGAGAATACTAAATACATAGCGCAGGATTTTTAATTCAGTTAAAAAAATCATATGGGCCATTTGCCTGGTCAGGACCCTCGATCTTGGGCATAGTAGGCTGTTTTGCTTGCCATTAAACCACAGGTGGTCCCTTTAAAAATTCGTATGTATGGCCTATTAGACTATTACCGTAAATGGGGTTAATGGGAACTAAACTTCAATATTATTTTAAAATTGGGTGAAAGCCACTTACTTTACCGTACAGGAATTAATGTTGTTATTATTGGTTGGCCACTATGTTAATAATTCGATTATATGGTTTTTATGTGCTGGTAGTACTTTGGACTTATCTGTTAAAAATTGTACTAGTTTCTACGAAATTTTTCTCTCCTACAAACTTTACCTATAAGTATGAAACTGTTATCTATATAGCTTATTTAGCATCTGTTTACTGTTCTTCAAGTTGTCTTCTTGCATAAAATTCATTGCTAAATATATTATTTGCAACAGATTTTTTAGGTTATGGCATCCACATTTTGTGGTGAATGGGAACGAGCTTGTTGAGTTTTCTGTCGGAAGACACATCACATGAATATTGACCACTTTCAAACCAAGGTCTCTGGTTCAAATCTGGCACGTGGCCCAGGGATTTATTAATGGGAGTAAAAAATCCTTAGTTATTCCGTATTTTGGAGGGGACGTAAAAACGTGGTCCCGAGCTTGTGCCATGTCAGGTACTCGTTAAAGATGCCTATCCTAATTAAACCTGGTTAGGCAAAATTTAAGACTCCCACTGTAACATCGTCCGAGCCATAGTAGCTTAAATTTACGTTAATTAAACTAACAATTAAAAAAAAAAATTCTTTAGAGGAGACAGTAGAAATTTAAAAACCAAAAAAAGATTTGGGCTATGAAATGAGCGAGCATTACATAAGATAGGATCCGAGAGATGCCCCACTCTCGACCGTGGTGGGGCAACTTCTGTCCACAGTAGTCGTTCTGTCCCTCTATCAGTTAGTGTCAGTGTTCCAACAGAGTCCTCTGATCGTCATCAGGTGAGCAGATCTCTATCACAATCATGGATTATAGCTTTGTATTAGTTACGTTCGATCTGGACAATATATATCAGGATATAATATCCACCTAACAATGACATGGCTTAATTAATTTACCAAAATAACTGCGCAAAGTTCCTACGTTTTGCGAAATCATGATACATTTTTGAAATTCTGAGTATAGATTTTCAGTAATGTTATAATGATGAATGTACAACCTATTTAAGGCTAAGAATAAAATAAAATATTAGTCTTGGAGCCAAGGGACAGATGTATGGCTGACTTTAAACGATGATATCTCACAAGTACAGGGATCCTGAAGTCTGTCCAGACTGGCTGTATTTCCGGTGAAATTAGGTCTAAAGGTAACTTTTGCCAGTTTTTCTCATTTAACTTAAAATCCATGGGTCAAATGGAAATAACTAAGAGGTGCAAAAATATTCCTCATTCCATCCTACATAAAAAGTATTATTTTTTTTAAATTCAATTTTCCAAGCACCGTCCTCTCTACTTACGCTGATGACACCTGTGTGCTATCCGTGAATAATGATCCTATTGTTGCTTCCCAAATCCTACAGAATCATGTATCCGCCATTGCAGATTGGTGTCACAATTGAGGCGTTGATTTCCAAAAGGTACTAAAGGACATTTTTTACGAAATTAATATTTTTACATATTTATATTCTCCTCATTTAGTTTTATATAAATCTTAAATTTAGGGAGCGGCGTGGTCTAGTGGATAGAGCACTAGTCTGCTGTGCTCCGGGTTCTGGGTTCGAATCCCGCCTATGGCAGAATATTATTTATTCTGTTAATTCAGTCGGGGGGCGACCCTAGGGTATGGAGACCCTCCTGGGGCAGACCCAGCCTCTATAAAGTGGGTACCCAAATTAATTGGAGAAAAACCTGGCGGCTGAGCGTGATTAAGGCCTAATCACATCATTGCACTGCCAAGACCCTTCATGGGTTGTAGTGGTACAGGTTTTTAAATCTTAAATTTGATTGAATCTAATGAACACTCATGTCCTTTAATAACGTGATTTAGAAATACTACTAATTTCTTAAGATAATTATTACACATTTAGTTTCAATTTAAATCATTACAGAACATTTCATTTCATAACTTTAATATGGTTTTATTAATATAGTAAAGAAATAATTCTAGATTTTAATGCGAAAAGAATCAAATTAGCTAGTTTAATAATAGAGTAATGAGAGATTTTCGCGCTTCCTGTAAAATTCCCCAGAATGGATATAGTACCTTTTGGAAATCAACGTCTCAATTGGAGAATCAAAATTAATCCTAATAAATCACACAAAATCACATTCACTCTACGACGTAAACCTGTGACTTCCTGTCCCGTTGTTTCCTTTAATCATAACCCACTCATCACTGTAGAACAAATACAATATCTTGGACTTCACCTTGACAAACGTCTTACATGGAATCCTCATACAAGACTTAAACGACAAGAAACTGCTGGTAGATATCGACTATTAAAACACTTACTTGACAAACGCTCTAAACTCCCTCTTTACTTTAAAAAAGTCATCAACGAATCCAAATAACAAATTAAAAAATTCCGTTTGTCCGCCGCCCGCGGCATTTCTCCGAAACTTTTTTTTTAATTCGCTAAAAAGTGGCTCTTTCGGTTCGAGAGTATTTCTTTATAAATAGTATTTGAAATAATAATATCCTTCAAATGATCTTTTCAATAAAACATAATTATTAAGTGATATCTTAAAGAAGTCGAGGCATTAGTCCCTATCGATTGATTAATCGATTGCATTGCAAACAGAAGAAGTAAATAACCTTTGTCGATGTCACACTGCCTCGGTTTTTATGAAGCATATCATCAAGACATGCAACTCTCCCGACCAAGAGATAGTTAAATGAAACCAATTGAGCTTAACTGGGCTCTGTGTACCAATACCAGGCATTTATCTTCAGTTCAGTCAAACAGCTGATAAACGACAACTATAGGTTCTTAAATCACATATTTACATACACCTGTGGCTAGGTAGGTAGGTATTAGCTAGCATGATATCCTTCTATGCCCAAGGTACAAAGCCGACTGATTGTCCTAGGATTTTTTAAAGCGTATTAAAAGCCCGTGATTATGCCATCCTTCGGAGAGGACGTAAAATAGTGGTCCCGAAAAAAAAAACATATTTCTAACCATTCTCCACCATAGTTTAGATATAACTTATATGTTTATTTATTAAAGTTAAAATAGGTTATTTCCTTAATTTTGCCATAGTATTATTTTATATAAAAATAAGTAAATATTTTATTTTCTTCTGGGACTTACCCATCATCTAAAAAGTAGGTACGAAAAATTTGTACTACAAACTATCCGGATTTATAAGCCCAAGTTCCTTCGGGGATCAAACTGTTACGTTTATTTATTTATTTTATTGGGTTGTTTCACATGAAATGTCCGTTTTTATAGTTTCTGAAATACATAATGGATTTTGCAGGTCTCTGTTGTTTTCTTCCGATTGTTTACATATTTAAAGTAAACAGTTACTAATCCTCTACCTTTGTATTACAAACATTAGCTTCCCAATCAATTACCCACTTTTTAGTATACCTCCAAGTATGAACATGGAAACACGCGATTTTCAAGTAATATTTTTGTACGAGTTCAAACTCGGCCATTCAGCAGCTTTCAGCTGGGGATACCGACTTGGAAAACTTGCCCGAAGGTAGACCTCCGTCCGTAATAGACAACGATGTCCTCAAACATACAATAGAAGGAAACCCCTACCAAAGAGTTAAAGGACTCTCAGCACAACTAAATGCGTCTACCGTTTCCAGACATTTAAAGTGTATTGGGAAAGTAAAAAAGCTCGATACATGGCTACCTCATGATCTCACTGAGCGGCAGCAAGACCCCATGTTTCAAAATATACCGTGCAAAAATTGAAAGAACTGGGCTACGAAGTTCTTCCGCACCCACCATATTCTCCCGACTTGTCTCCAACAGATTACCACCTGTTCAGGAATTTAGACAACTTCTTCAAAGGAAAACTTTTTTATAATTAAGATCCAGTGAAAAGTGCTTTTTCAGATTTTGTTTCACTTCAAAGCTCAGAGTTTTTCAGTTCGGGGATAAAAAAGTTGGTGTCACGTTGGGAAAAATATGTATAAAAAAAGAAAGTAAATACTTCGAATAAAATCTTGTTTTCGTATCGTAGTTTTAATAACGTTTTACCTTGAAAACGGACATTTCATTTGACACAACGCAATATTTTATTTTTATTACTAATTTTTTTTTTTTTTTACGGTGTTGGATTGTTGTAACTCTCACTCCATTGGCTCTAATTAATTAAGTTTCTACTTAATTGTGTGTTAATTTGACTTCACCCCAATCTAACTTCTCCCATATATATACAAACACACAGTCAACCATTGTCACTTCACGACAAAACTTTAATTTACGAAATATATAATATGATTGTAGTATAAAAAAGAATTATTTGCGCGCAACTCGCGACTTTCACGTAACTCTGTTGTTAAAATCAATTTAAGAACTTTTAAATGATGTTTGATCTCAAAAAAATGAGTTTTGATGGAAACATGTGTTCCTGATTAAATAATCTATTTAATAATGACTTAATTATTTCTAACATGCAGTTAGTCTTTTCGTCACTCAATCCTTACCTTTTTTAACTTTGTATACAATATAACATTTTTTCTACAACGCGGGTCTTGGTCATTCGACTCAAGAGACCTTAAAACGTGTATTTCCCTTAAAAAATCGAATTAATGAACTTTTAAGTTCGCAATACTTTCTCGCACTATATATTCCATATATATATATATATATATATATATATATATATATATATATATATATATATATATATATATATATATATAGGTAAGTAAAAATAAAAACAATTATATAAATATAGCATACAATAATAATATAAATTAATTAATTAAATAATAGCGATAATGAAAACAAACACATTATAAACTATTATCTCCCTCATGGCTGACATGCCGATTATACAGATCTGATGAACAACCCACTTATTGTCATTGTAAATAAAGTTTTTAAAAATATGTAATTAAATAAATCCAAAACATCCAAAAAATATAAATAAAATATCTACAGTCGAATGCGAAAACTAATAATATGCAAATAACATTTAATTTTTTTATATACTCATTCATATTCATTAAAAAGTTATGAAAGAGCCATTTCAATATTATTAAACTTGTAGGATTTACACCATTTTAAAATCTTGTATTCTGAACCCAATTATAACACTTTGCTCACTATTCATAAATATAATTCTTATAAATTGAGATAGTATCTTTGATAATTAATTCAATTAAGATGATTTTGCTTCCAGATGGTTAGGATTTTGATTGTCATTCAAATGAGTACTTATATTTTTTCTGGGAACGTATAGTAATATGTACTTTATTATAACAGGAAACTATAATGTGAATGTATATTTTATCCCATCCTCGTCGCCAACTAATATGTATTTTATTATAACTGGAAACTATAATGTGAATGTATATTTTATAAATAAGAACGCATAGAAACAATCAACACATACTTATATTTGAATTGACAATCACATATGTATATTGTGATTGAATATATGGGAAGGTTACTTACTGAGAACCAGTGTTGCCACAGTTAAACAAATTTTGTTTTACGTAATAGAAAAATATATTTTTCAACTATTTAGAATAGTAATAAAAACTATCCTATCATTTAAGTTGGACCAAATAACAGATACTTACGAAGTTTGATCAAAGTTGATTCAGTAATTTCAGAGTTTATCCCGAACAAACATTGTGACAAGAGATTTTTATATATATAGATATATAATGGATAAAACCTTTCATTGTCACATATCTTATGACTATGGCAACTGTTGAACTGAAATACTATTCTTTGATCATTGTTTATTATTATATATTCGTATTTGCCAACTATTTCGGTGTTTTTAAAATTATTAGAACAAATAAATAATAATTTGTTTTAATTTTATAATAAATATATTCTCTTCGTCTTTAATAGTATTAAAACGTTTTAATATTATTTTCCTTTGTCCTGCTATTAAACATAAGTCACACATGTATCTGTAGTAGTTTTTATTAAACGGAACTTTTAAAATAAATATTCCACGATAATGAAATGGACATGACACAACTGTTATGAATGCGAAATGTTGATTATTTTAACAATAGAAATTCTCTCACATTTTAGTCATTATACCTTCCAAAGTTACGTAATTTTTTCCTCGGTGGTTTTCCACGATAATAATTTGTGGGATTTTACTCATTTTCGTTCATTATTTTCAATAATTAACCTTTGTAATCGACCGAAAAAAAAAAATATCCTCCCCAATATTTGAGGGCCTAATTTTTAAAAATCCGTTTGTCCGCCGTCGACGGCATTTCTCCGAAACTACTGGACAAATGTTTTGGTAATTTGTCACAAAAATACTACTAAGGCGGGCAAAAATAATCCTAACACGGTGTTATCTGCTGGCTATTTCTCAAATGGCGGGGGATTAAAAGTGATTTAGATGAGGAAGATGGTTGGGGGTGCGGTCATAAATTAGAAACACACATTTAAAATAAGTGCTATTTTAATTATGTGCCGACGTTTCGGCCTGCAATGTGGGCCTTCATCAGGGCTAAAAGAAACAAGATAACAACTAATGTAATTATAGACTTAATAATGCGTTAGGTATATAATAATAATATGACAGTAATAAATTATGGGAACATAAATAAAATTAAATGTAAAATGATAATAAGATGACAGTTATAAAGTATGGAAATAAGGTGACAGTTATAAAGTATGGAAATAAACAAAATTAAGATGATAGTTATAAAGTATGGAAGTAAACATAATTGAGATGATAATATTGTAATGAGAATATATAAAGAGAGACTAAGCAAATGAAAAAAATGACAAAGGAAAAATATGTGAACAATTAAAATTTTAAATATTAACAATTTTGAAGTGGTATATGACGGTAATATATTAAAAACATAGTTAAGAGTATAGGAAATATATAAAAATAACATAGTCATTAAAAAAGAGAAACAGTATGAATAAAAAATAATTTTAAGTTTTAAAATAATGTAATATTAAACTAAGAATTATATGTCAGGATATGTAACAGAGAAAGATATGAGTATGGAAAGTGGGAGAAAGAAATGGGCGATGAAAAAAGATCCTAATCAATAAGAAAAAAGATACATACTTGACTCTGAGACGGTGTCTAAAGAAGTGATGTTTTTCAGTTTAAAAAATCGCTCTTTGCGTGGAACGAAAAATATGGGAACTAGAATGTTCGTTAGAGCTTTTCCAAAAAGCTATGTTATGTTTACTGATTCGATTGTTTGTTGAAGCAAAAACTAAAGGATTGGCTAATGATTTTTTTTAAATATATATTAATAATATAAAATAGCGGATTGAGATTTAAAAAACAGCATTAGTGAAAAAAAGAGAGAAAATAGGAAGCGAAAAATATATAAGTATGACTATAAAGGGGAAGATGTAAGAAATAGTGACGAGGTAAAGATTAAAAGATATTAAATAATAACGAATGACGATAAGGAGCTGTCGAAGGAAATGATAAATAAAACAGTAATCTAGTAGGTAAACAAATAAATAAATAAAAGGGGAGTACAAAAATTAAATAAATATATAAATAAAAATTGATAATAAATAAATAAAAATAAAATTATGAGGGATCACTTGTAGCTGGGTGGCTAGCGTAACAGCCTCCCATGCTAAAGGTCACGGGTTCAAACCCGCAGGCGGTCCTAGGATTTTTTAATATGAATAAAAAATCCTCAGTTACGCCGTCCTTCGGAGGGGACGTTAAAAGGTGGTCCCGAGCCTGTGCGATGTCAGGTACTCGTTAAAGATCCCTATCCTAATAAAACCTGGATAGGCAAAATTTAGGACTCCCACTGTAGCATCGTCCGATTAGCCATAGTAGCATAAAGTGACGCTTAATAAATAAACAATAAAATTATGAAGAGATGATCAGATGGTTGTTTAAAAATGAGCTAGGGATGCTTTATTAAATTTAATATTTTAGAATAAGCTAGTGATAAGTTATGTTTGTCAGTCTTTTGATTAACAGGAAGGGGTTCCAGTTGTATGTAAATGCATTCTGTTATGAGTCGCTTGTCATGGTTGGGAACAGTGGCAAGAATGGATGTTTTATCAAAATCAAAGGAATGGTTGAAGGTTAAGGAATGTTCTGAAAGTTTTGAAGCGGTAGAATTTTTTGAGGAAATTGTATATTTGTGTCGGGTGATGCGATCTTTGAGAAGGTTTTTGGTTTCACCAATATAGGCAGAGTTGCAATTAGGAGTTCCGCAAGGGACTCTATAAGCAATTTTTGAACGAAAGTCTGTTGGTATACTGTCTTTAAGTCGGCATATTATATTGGATATATATTGGAGAGTTTGTAGTGGGATTTGAAAGCAAGTCTGAGGTTTGGATTGAAGGATTTCAAAACGTCAAGATTGAGGAGTTCTTAATTTCTCAACGGTCAACAAAACTCCATCATTATAAAAGTGATTTGATTCAATAATTCAGTTATTTTTGAAGATAGAGAAACAATTATTAGTGTTTTTCACCTAAAAACGCGAATAATTAAAGAAAAACATTGAAATTTTACACATAAATTCGCCTATAACTCAGTTATGTTTTGAAGATAGAGTTTTAGATTCAGTAAAGCGCGATAACAGAAGAATAAAGTCGATCTATACAATTCAAGCTACAAATCATAATTCAGTAAACCCTCGTTTTAACAAACTCCAAGGGACCAAAAAATTCTCAGTTCGTTATAAAAGAATTCCTTATATCCGAAAAATATATTGTATGTATATTATATGTCTTGATATAAATTCAGGTGGTTAAAAAGAAATATTTTCAATACAGCATTCGCTTTCAAGCACATGTTTATTTAGAAACTACAAAAGCTGTTAAAACTATGCACTATGTTCATATATCTATCTTATTTCACATTTAACATAATACTTTAAGATTAACATTAACCATCATTCGAAATACAAAACTTAAAAAGGAACTTACAATGTCAAAATCACAGCAATTCATATAAAGATGAAATGATAATTTTTTTTTTATTTTCACATCCCGATGAAGACGCAACGGAGGCATCGATTTTATCTTTATTAGCGATAATCGTTGATTGAGGAGATTTTGATATCCCGTATTTTTCCGCAATTTTTGGAGAATCGCCAATCTTGTATTTAAATCAATGGATTTTCTCTTGAACTCATAGGAAACTCGAATTAAAGGAAGTAATAAAAGCAATAAAACAAAAAAACTAGCTGACACACTAGAAACAAGAAGCTTTCACAGACTGAATCACAGAATTGAGCTGAATAGAAGGAAGAGGTAAGGGTTTGGACAGAAAGGCGCCGCTCTTACTGGGGATTAAGACGTTTCGTAATTTTCTTCTTCTTTATTTTTTGTAATAACCGAACAAATTCTATTCTTAGGTCCACAAAAGTAGTTCGTTCATTCGTTATAAGACAATATTTCGTTATAAACGAGGAGAAAGCATAGTTTTCTATTCATTTTTCAAGGGAACACAACGATAGTTCGTTATAAACGGGTGTTTGTTAAATAGAGGGTTTACTGTACATGTAATTCCACCAAAACTCAGTTATTATGGAATATAAAGAAAAATCGAAAATATTGGCAGCTATAATAAACTAATGTTATATAACTAATATAATTATTTGGAAATTATAAACCATTGTGTAATAATATTCAAGGTATTTACCATATAATTAACGTTACGTCATATTCTCAGCCCTTTTTTCCCTCTTCTAAGCTTTGCTTATTTAAACAATTCCATGAAAATATTCAATGATTGCTGTTGGACCATTTCCTCAATCGTTCAGGTTCTTCCAGGTTTAAGCCTTAAGGCTTCAGTTTTTCATTATTATGTGGGAGTAAACAGCTCCAAGAATCGCATAAGTACTTCTATTGTCTAAAAAAAAAAAAGAAAAATTCTGGTGCGGGCAACACAGGAATTTCACTTACCTCCATTTTTAAAATCAATGAAAGAATTTCCAAATACAGTTAGAGACAAAAATACGTGAAACTATTAAAGAATTAATTGAATTGAATTTCTATAGAAACATGTGTTTTATTAAAAAATGTGTATTTCCGTTGAAAACTGGAATTCGAAAATTTTCACGATTGCAATACTTTCCCTTACTATATATAGTAAGCGAAAGTAAAAATCTATTATATTATTATCTAAAACAATTACTTAGTTTTTTATCACTCTCTATTAACTTTTAAAAGCTTGTGTATGAGATATTTTTTATAAAATCTTTAGCTTTCCAACGGTATATCATACATGTATATTACTGCTCTTATGTTCAAAAACGAAAAATTGCATTAAAAAAATATTTTTTCTGTTTTCACCTTTAGTTGGGTACCAAATTTATTCAATTTATATATTTATGTGTTTTTCATCGGTATTAACAAGATAATATATTTATTTTTACAAAATCTACAAAATTAAAGGTACTTTACAGGGGGAAAAAATGTAAAATATCGGCATTTAAGCCCTGTCAGACCATTTTAATCCGAATGAAACCTAAATTATATTAAAGCCCATTAAATTTTACATCGATATAGCGAGTTTAATCAAAATCGTCTGAACCGTTTTTGAGAAAATCGTAAAAAGGTGCAAAATGCATGGTATAAAGTGGCCCTTCTGGTAAGCTCATTTCGATGAAAAAGGTTTTCTAACGTCTTAGGCGTATATATGTCCTAAATATGAAATTTCAGTTTCATAGGACTTATCGTTTCCGAGAGTTACCACACACACAGACTTCTTTTAGGACTTGGTTATTTGGACACAGGGGACCCTAAAATGTGTATTTCCGTTGAAAACTGAAATTCGAAAATTTTCACGATCTCAATACTTTCTCGTACTACATATATAGTAAGTGAAAGTAAAATTCCTATACCTCACAATCCATGAAGGGTCTTGGGCTCAGTAAATATTGAGAATGGTATTTTTCTAGGCCGACGGGCATTTACAACATTCTGCATACATGCATACAACATAAATATTATTATTTATAATATCTTTATGTATTATTTTAACAGAGGAATACTATAACTTGCACTTACCTAAATATGAAATATATAGTAAGTATAAAAATTTTCTCATCCAGTTTTCGACGGAAATTCATATTTTAAGAACCATGAATTTGACCAATCCCCTTTAACATGGTGAGTGAGTCTCTGTATGTGCTAGGTTTAGTTCAAAAATAAGTCATAAAGAACTAAAATTTCATATTTAAGACAACAATGCTAACCAAAAGAGCCACCATACATTTTGCACTTTTTTAAAGTTTTCTCAAAAATGGCTCTAACGATTTTGATTAAACTATTATGAATTATATCGTAAGAGAAAGTATTGATAATGTGAAAAATTTAGTATTCCAGTTTTCAGCGGAAATACACGTTTTAGGGTCCCTTGAGTCCAAATGACCAAGTCTTGCAAAAAAGGTCTGTGTCCGTGTGTGTGTGTGTGTGCAACTTTTTCATCAAAATCGGTTAACCAGAAAAGCCACTTTATACCATGTATTTTGCACGTTTTTACGATTTTCTCAAAAACAGCTCTAACGATTTTGATTAAAATCGTTACATCGATGTAAAATTGGACAGGCTCAATATGATGTAGGCATTTTGATTGAAATAGTCTGACAGGGCTTAAATCCCGATAGCTTGAAATTCCTCTAAACTACCTTTAATTTTGTATTCTATAAAAATAACCATATCATCTTGTTACCATTGATGAAAAAGAGGTAAATATATAAGACGAACGAATTCGATAATCAACTGAAAGATGAAAGTGCAAAAGTATTTTTAATGATGGAGTTTTTGTTGACCGTTGAGAAATTAGATGAGGAAGATGGTTGGGGGTGCGGTCATAAATTAGAAACACACATTTAAAACAAGTGCTATTTTAATTATGTGCCGACGTTTCGGCCTACAATGTGGGCCTTCATCAGGGCTAAAAGAAACAAGATAACAACCAATGTAATTATAGACTCAATAATGCGTTAGGTATATAATATGCTATGTGGGTGAGTGGCTAGCGCCCTATTATGTGAGTTCGAGTCCCAGTCCTTGCGGGACTTTTATAAGAATAAAATTAAATGGGGATTCACTCACAGCTTCTCCTCCGGGTAGTGAGACCCGTCAGCCTACTGGTGGCAACTCGCAAAAATAGGCGTAAGGAGTGATGACCCTACCCTAAACACTTCATCGAGAAACGTGAGTATATTATCCCAGGAGTCTATGCACGGCCTGTCGCGCCAGAGAAAAAAAAACTGTCATATTATTATTATATACCTAACGCATTGTTGAGTCTATAATTACATTGGTTGTTATCTTGTTTCTTTTAGCCCTGATGAAGGCCCACATTTTAGGCCGAAACGTCGGCACATAATTAAAATAGCACTTATTTTATATGTGTGTTTCTAATTTATGACCGCACCCCCAACCATCTTCCTCAAAAAAGTATTTTTAATGTATTTTTTTTAACATTAGTACCATAATATATATGAATAATATACCGTTGCAAAGCTAAAAATATTATCTTATACACAAAGTTGTAAAAGTTAATGAACAGAGATGAAAAGCCGATAAAATTAACTTATTATTATTTCAGATAATTATATAATAGATTTTATAATAAAATACGTGTTTCTACAGAAATCCAATTTAATTAATTATTTATTAGTTTCACTCTTTTACAATATATAGTAAGGGAAAGTATTGCGATCGTAAACATTTTCGAAATCCATTCCCGAAAAAAGGTCTTTGTATCTGTGTGTGTGGTAAGTCTAGCGCAAAAAAAACATTAGTGGTACTGAACTGAAATTTCATATTTAAGACTACTATACGTCCTAAATGTTACAGCAATTTTTTAACTAAAATCGACTGACCGATGTTATTTTATCAGAATGAAGGTTTAGAAAAGAATTATAGTGAAATGTAATATAATTATTAACTGTGATATATTTATAGTGTATATGTTATGGACAGAAGAGACAAACATTCGAAAACATGTAGATAAATCTACATTTTAATATTATGCGATTTTTTGCAGAGGTAAAAGCTTCGATTTCGTAACCATAGTAATGTCACCAACATGCCCTAGGCTGGCGCATGCGCTCTGTGTGTACCTCTCTGTTAGATATAGGATAACGATCAATTTCCGTGAACATTATCGACACCAGTATTTAAATGAATTAAAATCAGTTGCAAATGAATGAGTAATGACATGTTAATATATATTTCAATTCTGCACAATGCATGTTTTTTCATTACTAATTAAAACATATATTTTTTGTTGGAGAGAAACTGAGGTTATCAATGTGAAACAACTATAAAGCTTATTCCTAAATATCTGAATTTCCTTGATACAAATGGCAGGTCCATAAAAAAAAATGTGCTATGTGTAGCACCAACTCATACAGTCTACAGTCAGATTCAGATTACGATGGCATACTTCAAGATGATATATCCCTACAGGGTGATGATGTTTTACAATTAATTGAAACAATAATAAATAAAGAAAACATGCTTTCTCAATATAATCTACTTTAACGAACATACTCTTCTTTCCAACCAAATTCCAGCGCAAATCGAGAATATCGGATTAATCGGTTAATTATCATTCGAACTGAACTGTTTAACGATAATCGAGGGATATAAGGAGCTCGGATAATCGAACGACATTTTTTTTTTTTTTTCTCATCAGATAAATTATAACCTAAGCTCAGCAGCTTAGAGACGGGAATTGTGACATATCGTCTCTCACCATGCGTACTAATAATTCGATCATTCGATTATGAAATTATTCGATTATTTAAATCATCATTGGGGAGCCGGTGGCTGAGTGGCTAGCGCGCTAGTCTCCCACTCCAGAGTTGTGAGTTCGAGTCCCAATCCCAGCGCGACTTTTATAAGAATATAATTAAATGGGGACTCACTCACAGCCTCTCCTCCGGGTAGTGAGACTCGTCAGCCTACTGGTGGCAACTCGCAAAAATATGCGTAAGGAGTGATGACCCCACCCTAAACATTCCATCGAGGAACGTTTAGGAGAAGAACGTTATATTCTCCCAGGAGTCTATACCACGCGGCCAAGAGCCTACACGGCCTGTCGCGCCAGAGAAAAAAAAAATTCGATTATCTACTGCCTGAATTGTAATTTTTTATAATTTTTATAGGATGATAGTTTCTTTCGTGGCGTTATTCTCATGATAGTAGCAATAAATAGTATGAATCACACACTGAAAACTGTTATTCGCTAGTAAAAAAATAAAATAAAACTCTGGTGCGCTCAACACACGACTTTCTCTTACCTCCTTTATTTATATAAACTTAAGAATTTTTAAACAGCTTTAGAAACGAAAATAAATTGTTAAAGAATTATTTACATTGAGTTTAAATAGAAACATGTGTTTTATTAAATAATCTATTATATTACTACCTACGAAGGGGTCACCCATAGCGTAGTTGCTAGCATTACAGCTTTCTATGCCAAAGGTCGCGGGTTCAAACCTGCGGGCGGCCCTAGGATTTTTTAATGGGAGTAAAAAATCCCTAGTTATGCCGTCCTTCGGAGGGGACGTTAAAAGGTGGTCCCGAGTCTGTGCGATGTCAGGTACTCGTTAAAGATCCCTATCCTAATAAAACCTGGGTAGGCAAAATTTAGGACTCCCACTGTAGCATCGTTCGATTAGCCATAGTAGCATAAAGTGACGTTAAACGAATAAACAAACTACCTACGACAATAAGGTTTGTTTTACCGGCTTTTCATCACTCTCCGTTAACTTTTACAATAGTATATAATAATTACAATAGCGCCTGGGGATATCTGAATAACCTCAAGCTAAATGCCATGAAGACGCAAGCAATAGTAATAGGTTCCAATTCCCTTATCAAATGTCATACTAACTTTCCGAGTCTAATCCTTAATAATTACCCAATTACGTTCAGTTCCACTGTCAAAAACCTAGGTATCACCATCGACCAATCCCTCTCCTGGAAACCTCATATTGCCCAAATCTCCCGAAGAACAATCAGTACTCTTAAATTTTTCCATCGATCCCGTCATCTCCTCCCCCAATCCACTCGTAAGCTCCTCGTATCCTCACTTATTTTCCCCCACTTTGACTATTGTTGTGCGGTGTATGACGGCCTCCCGGCTGTGCTTGAGGACAGACTAAAGCGTATTATGAACATTTTCTTAAGATTTGTCTTCGGTACATCAGGGAGGTCTCATGTTACCCACTTATACGGTGAATTAAAGTGGCTCCTTCCCTCAACCCGCAGACAATATTTCCTTGGATCATACCTCTACCAAACTATTAACTCCCAGCATCCTTCCTACATCTACAGTCTCCTTCAATTTAAATCCTCAATCCACTCACTTGAAACTCGATCGCGACATTCTGACCTGTACCTTCCTACCCACAGAACCAAAACCTTTGATCGTTCCTTCATTGTTCGCTCTACCACACTCTGGAATTCTCTACCAATCCATATCCGCCATGCTGCCTCTTTATCCTCATTCAAATCCCAACTTTTCCTATACCTCCTGTCATCCCAAATAGACGATTAGCAAATGTGATGTCAATTCTATCTAGAAATCTACATTGAATGAATGAAGATTACTGTTTACCGCCCAAATTTTAATTTGATTTTGTTTAAATACAATTTTTATTTTCTCATAAGATAAAATTTAGAAGATACATATTTTTATTAATTCTTTGTTATTTTTATGTATATAACTTCTCATTGTAAATAATTATAATTTTAATAATCATTGTAAATAATAATTAATCATGTTTTTATTGTCTGTTTGCCAGACATATTATATATTCAAATTGTACATAACTGTTATTCTTAGGGGACCTAGTCCCAGAATAAAAAATTTTTCTATTCTATTCTATATTTATACATATTTTTTTTTTTTTTAATTTTAAATATTCCGGCACCCGGGATTGCTTTACAAACTCCGAAAATTCCTCCCTCCTACATATTTTCTTATTGCCCAGCCATACCTCAGTAATAGATCCTTTATAATAAATCACAATGGTTCCTACTCCTCCTCCTTTTCTCAGTCTGCTGGTGTTCCTCAAGGCAGCTTCCTAGGACCCATTCTTTATACAGTCTATACAGCTGATGTCCCAACTCATCCTGACACATTCCTTTCTACCTATGCCGATGGCACTTGTGTGTTATCAGTCAATAACGATCCAACTGCTGCTTCTCAAACTCTCCAATCCCACATCAGAGATCTTGAGGTATGGTGTCAGAATTGGCGAATTAAAATAAATTCTAACAAATCCCACTAAATAACCTTTACCCTTTGTCGTAAACCTATGACATCCTGCCCTACAGTATCCTTTAATAATATTCCGCTTGTTCCGGTTGAACTGATCCGCTACCTAGGACTTCTACTTGACAAACGTCTAACATGGAATCCCCACACTAGACTGAAACGACAAGAAAGTGCTCGCCGCTTTCGGTTACTGTTACACTTACTAGACAAACGGTTAAAGCTTCCTCTTAACTACAAAATACTCATCTACATGACCATCATAAGACCTATCTGTACTTACGGAGTAGAGCTATGGGGGGTCTACTAAACTATCGAATTCCTCTCGTATCCAATCCTTACAATCCAAAATCCTTCGTAAAATCCTCAATGCTCCATATTTTGTCACGAATAAACTTATCCATAAAGACCTTAATGTTCCATATGTTACTGATTTAGCCCGAACCAGGTATCATTCATTCCATTAAAAACTCCATTCCCACTCTAATCCACTGGTTACCATTCTGTCTTCCTCCTCAATTCCTGATAATCCTCCGAGGCGTCTGAAAAGAAGATGGCCGCGAGATCTTCTAGTTTAGGATACATTTAGAGTGCTGCCAATGGGTGGTGTCTCTACATGTATTTCATGTCAATTTACCATATCTCATCACATTTACTTGATGTATTTCGTATACAGTTGTAAATATCAATAAATATGTTTAAAATGAAAAAAAAATGTATTTTAAATATTCAAACCGAATATCTACCTTATTAATTTTAAATTTCACGTTAAGGTAATTTAAAATAATTTTCCAATGACATCATCTGAGGACAAGTTGTTGAGAAACACTGCTCTAAGTGATTGAAAGAAAATGTTATTTAAGTTTATACAAATATTTTTTTGAATATTTAAACTATAATACTGGGACATTATATGCACACATTTGAAAAAAAAAAACTGTACCCCTACGACCCATGAAGGTTCTCGGGCTCAGTACATATAGAGATTCGTACTTGAGGTGATTAGGCCGAGATATCGCTCAACCGGTAGGTGTTTTTTTGGGTATCCACTTTATGGAGACTGGATGTGCCGCCCGACTGAAATAAAAGCATAAATAATATCCATGCGGACTCAGAGGCTCCTAAAACGTGTATTTCTGATGAAAACTGGAATTAGAAAATTTTCACAATCGCAATACTTTCTCTCACTATATTTTTCATATAATGGAAGTACAATGGTCTTTAAATTGGAAACAAAAACTATTTGTTTCGTCCCTACGTAGTATCGACTGATTCTCATAAAATATTTAACGTTTATTCTATTTAAATATTATGGTAATTCTATTGTATGCAACAGAAGATAAATCTTGAGACAGTTCTGCTCAGTGTTATCTAAATAGAAATGCAAAAACATTACTCAATGTTACCAACAGAGATAATGAGAAAATATCTACTGATAACAAGAGGCATTAGTTCGATGGCACGGAGGATTTTGACAGTTCTTATATTTTATTTTAAGAAAAGGAAAATGGTTTGCTAGATAGTTTTCATTTTAAAAGGCTTGATTATTTTGTATTTTAGGTCAACTGGATCTTCCTTCTTCGGGATAAAATAACATTAATTAATATCAGCGAACGTTTAAAATACAAAACAGTATTCCTATGACAAAAGAATACATATTATGCAGATGTATGATACACCGTTGGAAAGCTCAAGAGTTTAGAAAAGAATGTTATCTTATTTTTTTTAAAACTATTGTAATTTATCAGGTGTAGATTCTTTCAGGTGAAGGTCAAATTTTTATGAATAAAATTGGAGGCTGATGTCTAACTTCACCACTATTTTATTGAAAAAAAATAGTGGTGAAGTTAGACATCAGCCTCCAATTTTATTCATAAAAATTTGACCTTCACCTGAAAGAATCTACACCTGATAAATTACAATAGTTTTAAAAAAAATAAGATAACATTCTTTTCTAAACTCTTGAGCTTTCCAACGGTGTATCATACATCTGCATAATATGTATTCTTTTGTCATAGGAATACTGTTTTGTATTTTAAACGTTCGCTGATATTAATTAATGTTATTTTATCCCGAAGAAGGAAGATCCAGTTGACCTAAAATACAAAATAATCAAGCCTTTTAAAATGAAAACTATCTAGCAAACCATTTTCCTTTTCTTAAAATAAAATATAAGAACTGTCAAAATCCTCCGTGCCATCGAACTAATGCCTCTTGTTATCAGTAGATATTTTCTCATTATCTCTGTTGGTAACATTGAGTAATATTTTTGCATTTCTATTTAGATAACACTGAGCAGAACTGTCTCAAGATTTATCTTCTGTTGCATACAATAGAATTACCATAATATTTAAATAGAATAAACGTTAAATATTTTATGAGAATCAGTCGATACTACGTAGGGACGAAACAAATAGTTTTTGTTTCCAATTTAAAGACCATTGTACTTCCATTATATGAAAAATATAGTGAGAGAAAGTATTGCGATTGTGAAAATTTTCTAATTCCAGTTTTCATCAGAAATACACGTTTTAGGAGCCTCTGAGTCCGAATGGATATTATTTATGCTTTTATTTCAGTCGGGCGGCACATCCAGTCTCCATAAAGTGGATACCCAAAAAAACACCTACCGGTTGAGCGATATCTCGGCCTAATCACCTCAAGTACGAATCTCTATATGTACTGAGCCCGAGAACCTTCATGGGTCGTAGGGGTACAGTTTTTTTTTTTTCAAATGTGTGCATATAATGTCCCAGTATTATAGTTTAAATATTCAAAAAAATATTTGTATAAACTTAAATAACATTTTTTTTCAATCACTTAGAGCAGTGTTTCTCAACAACTTGTCCTCAGATGATGTCATTGGAAAATTATTTTAAATTACCTTAACGTGAAATTTAAAATTAATAAGGTAGATATTCGGTTTGAATATTTAAAATACATTTTTTTTTCATTTTAAACATATTTATTGATATTTACAACTGTATACGAAATACATCAAGTAAATGTGATGAGATATGGTAAATTGACATGAAATACATGTAGAGACACCACCCATTGGCAGCACTCTAAATGTATCCTAAACTAGAAGATCTCGCGGCCATCTTCTTTTCAGACGCCTCGGAGGATTATCAGGAATTGAGGAGGAAGACAGAATGGTAACCAGTGGATTAGAGTGGGAATGGAGTTTTTAATGGAATGAATGATACCTGGTTCGGGCTAAATCAGTAACATATGGAACATTAAGGTCTTTATGGATAAGTTTATTCGTGACAAAATATGGAGCATTGAGGATTTTACGAAGGATTTTGGATTGTAAGGATTGGATACGAGAGGAATTCGATAGTTTAGTAGACCCCCCATAGCTCTACTCCGTAAGTCCAGATAGGTCTTATGATGGTCATGTAGATGAGTATTTTGTAGTTAAGAGGAAGCTTTAACCGTTTGTCTAGTAAGTGTAAAAGTAACCGAAAGCGGCGAGCACTTTCTTGTCGTTTCAGTATAGTGTGCGGATTCCATGTTAGACGTTTGTCAAGTAGAAGTCCTAGGTAACGGATCTGTTTAACTGGAACAAGCGGAATATTATTTAAGGAAACTGTAGGACAGGATGTCATAGGTTTACGACGAAGGGTAAAGGTTATTAGGTGGGATTTGATGGAATTTATTTTAATTCTCCAATTCTGACACCATACCTCAAGGTCTCGTATGTGGTATTGAAGAGTTTGAGAGGCAATAGTCGGATTGTTATTGAATGATAACACACAGGTGTCATCAGCATAGGTAGAAAGGAAGGTGTTGGGATGGGTTGGGATATCAGCTGTATAAACTGTGTAAAGGATAGGTTCTAGGATACTACCTTGAGGAACACTAGCAGACTGAGAAAAGGAGGAGGAGTAGGAACCATTGTGATTTATTATTAAGGATATATTAGTGAGGTATGACTGGGCAATAAGAAAATATGTAGGAGGGAGGAATTTTCGGAGTTTGTAAAGCAATCCCGGGTGCCGGAATATTTAAAATTAAAAAAAAAAAAATATGTATAAATATATATATATATATATATATATATATATATATATATATATATATATATATATATATATATATTCTTCGTTTATCGTTATTTTATGCCACTGTGGTTATCGCACGATATGAAAGTGGAAGTCTTTAATTTTGTCTATTCAAGTTTAACGAGTAGCTGACTTAGCACAGGCTCTTAGATCACCAGTTTATGTTCCCTCTGAAGGACTGCATAACGAAGGATTTTTCACGCCTTTTAAAAAATCCTATGACCACCTGGTTCAACATTAAATCTTAGTTATTCAATGTTTTGCGGATTGAAGTAAACTCCTAGAGCCTAATGTCAGTTTCGAAGTCAGTGTCCTTTTTGAGTGTTTAGCGACTACCTTATGTAACTCCGCGTCACAATAGAAGTGGAAGTTGTGTGCCATGCTCACCAGATTTTCTATTTCTTACTTTGTTTTAAAACCAACTAGATTTTATCGTTGTATTCCTGAGGTTAAATGTAAATTATTGGTAACAGACTTCTAAGCCTATGGTCGCGAGTCAAACCTGGCAGGTGGCCCTAGGATTTTTTTAATGGTTGTTAAAAATCCTTAATTATGCCGTCCTTTAGAGGAGGCTTAAAGTGTTGGTCCCGAGCCTGTGCGATGTCTGGTACGCATTAAAGATCCTCATTCTAATAAAACCTGAATAGTCTAAATTTAGGCCTCCCGCTGAAGCATCGTCCTATTAGCTACAGCAGCATAAAGTTATATTAATGGATAAAAAAATAACTCAGAGTTACGTCTTCTGTACAAAATGCTCTGCTTATTTTTAAACCAATTACAGTGTCATTTTTGTAGGGTTTTTTTGTTGTTGCTTTTTATCCTTATCTTTATAGGCTATAAGTCAAGGTGCTAAAATTCGAAGGACCGTAATTTTGTTTATCTTGTCATCAAGGACTTCTTTCTACATACGTTGCCAACACGTCACTGGTAATATTGAGTTAGCATCCAGTAGGTCCACTATTTTGGATTTAAATTATCAATTTAATATGTCAGCCGGAGATGCATACATACATTTTCGCGTGACTTGGTTATTCGTACTCAGAGGACCCTAAACTTGTATTTCCGGTGAAACATTTTCAGGATCGCAATACTTTCCCTTACTATATATTACATATATAAGTAGGTAAAATTAAAAATCTGGTGTGGGCTACACACAAATTTCACTTATCTCAGCAGTTTTCTTTTTCTTTTTTTATATCCCAGATCGGCTGCATAAGCCATATATTATAATTTCTAGCAAATGACAAAGTATGGGTGTTGGGAAGAGGGGCGACCAACGCGTTTGTTCGCAGCCTCAACCCGTTCGTTATTATGAGTCGCCGAATTGTCTGTCGACCCGTGTAACCTTGTTGAGGGTAAATAATTGAAATAATAAAGAGAGAACATGAACAAGCTTATATTAATTAAAATAAAACAAAATACTGTTTAAGTGTGCAAGGTGGTGATTCTTTCTATCCGTGATGACTTCCTTCCCTCTCCCGTCTGTGATGTTCCTTTCTTTCCTTCTGCGACTTCTACTCCATGCGACAATTCTGAGACAAACTTCTATGATAATGTGCGAGTTGCGACTATACGAAAAATATGCGACATTCAGCGACAACCAAATTAATTAAACACCGTCTACACTCGCGAGTGACTCCAGTCTTGCAATCCCAGAATGCACTCTGCCTCGCGGTCATTCAACAGCTGTTTCTAATAGAATAAAATAATTGACTGTCACGCTTGCACATAATTAATCACAAAATAAACAAATAAAATTACAAATGGAGATATATAAACATAAGACTATTTCAATTTTTAACAATGGGTATAGTCCCATACAGACACCCCTAACTATTTTATGTTTATAATTATACTGATCAGTTAAATAATAACATTGATTTAAATCAAAACAAATACTTAATCTAATCAATTCAATAAAAATTTCAGATTCTTGTAAATATTTTTAATCAATTATATATGACCCATTTAGATCTATTACAGGCTGCCATTTTGAAATAAATTTTAGAATTTGGTTATAATCAATAGTTGAAGGGTGACTCGAGCGCTTTGCGTCTTCTTAGTCAAAATTTCCGGTTCTAAATGAACAAACCACTTATAGGCTGTTCTTCCTCCTGGGGCATCATTGTCATATGCACTGCAAATTTTCTGTTGATGCAGTGGATTTTATTTTTTAGAAATAAAAAATCATTAAATGACAAAAGTGAATTTTTTTTCTCATCCATTTTGAGTAAGCAAAATACCACTAAAGATGAGGAATTTTAGTTGAAACTGATGCATAAAAGCACCTTAACTAATCCTTTTTTACTTTCACTTACTATACATAGTAAGGGAAAGTATTGCGATCGTGAAAATTTTCGAATTCCAGTTTTCAACGGAAAAACACGTTTTAGGGTCCCCTGAGTCCAAATAACCAAGTCCCGCAAAAAGGTCTGTTTTGTGTGTGTGAAATAACTCCCGGGCGGAAACGGTAAGTCCTATAAAACTGAAATTTCATATTTAAGACAAATATACGCCGAGACGTTACAAAACTTTTTCATAATATGAGCTTACCAGAAGATCCACTTTATACCATGCATTTGCACCTTTTTCGATTCATCGAAAACGGTTCCGACGATTTTGATTAAATTCGCTATATCGATGTAGAATTTAATGGGCTTCAATATCATGTAGTTTTCATTCTGTTTAAAATGGTCTGACAGGGCTTAAATGCCGCTATTTTACATTTTTTTTCCCTGTAAAGTACCTTTAATTTTGTAGATTTTGTAAAAATAAATATATTAATCTTGTTAACACCGATGAAAAACACATAAATATATAAGTTGAACGAATCCAATATCTAACTAAAGGAGAAAACTGAAAAATATTTTTTAATGCAATTTTTTTTATTTTGAACATAGCAACAGTATAATTATAACCGTTGGAAAGCTAAAGATTTTAGAATAAATATTATCTAATGAACAAACTTGTAAAAGTTAATAAAGAGTGATGAAAAGCCGATAAATCTGATTATTTTAGATAATAATATAATAGATTTTTTAATAAAACACATGTTTCTATATAAATTCAATTTAATATATTTCAGTATTTTAATCTCTAACTGTATTAGAAAATCCTTTTATTGATTTTAAAAATGGAGGTAAAGGAAAGTCGTGTGTTGCCGCCAGATTTTTAGAATATGTAAACATTATTGGCCAAGTAACATGATTATATAAACACAGAGAGGATTAAATTGAAATATTGAAAAAAAAAAAAAAAAAAGTACTCATTTACAGTCCAATATTTGATAATATTTGTATTATATGAAGAGGAGATACCGCATCGAAGAGATACGGCAATAAATAGGCTCACAAAGTGGGTACCCGAAAATTAGAGAAGAAAATTATCGGCTGAGCGTATATCAGCCTACTCATCTCCTTGCACGGTCGTTGGCCAAGAAAAAATATGGATTTCTATATTTACTAAGTCCCAAGACCCCTTCATGTGTTGTTGAAGTTCAGGCCACGAAAGAAACTATCATCATATAAACAAATATCTTATAAAAAAAAAATAAAAAAAAGTTTATTTTCTTAGGCCTTGAAGGGAGTAATTGAGAATTCCTGGCGGAATTTAAATTCCTTTGCCTACTATGCTCCGCTATTAATATTAAAATTTATGAAGTTGTTCTAAAATTAAATTCATCAGTATTCGGAGATGCTTCAAGGACCTAAAATTTAAGAATAAATTTACTAAAATGTAGATTTATCTAAATGTTTTCGAATTTTCTTCTCGTCTAACCATAATATACATATTATTAATATATTACAATTATTAATTATATTATATTTCCTAAGAAATTTTGTTTTGTTTGTTTCTGATGTCGGAACGTAATCGTAGGTGAGATTAATAATAAGTGTTCTACTTAGGCACTGGCTACTGATATCGGGCCATTTCGCACTTGGCCATGTCTAAAGATAGTTGACGCTAGTATGGGTATTTAATAATATTAAATGATAGTATAGACAAAAAAATCTGGTGCAACACAAGACTTTCACTTACCTCGACTGTTAAAACAATTTAAACATTATTAAAAATATTTCAATTTGAAAAATACTTGAAGTTAATTTTAATTAAACGTGTATTCATTTTCGTTAGGAAACATGTGATTTAGATTAAATAATATAACTGTATTAAATTGTTAATCAGTAATAAGTTTATTTCGCATTCCTCACTATATATTACCATTTAGTATATCAGGTAATATTTTTCCTAAAATCTTTCTCTTTCCAACGGTATATTATACGTCTATATTTGGTTTACCAGTAAACCAAAAAATACGCTAAAAAATAGTTTTGCTCTTTTATCCTTTAGTTGTTAATCGAATTCGTCCAACTTTGATACATAGCCGTCCTTTATCAATTTCATTAAGATTGTATAGTTAATCTTAGAATGTACAAAATTAAAGGTAGTTCAGAGGAAGATAATTTAAAATATCGGCATTTAAGCCATGTCAGACTATTTCAATCAGAATGAAACCTGCATGATTTTAAAGCCCATTAAAATACATCGATAAAGCGAATTTAATCAAAATCGTTTCTGAGAACATCGTAAAAAGGTGCAAAATGCATGGTATAAAGTGGCTCTTCTGGTTTTTATGAAAAAGTTGCTCTAATTCTCGGGCGTTAATATTTAATTTCATTTTCGTACGACTTATCGTGTTTGCGCTAGACTTACCACACACACTCGGACACACAGACCTTTTTTCGGGACTTAAACGTGTATTTCCGTTGAAAATTAGAATTCGAAAATGTTCACAGTCGTAATACTTTTCCTTACTATATATTCCATACATAAGTAAGTGAAAGTAATATTTTAAAGATTTTTAAAAGAATTGTAAAAATATTTTTCCTCGATAATGTTATTGAATTTATCAAACAAAAAAGTTTACGTTATTTTGGATTGGTACTTTTTTTTCCTATATTTTTTTCAAGTTATCTGTAATGTACCCCAGGGTGAAACATAAAAACAGCCTTTTATTGTCAGCTTTAATTTTAATTTTAACACCTTACCATGGACAAAATTAATTAATTTGGTAATGAACTCTATTCTGGCAGCCTTAAAAAATAAGCTAGACGTAATGGCTAACATAACAGACTTCTATACCCAAGTTCGTGGGTTCAAACCCGGCAGATGGCCCTAAGATTTGTTTACTCCGTTCAAACAATTCTTCGGAGGAGTACATAAAATGGTGGCCTCAAGCCTTTGCCATTCCAGGTACTCGTTAAAGATGAAGCATCGTCCAATTAGCCACAGTTCCTCACCTTACACCCCAAATCTGAATTTCCCTCTAAAAAGCAAAACTTCCCTCTTCCCCAAAATTTGCCTCTCGATCCGCCATATTATATAATAGGAAATGGTAAAACTATATTAATGTGGCAGAGGAATGTCATGATAATTAATGAATTACATAGGTTAATAATGGTTTAATTAATATTTAGATATCTTTTTATCAATGAAACCGTATAATACATTACACTCCAAGATAATTATTTACTTTATATTGACAGTGCAGCCTTGATATTAGACTAAATGTCTATTGTATTATGCCTGTTAAAGAATGAAGCACTCAAAGACGATGGCCGTTATATAAGATGTTACTAGATAGAAAGCCATACTAATCGTTCCGGATTCAATAATTAGATATAATTATCCAGCTGGCATTGAAGGATCGAGTATCGAGGAAGATCAAAGATCGATTCTATTTTTAGGAATTAATATTCTTCATTTTGGGACTCCAAAATCCTTCGCGAAATCCTGAATGCCCCTTATTTAGTCACAAATCAACTCCTCCATGATGACTTAAATATTCTATTTGTTGCAGACATAGCCCGTAATAGATACACCTCTTTTCATGAGATCACTTGTAGCTGGGTGGTTAGCATAACAGCCTCCTATGCCAAAGGTCACGGGTTTAAGCCCGCAGGTGATCGTAGGATTTTTTAATGGGAGTAAAAAATCCTTAGTTATGCCGTCCTTTGGTGGGGACGTTAAAAGGTGGTCCCGTGCCTCTGCGATGTCAGGTACTCGTTAAACATCCCTATCCTAATAAATCCTGGATAGGCAAATCTCCCACTGTTGCATCGTCCGATTAGCCACAGTAGCATAAAGTAACGTTAAATAAATAAACAAACAAACCTATTTTCATTCCAAACTCCCTGCTCACACAAACCCACTTTGCCCGTAATCCATCTTCCTTAGATATCCCTGATAACTCAGCGAGGCAGGGGTCACCCATAGCGTAGTTGCTAGCATAACAGCTATCTATGCCAAGGTCGCGGGTTCAAACCTGCGGTGGCCCTAGGATTTTTAATGGGAGTAAAATCCTTAGTTATGCCGTCCTTCGGAGGGACGTTAAAAGGTGGTCCCGAGCCTCTGCGATGTAAGGTACTCGTTAAACATCCCTATCCTAATAAATCTTGGATAGGCAAATTTAGGACTCCCACTGTTGCATCGTCCAATTAGCCACAGTAGCATAAAGTAACGTTAAATAAATAAACAAACAAACCTATTTTCATTGCAAACTCCATGCCCACACAAACCCATTTTGCACCGAATCCATCTTCCCTGATATCCCTGATAACTCTGCGAGGCGATTGAAAAGAAGATGGCCTCATGACCTAGTGCCTTAAAATATCTAGTGAATAGTACTGTCACTGGGTAGTTCTATCTCAAGACCTTTTCACTACTTTTATTCACACTGTATATTAACTTATTGCGTTTGTATAATACAGTGGTGAATTACAATAAATAAATAAAAAAATTTCTTCATAATGATATCGATTTTAAAATGTTATTCTATTATTCTGAAATAGGTTTCAGTAAAACAATATTTTATGCAATATACGTAACATATTATAATAAACATTTTTGTTTTTATTTTAAGTCCTATGAAACTGAAATTTCATATTTAGGACAACTATACGCCCGAGACGTGACAAAACTTTTTTCATCTTAATGAGCTTACCAGAAGAGGCACTTTATACCATGCATTTTGCATTATGTTTAATAATGCTCATTTGTTAAACTTAATTAGCTATTAACTATTACAATATCACAGTTTTCTAATGTACCCATACTCTGTTTAAAATTGTCAACATCAGGCAAGGAATAGACTACAGATTGAACTTCACTCCCCCTCCCCAGCCTTTACACCAATGCATATATATATATATATATATATATATATATATATTTAATATATATATATATATTTACATCAAATATTAATAATAAACATTACTTATGGTTCAATGTATATTTTTATATTATTTAATCTAAAATGAAGGTTTCATTGAAAAAATATAATTATTTTTTCCAAATTAAATGATCTTTTAATTTCACAGTGGGGCAAGTGACAATTGTGTGTTGAGCGCACCACATTTTTGGGGTTGATTTTACGTGGAATAACCCCAATACTGAAGAGTCAACAAAAAGCGACTTCGTTATGGACTGTGGAGCAGTGGAGAGGATTGGGGATGTTTTCCATTTCCAGCCCTCTGGATCCACAGCTACGTCCAATTTGATTTCCTTAACGAGATTTTGCATCCTGTTAAGATGTTTTGGCGTCATGTTTTCAGGAAATCGGAAAGTTATTTTTAGCTTTTCAGCGGTATGTTAAACATCTATAATACTATTGGTGTACGAAAAAAAAAACATTACCATAAAATATGTTAGATTTTTTTCTCCTTTAGATGGTTATTAAATACGTTCATTTTTTATACTTACCCGTTTTTATTTTCACTTACCTATATATGAAATATATTGTAAGGGAAAGTATCGCGATCATGAATATTTTCGAATTACAGTTTTCAACGGAAATATACGTTTTAGGGTCCCCTGAGTCCAAAATAACCAGGTCCCGCAAAAAGGTCTGTGTGTGTGTGTGGTAACTCCCGGGCGGAAACGGTAAGTCCTATGAAACTGAAATTTCATATTTAAGACAAATATACGCCCGAGACAAAACCTTTTTCATTAATATGAGTTTACCAGAAGATCCATTTAAGAAAACTACACGCCTGAGATGTTACAGCAAATTTTTTATCAAAATCAGCTAACCAGAAGAGCCACTTTAAACCATGCATTTTGCACCTTTTTACGATTTAAGACTATATGTTTCATTTTTCGAATCTGCAAAATTAAAGGTAAATGGGTTGTTTCACATGATATGTCCGTTTTTATAGTTTCTGAAATACATAAAGAATTTTGCAGGCCTCTGTTGTTTTCTTCCGAATGTTTACATATTTAAAGTAAACAGTTACTAATCCTCTACCTTTGTATTATTAAACATTAGCTTCCCAATCAATTACCCACTTTTTAGTATACCTCCAAATATGAAAATGGAAACACGCGATTTTCGAGTAATATTTTTGTAGGAGTTTAAACTCGGCCATTGAGCAGCTGAGGCCGCTAGAAATATTTGCAAGGCGTTTGGGGAAGGGAGTGTTAATGAACGGACCATTCGCCGTTGGTTTGCTAAGTTTTCAGCTGGGGATACCGACTTGCAAAACTTGCCCCGAGGAGGACCTCCGTCCGTAATAGACAACGATGTCCTCAAACATACAGTAGAAGGAAACCCCTACCAAACAGTTAAAGTACTCTCAGCACAACTAAATGCAAGTGCATCTACCGTTTCCAGACATTCAAAGTGTATTGGGAAAGTAAAAAAGCTCGATACATGGGTACCTCATGATCTCACTGAGCGGCAGCAAGACCCCATGTTTCAAAACATACCGTGCAAAAATTGAAAGAACCGGGCTACGAAGTTCTTCCGCACCCACCATATTCTCCCGACTTGTCTCCAACAGATTACCACCTGTTAGGAATTTAGACAACTTCGTCAAAGGAAAACTTTTTGAAAATGATGATCAAGTGAAAAGTTCGTTTTCAGATTTTGTTTCACTTCAAAGCTCAGAGTTTTTTCAGTTCGGGGATAAAAAAGTTGGTGTCAAGTTTGGGAAAAATGTGTAAAAAAGAAGGTAAATACTACGGAATAAAATTATCTTGTTTTCATATCGTATTTTTAATGAAAATCCGTTTACCTTGAAAACGGACATTTCATGTGACACAACCCAATAGATAAATAAAATTTATATTAACTTAAAAAAAAAAAAAGTAAATAAAACTTGCATAAGACGTCGCGCCTCTCCTAGGCGACCTTGGCCTGGTCTATTTGAATATCTTTTATTTTACATTGTTTCAGACAATACATCAGATAATATTGAACCTCTGTGTCCTAAATAGTGAAAGTATCGAAACGAAAAATATTTTAAGGGGAAAGTAATATTGTTACGGCTTCTTATTGGTAATAATAAAGTTAAAATCAATTGGCATAGCTTAAAGTTTTTTTTAAGTAAGCGATACTGTGGTTAATTCATTGTATAAAAATCACACGACTTTGACTGACCTCGGTTATTGAAAAAATATTAAAGAATTACATAGCGTTTCGATATAAACATGTGTTTCATTAACTTTCTTTTCTTTTATAATTTGTTGGGAAGATTTATTTAATATTTCTCACACATTTATTTTTCTTCACAATCTATCACATAGTTTTTCTACGTTTCGGGGTTATTTTTCCCCATTATCAAGATATTTTATGCTTTTCTAAAAGTTTATCCATTTTACTTTCACTTACTATATATAGTAAGGTAAAGTATTGCGATCGTGAAAATTTTCGAATTCCAGTTTTCAACGGAAATATACAAAAGGTCTGTGTGTGTGTGTGTGTGTGTGTGTGTGTGTGGTTAACTCCCAGGCGGAATCGGTAAGTTCTATGAAACTGAAATTTCATATTTACTATACGCAATCTATAACTATACGTCCGAGACGATACAAAATCGTTTTTCATCAAAATGAGCTTACCAGAAGAGCCACTTTATACCATGCATTTTGCACCTATTTTTTTTCGATTTTCTCGTAAACGGTTCCGACGATTTTGATTAAACTCACTATACGATGTAAAATTTAATGGACTTTAATATCATGTAGGTTTAATTCTGATTAAAATGGTGTGACAGGGCTTAAATTCGAATATTTTCTTTCTCTAAAGTACCTTTAATTCTGTTGATTCTATAAAAATAACTATATTATCTTGTTACCACTCATGAAAAAAAGGTAAATATATAAGTTGAATGAATTCGATACCCAACTAAAAGAGAAAACAGAAAAAATACTTTTTTAATGAAATTTTTTGTTTTTGAACACAAGAACAGTAATATACATGTGTGATATACCGTTGGAAAGCTAATGATTTTAGAAAAAATATTATCTCATTCACAAGATTTTAAAAGTTAATAGAGAGTGATGAAAAGAAGATAAAACTAACTGATTATTTTAGATAATAATATAATAGATTTTTTAATAAAACCCATGTTTATATATAAATTAAATTCAATTAATTCTTTAATAGTTTCACGTATTTTTTTATCTCTAACTGTATTTGAAAATTCTTTCATAGATTTTAAAAATGGAGGTAAGTGAAAGTCGTGTGTTGCCCCCAACAGATTTGATAAATTGTTGGTCATATAATTGGTGCTAATTTCCATATTTTAATTTATTTTTTTTCTTCTATATGTTTTAGGAAGTTTTATTTAATATTTCAACCTCAAAAAATCACTCCTTAACCTTCTTTTCTCACACATTTATTTTTCTTCATAATATATTCATCAAATCTGATGAAAAAAACTTAGTAGCCCAGTTCTTTCAATTTTTGCACGGTATGTTTTGAAACATGGGGTCTTGCTGCCGCTCAGTGAGATCATGAGGTACCCATGTATCCAACTTTTTTACTTTCCCAATACACTTTAAATGTCTGGAAACGGTAGATGCACTTGCATTTAGTTGTACTGAGAGTCCTTTAGCTGTTTGGTAGGGGTTTCCTTCTACTGTATGTTTGAGGACATCGTTGTCTATTACGGACGGAGGTCTTCCTCGGGGCAAGTTTTCCAAGTCGGTATCCCTAGCTGAAAACTCAGCAAACCAACGGCGAATGGTCCGTTCATTAACACTCCCTTCCCCAAACGCCTTGCAAATAATTCTAGCGGCCTCGGCTGCTGAATGGCCGAGTTTAAACTCGTACAAAAATATTACTCGAAAATGGCGTGTTTCTATGTTCATATTTGGAGGTATACTAAAAAGTGAGTAATTGATTGGGAAGCTAATGTTTATAATACAATGGTAGAGGATTAGTAACTGTTTACTTTAAATATGTAAACATTCGGAAGAAAACAACAGAGACCAACAAAATCTTTTATGTATTTCAGAAACTATAAAAACGGTATTTTCGAAATATGTTACTGAAACTTGTTTTGTTGCTTTCGAGATCAAAATAGATTATAAATAAAATATACACTAATAAACTGTGAAAGGGTTATATAAAGGCTCTATGAGACAGCAGCTCCTTATCACAGCACGTCCTTTGATTTCATTCCCCTTATCTAATTTAATGACCATATCTTGTTGTGTATCAGCAAGGTTAGGAGGGCAATGTCCACCTTCACAACATAGAAAGCTTTGGACTATAACCGGCAAACATTCGATACACAGGGATTTTTTTTTTACCATTAATCAACAAACAAAATGTTGACACTTGTAGAAAAAATATTATTATACCATTTACTTCAACCTATTTTCAAATCCGTAGAAAATAGCATTATTGGGCTGTGAAGTAAATCGGAGAAATCATTTTAATCATAAATATGGTTAATAAATTCGCAGTAGCTAACCATAATCTAATGGTTTATGCTAGGATGTCGTTGTTTGTTTATTGTTTAATTTTTTATGCTACCGTGACAGATCGGACGATGCTACAGTGGGAATCCTACATTTTGTCTATGCAGGTTTAATTAGGATGGGGATCTTTCATGAATATCTGACTTCGCAAAGGCTTGGGACCATCTTTTAACGTCCCCTCCGAAGGACGGCATAACTAAGGATTTTTTACTCCCATTAAAAAATCCTAGGGCTACCTGCGGGTAGGAACCAAGGATATTTCCCTTTCTTTTTAAAACCCTAAGGATTCCAGCACAGCCGAGTCACGCTGCGCGCTTCAGCTCCGGGAAACTGTTCAGAATTAACATTAATCATAGAGGAAGACAATTTAAAATATTGGCATTTAGCCCTGTCATACTATTTCAATCAGAATGAAACTTATATGATATTAAAGCCCATGAAATTTTATATCGATATAACGAGTTTTATCATAGTTGTTAGAGCCGTTTTCGAGAAAATCGTGATTAGGTGCAAAAAGGGGGGTGTAAAGTGGCTCTTCTGTTTCTCCGATTTTGATGAAAAAGTTGCTGGAACATTTCAGGCGTATAGTTGTCTTAAATATGAAATTTTGGTTTCTTCCGACGTTTCATTTGCGTGACTTAACATGCATGAATACGGACACTAGGCCCAATTCTCTACACGGTGTATACAGCTGATATCCATTCAGGCACAGTCCTCTCTACACGGTGTATACAGCTGATATCCATTCAGGCACAGTCCTCTCTACACGGTGTATACAGCTGATATCCATTCAGGCACAGTCCTCTCTACACGGTGTATACAGCTATATCCATTCAGGCACAGTCCTCTCTACTTACGCTGATGACACCTGTGTACTATCCGTGAATGATCTTATTGTTGCTTCCCAAATCCTACAGAGCCATGTATCCGCCATTGCAGATTGGTGTCACAATTGGAGAATCAAAATAAATCCTAATAAATCCCACCAAATCACATTCACTCTACGACGTAAACCTATGACTTCCTGCCCCGTTGTTTCCTTTAATCATATTCCACTCATACTGTAGAACAAATACGATACCTTGGACTTCACCTTGACAAACGTCTTACATGGAATCCTCATACAAGACTTAAACGACAAAAAACTCCCTCTTTACTTTAAAAGACTCATTTACACAACGATTATTAGACCTATTTGGACTTATGGCATTGAGCTATGGGGGTCTACTAAACCATCGAATTCCTCCCACATCCAATCCTTGCAATCCAAAATCCTTCGACAAATCCTCGACGCTCCGTACTTTGTTATCAACAAACTCATCCATAGAGACCTGAATATCCAAATTACCTTCCCATTCAAACCCGCTTGTCCCTATCCTCTCATCGACATCTATTCCCGATAATCCTCCGAGGCGTCTGAAAAGCCGGTGACCTCGAGACCTGCGGAACAAATAAACATTGAAGTACTACCGCTGGGTAGATTCTTCACATGACTTTTCAAGCATGTAAATTGTCTGTAAATAGCACATTTACTTATTGTACTATGTAAATTGTACAGCTGTAAATTTCAATAAAAGAATTTAAAAAAAAGAATACGGACACACACACGCCCACACACAGACCTTCTTGCGCGACTTGGTCATTTGGACTCAGGGGACCCTAAAACGTGCATTTCCGGTGAAAACTCCAGTTCAAAAATTTTTACGATCACAATAATTTCCCTTACTGTATATTTCATATTTATTGTAGTGTTGCATTTCATTAAACGAGTTGGGGATTTATGCAGTAGTTTTTAGAGATATTACATCAAATATCTTAATCAGTGTTTTTATTATTATACCATTGTTTTATTATATATGATTTCACGAGATATCATCTATCCTATGGAATTAGCTACATTAGTACATTATTATAAATGATAAATAAATTAATATTTAATGATAATTTTTGTTTTATAATTCTGATAATAATATTAATTTATTTCTCTAACCTCGGAAGTCAATAATTAATAAGTAGAAATGAAAAAAAAAATCCTTGTAAGAGCAAGTAATGGAATAAAAAAGAGACATAATCTCTTTTCTTGATTCACCATTAACTGGGAGCTATTCTTTACTTGAAGCACTCTTTCTAGTATCGACGCTCCACTAAGTTGTCGGCGTAAGGCAATCTGCCGAGTTTGAATCCGCGACCTTGGTCATAGAAGGCTATTATACAACACACTAAACCACAGGTGACCCTGCAAAATCTTCGTTATCGAGTTTGAAAATCGTTAGGGGTTGGAAAAATTAGTCGAAAAATATCAGTATTTCTTTCCAATCACAGTCTATATACATGTAAATTCAAAAATTAAATACAAGAATGTAAATAAAAACAGTCTCTATCCACAACATTCATCATAATGCCTTATTTTATTTTTATCATGCCCAACAATTAAACGTTTTTTATCAAATAAAATTTAATAATAAAAAAAACCATATTTATGGTACATTTAAGTGAACATATATAATAAAGTGTTTTGAAAAATTTACTTTATAATGATTATTTTTTGGAGGAGCATATCCCATAATTCCATATTTTGTGCCTCAATTTCATCCAACAGCTATAATGAAGAACCCTAAAAAATGTAAAATTTGTTTTCTTTCATAAATTTAGGACCAATGACACTTGAATGAAAATGAATATGTATAAGCCAGGTGCCCTTGAACCCTGTGGAGCTATTCAGTAAAAATTATTCTGTGAGAAAAAAAAAAAAATCTGGTGCGGGCAACACACGACTTTCACTTACCTCGATTTTTAAAATCAATGAAAGAATTTTCAAATACAGTTAGAGATAAAAATACGTGAAACTATTAAGGAATTAATCAAATTGAATTTATATATATAAACATGTGTTTTATTAAAAAATCTATTATATTATTATCTAAAATAATCAGTTAGTTTTATCTTCTTCTCATCACTCTCTATTAACTTCTAATAGCTTGTGTATGAGATGATATTTTTTTCTAAAATCTTTAGCTTTCCAACGGTATATCATACATGTATATTACTGCTCTTATGTCCAAAAACGAAAAATTTCATTAAAAATATATTTTTTCTGTTTTCTCCTTTAGTTGGGTATCGAATTTATTCAATTTATATATTTACCTGTTTTTCATCAGCGCTAACAAGATAATCTAGTTATTATTATTGAATCTAAAAAATTAAAGGTACTTTAGCGGAAGAAAATTTAAAATATCGGCATTTAAGCCCTGTCAGACCATTTTTATCCAAATAAAACCTACATGATATTAAAGCCCATTTAATTTTACATCGATATAGCGAGTTTAATCAAAATCGTCGGAACCGTTTTTGAGAAAATCGAAAAAAGTTGCAAAATGCATGGTATAAAGTGCCTCTTCTGGTAAGCTCATTTTGATGAAAAAAGTTTTGTCACGTCTCGGGCGTATAGTTGTCTTAAATATGAAATTTCAGTTTCATAGGACTTACCGTTTCCGCCCGGGAGTTACCACACACACACACACACACACAGACCTTTTTGCGGGACTTGGTTATTTGGACTCAGGGGACCCTAAAACGTGTATTTCCGTTGAAAACTGGAATTCGAAAATTTTCACGATCGCAATACTTTCCTTACTATATATAGTAAGTGAAAGTAAAAATTGCATTAAAAAAATATTTTTTCTGTTTTCTCCTTTAGTTGGGTATCGAATTTATTCAATTTATATATTTACCAGTTTTTCATCAGCGTTAACAAGATAATCTAGTTATTATTATTGAATCTACAAAATTAAAGGTACTTTAGGGGATGAAAATTTAAAATATCGGCATTTAAGCCCTGTCAGACCATTTTTATCTAAATAAAACCTACATGATATTAAAGCCCATTAAATTTTACATCGATATAGCGAGTTTAATCAAAATCGTCGGAACCGTTTTTGAGAAAATCGAAAAAAGGTGCAAAATGCATGGTATAAAGTGCCTCTTCTGGTAGGCTCATTTTGATGAAAAAAGTTTTATCACGTCTCGGGCGTATAGTTGTCTTAAATATGAAATTTCAGTTTCATAGAACTTACCGTTTCCGCCCGGGAGTTACCACAGACAGACACACACACAGACCTTTTTGCGGGACTTGGTTATTTGGACTCAGGGGATCCTAAAACATGTATTTCCGTTGAAAACTGGAATTCGAAAATTTTCACGATCGCAATACTTCCCCTTACTATATATAGTAAGTGAAAGTAAAAAAACATTTCACATGAATAAAAATGAGTCTACTTTGATTAATAAAATCAATTCAAATTAAAAACTAATAAATTTGAGATACATTAAATTCGTCAAATAGTACTGCAGTATGTTGCAAATTATTACACAATGGTATATTATTTCCAAATAAATATATTCTGGTTTAACTGTTAATATAGCTGTTAATAGGCAATCAACTAATATGAAAAGCAATAAATAATTCAAAGGAAAATGATATATCACCATTGCTAATTTAAAAATCTGGTGCGGGCAACACACGACTTTCACTTACGTCCATTTTTAAAATCAAAGAAAGAATTTTCAACAGTTAGAGATAAAAATACATGAAACTATTAAGGAATTAATTAAATTGAATTTATATAGAAACATGTGTTTTATTAAAAAATCTACTATATTACAATATTATCTAAAATAATCACTTAGTTTTATCGACTTTTCATCATTCTCGACTAACTTTTAAAAGCTTGTGTATGAGATAATATTTTTTCTAAAATCTTTAGCTTTCCAACGGTATATCATACATGTATATTACTGCTCTTATGTTCAAAAACGAAAAATTGCATTAAAAAAATATTTTTTCGTTTTTCTCCTTTAGTTGGGTATCGAATTTATTCAATTTATATATTTACCTGTTTTTCATCAGCGTTAACAAGATAATCTAGTTATTATTATTGAATCTACAAAATTAAAGGTACTTTAGGGGAAGAAAATTTAACATATCGGAATTTAAACCCCTGTCAGACCATTTTAATCAGAATAAAACCTACATGATATTAAAGCCCATTAAATTTTACATCGACATAGCGAGTTTAATCAAAATCGTCGGAACCGTTTTCCAGAAAATCGAAAAATGGTGTATAATGCATGATATAAAGTGCCTCTTCTGGTAAGCTCATTTTGATGAAAAAAGTTTTGTCACGTCTCGGGCGTATCGTTGTCTTAAATATGAAATTCCAGTTTCATAGGACTTACCGTTTCCGCCCGGGAGTTACCACACATACACACACACAGACCTTTTTTCGGGACTTGGTTATTTGGACTCAGGGGACCCTAAACGTGTATTTCCGTTGAAAACTGGAATTCGAAAATTTTCATGATCGCAATACTTCCCCTTACTATATATAGTAAGTGAAAGTAAAAAATGCTAATCTCTACTATTTTTGAACCGATTTCAATAATTCCTTTTTCCGTTTTGTAGAAAATAAATAAACAAGCGTATGTAAGGCAAGATTTTCATCCTTTTCTTTTTTTTTTTTTTCTTATATTAGTTATGGGCGTATTTATAGATAAATTTCTATTTTTTTTTCTAATTATTCGCGGTTTCTTGGTTAAAAGACATTTTTTCTCTACTAATCTATATATATATATATATATAAATGAACGCCTTTTCCCATGGTCATCGCATCACGCGTGAACGGCTTGACCGATTTCTCTAATTCTTTTTTTGGTATGTTTATATCAACCAGGAAAAGGATTTTTTATTTTATTTTATTTTTTTTTTTTTTTTAACCGATTTCTCTAAGACATAGTTAAAATATTAAAAGTTAAATAAGAATACACACACTCATGCCCTTCCAGCGATCCCTGCTTTACTCGCTATATTATTTCCTGGGAAAATGCTCCTTTTAAACTTTTCTTTCTTCATTCAGACATATCTGATGTAATCTGAACAAATATATAAGCCAAAATAAGGAAGCCTAACAGGATAATGTTTTTTGACATAATAATGATAATAAAACATTTTTAGTAATTTTATATATATTTATATATGTATATGTATTGATTAATATTAATTCACATTATTCAATCCATTATTACAGGTATCAGAAACATGCTAACCAGAAGACTGTACCTGGAGCTTCGAAGATGTTACTCCAAAAATGTCATCACATCCCCATTCGGACAAATAGAACTCCCTACAACAACCATAGACCACTACACAATGGAATTGTGGAGTAAATGGGAGAACAAAACTGCAGTCGTAAGTGGTTCGTTCAATAATATCTCCCCCATTATTTATCATTTAAAATTCATGTAATTATTATTAAAAATCAAATGAAATAAATTAATTGTATAAATTTATAAATAATTTAATATAATTGGATAAAGGGCTTTCTTCTTATGTTTCTGGGTGGACTTGAATCCCATAGCCCCTATTTATTTTGATGACCATTGAGCTTGCGGTAGTGTGAGGATTCGCATGGACTTCAGCAAGATGGTTCTTCTGAGGTGATTCTCCAATTTCCTAGGTCTCCCAGCACGTGGTCTATCCTCCAGAGACTTTAACCCTATATGTCTTTTTAGTGCTTACTGTACAGTAACATGTGACTTATTCAATAAGATGTGGATTCTTTAAGGTGAAGGTCAAATTCTATGAATAAATTGGAGGCTGATTTATATCTTCACCACTCTTTTATTAAACATTAATGCACGACGTTTCGGCTAAAATGCCATCATCAGGTGGAAAGAAACAAATTTATCTGTAAGTACAAAATATTGTCAATTCAGAAATAATCAATCTAACAGTTTTATCGTGAAATTATATAACGATACAAAGGTATAATAAAATAATAAACTTTATACAGTTAAAATTGTTAATAATCTATAAGATTAACGTTAAATTCCTAAAAATCTTTCAATAATAATTAAAATATACAAGTAAAACATGAAAAAAAGAAGAACATAGAAAAGACTCTCCCCTCCCCCCTTTCATGGACATCCTATTCAGACATAAGGCTTCTGGTTGTAAGCATCCACTCACACTAGGTAACTTGCACATTTTAAAGTTAATTAGTTATTGTTTCATATTTATTAATTAAACTTTAATATTTTTAATTTAATTTCAATAATGATGAGCATAGTACATCAACTGATTCCTTTTATATTTCATTTTTTATAGTGGAATTATTTCCAATGTTCTTTTTTTCATGTTTTAATTCTATATTTTAATTGTTATTTAAAGATTTTTAGGAATTTATCGTTATTCTTATAGATTATTAACAATTTTAACTGTATAAATTTTATTTGCTTATTATACCTTTGTATCGTTATATAATTTCATGATAAAACAGTTAGATTAATTAACTGTTAAATTTGTTCCTTTGCACCTGATGATGGCATTTTAGCCAAAATGCCGTGCATTAATTTTTAATAAAACAGTGGTGAATATATAAATTCTTACAAAAGTAAAGAGTATGATGTAGCAAACGCTATGGAGGTAAAAAGCAAAATTAATAATATAAAAATTGATAATGATGAAATTATGGTCAGCTATGATGTAATATCTTTGTTTACAAATATTCCATTAAAATTAATGTATAAAATAATAGAAGATAAATGGGAAGAAATAAAATTGGATACTGATATAAAAAACAAAAAAATATTTCTGGAAGGGATAAAACTTTGCTGCGAAAATGGAATTTTCAAATATAAAGGGGAAATATATAGGCAATTATTTGGTTTACCAATGGGTGGGGTTTTATCAGTATATTTGTCAGGTATGGTATTGAATGAATTAATTAATAATGCTTTAAAAAATTCAGGTATAAAAGTAAAGTTATTAGTAAAATATGTTGATGACATATTTTGCATAATAAAAAAGAATGTAGTAGGGGATTTCCTAAAAGCTCTTAATAATTACCATGAAAGATTGAAGTTTACTATGGAAATAGAAAAAGAAGGCAAATTACGATTTCTAGATATGATGTTGATTAGAAAAAAGGAAATAATCAGCACAGAATGGGCCAAAAAAGAAACTTGTAGTAACACAATTCTTAACTATTTTTCATGTCATCCGTATCATATGAAGTACAATATAGTAAACAATTTTTGCAAAAAAGTTATCACAATTACAGATAATGAAAGATTAAATAAGGTCAAAGAAAAGGTTTTTCAAATTTTTTCAGAAAATTTTTACCCCAAAAAAATAGTAAAAACCATATGGGAATTGAATATTAGAACTAAAAATAAAAATAATAGCAATGGTGAAAAAATAAACAAATTAAAGACAACCCAAAAATTCCAAAGCTGCAATTATATAAAAGGACTTTCTGAAGAAATTAAAAAATCCTTCAAATTATATGATATGGAAGAATATACTTTTGCCTTCAAACCAAGAAACAAAATAAAAAATTATTATAGTGAGCTAAAAGATAAAATAGAAAAAAACTCCCAATCTGGAATGGTATATAAAATACCATGTGTAAATTGTCCTGCAGTATATATTGGTGAAACAAAACAGTTCTTGAAGGATAGGATGTATCAACACCAAAATGATGTTAAAAATAAAGAAAAAGATAGTAATAAGACTGCTTTAGTACAACATGTAATAAATAAAAAACACCAATTTGACTTTGAAAATACTATGGTAGTACATAAAGAAAGTAATGATTTTAGAAGAAAAATTTTAGAGGCAATATATATATCAGAAAACATTAACTACAGTATAAATTACAAAACAGACACAAAGAATTTGAATGACCATTATGCTGAGATTTTGAGCAAAATTAATAAGTAGTATAATTTAAATAAATGGAATTTCTGGAATAAAGTTTAAATAACAATATAATAGAATAATATTTGGAATTTTATGGTTAGGTAAATTATCTTGTTTTTAATTGGATATTAATATATTTGTTTATGTGTTTATGTATATATATATATATATATATAATATATATATATATATATATATATGTATGTGTATGTGTATGTGTGTGTGTGTATGTATATGTTTATGTATGGTAATAATTTATTAAAGAATTTTAAAAGAAAAAATTTTTGGCTGTGAAAATAAATGTAGACTTGACTGAGGAGGAGATAATAAAACAATATATGTGTGTATATTAGTTTTGATATCAATAGTTAAGAGTGAGGGAATAGATTTCTTTAATCCAGTAGATGATAACAACCAGGACAGGGCTGGTCAGCCTATAATAGTTTTAATTTTTATTTTACTCAATTATGACAAAATATATATCTATATATTGTATAGAGTGTATAAAGGAGTATAAAGAGGTATGTAAATTGATTTATAAGAATTTAAAAAAATAATGTTGTGTATCTTTTAATTTTAAAATAAATGTTTTTTGTAGATCCCTTGAGAATGGCAAAGAGCCGAAACGTAGGGACAAAAAATAAGAAAATAAAATAAGTTGAATGAAAAGGATCATTTTAAATAAAGGAACCTAATAATACAATTATTCATTCAAACTAATCTTAATTGTAATAAAAATTAATTTTTAATTTAATTTCAATAATGATGAGCATAGTACATCAACTGATTCCTTTTATATTTCATTTTTTATAGTGGAATTATTTCCAATGTTCTTTTTTTCATGTTTTAATTCTATATTTTAATTGTTATTTAAAGATTTTTAGGAATTTATCGTTATTCTTATAGATTATTAACAATTTTAACTGTATAAATTTTATTTGCTTATTATACCTTTGTATCGTTATATAATTTCATGATAAAACAGTTAGATTAATTAACTGTTAAATTTGTTCCTTTGCACCTGATGATGGCATTTTAGCCAAAATGCCGTGCATTAATTTTTAATAAAACAGTGGTGAATATATAAATCAGCCTCCAATTTTATTCATAAGTGTACAATTTTCTTTTAGAGATAAGCCTTGCATTCGTTACCGAACCATAAGCTCTCTCAAATCACGAGGAACGCACATATTGAAAATAAATCAGTTTCCCAGGCATAAGGAAAGCTAATACTGAACTAAGAGATGAGATTTATACAGATAACCCTGGAAAGACGGTTATAATACAACAAATAAGATTGTTTGTTTATTTATTTAACGTCCCTTTATGCTGCTGTGGCTAATCGGGCGATGCTACAGTGGGAGTCCTAAATTTTCCCTATCCAGGTTTTATTAGGATAGCGATCTTTAACGAGTACCTGACATCGCACAGGCTCGGGAAACCTTTTAACGTCCCCTCCGAAGGACGGCATAACTAAGGATGTTTTACTCCCATTACAAAATCCTAGGGCTACCTGCGGGTTTGAACCCAGGACCTATGGCATAGGAGGGTGTTATGCTTACCAACCTGCTACAGGTAACTCCACAAATAAGACTAATATTGAAAGTGTACGGATACTATTTTTTACCTATCATTAACAAATGACATTCTGCCTCATTTTACATTAATTTTGAAATGAAAATAAATAAATCTATCATTATCTAATATTTGTATTAATAATTTTTACATTAGAAAATTGTTAGGTTGAAAATAAATAGCCCTACAAATTAATAGCATGCTGTATTGAAACTTTTTTGAGTGAGTGTAAGTACAATGGTACATAATGATGTAAATAGTCAAATGATTTCTCACCGAACATTCTCCACAGGAGTGCGGACTGACAGGTAAAACTATCAGCTATAAGGAACTGAGACAGAAGAGCAAGGCCCTCGGGAGCAGCCTCTCGCAGCTTGGGCTCAAGAAGAAGACAGCCCTCTTCGTCCTTCCCAACTGCCCAGAGTTCCCTCTGGCTTTATTCGGAGCTATGCAAGCCGGCATGACGGTGTCTGCGGCCAATCCTATCTACACACCAGGCAAGACATCTGATTTATTTTTAAGGATTCACCATTAAATAACTAAATTGGTACCACAGTCCCATCAGCACATGGGCATCTCCACATTTCTTCACTTCTCTCAGTCCTTTCTTTGTTAAATTTTCTAGGACTTTCTTCCATATAACTTTCTTCCATATATTTATACAATGAGTTGAAGTGGCTCCTTCCTTCTATCCGAAGACAATATTTCCTAGGATCATATCTTTACCAAATAATCAACTCCCAGCTACCTCCATATATCTACAGACTTCTGCAATTTAAATCGTCAGTCCACTCTCTCCAAACAAGATCGCGCCATTCCGACCTTTATATTCCTACCCATCGAACAACAACTTTTGATCATTCCTTTATTGTCCGCTCCACTACTCTCTGGAATTCCTTACCTACTCATATCCGCCATGCTTCTTCCCTAACATCATTCAAGTCCTAGCTATTCCAGTACCTACTGTCATCCCAAACAGACGCTCAATAAGATATTTCAAATAAAAAAGAAAATCTGTTATTTATTGTTTATATTTTTATAAGGATCAATAATGAATCAAGTTCAATGTTTAGTTTTGTTTAATGCACCAGAAGTTATTATTTATTTATTTTACTCTTTTGTTTTATTATATCCTTTCTTTTCTTTATGTATCATTGTGAATAAGAAATAATTATATTCCTTTGGTCTTGTAGCCAGACACATTATATATATCTTAATTGTACATATGAATTGTTCTTAAGGGACTTTGTCCCAGAATAAATATCTTTTTCTATTCTATTCTAACTTCTAAGGCCTGATCTTCATATATTTTTTGTTATTTGTAAGTTTGTAGAGTTTTTCAATATTTCAATTTAATCCTTCCTGTGTTTACAAAATCATGTTTACTTAGTCAATAATGTTTACATATAACTAATCCCTCCTCACACCTCCCACACTCCCACCTACTCCCATACTCTCTCTTCCTCCTGGAATGTTCCTCTCGGTCCACCCCAGTCCATTTCCTTCTTCGTCTCTTTCTCCCTTCCACAAGAACCCCAACTTCTTATAGTTTTGCTCTGAAAAGTTCTCTGTCCAAGCAGTCCCTATTCGTGATTTTTAGCCTTCCCGATTCCCCCATACTTTTATAGCTGCAGACTTTCTCGAATATTTTCTTATTTTCATCATTTAATATTTTTTTATTTCCAAAAATGAAAATCAGCTGCAAAGAAAGTTAACAAAATATGCAGTGTGTATGGTGATGATACCTTAGGAGAAAGCACCGTCCATAAGTGGTTTGCTTGGTTCAGAACAGAAAATTGTGGTTCCCAATCTTTTTATTTCCATGTTCCACAAGTATGGACTATGTGTACTATAAACTATATCTCTATAAGTTTATAAAATTGCTTTTGATGATATAGTCTTCTTTTGCTGAAGATTTTTATATAAAAAAAAAAAGCTATCAGTATTAATTTAGCATAAGACAAATATTATTTTTTAAAATCAAGGTTTTATAATCCAGTTGTTTCAATCTTTAAAATTTGGCATAATTAAAAAAAAAAATTATATGCAGGCGAACTGAGACACCAGGCAAACGATGCTGGAGCCAAATGCGTAGTGACAGATGCTGGTTGCCTCGATCGAGTGCTTGAAGCAGTAGCTGGTTTGAACCTACCCGTCATCTCTACTGGGGGCTCAACTAAAGAAGGGGTCATTTCCTTTGATGAGGTATTTATTTTTTTAAATAATTTAAATTTGTCTCCTTTATATAATCCAAATTCTGCTTTCCAAACTCTTCAATCCCACATCAGAGACCTTGAGCAATGGTGTCTAAATTAGAGAATCGATACCAAGGACTTCATTTGACAAACGATGGACGTATGGATGAACGCTTTGGGGCTCAACTAAACCATCGAATTCCTCTCAAATCCAATCCCTACAAAATCCTTCGTAAAATCCTCAACTATCCCTACTTTGTTATGAACAAACTCATCCATAATACCTTAATGTTCCATATCTTACTGATTTGGCCCAAACCAGATATCTCTCCTTCCATGAAAATTTACATTTCCACTCTAACCCATTAGTTTAAATTCTTTCTTATCTACAATACCTGTTAATCCTCAGAGGTGTCTGAAAAGAAGATGGCCTTAAGACCTAGTTTTAGAATATTTTTAAAGTTCTGCCGATGGGTAGCTTCTCTACACGTCTTGTTCATGTATATTTTCTTTTAGCCTATTTACTAGATGTGTTGCATAATACAGTTGTAAATATCAATAAATTTTTTTTTTCAAATAAAACTTGATCATAATTATAAACAAATATTTTGCACATTATAGAAAACAAATTTCTGATTATTGTAGTATATAGTCTCCATAATTATTGTTTTTAGCTAGTTAACAAAGAACCTGATGACAGCTTACTGCCAACCACAGAAGAGAAACTGGAACAGCTGGCTATGTTGCCTTATTCAAGCGGTACCACAGGGCTACCTAAAGGGGTGCGCCTGCGACACAGCAATATCACAGCTAATATTGCACAAATTGCCCATCCTCAAGTCAACTGCATCATGGATACCACAGGTACTGTCCCTCAGTACTTATTCAATAATCAGAAAATAAAAAGTATTTAGTTTTAATGGAAGGAATTAGTCCGGGTGGCGGTCATTAAATGAAACAACTAAATAGTTTCAACTATTTTATTGTTTGCCAACGTTTCGACCCCCTTTGTGGGTCATCACATAAATAGTTGAAACTATTTAGTTGTTTCATTTAATGACCGCCACCCGGACTAATTCCTTCCAGTAATTCTCAACGGTCAACTAATTACATCCACTATTTAGTTTTAAGTTTATGGTGAAAGTTAAAATCATTATTTATTATGACATCCACCTTATAGCCTCCTTTTTTATAAGGAAATAATATACTATCAACATTGTAATAATCATGTAGCTTAAGTAAAAATTTTAAATAAATTCTGTATGATAAATATGAGTTAATCAAAGGAAGAAATCAATCTGAGTGGCAGTCAGTAAAAGAAAACATTAAATATTTTGAACTATTTATTGTAAGCCAAAGTTTTGACCCCAATTGTGGGTCATCTCATAAGGGCAAATTATGAATTAATTAAATTTAGAGTTGTTGGTTATGAGTGTGTTCATAAAATAAATCATATTAACAATACAACTTTTTAATTTATTTAATTTAACATTATTATATTTTGAATATAACATAAAATATTTTATCTACCTACACTGCTATTAGAAAAATTATTTTAATTTTATATATATATATATATATATATATATATATATATATATATATATACATAACTAACTATTTTTAATGGTATAAATATTTAATGACAAAAGATGACTAATTAGTCTGAAAGGTTTTTGAGATTAATCAATAAAGAAGTGGAGAACAAGGCAGTATATATGTATATATTTAATATTGAGTCTGACAGTGTAATAAAAACATTTTTAATGTTTTAAGACATTCAGTTTATGTGTTCCTCTATTTATTCATAAATTAACGAACCTTATTTTTTTTTTTTTTCAATTCTTTTTCAAATTAAAAATGAAAAAATTATTCTTTATCGTCTAAATTCGCTCGAAATACTTAGAGCTATTCCAAATCATCAATTTGGTTTCAGAAAACATCATTCGACCATTCAACCATGCCATCGATTAGTAGACTACATTTCGAATGCTTTAGAGTCTAAAAAATATTGCCCAGGTGTTTTTCTCGATATTAGTCAAGCATTCAATAAGGTTTGGAATGAAGGATGGCTTTCTAAGCTCAAAAATTTGCTTCCTCCGACTTATTATTTAATATTACTCTCTTACTTGACAGACCGACACTTTACTGTAAAAGTAGGAGACGCATTTTCTAGAATAAAACGTGTTCAAGCAGGAGTCCCACAAGGCAGTGTACTGGGACCGTTACTATTTAATATCTACACGTCATGACTTACCAGAAAATGACCACACCTTACTAGCCACTTTTGCAGACGATACAGCTCTTTTGACATCCCATCAAAACCCAATTCTTGCATCCTCCATGTTGCAAAACCACATTGATGATTTATCCAGTTGGGTTAATAGATGGAAAGTGAAAATGAATCAATCAAAGAGTCTATTTATCGTTTTCACGCTCAATCATGGGAATTGTCCAGCAGCCTATATCGAGGAAGCCATTCCGACATCAGAGGAAGTACGATATTTGGGACTGTACTTAGACAAAAGACTGACATGGAGGACCCACATTAGACTTAAAGACAACAACTGAACAGGCGATTTGGACTACTTTTCCATCTGCTTGACAAATGATCCAAATTATCCCTGAACACCAAAATTACTATTTACAAAGTACTGATCAAACCATTATGGACATATGGGATAGAGCTATGGGGATCTGCCAAATATTCTAACATCCAAATAATTCAGACCCTTCAATAGAAAATATTGCGAAAAATCGTGGATGCACTGTTTTATGTAACCAACCAATTACTTCTCAAGGACTTGGATGTACTCACAGTTTCAGACACAGCCACAGAATATTATAAAAGATTTCATGACAGACTGACTTACAATATGAACCCATCGGCCCAAACACTTAAATCGTACACGAACCCGTACAACCCACCCCGACGACTTTTGAGGTGGTGGCCTAGAGCCGCCTTGCTTTAACCGACTTTCAGAAGTCATCATATTTGCTTATTGCAATTTTTTTTTGCAGATAGCAAATAACATTAATGCCCAAACAAAAACAATTGTAAATAAATATATATTTTTTTTTAGAGAACCACCAGGATGTAATACCAGCTGTACTTCCATTCTTCCACATATATGGGTCTACATGTGTGATGATGAGATGCCTGCGTTTGGGCGCCAAACTTATCACGCTACCTAAATTTGATCCCATTCCTTTCCTTCAAATGTTGGCTAAGAATAATGTGAGTGTTTTAAAAATGTATTTTATCTTTTACTTAAGAAGTTCTAGTCGTTCTGCATACATTTGTATTTAAAACAAAAAATGGCTGGTCCATGTAGAAACCAAATCCATCTGATCAATTTCCATATTCCGTTCTGATGACAATATATAATTTTTATAATAATGGTGCAATTTTATTAAGTATTTAAGAAGAATCCAACATTTTTTAAATTTCATCAAATTGATTAATTATTATTTTAATATATGGTTTTTGCAGAATATTGTTCTCCATGCTGTTCCTCCCATTATCAACTTTTTGGGTACCCACCCACAAGTCAAACCAGAAATGCTGCAAGGCCTTAGGTTCACAATGACCGGAGCAGCGCCCTGCAGTCCTTCTGACATAGCACGGATGTATGAGAAGAAACCTCATACCATTCTACAAGGTATTTTATTATTGGAGAAACAACAATTTAAAATAATAACTAATAGTATGTTATTTATTAGTATTGTTAGTATTATTATTGATTTAGAATTATATCCATACATATGCATTATGAATTTGAATTATCCAAGCAATGTTTACTTCAATGAGTACTATTAAGACATAAATCTATCTGTTGCCACAGCTTATGGTATGACTGAGTCTTCTCCAGTTCTGACATTCCCATTGGTTGGCAGCATGACACTGCCACAATTGGTGCTCCTATCCCGAATACTATGGCTAAAGTGGTTGACACCAACACTGGTGAGAATCTGTCAGCTGGTCTCAACGGGGAACTTTGCTTTAAAGGACCTCAGGTATCTTTTTATATCTGAAATATATTTACTTTTTGTACTAACTAATTGTAGTGAAGTTTATAAATAATAGAAGCTATGTTTTATTGGTTTTTCTTAAGGAAAATGAAATTTAAGGAGTAAATTTCTGAAATTTTATTTTTCATAACTTATGAAAAACCATTCAATAAGAATTATTTTATTTTAAAATGGAAATAGTAGCCACATTATACTTCCATTATTAAATATTTTTTTATATTTGAGTTCAAAATAACTACATATTGAAATTCCTTAATGTTTATGTTTGGTTTTTCTTCTCCCATGTTCAATAGGAAATAGTTCTGTAATATTTGACAGTGTATTTATTCTTATAAATTTTAAGGGGATATAAAATTCTTGTTCACCACCAATAACAGTACATGAACTGTTTGGTAATATTATGATTAAAAAAACAGATCATGTATGATCATCATCACGGGTCACTTTTGTTCTGAAGTACAAAACTCGTCAACCCACTCAAGCAAAAAAAATCACCTCAAATTTGAAAATAAACGTTCAATAATAATATGTAAAAGTTTACCTACAACCATACCTCCAAGAACCAGATATTTTTCATTCTCCTATGGAAGATCAGCAAGGAATTAAGGAACTCCTTGTTTATGTTCTATTGGGTTGTGTCTCATGAATGTCTGCTTTCAAGGTAAAGGATTTTTATTAAGAATACGATATGAAAACAAGATAATTTTATTCGAAGTATTTACCTTCTTTTTCTACACATTTTTCCCAATATGACACCAACTTTTTTATCCCCGAACTGAAAAACTCTGAGCTTTGAAGTGAAACAAAATCTGAAAACGCACTTTTCACTTGATCATCATTTTCAAAAAGTTTTCCTTTGACGAAGTTATCTAAATTCCTGAACAGGTGGTAATCTGTTGGAGACAAGTCGGGAGAATATGGTGGGTGCGGAAGAACTTCGTGGCCCAGTTCTTTCAATTTTTGCACGATATGTTTTGAAACATGGGGTCTTGCTGCCGCTCAGTGAGATCATGAGGTACCCATGTATCGAGCTTTTTTACTTTCCCAATACTCTTTAAATGTCTGGAAACGGTAGATGCACTTGCATTTAGTTGTGCTGAGAGTTCTTTAACTGTTTTTTTTTAAACGGGTTTCCTTCTACTGTATGTTTGAGGACATCGTTGTCTGTTACGGATGGAGGTCTTCTTCAGGGCAAGTATTGCAAGTCGGTATCCCCAGCTGAAAACATAGCAAACCAATGGCGAATGGTCCGTTCATTAACACTCCCTTCCCCAAACGCCTTGCAAATATTTCTTGCGGCCTCAGCTGCTGAATGGCCGAGTTTAAACTCGTACAAAAATATTACTCGAAAATCGCGTGTTTCCGTGTTCATATTTGGAGGTATACTAAATAGTGGGTAATTGATTGGGAAGCTAATGTTTGTAATACAAAGGTAGAGGATTAGTACCTGTTTTCTTTAAATATGTAAATAATTCAGAAGAAAACAACAGAGACCTACAAAATCCTTTATTTTTTTGAGAAACTATAAAAACAGACATTTCATGTGAAACAACCCAATATAAGCAGAAGGTAGTAATATCTTCTATAAGTCAAGAAGTACACTCTATTATAAAGATAAGAAAGGAACTGTAGAAATTGGACATTACAGCAATGTGATGATCAAAAGGTCATGTACTTTGTGAAAATCATTTTCCCAGATACACTTGCATATGTAATAAATAACTGATGCCAAAAAGAATAAAAACATCTCATTCCCATGCCCTGAATAATATCATAAATCTTCTTGGCAAGTCACACTCTCATTGACCTAGAATAAGTATGGATTCCTTCCTATATGCATTGAATCCATTCAGACATTCCATGGATGTAGTGGTACAGGTTTTTAAAAATAATTATTATTAACTGATTACTTAATCTTTCTCCTAAACTAATTATATATGAACTACCTCATTTTAATATTTCTTAGGTCATGGAAGGCTACCACAAGAACCCGAAGGCCACAGCAGATACCTTGGATAGTGATGGTTGGCTGCACACAGGAGACATTGGATATGCAGACAACGAAGGAAACTTCTTTATCGTAGACAGGCTCAAAGAGCTCATCAAAGTCAAAGGATTTCAGGTGAATAAAGACCTAGTAAATTAATTAATAATCTACCAAAATCATAGATCTTTTAGCTGGTCATGAATATTTATATATAAACTTCATAAATTTTGTAGAGCGAATTGAATATTTTTAATTCAAAATTTCAGATCTTTTGTAAAATTACAGGTGGCGCCTGCTGAAATAGAAGCCTTACTCCGCCAACATCCAAACATTGCCGAGGCTGGAGTGACGTCTGCAGTCTGCCCTCGTTCGGGAGAGCTCCCTATCGCTTTCTTGGTACCTGTACCAGGTAGTTCAGTCGATCCAGAACAGGTCAGTAACTGGATGTGTGACCAGGTTGCTTCCTATAAACGACCGGCTAAGCTCCTAGTGGTCAAAGAAATTCCCAAGTCTGCCTCAGGCAAGATCCTGAGGAGAGAGCTGAAGGAGATCGCCAAAAGAGAAGTACATTTTTAATGAAGAAACAAGAAAGAATGTGATAAAAGAGAAAAAAGTTAGGATCTTATTGACTTTAGGTATGCCAGTAATTTTTAAACAGGAAAAGTATTTACTTTTAAGTATTTGTATGGAGTAGACGATATATTATTTTGTTCTATTTGTAAAGGTTTTCGTAATGACTTTTATACAGAAGCCAAGTTGTTGCTTAACATCAAAGTTAGTTACAGCACTCCAAAAGTATGGAATACTTCACAGGAAAATGTAGGAAAGGACATATCATGAAGGAATATTTTACAAAAAAGAAGTGCTTGATGAGACAAGCAAAGTTGCTGAGAAGATTTCTGAGCGTATGTCAGACATGGTTTAACAATTGAGACGTGATTTCCAAAAGGTACTATATCCATTCTAGGAAATTTTACAGGAAGCGCAAAAATAAAAAAATTTAACTATTATATTATTAAACCAACTTATTTAAAAATAATATAGATTTTTTTTGCTATATTTTACTATTTTAAAGGTACAGAATGAAATGTTTTAGTATGATTTGGAATAAAACTAAATGTGTAATTAGTACCTTTAGAAAATAATTGCATTTGTAAATGGCGTTTTTAAAGGACTTGAGCGTTCATTAGAAAAAATCAAATAGAATTTTTAGATAAAACTAAATTATGAGAATACGAATATGTCAAAATATCAATTTCGCAAAAAATGTCCTTTATTGTACCTTTTGGAAATCAACGTCTCAATTGTCGACTGTCATTAAGAAAAAACATTTAGTTCTTTTATGCTTGGAAGACTAGCCATGCCAATGCGAAGTTTTGGAGAAAAGAATTTTAAATGTCATCAAAGAGGAGATATGAGGAGGAGGACTTGTTCAAAAGAAAATGACAATCAATGAAAACATATTGACCACCCAGCTTTTAAAAAAAAGTTTAAAACACCTTTAATACAATTTTCAATAGCCATAACAGCTTTTTATGCCCAAGGGCACAGATTCAAACCCTCAGGTGGTCCCGATTGGCCCTTGGATTATTTAATAGGAGTAAAAAACCCTTAGTTATGCCGTCCTTCAGAGGGGATGTAAAAATGTGGTCCAGAACCTATGCGATGTCTGGTACTTGTTAAAGATTCCTATCCTAATTAAACCTGGATAGGCAAAATTTAGGACTCCCAATGTAGCATCGTGCGATTAGCCACAGCAATATAAAGGGACATTAAATAAATAAACAATTTTCAATATAACCTGTTAACAGATGTTTACATAATAGAATAATAACAATATTGATTCACATTTAACTGATTTTTTTCTTATTTTAAAATAACTGGCGTATTTTAAGTAGAAGAATATACAAAAAAGATATTTAATAAACACTGTTTTATAACTGAATGAAACGCAAAACTGTACAAGTTGACTAAGCACTTCATTTGTAAGACTGGAATAATTCAACAACAAATGTGTAAGTAACCTTATTACCTACCACATAATTGAAAAATACTTAATTTTTTTATGAAACCTATGTATGAATGAGGCTTTAGTGAATGAGCTATTTTCATTTAAAAATAAAACATCCACATTAATTTTTTTTTTGTAAATAACAATTCTTCAGTCAGCAAATTCTCTATGCAAACTACATAGCACTTGTGTTACAAGAGATTTACTGATATAGATAGTTTATTCGAATATCTGATATTCCAGAATCTAATAAATTAATATTAATGCAAGGTATTGAGAACAATAAGTAATTTATCCTGAGCTTGTGGTATCAATAATATTTGTAGACTGAGAAACAAAAAGTCATCAGTATCTTAAGTAGATTAATTAGTAATAAATGAAACAATTTTTTTTTTTTTTAATCAAAATCATAGTAATATTTTCAAATTATTGTTGGTATTTGAAAACATTACTAAACTAATGTTTTAAGTCCAAATGATGATATATATAGTCATATATTTTTGTAAAATGTATTTTTAAATAAAAAAATTATACAATCTACCTTTTTGATCCTTTATTTTCATCCATATTTCCAACTTTGATTGGATTCAGTCTTATTTAATTTTTATTTTTATTTTTACTTACCTAAATATGAATGAAATATATAGTAAGAGAAAAGATTGTGATCGTGAAAATTTTCTGATTCCATATTTCAACGGAAATAATAAATATAGGGTCTCTTGAGTGCAAATAACCAAGTCATGATACGTTAGTGATCATCCATATCATAGTGGCTAGCATAACAGCTCACTATGCTACACTCATACCAAAGATCGCGGGTTCAAACCTGCGGGTGGCCCAAGAATTTTTTAATGGGAGTAAAAAATCCTTAGTTATGCCGTCCTTTGGAGAGGACATTTAAAGGTGGTCCGGAGCCTGTGCAATGTCAGGTACTCGTTAAATATCCCTATCCTAATAAAACCTGGATAGACAAAATTTAGGACTCCCACTGTAGCATCGTCCGATTAGCCATAGTAGCACAAAAAATGACGTTAAAGGAATAAACAAACAAACAAACCTAGTCATGATGTGAAAAGGTGTGTGTGTCCATGTTTGGTAAGACTAGCACAAAAACTAAAAGTCGTATGAAACTAATATTTCAAATTTAAGCCTGAGATGTTAAAGCAACTTTTTCACAAAAATCGGAGAACCAGAAAAGCCACTTTATATTATGCATTGAGCACTTTTTTACAATTTTCCCAAAAATGGCTCTAACAATTTTGATTAAACTTGCTACATCACTGTAAACTTTAATGGGCTTTAATATCATATAGGTTTCATTCTGATAGAAATGTCCTGACAGGGCTTAAATTCTGAAACTTTTAATTTTCTTCCTCTCAAGTACCTTTAAATATGTAGATTCAAATAAATTAACCATATCATCTTGTTAGCATTGATAAAAACTGGATAAATATATAATTTGAAAAAATTGGATAACTAATAAAAGGAAAAAAAGACCAAGAATATATTTTGTATGCTCTTTTCCTGTTTTTGAGCATAAGCAAAATAATAAAGATGTACTGTTGGAAAGATAAGATTTTTTAAAAAATAATTTTTTTATCTCTAACTGTATTTAAAAATTCTTAAATTGATTTTAACAACGGAGGAGGTAAGTCGTGTGTTGCCTGCACTAGACTTTAAAAACTCAATTTCAGAAAGAAAAAACAGGGACAGAAAGGGACCTTATTTTAAACTAGTGATAATAAAAATAACAAAATTCATTAAATGTATAATTTAATACATAATGACTGAAAATAGTTTTAAAAAATCAAATTAACAGGAATTATTTATTGTTTGACAAGTACTTTATATTTGAATATAAATTCGGATGTTATTTTCCAAAAGGTTCTAGAGGATAATAATATATTTAAAAAAAAATTGTTTTAAACAAAAAGAATCAAGTAAATTGGTTCAATAACAATGAGATAAGAGATTTTTGCAGTTCTTCAAATGGATGTAAGTAGCACCTATTATAATCTTTGTTTCTCCAATGGAGACGTTGATTTCCACAAGGTACAGAAGGGTATTTTTTACGAAATCGATATTTTATTCAGGGCGTATAGTCGACTGTAGAAACTATTATAGGTGGAATAATCAGGAGTCACTCTTTTTTTCTAAATATTATAATTTTGCTGACGTTCTGGCTCAGATTTTGAGCCATCATCAGGGCATTACTGAACCATGTCCAAGCATAAACTCACTGAGCCGAAATGTCGGCAAAATTAAAATATTTAGAAAAAAAGACTGACTCCTGATTATTCCACCTATAATCGATATTTTAACATATTTATACTCTAATCGATTAGTTTTATCGTAATCCATCATCCGATTTCATCTTAAGTACACTTAAACCCTTTAATATGTTTTAGAAAAGAAATTATTTCCAAAAGGTACAAATTACCCATCCAATTTTGTTTCAAATCGTACAAGAACATTTCCTTCCATTATTAAATTAAAATAATTATGGAAGGAATTAGTCCGGGTGGTGGTCATTAAATGAAACAACTAAATAGTTTCAACTATTTTATTGTTTGTCAACGTTTCGACCCCCTTTGTGGGTCATCATCAGGGCGCATGGTGGGAGAATGGAAACTGAGTGGAATGGAGTTTCCATTCTCCCACCATGCGCCCTGATGATGACCCACAAAGGGGGTCGAAACGTTGGCAAACAATAAAATAGTTGAAACTATTTAGTTGTTTCATTTAATGACCGCCACCTGGACTAATTCCTTCCAGTAATTCTCAACGGTCAACTAATTACATCCACAATGACTACAATAATTATGTTACTAATATTATAAAAAAAAAAATTATAGATTTTAACGTGAAAAGAATCAAATAAATTAGTTTGATAATATAGTAACGAGAGATTTTGTGCTTCCAGTGAAATTTCCAAAATATATACAGTACCTTTTGGAAATAAATTTCCCAATTACAGTCTCCTTAGTAATTTATACAAAAAAGAAAATAATCAGACTTTTAAAAGCATTAGTAAAAGGGAATAACAAGTAGAAAGGTTACAACATTATCACTTTTTATTATTTTACTGAGGAAAAAAAAAAGGAGGTTTCTAAGAAAAATTTACTCTGACCACATTCAAAAAGTTCATGGACAGTGAGATAGAATTGGTATTTATAGAAATAAAACTCAAGGTTTATGAGATTATATATACATAAAAATGTACACTATTAAAACTATATTTACAAATATTTACAAGAGGTTTAATAAAATCAAAATATCAGCAGAAGTAATAATATTATAAAGAACACAAATTATAAAATAAAATTAGTAGTCTGCAGCATTGCTGGCCAGGTAATCTCTGCGCCCAATATTGGACGCCTGCTTGCTCTGGATGGCTTCCAGCTTGGGGCAGTCGGTAATCCTGTGTCCCAATCCACCGCAATAGCTGCAACCTCTCTCATCTGTTGGCAAGTTAAGGCAGAATTTTTAGAGAGTCCAAAAATATAAATTCAATTAAAAATTTATAGGTTTCTTTTATAACATAAAGAAAGAAAGAAAAGTAAATTTTATTCTGGAACCTTCTATACCCTAACAATAACAGTGAAGTACAGAAACTGAGTCTTGTGTCTGGCATAAAAATAAAAACATTAAAAAAACAAACTTAAGGTTATACTTATATTATCAATAAAAGTAGTAAATACGATTATTTGTATGACGTACAACTACTACTTGCATTATTTAGTAAGTAGTAAATACAACGATAATAGTATATATATGTTTATATAATATTAAACATATGTGTAAGTAGAGATATTATAATTGTACTTCTCACTAATATCATAAAATCATAGAAAAAATAAAATATATTTACATGTTTTAGTGGTCCTCATTTTAGAGTGAAAAATGACTATTATTCATTATTTAGTATACAATTATTCAGAACATTGATTGCTGAGGAGATGAAGGAATAATTGGTTTTTAAATGTGGTTAATGAAGATGCTTTGCGTATAGAGTATGGAATTCCAAAGTTAGGTGGCATGCAAAGTAATGAATTTTTAAAGGATGATATTCGATGAGAAGAAAAATAGAGGTTAGTGGGCTGGGATCATGTGTTAAACAAATGTACCGATGAACAAGGGATGAGTAGGTCAATTATGTAGGATGGATTTTGGGTATTTAAAGTGCGGAATAGGAATACTCCCAGGAAATACTGTTGGCGAGAAACTGGATTGAGCCACTTTAATTCAGCGGCATACCTGTCGGACTCCGAAGATGAATCTAATGAAACATTTCATAAGCCTTTATACATAAGTTTACAGTCTAATAGGGCATTAATCCCTACTCCTAAGTGTAAACATAATATAAGAATTGATATAGTGGAATAATTGAAAATGAGGAACAATAGGAGAGTCTTTAAATTGCCATCAAGGATCAGTTCTGTGCCTTTATTTATCCTCTTTTTTTTTTTTTTGATTAATTTTTTTTTATTATAAGTATAAGTCCCCCATTCTTGTTGAAAGGAATCTTAACAATTGACATATCTTGTAACTAGGATACGATTCAAAAGTTGCGATAACGTATTTTAGACGTTAGTTTCTAGGAGACTGCGACTATCTACCATACTAGCTAATCGCTTCTAGTATAAGAGCAAGGCCTTAGAGGTGTGTGAAAACTTAATCTGTACTGAAATAATAGGTAGTAAATCTATCTCCACTTAAATAATATTGTTTGAAAAATCCTCAAAAAGTGGCTTGAAAACTATACAATTTTTTACTTTCACTTACTATATATAGTAAGGGAAAGTATTGCGTTCGTGAAAATTTTCGAATTCCAGTTTTCAACGGAAATACACGTTTTAGGGTCTCCTGAGTCCAAATAACCAAGTCCTGCAAAAAGGTCTGTGAGTGTGGTAATTCCCGGGCGGAAACGGTAAGTCCTATGAAACTGAAATTTCATATTTAAGACAACTATACGCCCAAGACATGACAAAACTTTTTTCATCAAAATGAGCTAACCAGAAGAGGCACTTTATATTATGCATTTTGCACCTTTTATCGATTTTCTGGAAAACGGTTCCGACGATTTTGATTAAACTCGCTATATCGATGTAAAATTTAATGGGCTTTAATATCATGTAGGTTTCTTATATGCCGATATTTTAAATTTTCTTTCTCTAAAGTATCTTTAATTTTGTTGATTCTATAAAAATAACTATATTATCTTGTTACCACTGATGAAAAACAGGTAAATATATAAATTGAATGAATTCCATACCCAATTGAAGGAGAAAACAGAAAAAATATTGTTTTAATGCAATTTTTTGTTTTTGAACATAAAATCAGTAATATACATGTATGATATACCGTTGGAAAGCTAAATATTTTAGAAAAAATACTATCATATACTCAAGCTTTGAAAAGTTAATAGAGAGTGATAAAAATAAGATAAAATTACCGGATTATTTTAGATAATAATATAATAGATTTTTTAATAAAACGCATGTTTCTATATAAATTCAATTTAATTAATTCTTTAATAGTTTCACGTATTTTTATCTCTAACTGTATTTGAAAATTCTTTCATTGATTTTAACAACGGCGGTAAGTGAAAGTCGTGTGTTGCCCGCACCAGATTTTTTAAACTTTTGCTCAATTAGGAAGGACTTTAGAGATATGCAAAGCTTTGAAAAGGGGAAAAACTACAAGAAAATATCTACTCCCTCTTTTATAACACTATTCTGCCAGGAGCCCAAAAGTAGAGAAAAAAAAAATCAGATAATTAAGAAGAAGAAGAAGAAGAAAAATAAATTTTATTCTGGGACTTCTGTCCCCTAAGAATAACAAAAAAAGTACAAGAGTGAGTATTACGTCTGGCTTAAAAATAAAAACATTACAAAAAAAAACTTAAGGTTATACTTATATTATATAGAAACATAGTAAATACTGTTGCTTGAACGACATATGACTACTACTTGCATTATTTATAGTGTAGTAAATACAATGACAATAGAACATTCATGTATGACTATATAATACTGAAAACATGTGTATACAGAGATACTATGATTGAACCTCACACTAATATCGTAAAATCGTAGAAAAAAAAAAAAAAAAGTTTTTGTTAACTTGAAATATGACTATTATTCTTAATTTTTTATACAATTATTTGGAAGACTGATTACTGAGGAGATGATGGAATAATTTGTTTTTAAACGAGGTTAAGGAAGAAGCTTTGCGTATAGAGGTAGGTATGGAATTCCAAAGAGAGGTGGCACGCAAACTAAAAGATTTTTTGAAGAATGATGTTCGATGAGAGGGCAAATAGAGGTTAGTGGGTTGGGATCTTGTGTTGAACGAATGTACTGATAAGCAAGGGATGAGTAGGTCAAGAATGTAGGATGGACTTTGGGTTTTAAAAGTGCGGAATAGGAATACTCCCAGGAAATACTGTCGGCGAGAAACTGGATTGAGCCACTTCAACTCGGCATACTTGTCGGCGAGAAATTAGAGAAATTCATAATCATGGTGAAACAAATACTGAATAAATACACAATTCCCCCTCCTTACTGCTCGAGTACCAATTTAATAGTATTATTCTTAGAGAAAATACAACTAAAAATGTATTAATAAAATCAGAAATGTCTATTAATACCCAGAATCAAATAAAATTATTGATGGCAGATGACTTATGAATATTAATTAAATCTCTCTCATTCTTTAATAAATATAGTATAATCACTTTTAATTTAAAAAATAAGTCATCATTAATGCTAACTAGAAAATGACAAATAAACATACCTCCAAGATCCAGATATTTCTCATTCTCTGATTGTAGATCAGCAAGGAATTGAGGAACGACCTGTTTCGCTTCAATAAGCAGATGCTTAAGGTCGAGGAGTACGCTCTCATCATTCGATTTGTTGATAAATGTTGTCGCAAGACCTTTCTTTCCTGATCTTCCGGTACGTCCGATACGATGAACTAGAACATACAAATCTTCATTTTATTAACAATATTATAACCATTTTCTAGTAAGATTGCAGCATTGAGTAAGATTGAAGTAATTCAATTAACATGGAAGAAATTCAAATCAGCAATTCATGATTATACAAAGAATCATAGGAAGTGTAGTGTATAAAATACAATACATATATAGTGTATAGTAAAATAAATACACTAAAAACTTATCCTATTCCAAGTAATGACCTAAAGAGAAACTTTTGCTTCTTGCATTACGTTTTCATAAAACTATGTTATCAGATTATTTTGTCAGCATTATCATAAAAAAATAATAATAATTTTTTTTCTGTAATAGATTGTTTCTTTTGACTTGTTTTGCAAATATTTTTTTAATTTTCTTTAAGTCATTTTAACTTTGAAAGATAGCTTATAAGGTACTTATTCAATTTTTTTTCTTTTTAAATGAGTAATTTTCATGACAATTTCACATTGTCAAAGTGGTTGTCTGATGAAAAAACTATTAAGAAAAATCATTATCATGGAATGTATAATAACAAAATCATTTTTTGATCATGTTATGTTTGATTTTGACAGTCTATTTAGCATTAAGTATTGAATTTTTTTATAATCATATTACAAAACAGTAAAGTTATAATGAGAGAGAAAAATTCTGAAGGCCTCAAATTCTTGATTGGTCAACTTAGCAAACAACTTATTGTAAGTCTAAAAAATTCACAAAAATGCAGAAGCCCTAACATCAAACTTTCTTTATTCTCAGCATCAAAATTTATTTTAGTCATGTTTAGTTATTTGCTTAGTGCCTAAAATAGTTTATCTTGTTGAAAAATTCAAGAATTCACAATGAAAACATCAGATCTTCGGATAATATTACATAAAAAAGAATTACCGGATTAAACATTACAACAAATCAAAACAGTATTATTATACTGAGAGAGGGAGTAAAAGAAATTTTGGTCCAACTTTCTTTCATTGGCTATTCAACTTTGCTGAGCTACAACCAAACACACAGTATACCATATTAAGCCATATTTATGAACAACTTTAATTAGCTTAAGAAAACATATTTTTTATTCTTTATTTTTATATTAGAAGCAGAGTAAATTATTAAAATGAAACAAAAATATATAATAATAATCACCATAGTTTTCAACATCATCTGGCATATCATAGTTGATGACATGCTGTATGTCCTGGAAATCCAAACCCTTGGAGGCAACATCAGTCGCGACCAGAACATCTTTCTTTCCAGCCCGGAATGCTTCAACCGACCTACATCGTTCCTCTTGGTCTAAAAAAAAAAAATAATAATAAATGTCCATGTACAACTAAAATTACAAAAATAGATCAAAAATTAAATATATAAAGAAAATATTAAATTTTTGTATTAAAAAAAAATCAGAACTAAATAGGTATTATAGAAACAGTTTTTTCATTGAACTTTATGAAAAATTAACATACAAATCAAGGCACTGAATGTTAGAACTAACATTTTTTTAGTGTTTTTTTTAAAGTCAATCTCTCTTTAGATACACTGTATAAAATAATAATTACAAAAGATGTAGGCATATAAATTATACAATGTAAGTAACAAATTAATCATTTTTTTTTTTTTACCATTTCAGTGGAACACCGCATTATTATTAGACCACCTGTAAACCATCAGCTGATGCTGGCCAATACAATGGTTAGTGTTCAATTATAAAATTCATATTCCTTAAAATTATAATTATTACTGCTGATTAGATCACAGATGTTTATTAATGCTCATCCCAAGGACAAACAAACTTCCAATAGATCCAGATCCTCACTGTTGATAAAATATTGATGTATTAATTATATTACAGATTTTCTCCAAGTTACATTCTCTCTCTCAAAAAAATTAACAGATTCTTGTTGAGAAATTTGGAGCCTTAGTTTAAATTAATACTACTTGAATCAGATCAATTTTCAATTTTTCTAGGTTATTTAATCTATGTTATATTTCAACTATTATTTGATATTAAAAAAAAAAAAATCAAATAAATCAGCTATTAAATATATAACCTGACTTAAGAATAGGAACGTAGTTGGTATAAATGCCATAAGAAATCGCTAGTATATCCACATATGTGTTGTTCAGCGGAAGTGATAACAAATAGAAATGATAAAAGATGAAGAATTTAATATCTTCATGAAATTACTGTAATATAGAGCTAAAATAGAGATAAATGCTTTATTTATTTGGTAATGCTGCCCAAATACATCAGGTTGCTTAAATAACAGCATACTATATCAATCCCTTAAAGCGGCGATACAGGGTGAGAACTAGGGTATGTGTAGGTGAGGAGAAATTACTGATTCGTAGGTGAAAATGAATATTATAACTTTCAACATATTATAATAAATATACAATTACCGAATTTTCAATATTACTTCATCATTTTTTTTTTTTTTTTTACCTTTTATAATAAATAATGTTTAATTTCTTAAAATCGAGTTTCTACATTAAAAAACATGTTTTCATGATGTATATATTACACATGTTTGTTTTGATATAATTTTATCATTAAGTTTTAGTATCTTTTTAAAAAAATAATATTTAATGATATTGTAGGATTTTTCTATTAGTAATATTTGATGTCATTATCCAAATTTATTTTTTTTAAATAAGCCTTCCCCTCTCCTACTACTTTCGTGAACACATACAATACTTGCTTTCACCTCACCTACACATAACCTAATTCTCACCATGTATCTCCGCCTTTAGACACATTTCACATATATTTTCAATTTGTTTAATTTATTTATTATTATTTTTATTATTGTTATTTATTTTTTTCTATAATAATACAGATTCCCAATATTTAAACGTTTTCCCTTCCTTTTTTTTCCTTTTAGTTATTTACATTATTTTATTTTATTTTTTATTTATTTCTCTCTACAACTATATATGAAATTTAGACCTCTGGTGCGCACATTACGCAACCGAAATATAAATAAACATAAATAACATTAACAGATTTCTTCATTCTTATATCAACTTTAATTCCATCTGAGCCTTTCTCCAAGCCTCATGAAATAGCCTTAGAAAGATCATAGTAAAGCAACTAGTACCTTTTCCTCCGTGTATAGCGACTGCTTCTATCCCTTTCAGTAGAAGGTACTCGTGTATGGCATCGACATCCTGTTTCTTTTCAGCAAAGATCAACACAGGTGGGCTGGTCTTTTGTAAGCATTCAAGCAGGTAAACTATCTTTGCTTCTTGCTTCACATATTCTACCTCCTAAAGAAAATCAAGGAATGCATAATCAAGGAATAAACAAAGAAAAAACAATCTCTGATTGTATAGCATCAATGATTTTTGGAAAATTTACTAATACCAAAAAAAAAAAACTAATGAATATTGTTTATACAGCACATCAACATATCGATTGATGTGATGGGAATTCATATATATAATTTATTTTAAAACTGATTAAAAAATAAAACAATGTTTAAACAGTAATATTTTCATCATTATAATAGTTATTAATTAGTATGAGCACACTACAATCAGTTATGAGTTAAATAACAATAAAATAAATGTAATCCTAACAAATGACTAACTGCCAGAAGATAATGTGCTTAACATAGGAAGAGTTAAAAGAAAATAATGATATTTAACAATATAATTACTAACATAAATATATATGTTTATTATCTTTGCAAAAAGTAGAAGTGCAGCATTTAATGGACAAAAGTCTAGCAGTCGAATAAATTTTAAACACCCAAAAAGCCTTGAACAGAAGGTTTTTGAATAATTGGAACAGATTCAACTTTTTTTTGTTTTTAATTGGATTAACTGCTGATATAGACAATAGATAAATAAAAATAATTTTTAGCACTGCCAAAGTAATTATAAAAAATAAATAAACCTGTACCCCCAACAACCTAACAACCCGTGAAGGGTCTTGGGCTCAGTACAAATAGAGATTTACACGGTTTCTAGGGCAACGGCCGTGCAATGAAGTGATTAGACCGAGACACACTCAGTTGCCAGGTTTTTTTCCCCATGAATTTGGGTATCAACTTTCTAGACGCTGGGTTTGTCCTAGGAGGGTCGCCCCCTTGCCGAAATAACAGATAAATAATATTCTGCCACAGCCGGGATTCAAACCCAAGGCCCAGAGAATAGTAGACTAGTGCTATATCCCCTAGACTACAGCACTCCCTAAAAGTAATTATTTAGTAAACTTTAAATTATTATAAAAATCACTTTCATCAAAAGGCCTGTAGATAAAATTGTTAGAATGTTCTAAATTTAATTTTAATATTAATAGTTAGTAAGATAATAATAAACAATAACAGCTTTTTAAAAAAAGTTAATATTAACATAAAAAAATATTTAAAATAAAGTGGATGTAGCATTTACATGTTGTTAGGACTCCTGGGTATTTGATAAGCTCAATTATACAAAAACATGATATGATTCTCCCAATAATTTTTTCCAGCCCACTGTCAATATTTTCTTATTGGTTTTTTAATTACTGCTAGAGGAGAGAACATAAAATAAAGATAACAACCTCTTACCGATGACTGATTATTTTTCACTGAATGACTTATTTACAGAAATCATAAAATAAATTGCTTTAGATGAAAAGATTAAATTATGGTTTCCAATTCTTTACTTTAAGATAAAAAAGAAGAGAAGGAAATTGTATTAGTCATTGAGTCATTAAATTTAATACTTTGATATTTTAATAACAAGCTAGTTCTTAAGAAGTTAATAAAAGACCAATGTTTAAAAATCAATAAAACTCATACGCAATTACTAACCTGTACAACATTAATTGAAGCAGCACCAGCTCTTCCGACATTGATGGTAATTGGTTTCACAAGGGCTGAACGAGCAAAGTTTTGTATTTTCTTCGGCATAGTAGCTGAAAACAGAAGTGTCTGCCTCTGGCCCTGTTCAACATTATAACAATTAATTTTTTTGGTAATCAATAGATAGATAAATAATAAAGATAGAAAGATTGTTGAAAAAAGAATAAATTTATCATGCAGGTGTTTTGGCAAACAATTTAGACCATCTACAAGTTATTGTTAAAATTGTTGTGGAGTAGTTCTCTCAATGGCACTGAAGATGACCAAAAATTTAAGCTGAAACATCAGCACAAATAATAAGTCTTATTTTTTGGACTGCTTAAAGGACCAAATTATGATACAATGAGATATAACAACACTTTTATTCAAGATTTTACTTTATTAGTTTTAGATAGATAGATAACTGTTTTTGTTTTTTTTTAAGCATATTACAACAAAAATATAACAATATTACAATTACAGACCGTCTAGTCCGGAGCCGAACTGTTCAATTTTACAAATTATACAATATTAACAACAATATAAGTAAAACAAATCTCACTCACTGATAATACGAGTGAGTTTGAGAGATCACTGATTTAGATTAATTAGGTTTTCAACATATTGCATATAGTGATAGATTCAATTAAGTTAAACTATGAAACTTAACTATAACATGGTGCCAATGAAAACATAATCGTGGTTTAAGATAATTAAGCCGAAATGTTACTGAATTAGTTCATATTACAACTAAATTTACATTTTTATGATGTAAATTTAGTTGTAATTGAATGAAATATTGGGTTATAAATAGCATTTTTACTGGTGACTTCAATAAAAACTTTAGATTCTTGTAAATATTTTTAATCAATATCATTTGGTTATTTAATCAAAAATTAAATATTTTTGATTACTTATGCTTTAATTTGGTCATCATGAACAGTTGAAGGACTACCCGAGCGATTTGCGTCTTCCAAGTCAATATTTCCAGTTTTGAACCGAGCAAACCACTTACGAGCAAAGTTTTCTCATGAGGCATCATCACTATACACACTGCAAATTTTGTTAATCGTCTGTGCAGCGAATTTCCTTTTTTTTTATATAAAAAATCATTATAAGATGATTATTAATTTTTTTCTCTTCCATTTTGAGCAAGCAAAGTACCACTTAAAGATAAGGAATCTCGGTTGAAACTGATGCATAAATCCCTAAACTAATCCTTTTTTAAAATATGTTAATATTATTGACCAAATAAACACTATTTTATGAACACAGAGAGGATTAAATTGAAATATTGAAAAATTATTCTAATTCATTTTACAACCCAATAATTATGACTTAATTATTTTAAATCCATAAAATTTTATAGAATTTTAATCTTGATATTATATGTTGAATCAAAATGAAAAATAAATTTTATGAAGTGAGCCTATATTATAGCTTACCTTAAAGAATGAAAAAATTGTCCTTACATCCTCTTCAAAACCCATGTCAATCATTCTGTCAGCTTCATCCATACATAGGTACCTAAAAAAATTTTTGTGTAAATAATCAAAAACAACAAAAAAATATTATATATACAATAATTTTTTTTTTCATAATTATTCAATGTCTTGTTCCACTGAGAGATGTTGAATCATTTATTAATTTTTTTTTTTTTAAATCACCCTACAATCCAATATCAGAGACCTTGAGCAATGGTGTCAAAATTGGAAAATCAAAATAAGCTCCCACAAATCCCACAAAATGACCTTTATTACCCTTCATCGTAAATCTATGACTTCCTGCCCTGCAGTATCCTTTAATAATACCTGCTACCCGCTAGTACCCGTTAAACAGATCCGATACTTAGGACTCCATCTTGACAAATGACTTACCCTCAAACAAGACTGAAACGACAAGAAACTGATACACATTTTCGGCTACTCCAACTCTTACTGGACAAGTGTTCTAATTTGCCACTAAACTACAAACAGCTCATTAACAGGACTGGCAATCTGGACATACAGAGTTGAGTTTTGGGTCTCTACTAAACCATTGAAAGCCTTCATAAAATCCTCAATGCTTATTACTTTGTCACGAATAAACTCATCTATAATGACATTAATGTTCCATATGTTGCTGATTTGAAACCAGGAACCTCTCCTTTCATGACTAACTCTATTCCCACTCTAACCCATTAGTTTCATCCTTTCTTTCTATTCAATACCAGATAATCCTTCAAGGCATCTGAAAAGAAGATGACCCCGAGATCTTTTATTATATAATATGTTTAGAATGATGCTAATGGATAGCTTCTCTACAAGTCTGGTGCATGTCTATTTTCTTTTAACCTATTTACTAGATGTGTAATGTAATACAGTCGTAAATTTCAATAAATAAAAAAAATAAATCATAATTCATATCAAAATAATACTTGACTTTAAGTTATTTAAAAAAACAAAATAAAACTACTTAACATTTAATATCCAAGCAACATTAGTAACCATATTCACAAAAATCTTTAATTGAAACATTGATTTCCAAAAGGTGCTTATCCATTTTAGGAAATTTTACAGGAAGTGCAATAATCTCTGATTAAATTATTACTAAACACATTTAAATGTGTGATTAGTATCTTTTCAAAATAATTCCATTTCTGAATCACGTTTTTAAAGGACACGAGGGTCCTTTAAATGAAATTGGACAACATAAAGATTAGATAACAAATATATACAAAAATGTCAATTTCATAAATAATTTCCTTTAGTACCTTTTGATTAATCCACGTCCCAATTCTTCATGTTAGAATATGAAAAAATACAATGGAATAATCCTGATATAAATGATATTTATAGCTAATCTTTATAATGTTATTAATTACTCTCTTACTTGGTAATAAATCAAATTTATTTAACATAAAATGCAGAAAACCTTATGAAATGGATGAGTACATTTAATTTGAAATATTCCCATAACTTACCTGCAAATGTCTAAGCGCACCATCTTCTTATCGAGCATGTCCATGAGTCGACCTGGAGTAGCTACCATAATATGTACACCACTAAAATAAAATAAATAAAAATTTAAATATAAGATATACATTTAATGAGCTATAATAAAATGAAGTAAGGAAATTACAAATTTTATGGACAATAATTAATTGTGAATTTGTTTTACCTGATAATATATCTATCACCCCACTATTATAAACTATTATAAAAATTATACATCTCGATATGATGATTTTTTTTTAAACTTTTTTTTTTTGTGTCTTTTATGAAATGCTAGGATTTGAAAGTTATGGAGTTTCACGCTGTGACCACATATGATGCCCAACATATGCTATTTTGAAATATATCCTACATATCAATGACAAACTTCTTCAGAGTGCAGTAGTAGTAGGATCTTTCATGAATTTGATGTTAGTAATTCTCAACAATTATGGAAAGAGGGAATAATAAGGCTTCTTGAGAGGCAAAGAAGGTAATAGAGCAGATGGGTTAATATATTATAACACAGTAAATCAACCTTAAACAACAAATATCATCTAATAATTTTACATTTAAAAAAAAAAAATAATAATTTATATTTTTAAGTTTCCTAATAGTTATAGTCCTAGTCGTTATAGTCCTAATAGTCTTTTTTTCAATAAAAAAACAAAAAAAAAAACATCAGCCTTCATGATAGAAATAATATTTTCAGAATTTAAGATGTATCTCTGATTTTTAATTTATAACTATGTTCAGAGAGGGTTGTTTTAGATCTGGCCATTTCAGCAATGAAATCAAAAAAGATAATTTTGTATGATTATTAGCTTAGCAATTTTTTTTAAGTTAAAAAAAGTTTAAATAGAAAAATTTATTTTAGATGAATTTTTATATTATTTGAAAGTGGATTTTTCACTATTAAAAATTTATTTGTTTTTAATATCACGAGAACATATACATGAATTTGAATGAGTCTAGATGTTTTCAAAAGAATAAATTTATTTTAATGTTAATTTACTTTAAAAAAATAATTACAATAGTAATAATAAAAGGCTTAGCAATAACTATCCCGAGATCAGACTTAAAACAATCCTAACATATAAGCCTAAGTCTACTTTTTTGACACATTTCATTTCATGGTGCAAGTTGAAAAAAAAACAATAATAGGACATGTAAATTTGTAAAATATAAAAAAAATAACTCATACCGTGAAATTACTTCAAGCGATTCGCTCACTGGAACACCTCCGATGGCTAGAACAGATCGGATTTGCGGGGAGCCGTGCTTCTGCAAGACGCCAGTGTAGTGTTGAATGATGTCGTAAGTCTGCTTTGCCAACTCACGAGAGGGGCAAATAATCAAGCCTAAAACGATAATATACAAAGGATATTATCAAGTTTCCAAAATGAGAAATAATAAACATTTAAAATAATAAAAAATAAGTTTAAGAGAACTGAGCATATCACATAAAAGTTTGAGTTTTAAAGACTCTTCCTGTAAAAGTTTAAACAAAAAAAAAAAATTAAAATCACTGATTTGTTTAAACAGCAAGTAGAATTGGAAAATGTAAGAAAAACAACTAAAAGCCAAAGACAAAATTAATTAACCAAAATATTGCTTGGAAGAGGGATATCATAATTTAAATTGTAGAATAAAAATGGTGTATTATTAAATCCACCACTTTATTTAAACAGCACATTCCAGTTGATACGCCATTTTCACAACAATGCCAACAATTTTTCTAAAAGGACATAAATTAAAATTTTTAAATAAAATAATTCTTAAAAATTCTTCGTAGTATAACATATTTCATTAATCACAAAAAAATGGGTTAAAGAAAAAGAAATTTCCAGTGACTAATATTTTTTCAAGAATATGTGCCAAATTTTTAGTTTCAATATTTACAGCCATTAAAAATTATTCAGACAGTTAAGGTACTATAAATTAAGTTAAATATAATGAAGTCCTTCAAACAGTGACTAATGAGTTAATAAAAAAGAGTTAAAATATAGTGTATCAATTCCAATGAACATGCATAATAATAATAATAAAACATTTAAAACTTAATAATGTAAGTACCGTAAGGTCCTTCATTCTTTATAAACGGCATCCTGGTCTCCTGTTCTAAGCAGAACATTATCAATGGAAGCACAAAAACAAGAGTTTTCCCCGAGCCAGTGAATGCTATACCAATCATGTCTCGACCTGACAACCTGATGAAAAAAAAAAAAGTAATAAATAAAAATCAGAGATATATTCACACACTCATTTAAAAAATGGAATATTTAATAAAATAATCAATAAAAAGTTATTTATATTAATACTATAAAAGTTGTATGTTATCAAAAACATGATATCTGTCTAACAGTAACCTTATTCCTTTCTAAACATACTATACCATAATAGTTATTTTCATTTATAAAAGCTAATTTAGAGGAAAGTGAACACATGGAAACAATCATTGTTTCATATATAATTATATATTTTAAGGTGTATAGAATAGTTCTTTACATTATTAGTTACAAGAAACCTCAAATCATTAATACATTTAAACATTTCAGTACGAACGTGATTTATCTATATTTTTGTCAGTTTATAAACATAAAATGTTATAATAAATTTCTGAAGGAAGAAAAAATTAATCACATTCGATGAAAGAATAGAAATGTTGATTTCCCAAAGGTACTGTTGGGTTGTGTCACATAAAATGTCCATTTTCAAGGTAAAGGATTTTTATTAAAAATACGATATGAAAACAAGATAATTTTATTCGAAGTATTTACCTTCTTTTTCTACACATTTTTCCAACGTGACACCAACTTTTTTTATCCCCAAACTGAAAAACTCTGAGCTTTGAAGTGAAACAAAATCTGAAAACACACTTTTCACTTGATCGTCATTTTCAAAAAGTTTTCCTTTGACGAAGTTGCCTCAATTCCTGAGATCATGAGGTACCCATGTATCGAGCTTTTTTACTTTCCCAATACACTTTAAGTGTCTGGAAACGGTAGATGCACTTGCATATAGTTGTGCTGAGAGTCCTTTAACGGTTTGGTAGGGGTTTCCTTCTACTGTTTGTTTGAGGACATTGTTGTCTATTATGGACGGAGGCCTTCCTCGGGGTAAGTTTTCCAAGTCGGTATCCCCAGCTGAAAACTTAGCAAACCAACGGCAAATGGTACGTTCATTAACACTCCCTTCCCCAAACGCCTTGCAAATATTTCTAGCGGCCTCAGCTGCTGAATGGCCGAGTTCAAACTCGTACAAAAATATTACTCGAAAATCGCGTGTTTCCATGTTCAAGGGAAGCTAATGTTTATAATACAAAGGTAGAGGATTAGTAACTGTTCACTTTAAATATGTAAACCTTCAGAAGAAAACAACAGAGACCTGCAAAATCCTTTATGTATTTCAGAAACTATAAAAACGGACATTTCATGTGAAACAACCCAATATATCGAAAATTTTGGCTGAAACATCAGCACAATAAATAAGATTTCTTATTTAGATTATTTCTTAAACAACCACACCCTCAATCACCTTGAACCATAAATTACATATTATTTAAACCAATTAATAATATTTTGTGTCTTTATGTATGAAATAATAATTTATTCAATGCAAAAAGGAAACGATCCATGAGGAAATTTAAGATCAGGATGAACCTAAAGAAATCAAGAATAACATATTTATTGACCAATTATTTCCAAATTCATTTAACAAGGAGAGGATCCAAAATGTGTCTCATTGAATTTTGATTAATTTATTTTTTAGGTAAAACTAGGCATTAAACCATGAGACTCTGCGGAATATTTGGAGCCAACACACTCCCCAGGAGTCGAGTAAAACAACTGAAAAGCTTGTACACAAAAAGCAGATTTTATTTAATATCTCTGGTTCTAGTAAAGTAGAAAAATAACTTTGGTGTCAAAACTATCCTATTTCAAAACGGAAAAATTAAAAAAAAAAAAAAAAAAAATGCTGCAAATTATTACACAATGATTTATTATTTCCAACTATATTAGGATATAACTGTTTAAAGGCAATTAACTAATATGAAAAGCAATAATTCATATTAGAATAGCGCATTTTTTCTTCTAAATCTTTTTTATTTTCATTGATACACAAAATTGTCATCAGTGGTAGTCAACGTTTCTATTGGCTCACTGTTTTTCCTTTATATAGTCAACCTTACATGCTGACGCAGCTGTGTGCCATAGAATATTAGTATGTACAGATAAAAAAAGTCTTGAAAATGGGGAAAAGGCCCCCAAACGTTGGCTACCACTTATGACAATTTTGCGTATCAATGAAAATAAAAAAGATTTGGAAGAAAAAATGTGCTATTTTAATATGAATAAATAACTAAATCTTCCTCAAGTAATACAGATCTAAAGAAAAGCAATAAATTATTAAAAAGAAAATAGAATATTAACACTGCTAATTTCAAAACGCTATATTTCTGCTAGTTTAGAACCAATATCAATGATTGTTTTTTCATTTTGTAGGAAATTTCATTCTCTATGAAATATCACTATTTATTGGTATTTATGAATTAGGAAAAACGGATCGAGCTCTATGTATTTTGAAATATAATCTCTCAAACTTTGAGGGGAGGTATTTTTTTTTCAATTACAAAGGTTCATATTTGAAAATAATAAACCAAAAGCATTTATAAGTAGGCTTTGTTATTATTTCATTTTCTTTTCTTTTGATTTTCATTCAAATAATTCGATTAAAATTTTGTGATTCCAGAACACCTACCTATTTTTCTTTATCTTCAAAAATGACTGAGTTATTGGCATATTTATGAGTAAAATTTCAACTTTTTCTTGTCTTTTTTATAATTATTCCCGGTTTTTTGGATAAAAAACACTAATCCTTTTTTCGCTAACTTAAAAAATAACTGTGTTATTAAATTAAATCACTTTTAATCGGCCACTATTTTAAAAATAACCAGCTGATATCACCGTCTAGGTGTAAAGATAATCGTTGCAGGCTGTAGTATTTTTGTGGTGAATTAAAAAAAAAATTGGTCCAGTAGTTTCAGAGAAAGGACGGTGGAAAATCGGATTTTTTGAAATTTTGAGGGGGTTATTATTTCTTTTTGGTCAATTACAAAAGTTCATTATTGAAAATAATAAACCAATAAGCCATTAAAATAAGTTTTATGCTTGGTAATAACCCTAAAAATATAAATAATTGTATCGTAAGGTTTCTTAAAAACTGTGTTCCTAGCTCCTAAAAAGGAATCTTAATGTGAGCATATTTTTTAAGAAACCTTATTAAATAAAGTACTTCCTCTTGTCCCGGTTGAACAGATCCGATACCTAGGACTGCACCTGGACAAACGTCTTACTTGGAACCCTCATACAAGACTGAAAATACAAGAAACTGCCCGACGTTTTCGACTCCTTCAACACTTACTAGACAAACGCTCTAACCTTCCACTTAAGTACAAAAGGCTCATCTATATGACTATCATCAGACCGATATGGACTTACGGAGTAGAGATTTGGGGCTCTACTAAACCATCAAATTCTTCCCGTCTCCAATCCTTGCAATCAAAAATCCTTCGAAAAATCCTCAACGCTCCTTATTTTGTCACAAATAAACTCATCCATAAAGACCTTAACGTTCCCTATGTTGCTGACTTGGCGCGAACCAGGTACCACTCCTTTCATGGCAAACTCCATTCCCACTCTAATCCACTTGTTTCAATCCTTGCTTCCTCTACAATCCCCGATAATCCTCCGAGGCGTCTGAAAAGAAGATGGCCACGAGACCTTCTAGTTTAACATAGTCTTTGGGGAGCTGCCAATGGGTAGTATCCCCACATGTGAATCCATGCCATTTTTATCTTGTATCCCATTTACTAGATGTATATCATTATACAGTTGTAAATAGCAATAAATCTATCTAAATAAAAAAAAAAAAATAAATAAATAAAGTACTGTTTTGACGAGATTATTTATATTTTTAGGTTTATTTCTTACAAATATTTTGTGCAATGAAAGACAGAAACCCATGGAAGGCAGTCTGGGGCTTTAGCCCACCTATAGGGGAGCGGTGTGGTCTAGTGGATAGAGCACTAGTCTACAGTTCTCCGGGTCCTGGTTTCGAATCCCAGCTGTGGCAAAATATTATTTATTCTGTTAATTCAGTAGGGTACGGAGACTGTCCTGGGGCAGATCCAGCCTCTGTAATGTGGGTACCCAAAAAAAAATTGGGAAAAAACATGACTGCTGAGTGTGATCAAGGCCTAATCACCTCATTGCACTCCCCTTGGCCTAGAAACATTAGTAATCTCTATATGTACTGAGCCCAAGATCCTTCATGGGTTGTAGTGGTACAGGTTTTTAGGTTTATTACCAAACATAAAACTTAATTTTTTCAATTGCTTATCTTGTTAATTATTTCCCTTTGAAATAGGGTAATTTTGACACTAAAGTAATTTTGCTACCTTTACTAGAACCAGAGATATTAAATAAAATGTGTTTTCCACACGTAAACTTTCTGATTTTTTTACGCAACTCCTGGGGAGTGTTGGCTCTCCATGGTTCAATGTCTAGTTTTACCTAAAAAAATGTCATCAAAATCGATGAGACACACTTTGGATCCTCCCCTTTAAAGAGTAAAAAATAAACTAAATAAAAAAATCTAATATGAACTCACACAGTAGGCAGCCCTTGGACCTGGATCGGCGTCGGCTTGGTGATGCCCTTGCTCTTCAGCCCGGACAATATCCCTCGAGGGAACTTCATGTCCTCGAAGGACAACAGCGGCGGAGGAGGGTCCTCCCCTTCGACCAATATCCTGTACTTTCTCCGCACGGTTTCATGGCGAATCTCGCCCAGTTTAAGAACACAACCAGGAGGCTTCCAACTAAACAGAAGAAGATCAATGTAAGTAAACAATAACACAATATTTAATAATTACAAGGCATATTAAGTCTTAGTAAAAAAAAAATCTGGTGAGCACAACACACGACTTTCACTTACCTCGTTTGTTAAAATCAATTTAAGAATTTTTAAATACAATAAGAGATAAAAGATGTTTTAAAAACTAATTATATTTAGTTTCGATAGAAACATATGTTTTATTAAATGATCTATTAAATAACTAGCGATCTGTCCTTCCTTCGCACGGGTACATTTTAAATGTGTTATTATTTATGTTTAAAAAAGAACAATTTGAACAATTTAGAGCTTATCAATTTATGATTTTGAGTTTTTTGTAACAAAAAGTTTACTTAGTAATCACTTATCCGATTTAATATTATCTTATATTTGGAATGAACTTTTTCTAAATACATTTTTAAAGTTTAATTTAGTTTCCATATTCCTCTCATTTAGTTTACTGAGGAACATCTGTTTTCATGAAATTATCTAAAAGTAGAAATAATTATTAAGAATATTAGTTAATGGATTTATTTATAACAACTATCCATTTATGTTAACAACTTAGTTACAATTCGGTAAATGATACTGTTTCTAAAATCTTACTAAATGGAAAAATATAACTTGTACATTTTACTATAACCTTCCTCTTTACCAATAAAATTTGTTCATAAGTTTATGGGCTTACAACTACTTTATATTAACTTGTACGATTTCTTTTATTGCACATTAACTTTATTAAAATCTTGCACTTTTCAACGGTATATTATACGCCTATGTTACTACTTATATTTCAGGAATAATTTTTTGATGACTTGGTTACAGAAAATTTATTTTTCCCGTTTAAAGAAAAGCTAAATTGCAATGTATTTTACTTAGAAACCTCCAGAAAATAATGCCCTAAATGATGGTGAAAACCTTATCAAACTCCATCTTGTGGTTTAGAAGGAGTTAGCGGAAACCAAAATTGCCTTATCATTTATGTATATATAGATTATCAACAAGAATAAGTTATTTTTATTCCCTTTTTATTACTTTTCATTAACTTTCACAATTTTGTGTATGAGATAATATTTTTTCTGAAATCTTTATCTTTCCAACAGTATATTATACATCTATACTACTGTTCTTATGTTCAAACACAAAAATTTCATTAAAAAATTATAGTGCTTTTTTTCTCCTTTAGCTGTATATCGAATGTGTTCAGATTAAATATTTATCTGCTTTTTGTCAATGCTAATAAAATGATATGGTTAATTTTTTAAAAATCTACAAAATTAAAAGTACTTTGAAAGAAGAATATAAAATAATATCAACATTTAAGCCCTGTCAAACTATTTCAATCAGAATGAAGCTTAAATTATATAAAAGCCCATTAAATTTTACATTGATATAGCAAGTTTAATCAAAATCGTCAGAACCGTTTTCGAGAAAATCGTAAAAAGGTGGAAAATGCATGGTATAAAGTGGCTCTTCTGGTAAGCTCATTTTGATGAAAAAAGTTTTGTCACGTCTCGGGCGTATAGGACTTACCGTTTCCGCCCAGGAGTTACCACACATATACACACACACAGACCTTTTTGCGGGACTTGGTTATTTGGACTCAGGGGACCCTAAAATGTGTATTTCTGTTGAAAACTGGAATTCGAAAATTTTCACGATCGCAATACTTTCCCTTACTATATATAGTAAGTGAAAGTAAAAAATGTTATAATAAATTTCTGAAGGAAGAAAAATTAATCACATATGATGAAAGAATAGAAATGTTGATTACCCAAAGGTACTATATCGAAAATTTTGGCTGAAACATCAGCACAACAAATAAGATTTCTTATTTAGAGTATTTCTTAAATAACCACACCCTCTATCACCTTCAACCATAAATTACATATTATTTAAACCAATTAATAATATTTTTTGTCTTTATGTATGAAATAATAATTTGTTCAAAGCAAAAATGAAGCGAACCATGAGGAAATTTAAGATCAGGATGAACCTAAAGAAATCAAGAATAATATATTTTTTGACTAGTTATTTCCAAATTCATTTAACAAGGAGAGGATCCAAAATGTGTCTCACCAATTTTGAAGACTATTTTAATTTTTAGGTAAAACTAGACACTAAACCATTAGACTCTGCAGAATATTTGGGGCCAACATTCTCCTCAGGAGTCGAGTACAAATTATTACACAACGGTTTATTATTTCCAAATAACTATATTAAGGTATAACTGTTTATAGGTAATTAACTGTTATGAAAAAGAATAAATAATTATTAGGAAAATGGCATATCAACACTGCTTATTTCAAAACTCTATATCTCTGCTATTCATAATGATGGAGTTTTTGCTGACCTTTGAGAAATTAGATGAGGAAGATGGTTGGGGGTGCGGTCATAAATTAGAAACACACATTTAAAACAAGTGCTATTTTAATTAGGTGCCGACGTTTCGGCCTACAATATGGGCCTTCATCAGGGCTAAAAGAAACAAGATAACAACCAATGTAATTATAGACTTAATAATGCATTAGGTATATAATAATAATATGAAAGTAATATAATATGGGAACATAAATAAAATTAAATGTAAAATGATAATAAGATGACAGTTATAAAGTATGGAAATAAACAAAATTAAGATGATAGTTATAAAGTATGGAAGTAAACAGAATTGAGATGATAATATTGTAATAAGAATATATAAAGAGAGACTAAGCTAATGTAATATTAAACTAACAATTATACATATAGGGAGTTTAATCAAAATCGTTTGAGTCATTTTTGAGAAAATTGTAAAAAGGTATAAAGTGTCTGTTTTCGTCAGCCAATTTTGAAAATATTGCAGTAACACCTCAGGAATATATGCGTCTAAAATGCAAAATTACAATTTTGTATGACTTATCATTTTTGATCAAGACTTACCAAACATACATACGAACACACCTTTTTACAAGACTTGATCATTTGGATTCAGGGGATCCTGAAACGTGTATTTCCGATGAACTCAAATTAAAAAATTTTCACAATAGAAATACTTTGTTTTACTTTTTCATAGAAAAAACATACTAATAATCAATGCAAAAATATCACTAGCTTAGATCTGTCTCTATTCCAATTGTGTAAACTGAATCTCACGGTGATTAATATTTTTGAAGAGTTCACTCAGCACAGGAAAGAGATGTAAAAATGTGGTGTAACATGTCAGGTCTGTGAGGCATACTGCGCCAATGAACAAGTCAGTATTATCATTGAATTTATTAGGAGCATTGGTTTATTTCAGCTTATTTGACTTCCAGGTGTATATCTCTTAATACTTTCATACTTACTATATCTCTTTATTTTCATTGTGTTTTTCTTTCTTGTTTAAAAAAAAAATCATTTCCTTAAGTTGTGAGAGCGATTATAACCAATAGGAGTTTTTCGGCCTTAAAATTAAAATAACAACAACAATTACCTTAATAATTTATAAAAAGAGCCAGCAGCAGAAGTTAGTCATTAAAGTCATATTTCCACCAACTTAATTTGGGAGGATTGCAGAGGCGTGCAAAACAATAAAAACAGATAAAAATGACTATATTTTGACTAAAATTTATCTCTACTATGTCATTATTGTGCCAAGAAAATATCTATTCATATCCCCAGAAAGTGCACTAATATAATAGGGAAAAACAAATAAATCTCACATCTCAAAACCCTCATAAGTCCAATTTTTTACATTTAGACAGAAATTAAATAATGAAACAATTAAAATATTTCAATGGACTCCTACTCCATTGAACTTTTCTTTTTTTTTTCTCTCCCAGGATTTTACATCCTTTACCTACACCAATCATAGCAAACAGTATGGGCTGCCCTTTAGGTAACCAACCTATTAGAACCAGCTGAAGTTAAAAGTAGGAAATCATGACGTGGAACAATCACAAAATAAATAACTCTCTAAAAAAAATAGAATATTAAAATCGAAACAAAAAAAATTAATTAGATCCACCTTGTTTTTAAAGGGTCTTCATACTGTAATGCCCTCGCCATTTTTTCTGCAACGCCCACAGCTTTTCCTCCTCTTTAATCGTCTCTCCATGGCTTTTTCCCCTTTTTAAATTGTCTCTCATGGCGCTTTCTTTCTTAGTAAAATTAACAATTGTTATGGTCAATTATTAAATTTGTAATAAATAACTTTTCATTTAAATACTAGAATTATCATAATATTATGAAACATACAATTTACTAAATCTTAACAGATAAAATGGAAAAATTACTATAAGAATACCTGAATATATTCTTAGTTAAGCAGAATATAATATAAAAATAATAATAAATGAAAAATGAAATTAAATTAAAATAATTTTTATTCTGGTATCAAGTACCCTTAAAATAATGAACAATGAACAAAAAGAAATCCTTATGGTCTGATTACTTAAAAAAATATATATACATATAAAAGATTAAATATTCATTATATCTATAAATCTTTGCAAATTTATACTATATATACCTATATTTTACAATGAATTCAATTTAATCGTGAAATTTTTACTTTAGGTATATTACTCCTGATGATCTACTCTCCTTTGTCCTTAAATTTAAAACCAATGACCACGGCTCAGATCTCATACTGGTAAAACTGATTAAACTTTGCCTTCCAGCCATTCTCCCAATTCTTTTACACATTTACTTTTTATTTATTTATTTTTTAAGTTAATAAGTTTACCTTCAGCCATTTTTTTAAGCTCAGTATGCTGGTCAAGCAAGCTGATGTTAGATTTTCTACCCCAATTTTCTTCATCTTCATCTTTATCACTGTTAGTGGTCTTCAAAGCTTCGTCTTTAATCTGTAATAGAACAACAGTTTAAAAAAAAGAAAAAAAAAAGAGAGAGATTATGAAATATAAGAAAAGCAAACAAAACAGAAAGTCGTAGTTTTTTTTATTGGAACTTTCCATTAATTTTAAATTGATAACAGTTCTACTTTATCACTACAGAATCAGTTGCAACAGATAGTGAAAATTATTTGATTATATAAACAGCATACAATTTTGATTTACTTAATCATGTCCAAGATGAATAATTATAAATAATGGATTATTAAACATTAGTAGAAAACCAAAAAAGAGTAAGAAATTTGTTCCTAGAGTGAAAAATGCTTTATTTTAACATCATACTGCCCAAATACAGTGGGTTGGTTTGTTAAACACAGCATAATAAATCAATCTAAATTAGAAAAAAAAAAATTTTTAAAGTTTCTTTGTCCTTTTATTTTAATTCCTAAACAATTATTAATATTTATTAACAATTGAAATAATTTTTCTAAATTGAAAAATGAATGCCTCTTCCTCCTAAAATAAAATATGTGGTGATGGATAATTCCCAGGGAGTCCATAATTACATTTTTGGCCAAAAATATGAAACTTTAACATGAATCAACTGTCTTATTACTGGATAATCTAGCTAAATAATCATAGGATAGTATAAAAGTTTAAAAATATCAACAAAGTTATCTAAGGGGGAAATTTTCACAAAAAATCACAGCTCCTCCATGCGTAATGTCCACATACAAATATCTCAAACAGATTGAATCTCATAGAAAGAGATTCAAAAGGAATGCAAGGGGAAGCTCAAAAATTAAAAAACTACTGATATATTTCCTGAGAAAAGCAGAAAGCTAAGAAATATCCAAAGAAAGTATAGGGAATGATAAGCAATAAGGACAAATATTCTGGACAACTTTTCAACAAGAACGACAGAATGGAAGACAATATGTATCTGGACCCTGCTGAGAATCTAGCAAAGGATGATCCAGATTAACCTGATTTGCATGATGTGCATATTGCCATCGTTTGATTAAAAAGAGGAAAGGCTCTAGTAATGCGTGATTTATGAAGTAAGACAAAGGTTGCTGAAAATTCTTTAATAGGCCTAGAAACAAGCACTTGAATAAAAGATAGAAAATATAAAGTAGACCTTACTAATTTATTACAAAACAGCTTATGTAAGATTCTAATTAAAAAAAAAAAAAAAAAAGGAATAATGAAGCCTGGGAAAGTTAGAACAACCTCAAGAATTTAAACTCCCATTCCCAAATTATTCAAACATGCAAATTATCCTAGGTTAATCAAACTCACATTGGAGGAGGTAATGCTGGGCAGAGAACATGGAGGAAAAATGTATAGAAATTTCGTCAATGTGAATGACCTGGCAAAACTAGGTGGTAATAAAGCATAAGATAGAGGGGCTAAAAGTGTTGCAAGTTATAAACGATCGCGCATATAAATGCAGAAAGAATTTTATCAAGGCTTAATAATCAGATTCTTATATTTACTGAATTAAGAAATCTTAGAGACCTATTTAAAATTTGGCGGATTTCATTACAGTAAAGATATGGCCGTTTAGGAGTGAGATGTAAATATTGAACAAATATAACGTATCGTAATTCAAACCTGCGGGTGGCGTAAAAAATGGGAGTAAAAAATCCTTAGTTATGCCGTCCTTCGGAGGGGACGTTAAAAGGGGGTCCCGAGCCTGTGCGATGTCAGGTACTCGTTAAAGATCCCTATTCTAATAAAACCTGGATAGGCAAAATTTAGGACTCCCACTGTAGCATCGTCCGATTAACCAGAGTAGCATAAAGTGACGTTAAACGAATAAACAAACAATAACGTATCGTAATTTTAATATTGAAATATAACCAAATTGATGTTCGGTAAAGAAAATTCTACATTAAAACATATAGAATAAAAAATGTTAGACAAACATATAGAATAAAAGTAAGCTGATATATCGATATTTTCAAATATTTCAGCAATTTTCGCATTTTTAGATCCGTAGATGCCAGCCACTGGATTTTTATCATTTTCTTGAGAAATGTTATTATTTTCTTAAAGTGAATGATAAACATGAAAAATGACTAGCAGAGTTATCGATTTGATAAAATCCTTAACATAACCGATAACTTGCGATGTATTAGATGACTCACAGCTTCCTATCTCTATGGGCCGTACCTCTTTGTTATCACTTATCTAGGCAGAAATTGAATGTGCTATTTAGTGAAAACAGTTACCACCAAGGTGTTCGGGTCGGTTGCGTAATTTTATTCACAAATTACAAGCTGTCATCGTTCGTAGACCAAATGGATTCATCATTTTTTGAAGGTACTTCGACTATAGAAGAGGAGCCTTTGGATTACAAATGTTATGAAACCAAACTTAGAAGAAAACTCATATTTTTCTTTATGAATCCAATAGAGAAATGGCATGCCAGAAGACAGTTTCCATTCAAGTTCTTGGTTCAAATCATTAAGATTATGTTGGTAACTATACAACTTTGTTTATTTGCACACAGTAGATACAACCATGTAAACTATGCATCTGACAACAAAGTGACATTTTCACACTTATTTCTGAAAGGCTGGGACCCAGTAAGAGAAGTATATGCTTACCCTCCAGCATTGGGTCCATTGGCTATTTACAGAAAGAATGAATTCTATGAAACAATTGATTATGCCATTACAGGATATCAAAATATTTCTAATACCATTGGACCATACTCTTATGCAAATGAAGATAATAACATTACATTACCAGTGCTAAAATTGCAGCAGTATAAAAAGGGGCTAATATTCGGTTTTAATGAAAGTTATATCTTTGATAACGAAATTATAACTAACTATTGTAATGTGTCATTGTATGAAAATGCCAAAGACTCAATAAAGAAGTGCTTAAATGGTGAAGAAATTAATTTTGCAGCACTAGTGAGAGCCAAGTTAAGTTTTGCACTAAAATCTGTTAACTTCAACGCCAAAGGTCTATTGTCTCAACCTGACTGCTACAAATTTAAGATAGACATCTCGTTCAACAATGAGGACATGGATGGACAGATGTCAATAGGACTAGATGCAGAACCTCTTCGTCTTATGTGTAAAGGAGATGTTAAGTATATAACTGACAGTAATCTTGACTATGTTCTTAGGAGCATACTTAATTTTTTTGTCATTCTGATCTGTCTAATATCTTTTATTTTATGCATGAGAGCAATTATCAGAGCCCAACAGCTCAAATATGAGACGATTCATTTCTTTCAAAAATTCTACAAGAAAGACTTGAGCCTAGAAGGGAGATGGGAATTCTGGAATTTGTGGTATATCATGATTTTAGTCAATGATGTGCTTATAATCATAGGGTCGTGCATAAAGGAAGAAATTGAGAGAAAACAGTTTGTAGGTGACCAATGGAATACTTGTAGTGTCTGCCTTGGGACAGGAAACCTATTAGTTTGGTTTGGAGTACTAAGATACCTCGGATTTTTCAAGACCTATAATGTTGTCATATTAACATTGAAGAAAGCTTTTCCTAAAGTCATTAGGTTTTTATTCTGTGCACTACTAATTTATGCTGGATTTACATTTTGTGGATGGCTCATTTTAGGGCCTTACCATACTAAATTTAGAACACTTGCAAGTACATCAGAATGCCTGTTTGCTTTAATAAATGGAGATGACATGTATGCCACATTTTCAATCATGGTAGTCAAGTCGCCGATGTTATGGTGGTTTAGCAGAATTTATCTGTATGTCTTCATTAGCTTATATATCTATGTAGTTCTTAGCTTATTCATTTCCATCATTATGGATGCATATGAAACTATAAAATTGTATTATAAACACGGATTTCCAAAAAATGACCTACAGTTGTTTGTATTGGAATTGCATGAAGAATTTAGTGACCTGAATGAAACTTTACCTGTGTCGAATGGAACATCGCAATTTAAAGAACACCTGGGGGGTATTAAAACGTAGGTTTTGTTTTCAAGCTTATAATGGTGTGGGCTTATATCTCATACCTGCACTGTTAGTTTTCCTTCATATTGTGTAAGCTAAAGATGTATATTGTTTATTTATTGTTTTGTCTGATGTTAGTTGTTCATATCAATAACATAGTCTATTTAATATATTTTATGTGATGTTAGTTATGACTGTTGGTCACTAAGTTCCTATATTAATAATTTTACTTTTATTATTTTTAGAATACTATACAATTGTAAAATTGTTCACATCGTTAATAACATTCGATTGACAGTTATATAGTGAAAATTTAATTACAAATGATTATAAATTGTATCTAGCTAAGGTACTTATGCCTCTTTTACGGAACAGACTGTTAACATCTAGTCATAGTAAATAATTATTTTGCTTGAATCTGCTTTGTTTGTTAGTTCTGCTAAAGGGGTGAGAAACAGCTTTAAATTCCCCTAAATGTGGCAGTTAAATAGATGTTATGTGAAATACCCTTTGATGTTTGCTAATCAATGTGAACAATAATAGAAAATAATTTATCGATACTGAATGTATTTGCTTATTTTGATTTAGGGAAGAAAGAGATTCTTCTGAGAGCAGTACAAAAGCAACGATCTACCAGTCGATAAGCTTTACCTTTTAAGTATTAAATCAATCAACCACTAAAAAAAATTGTGGTTTTAGCTAGATTATATTTAAGAAAAAAATAATACCGAACATATCAGAAGATTATACAATGTAATAATTTATTGCTAGATTAATTTTATCTTTTAATTCAACTGGAGTCTTAAATTAGGATTTCGTCCTTTTAATGTTAAATAATTTTATCTAGTTATCATTTTATGTAATAGATGGCCTAATGATTATTATAGTTTATGGAAATAAACTATCTATTTGTTTTCGGATTTAATTTTTTCCTTGTTGAACACATATATGTATATTAAAGTTATTATTTTTATATCTTTGGTGTTTATATTTGTATATAAGTTATTTTTTTATTTTGTAAAAAAAAAATAAGTTACTAGAGGCTAGTACATATGTTGGAGGATAAATGATTTGTTTAATCTATAGTTAGTGAAAACAAATAAATGAAGTAGGATAAAACTTATATTTTAAAATTTTATGATTTAAATCCATAATAATTAATATTTACTTAAATTTATGAGTTTGTATCCACTGATATTATTTGATTATTTTGAATATTAATAAATGTTAAAACTACTGTTACAAAGAATATGATTGTAAAAACAGATTAAATAAAAATACATGCTTAAGATATATATACATATATATGTACCTACAATTCCTGATCATAATATTTAATGAAAAAAAAAAACCTTTTTTCAAATGAATTTAATGAATTTGCTCTGTTTAAGTATTGAACTAATTTGTTAAAAAAAACTGCAGGTTAATTAAATAGACATAAGAGAAATATCTGAAACCCAATGATAATGGTAAAATAGTTAGCACTTAAAAAAAAAAATTAAATCTAGCTCTACAACCTTTGAAGGGTCTTGGGATTAGAACATATAGAGTTTAGACTATTTTTATCAGCCATCACGATCTGTTCCCTAATATTTGGTAATCCAGTTTATTGAGACTGGGTGAGCCATGAAAGTGTCACCCCATGGCTAAAATAACACAATAAATAATTATTCTGCCACAGCCGGGAATCACAGACAGAACCAAGAGTAGTCAAAAGCTTTATCCACAAAAACTTCAGTTAAGAACTTAGCAGAGGGGGAAAAAAAAAATTGTAGGAATCGCCTACAAGTAGAGGATCCCAAGTATGTCTCACTGATATCAAAGACATTTTTTATGTAGAACTATACTTTAAAACATTATACTGCAAAATTTTAGCCAACGCTCCGTAGGAGTCACATAGAAAAATCAGAAAGATTAACCACGAAAAAGTGTCTCAAAATTACAATATTTCAAAGCAGAATAATTTTTTAAATATTTAAATTTTATGCTTGGTAATAACCCCAAAAATATAAATAACCTTGTCAAAACATACTTTTAATAAGGTTTCTTAAAAACTGTGCTCAGATTAAGATTCCTTTTTAGGAGTCCAGTACTAAAAATATTAATATCAGGTATATCCTTTGAAAGAGTAAAATTAGTTCTTTTCATGCGTAACCCACCCTTTCTTCCTTATCTATACACTTGGACTTATGCTATTTCAGACCAATTCTTGCATCAGGAAGAGAGTTTTTATATTAAAAAGTATCCTTTTTAGTGTGGTAATCCTAGTTATCAGTGAAATATTTCGATTTCATTCAAAAGGACCATAACTTTTGAATATTTTCCTACCTTCCTCCTTTCTATTTATATATCTATCTATTTCCTCCTCTTATCCTATCCTCAGAAAGATACTCATGGTAAAGTTACTATTAATATAAAGATGGAGTAGTAATCCATGGAAACAGTTTTTAAGAAACCTTATTACGAGTACTGTTTTGACAAGATTATTTATATTTTTAGGGATATTACCAAGCATAAAACTTATATAAATAATGGCTTATTTTCTTAATTATTCCCCTTTAAAATAGGATAATTTTGGCACCAAACTTATTTTTCTGCCTTCACTAGAGCTGGAGATATAAAATCAAATGTGTTTTTGGCACACAAACTTTCCGATTTTTTTATGTGACTCCTGGGGGGGATTGGCCCCTAATATTTTGCCGAGTCTAATGGTTTAATGTCTTGTTCTACCTAAAAATATTTTATCGAAATCGGTAATAAACATTTGGCATCCTCTTCTTGTTAGGAGATATAGGTTGGGGGATCACTTGTAGCTGGGTGGTTAGCATAACAGCCTCCTATCCCAAAGGTCACGGGTTCAAACCCGCAGGTGGTCCTAGAATTTTTAAATGGGAGTTAAAAGTTATGCCGTCCTTCGGAGGGGACGTTAAAAGGTAGTTCCAGGTACTCGTTAAAGATCCCTATCCTAACAAAACCTGGATAGACAAAATTTAGGACTCCCACATGTATATGAACATACCTCTTTAATTGCTGAAAATCTAACCTATAACCTTTAAGTGACTCTTATCTCTACTAACAAGATAGATGCTTCTAGTACAAACAAGACCTAAGATATAAATAGACATAATCACTTATTATCTGTTTAGAAGAGTTAAACTAATTATATTGCACTAAGTAGAACATCATTTGATACTTGGAATAGAAAGGAAATTTCAGAAAGAAACAGATATTATTATATCAATATATTCCTATCACCAGAAGATCTAGCATAGATCTTCATATTAGGGCTGATTAATTTCCTCCAAATTCTTGATTTTTTATTAAATCACCAATTCAACGTTTCGGGATCTCACTCCCATCATCAGGACTCTACAAGTAAAATTAACAATTACAGATTACATTAAAAAACAACTATAGTGAAGTGAATTATTAAAAAGTTTTATAAAAAAAATTATTACAAGGTAGGTGTCCCTTATTAACAACATTTTTTTTTTTTTTTTTTTTTAAACTTTAAATCTTTATTCACACCTGTAAATAATATAATGAACAATCAGTGAGTGTGCGGTCAATTTTAAGAAACATGGCGTGATAGGCATGAGGGAGAGCAGCACCCAGCGGTACCTACTCCTGGCATGAAATTAGTGTGAGTTACTAAGGGAGAAGGTCTCTCATCCAACTCCTCTTCAGCCTTCTGTAGGCATTTCCTGGCATGAGTGTTGTGGCCATGTCATTGATTAGTGTGTTAGGGTGACCTTGTAGTATGTCGTGGAAACGTTTGTAGTGTGTCCGTATGTGCTCATTGACAGTTGGCATCTTAAGGTCAGTATGTAAAGTTATGTTGCTAACGTACCACGGTGCTTTTGTAATTGTTCTAAACGTTTTAGCTTGAAATATTTGAAGTTTGTTAATGTGAGTCTTTTTAGCTGTCCCATATATCTGTGATGCGTAAGTCCAAATAGGTTTCAGTAGGTAAGTATAGGTGTTTAATTTCTGTCGAAGTTTTAGTTTCGTACAACAAATTTTAAAATTAATAAGAGGTATTTAAAAAATATGTTACATCATAATAAGTAAAGGTAATAAATAAATATTTTAAAATTACCTGGTTTTTACTATTTTGAAATTCATCTGTTTATCCGAACATTGCCACTGATACAAAACTTACAGACTATTTTTATTGATTTGTCTTTTAATTTTTGATTAAATTTAATTGATTTGTATCAGTGACAATGTTTGGATAAACAGATGAATTTCAAAATAGAAAAAACCAGGTAATTTTAAAATATTTATTTATTACCTTTACTACTTATTACTATGTAACATTGTTAATTATCATTTATCACTTCACTATAGTTGTATTTTAATGTAATTTGTAATTGTTAATTTTACTTGTAGAGCCCTGATGAAGGCAGTGAGATCCCGAAACTTTGAATTGGTGATTTAATAAAAATTTTAGGATTTGGAAGAACTTAATCAGCACTAATATCTACCTTTAATATATATTATGTGTGGGGAAATAAAAGATGTTCTATTAAATATTTTATATATATATATATATATATTTTTTTTTTTTCAAAACATGAGTATAATGATAAAGTGTTGCTACTCACAAGAATTTTTTTTTTTTTTTTATCTTTATAGCTAAATTATGTGAAATGATATTTCTATCCAGTTTATGGGCATTAATTATAAATTTATTACCCTAATACCTTTGGATTGACTCCTTCCTATTCTCTACCTTCTCAATTAATCGCTTGCGATATAAACGCAGAGGTTATACTACACTCAAATGCATAACATTTATCAACAAAGAATTTCAAATCACCCAGAGTCGTAAAATTGCTATTTATAAGAAAGATCATGGTAATTAAAAAGAGGTAATTTCTGGTCAGGAAAAATGTAGACACCCCTATTAAGCAAATCTCCAAGGTATCTGATCACATTTTTACCTCACCAGAAAAATTACAGTATTGTCACATATGCTAAACGGTTTTAAGAGAATTTAACAAAGTCCTTGTAATAAACACAATCCTTCCAACAATAAAAATGATATCTGAGCTTTAGTTAAAAAATTTTAATTGCTTATACATTTTCTTTGAACAAAAGAGTTCTACAATATTTACCAAACTAGTGCAGTTGTTAGCATATGCGGATGACATAGATATTGTTGCTAGGTCTCTCATGCACTAGAGTAAGCTTTCCTCGACCTTATACAGGCAGCTCAAGAAATAGGTCCTACAATTAATGAGGAGAAAACAAAATATAGGTGTACTCATGACAGCAAAGAGGCACATCCAGTTGAAGGATTTGTAAAGTTTGGTCCATTCAAATTACAGAAGGTAGACCACTTTACATATCACGGGTCAATCATTAGCTCCGATAATAATATCTTCAATGCCAATAGAAGCTATTTTGGATCCCGAAAACTCCTCAGAAGCCAGCTTATAACATGAAGAACAAAGACATTGCTTTATAAAACACTAATCCACCCAGTCCTTGTGAATGCTTCTGAGATGGAGATCCTTACAAAGAACAGAGAGGATGAAATCCTGATCTTCAAAAGAAAGATCCTCTGAAAAATATTTTGGCCTGTCAACTGGAGAAGAAAGAAAATAGTATAACAGTAAGAGCTTTATGAGGAGGCCAACATTATTCAACAAATAAAGCTTTTACAACTTTGCTGGACTAGCCAAATCTTTGAATTGGCAATTCCAAAACCTCTCCTGGAGGGAAACCTATACCGAGAAAGAGGCAGAGGACGGCCGAGACTCAGATCGGAAGACTGTGTGAAAGCTGAAGAGGCTAGGGCCTACATCAGGCTGTAACACCACGGATGTATGTATGTATAGATTTTCTGAGAAAAATGCAACCCATCCAAATAAGGGTGATGAAATACTAGTTTAAAAATAAAACAAGAAGTAAATTTACAAGCAATTAAATTAAGTTTCTTCTGGTAAAAACAAATAAAATATTATATCAGATCATGTGAAAAAAATAAAACTCACTATTACAAAAATCTAATGTGCGCATCACATAACTTTCACGCTTTTTCTTAATTAAAATAAATTTTATGTTTAAATTTAGGAAGAAGTGGAATAGTAAATGTCACAAACATTCTCCTTAGTTTCCATGGAAAACCTGGATAAAAACAAAAAGTATGAATTAATAATTACAACAGAGTATGGGATCGCTCAGTTGATAATTCACCGGACCACTGATCTTCCAGGTTCAAACTAGGCTCTGGTTGAATAATTATTTGATCTGATAATTCAGCTTGGTGGCAACCCTGGGTTTGGAAGGCCCACCTGTGCAGTTTCAAAAAAGTGGAGGGAAAACTTGACAGTTGAGAAAGGAAGAAATTTAGAAAATTCTACAATGAAGTCCTGCAAGAATATTTAGATTAGGAAAAAAACCTTTTAAGACTATTTAATTATACTTTAATATAGCAAGTTTAATCAAAATTATTAAAGCCTTTTGTTGAAAAATTTGCACAAAAGTTTCTATTTCCTTTTTATCAGCAAGGACGAACGTAAAACTAAAATTACAGGATCCTAATTTTGAGAATCAGAAAAAGGTTTGTAAAGCTGGTCAACTAAAACATCCACCCTATAACTGATCACAGTTTGGAGCTGAGCACAGAACAGGTAAGGAAAGGAGTATCTTAGCTCTTATCAGAAGGGATGATAACACAAATTGATGTGAAAGCAGAACGTTTACAATTTCTTTCTTACCTGAGTTAATTTGCCAATTTTGAGCAACTGCTCTTTCCTCCTTTCCTTAATGGGTACATAGGGGACATAGTTATCGTCTGAATCACTAGAGGAGTCCTTTTCCAGTTCAGCTCTGCGATACCGCTGAAATCACAGAATACCACGTAAGAACATGAAAAATAAAATACATGCGTTTGGGTCTCAAGATTGAAGGCATCTCATACCTTAACAGCAGGTTGATCTTCATTAGACATTATTCAAATTTAAAACAAAAACAAAAAAACTTTGTACTAATAGAACATTTCACTTTTCGCGAAAAATATCAAATGATAAAGTAGTCAACTGTTTGTAATCAAAAGTCGCTAATCGGTTGTTCATGAAGATAGCGTTCAGGATTAACAAAGAGGTCAGAAGATCTTGAACATACAACTTCAAATTATCTATATTATTGAGCATATAAGTCATAATTTCTAGGTGGATTGTTTCTTTTTCTAAAAATAGAATCCCTTATGTAATCGTCGAATAATTTAACCTTATTTCAAAAATGTCTCTCCACAGTATGATTCAAAAATTCTTTTGATCATTTCTTTATACAAGGCGGCTGCCATCTTCCAATAACTTTTTTTTTCGGTACTAGTCCTCTCCTATTTCTATTAGCTAGATTGTTGTAGGATTGACCATCCTCTTCTAGCTATGTATATAAACACTTTGAGTAGCCCTAAATTGCGCACATTCAACAACTGACAAATGGCATCATTCAAACTTGATGTGTTAAATGCGATGCAGGTCATGAGCAGTTGCCCTATTGTCTCCAGTATACCGATATAGGACAAAAAGATGTAATCGAACGAATTTGATTGGACGAAAGTACAAAGTTATCCTTGAAAACCCTCACATCATTTATATTGTAGCTGTAACTGTACTCTGGTTAAAAAAACAACTAAGTACTCAGCAGTCACGAACTGTCGGCTATTTATTTAAAAAATATTCTTCCAAGTGGTTTTTCATTTATTGGGTCTTCCACAGGAAGGTTACATAATCTCTCTTTCCTATATATTTGGTCACAGATTTTTGCTGATGGTCGAAAAATATTGGTCTGATATTTATCCATAAGGAGAATTTTGATGATGTTATAATAATTGAAAATGTTTTCGAGCAATTTGAATGTGAGGTGTTTATTACACACCATATTTTTTCATTGAGTATATCCAGTGATGACAAAACATCTAATAGAACTAACTGGTCTCTCCTCCATCTTTTAATACTTAATTCTCTCTTACAAAAGAATACTTCATCCAGCAGCACATTTGCTTTATGACAGTTTACTAAGGTTCTATGAACAAGAACTGAATTACCTGTTGGTGATTTACATGAAAAATTCTTTTTGCATTGGTCCGCGTGCATAAAAGTTAGCAAGTTGGTTCAAGAATATCTAGACACTACTCATCTTATCATTTCGTTTAGTCTTTTTTTCTAAAAATTATTTCATTTGTATATATTAAGATGCCAACACACAATATTTGTCGTCTTCCTTTATTTAAGGATCATAAAAATTGTTAATTAATCTTTTTAAAAAAATTTAGAAGATTGATATTTTTACTAAACTCGATATTAAGGTTTTCCCTTCCTTCATTGGTTTAAGTCATAGACATTCTTCAGACTAATCTATTGTTGCTATCTCATGACTAAACAAGTGCAAATTCAGCAGTTGTTAAAATAAAGAAAATTTTATATACACATACAAGTCAGTTATAACATATCTAATAACCAGGCAGTGCTATTAAGAAGTAAAAGGAAAATAGACAAACAAAAATAAGGAAATACATCCGATAAAATAAATAATAATTTATATTTTATAATACACATATTTTAAAAATATCAAAAGTTAATAATACATAATCCACAATAGAAATCAAATCATAATACAAGAAAATATACACAAAAGAGAATGACAAAAAAGTTAAAATCAAACAAAATAAGTATCAGTTTAGTTTCAGTTTTTTTAAATCATTACATAACAATAATATTGAGCAAGTAGTCATTTACAAGGTTCTTCACTTTTTTAATTGGTTTGAATTCTAATATTATTTTTCGACTAACTCGATAATATCTAAACAGTAATCGGACATTAATGAAATTCATATAAACGGACGGCATGCAATTGCACAATACCAAAATGTCATATAAAAAATAGCATATTTTTGTATTTATTCATGTTCTGTATAATACTAAAATTACTTTAAAAATATTTAAATACTGATATCAGACTTAAATCACTATCAGTGTCTTTACTGGCTAAAATTATAAACAACTAAAAAATTTACATAATTAAAATTAGAAGTATATTTTAATAATACTAGCAGCTAACTAGTGCTTTCAGTTTTAACTAAACTAATATCTTTATTTATTCAATCCACCCTACGTCAATCTTTATAAATACATTCTTCATACTGGAACTTAATGATGAACTGCGATGATTCTCTTAAATATTATGCCAAATTTTAACAAGAAAGTTGATATATAAAGATTTCATTCCATACTCTATATTATAGGTCAGAATTATCTCCTTTTATTGTTTTAACTGTCTAATTTTTTTTATTTTATATTTTTTATTAACATTATTATCAAATTCACAGGAACTTTAGGATGAACAGCTCGACTGAAGTCCCTTCAAGTATCCTGGCTCGAACAATCAGCATCTGTGATACTGATGTATCCATCCGAAGAGTCAGTGATGCTCGACCAAACTGTAGCTTCCGAGTTCGGCCGTAGTTCTGGCAGTAGCAGTGCTTCCGAGACCTCAGTTTGTTTTTTCATCTGAGCGAAAAGTTCACGCAGCTCATTCTTCAAATGCTTTATTGATTCCAAGGTGGTGTTTCGCCTTTATGGATTGTTTTCTCATTTTTCATCACATTGTCCCCTTAAAAAAAAAACATCATTAAGAATAATTTCAATCATTAAAAATATTAATGAATTACAAATATATTTTCCAATAGCCTCTGGCATTATGTTTAACTCCCTAATCTAATGAGGTTAAGGTTGTGAGAACAAATCCTACCTCGCCCGGAAGGTTTTCAACCTTTCAAACGGATTGTCTCTTCCAGGTAAGTAAAGCCTTTCAGCCAACTGGCAGCAACTTACAAAAATAGACACAGAGAGTAATAACCCTACTCTATAACAATCATCGAAATCAAGGGTTTATTCTCCTAGAAGATTACACCATGTGGCCTAAGGCCTTAACGGCCAGTCGCCCCAACCAAAGAAGAAATATCTTTTCAGAAAAAAACAGTAATAATATTCAATAAGAATACATGGTTATACATTGAAACAAATCAACTAATAAAACAACATTAGGTCGTATTACAAAAAAAAAAGTTAATAAACTTCTCTTGAAGATGTATCATTCAGATTGATGAACATTGATTCTAAAATATTAACAAACAAAATAGCTTAAATAAAAGGGTCACCCTTTGGTGCAGTGGCTAGCAGGACAACCTTATATTTCCATGATTGTATGGTTCAAACACGGTAGATGGCCCTAGGATTTTTCAATGGGAGTAAAAAAATTTTTGTAAATCCGTCCTATGAAAGGGATGTAAAATGGTGGTTCAGAGCCTGTGCAATGGCAGATACTCATTCAAGATCTCTATCTTAATTAAACTAATAGGCAAAATTTACCGCTATAGCATATCTGATTAGCCAAGTTGTATAGAAGTAACATTAAAGGAATAAACAGAAACAGCTTATGTAATAACTTCAAATAACCACTGGGTAAAGAAGATAACACTCTATAAACAAAACAAAATTTTCAATTTGGAAAATACAAATCAAAACATATCTGAGAGTGAAAGGTATTACTATAATATTAGGATCTAAGAGGTAAATATATAATGAACTCATAAAATGATCTGAAGGAATAACTGTTTTAATAAGCAAGATAAATGGGACCTCAGTCAATATGGCCGTGAGACTGCGTTGGCTAGGATCTATAAATCAACCATCTCTTCTAACAGGGTACGAAACTAAACTATGGATCCTCAATTAAAGAACATCAATAGATATAAGTTTAGGGGTCCAGCGAATCAGCTCAACAGATTTCTGACTTTCATTTGTAAGAAGTCTTTACCTGCCAATCTGTGAAATCGACAAAACAAAGAATAATAAATTAAAAGATACTAATTAATACAATAATCTTATCTCTACATAAGATTCAACTAATCTCGACACACTGAATAGTAGTGTTAATTGACAATGAATATAATAACTGATACTGCTTTAGTAATTATATTACAAATCTGATCACAAATATTACAATCTTTCATAAACTTAACAGCTTTCTTTAATGTTGAATCTCTGCACCAAATTTCACTTTCTGAAGAGCTTCTTGAACATTTGCTATTGTTTGCCTCCATCCTTCTCTTCTCCAACCCTCTGTCCTATTATGATATAAATATTAAACTCGCTTTATGATATTTGCAATTTCACAAGTAGGCATATTGGAATTTTGTCATGAGTAAAGAAGAAACAATGTTATCTAGTGACATTTTCCCTGACCAAAGAACAAATTTCCTAACTTTTTCATATGTTTTTAAAATCCCTGACTTTTCCCAATTTTCCTATTGCTAGACACTCTGGTTTTCTTTGGAACTAAAAGCAGACATAATACCCGCAATATCTTGCCAAATGTTTAAAAGAGCATAAAAAAAAAACTGCTATCAGAAAGAATGATGGAGCGAATCTGATTTCATTGCTTGGCATATGAAAGTTAATGGAAGGAAACTGAGATCCTCATAAAAGTTTTTAATAATTGAAAATAAAGGTTTAGTAGACAAGGTAGTGGAAGATGAATGGAGTTATAACTGATAAAAGAATAGTTTTGGAACTAACCAAATGGAAAGAGTCTGCATAACGACTATTATGGATTTAAAAGAAATAATAATTTACAAATTGATTCCAATTTTAAACTGATGATAAAGAAAGATAAGGTAGAATTTTTTTAGGAAATTTCAGACTAACCTTTCTGCGGATTAGGAACAGGTACAGCATTCTTCATAATCTCTTCCTTCCTACTGAGGGGATCGATTGAAGACATTGCCTTCCATGACTTCGAAGGCGAGGTCATAGATCCGTCAGGAGAAGAGAAGGCAATCTCTTGATGTTTGGTGTCCGAGAGGTTCAAGTCCAAGAGCCCGATGGTCGAACCAAGAGCGCTGTATTGCAAGTTGTCCCCTATCATTGCGTGATCGTTCATCTTAGCCGAAACCAGTCCACCAATGGTCCTGAAAAAGGGGTTTGAAATTAATTCTAGTTCCTATGAGCTATAAGGAATAATATAAAATCTGGTGCACGCAACACATGACTTTCACTTATCTCTGTTATTTATATCAATTTAAGAATTTTTAAACAAATTTGGAAACAAAATAAATTGTTAAAATATTATTTACAATGGATTTTAATAGAAACATGTGTTTTGTAAAATAATCTATTATATTATTATCTACAACAATCAGTTTGTTTTATCAGCTTTTCATCACTCACTGTTTATTTATACCATAGAATGTATAAGATAATATTTTTTCTAAAATCATTAGGATTCCAACGGTATATTATACATATATATTACTGTTCTGAAGTTAAAAAAAAATAAAAATTGCATTAAAAAATATTTTTGCAATTTTGTCCCAGAGTTGGATATCGAATTCATTAAAGGTATGTATTTACCTGTGTTTTTAGCAATGCTAATCAGATGATATGGTTATTTTTATAGAATCTACAAAATTAAAGGTACTTTACAGAGAGGAAAATTTAAAATATTGGCATTTAAGCCCTGTCACACTATTTCAATCAGAATGAAACCTACATGATATTAAAGCCCATCCAATTTTACATTGATATAGAGACTTTAATCGAAATCGTTACAGCCGTTTTTGAGAAAAACATAAATAGGTGCAAAATGCATGGTTTAAAGTGGCTCTTCTGGTAAGCCGCTTTTGGTGAAAAAGTTGCTGTAACATCTCGGGTGTATAGTTGGCTCAAATATGAAATTTCAGTTTCATAGGACTTTTCGTTTTTGCGCTGGACTTACCACCTCCCTCCCCTTCCCACACACACACCTTTTTGCGGAACCCGGTCATTTGGACCCAGGGGACCTAAAACGTGGATTTCCGTTGAAATCTGGAATATGAAAATGTTCACGATCGCAATACTTTCCCTTACTATATATTCCATACATAGGTAAGTGAAAGTAATAAACTGTTGTTAAGCTAAGGATTTTAGAAAAATGTTATCTTATATAAAGTGTAACATATAATACATCAACATCAGTTGTATAAGGTGATGTTGAGTGATGAAAAAGCAGTTTAGGGATCACTTGTAGCTGGTGGCTAGCGTAACAGCCTCCCATGCTAAAGGTCACGGGTTCAAACCCGCAGGTGGTCCTAGGATTTTTTAATGGGAGTAAAAAATCCTTAGTTACGCCGTCCCTATTAGATCCCTATCCTAATAAAACCTGGATAGGCAAAATTTAGGACTCCCACTGTAGCATCGTCCGATTAGCCATAGTAGCATAAAGTGACGTTAAATAAATAAACAAACAAAAGCAGTTTAAAGTAAGTGATTATAGGAGATAATAATTTTTATTGTTTAATTATTTAATCTGAAACACATGTTTCCATTGACTTGACTACTTAGCTCAAAACGCTATAACTCCACTAATTATAAACCGATTCCAAAGTTTTTTAGAAGGAAATTTAATTCTTTATCCTTCAGTAATAACCAGAAGTCAGAAAAAAAAAAATTGGTATTTACAAAGTTTGTAAGTCAGACGATTTAAAGACTTAAATAAATTCTATGCAAATAATTTATGTGAAGGTGAAATCTCAAATTTTGAAAAGTTTTTTTTTTTTTTTTTTTTAATCCATTCATTACAATGGTCATCAAATTAAAAATAATAAGTTAAGGACCTAATAAATCTATAAAATGTATAGGGTAACAACGATGCTAATTAGGAACAATAATATGGCGTCAGACTACAGATTCAACTTAGAACTTACACAATCTGCCTCCTCAATTTTTCCATTTCCTTCTCCTTGATATCTAGAAGGACTTTGTTCTTTTCTTGTTCCAAAGTGAGAATTTGTATTTCTGCATTAAGTTTATCATTTTCTCTGGATGCTTCCATCAGCTGTGCATGGAGCTGTACCTTCTCCTCTTCAGCTTTCTCCAATGCCTACATAATACTTAGATAATAAATAATAAAATTAAATAATAAAAAAAAGTAATAATACAACAGAACTATATTCAACAAACATAATTTGTTTTCCCCAATTGACATTAAAAATTAATATTATACAATAGAATGATCATTAAACAAATATTGCCTCATTATGTTTTTCACTAGAAAAATTAATATAAATCATCAACTTGGTCTGGAAATTTGGCCACCTCGAACAGAAAATTAAAAAACATATCTTATTTTATTTTATTATTTCTCTCTACTGACTCAAATTGAATTTCAATGAAATTAGGATTAATAAATAAGATATTTAAATTACAAATCATCAAAATACTAATAAAATCCATTATTAAGATGAATAAATGCTTAAAATAATATTTGAAATATAAAATTACCCTGGGGATCACTTGTAGCTGGGTGGCTAGCGTAACAGCCTCCCATGCTAAAGGTCACGGGTTCAAACCCGCAGGTGGTCCTAGGATTTTTTAATGGGAGTAAAAAATCCTTAGTTAAGCCGTCCTTCGGATGGGACGTTAAAAGGTGGTCCCGAGCCTGTGCGATGTCAGGTACTCGTTAAAGATCCCTATCCTAATAAAACCTGGATAGGCAAAATTTAGGACTCCCACTGCAGCATCGTCCGATTAGCCATAGTAGCATAAAGTGACGTTAAATGAATAAAAAAACAATAAAATTACCCTGTTCTCCTCTTGCAATTTCCGAACGTGGAAGTTGAGTTCCTCCATTGATTTGGAATACTGGTCAATCTGGAGCGACATTGAGCTGGCTTCCTGTGAAACTTGCGACAGCTTTGCCTGGTACTCGAGCTCTCTTTTAAGGCAATTCTCTACCTCTCTGCTCTTCTCGAAAAACTTTCTAAAAAAGATTTACTAGGCTTAAACATGAAGTAAATAGGAAGATATAACCATTTCAATCAACCACCTTCCCTCAATCTTCAAACTTTAAAGTTTCTTATTATATCATGCATGTTTGTTTCCTTAACCAGTTAGCCCCAACTTATGCCCCAACCCTATGTAGAAATTTTCTTACTTTAAATTTTTATTTATTTCAGATTAGTTATGAGCCTAATCCATGAAAAATTACTTAAATTCTTTAAAATGGAAAAATACTCTAAAAATTGTCGGTTTCATATAATCCTATTCACTCAAACAATTACCAAAGTGATGTGTGGCTTAATAAAACAACAGTAATCCTTGCTAACATACAAACATTAAAAATATAAAGAAACTCGCAGCTTCACTCGGTAAATCCATTTTGTACATAGGTATGCGTTTATGGTAAGAGTAACTATAACACATATAACTTCGCTATGGGTCGATCATTTACTCCTTCAAATATTATATAAATATTGGCAAGAAATAAAGTTATTAATTATTCTCACATCTTAATTTTATAATGTCAAATTTATAGCATCACAACAGAAGAGATAGGCATGCCCATAGCTAATCAGCATGGTTCAACTTTTAGGCATAATGGTTGTATATTGTCACAATTCATTTGGAACATAAATGCAATTTTTTCCAAAACATAAGTGAAAGCTCCCACCTTAAATATCCGTATTCATAGATTATAGAAATCCAATGCTCTGTTATATTCTTAAAATTAAACGTTTTTTAGTCTATTGAAATTATTTGTAATCAACCAATAACAATGGAACATGTGTCGATGGACCCTACAAACGAAACATGGATATGATAGTCAATTTATTTAAATATTTTTCTTAGTATCATTGCTAATACATGTCAAATTATAGAAATTTTGCTTCCAGGTGGTTAGAAATTCGATTATGGTTAAAATGAGTACTTATAATTTTTCAGAAGACATATAGTTTTTGAGTTATTCGAATAACCAATTTTGTTTTATGTTTTAGAAAACTTTTTTTTTTTTCAACCACTTAAGGAACGAATTTTCTCAAACCCAGCCTTATTGCACATCTAGACAGTAAGGTGAAGCTCCAGGAAAATTTTCAGCTTCACAACCATAGTCATGTTAGAGATACTTCAATATTCAAAGTGTCTGGTGAAAACTTTAAAAATTGTAAGCTGATAATTATACTGATCCGCTATTTTATCGTAATGCACTAGATTTCGCCTATAATGCCATCTTCTGGAGCAAGACAATTTTTTTATTTTAAGGTGAGTGGGTAATTACACCCAGAAGCCTCATGTATGAATTCCACATTTAAGTATCCACTCATTTTAAGATAAAATATTGTTTTTGCACCAGAAGATGGCATTATAGCTGAAACGTAGGACATTATAACAAAATATTGGTGAAGTATAATCATCAGCCACCAATTCTAAATTAAACTTTCATCTTCACCTAAAATAATCTTTATAATTATTACACTGGATGTCAGGATTGTAGTGTATATGTTAATAAGTTTCTGAACCTGTGTTCTGGAACTATAACACAAACAGTTCACATGATTTCAACTTCAAAGGGCCTTACCCTTTTCCCGAATCTTCTGATAAAATATCATGTTAATTTCTTACCTGATAAACATAAATTATGTAATCAAAAGGACTAAATAAATTTTTAAAATTCCAAATCTAAAGTGGGATAAGGTTCCTGTTTTGATGTAATCCTGCGGAAGCCAGGCTTTTAATATCAGTCATAAATCAGTACAAAATACATTATTATTTTTGATTTCATATTTTTTACTTTTGCATTGCTCTTTGGATCCTTACTAAGTTCAAAACTGTTATATTAAAAATAAATATATATAACTAGCAATTAATAAATTATTTCTATTATTAATAATGATAATCAATTACAAAATAAATAGCTTATAAGTATGGTACCTACTCTGTGACATGATCTTTTTCAAAACGTAATTTCTCACATGTTTCTTCAAGTAGTTGGCAGGCATTCTTAAGCTGTGTACAAGTTTCTTCTAGGTTTTTGTACCACTTTTCATTCTTCTGTCCCTTCCCTGAATTGGCCTATGAAAAAGAAACAAATTCATTAGTTGCTAAATAGTTGAACATTACTAATCACCAGTTCATGTATCTAATAATTTTGTATCATATACTACAAATATTATTTAAGTATGTCACAGAAATATTCAAAAACAAGATTTAGAACTATCCAGTTCATGACGATGGAGAGATATCCTGAAGCTGTCGGAACTAATTGGATGCGAACAGCGAGAGATAAGGATAAATGGAAGAACCTTTGGAAAGAAATGGCCAACTCCACTTCCCAATAGGTTTGATCACCGGGGAAGTTAGACCAACACCTCCGTAAGGAGAGGTCTGTAGGGATAATTTTTTGTAAATATCGTTATAAATTAAGGAACATTAATTATATAGTTTTTTTTCATTATCAAGTATATACATTATTATTATTTTTACTTTTTTTTTTCAATTATATTTAGAACTAAAAATAGTAAATATTACCTTGCAATAAAGACTTTATTCATTCATTCATTCAGTTCATGACTACAAAGTCTCATCAGAATAAATTATATATTATATAAATTACTATTATTTTATTTTTTCCTCAACTTTCACTGCTTATTATTATTCTAGAAACTTTTAATCTTAGATAAAATAAACATGAGTAAACCACCATTTTTTAAATAAATGAAATAAAAAAAATAAACTAGTCAAGAAAGAGATATTTTGTAAAAAGCAGTAGACTGAAATAATTTTTTTCTTTTTTTAAACAGTCTCATAGAAGTACCATACAAGAGCAAATGACTAAACTTTATAGCTTGTAATTAATACATATAAAAACAAAGTTTTAGTTGTAACACTAATGATTATTTTACTGATTAAATAAAACACTAATATGAATATAAAAATCAGAGTTAAAGTACCTAAAATCAGTATTTTAAGAAATAAACAATATACGATTTCTGATGGAATTATTACAAAATAGAAAAATATACATGATGAAAACATACATATGTGTTGATACATTGTTATAACTTCATAACATAATACAACTTATATTAAATGAACACAAAAAGAAATAAAAACTGATAGGATATATATATATATATATATATATATATATATATATATATATATATATATATATATATATATATATATATTTTTTTAAAGAACAGTTTTATACAGCTAAAACATGCACTGGGATTGTCACAAGAATAGAAATACAGCCACTTTTTTCTTTTGATAAAGGTATTTAGCAAAATAATAGCATTAAACTTGGTGAAAGCAGGAGTTAAAAATAATAAAATATGAAGATAATCTTGATAAGATGGCTCTCATTCAGAGAAAAAACATAACATGAACATATAATAAACTAATAAAAAGAAAACAATATATTATTCTTACATTTGAATCTGTAGATTGGTATTCGGAATGATTTTTAGTATGATGATGGTATGCAGATAAAGGCTTGCTTTGTTTAGTAAGCACATTTAAAGCGATCTCCATTTCAGAAATGATACAACAGATAACATTATAATCTAAAACCAAAAAAAAAGTTTTTAAATAAAAAAAAGAAATTAAAGTCAACTTAACACAAAACAGGTAAGAGACAATTACCTTTCTGATTCAACACTCTCCTTTTAAAATCCTTGAGTTCTTTTATAAGAGCCTGCAATGATATTAGGGGATTAGAAATAGAATCTGCAGGTAAGCGAGGTAAACAGACAGGAATCAAATCTCCTTTTGTAATTTCATCTAATGACTGTGTCCCTTTATCTCTTAGTAAAAACTTTTGAAGGATTTTTAATAATAGAAACTGGTGAAGAAGTCCTACTTGAAGCATGATACACATGATATTCAGTTTTATGTGAATATTTATTGCTATCTTGCAATCCCGAGTGATGGGTACAGGACTGCGGTGCCTTGTTCCTCGATTTATCACTAAGTATATCACTCCAAGACTGCTTTGCAGATACTTTAGGTTCTAATATGGTGATAGGATCAGTGCCTTTATCAATGAACCTCACGACTGGCTTACCACCATCAGACTTCAATTTCTCATCACTGGATTTTTCTTTTTGAGGTCTTTTGACGGAAACTTCAACACGTGCCTTATTCGTATTAAAAACATTTATCCTCTCATTGCACTTTCTACGAGGGTGAACTATATCAGTTTTCTGCACAGTAGCATTAGGAGTCTGTTTCTTCATAGTAATACACTGTTTATGATACAAACTGTTAGTTACTTTATGGTTGCCTTTTTTCCTACAATAGCAATCAGATCCACAATGTACATCTGCCAAGTTTTTATAGGTGTTCTGGAATTCTGATATGTCCTTATTCAGATTTCTTATTTCACAGGGAAGTGTAGAACACTTTCTCATAACAGAGAAACCTTCCAGAGTATCAGGGTACGATACCAAAGGAAAAATTGAGGAGAACTAGGCTTATCTTCAAAGAAAACCATATTTTGATAGTGCTAAAAATATCATTTCTCGTTAATTGGTGAGAGCTGGCTGTATTCGAAGCTACAAGACCAATATTATAGTTGTTTTTAATGATGATGATTAACTTGGGACATACCTAATGGAAATATATTTAAAATGTAATAACTATTATTTTTAAAAATAGTCTACATTCCGCCGTTACTATCACCAGTTACAGCTTGAGAAGGTTATAGGTTGTGTATTATAACCAAGTAAGATCCAAAAGCATTATTTAACATCATCTCTCGGTTTGGACAAATCTTGATTTTTTTAAAACATGTTATTTTATTTTTAATGATAAAATAACCTCAGACTAGGCAGTAAATAATGACAATGGGAGCAATAAAAGTATTAACACAAACAGGCTTTTAAAATTCATTAATACAAGGAAATAAAATTTCATTCAACAAAGAAAATTATATTAAAAGTTGGAAATAAAAGATAATACTATACAAATATTAAAGCTCTTAGAGCAACTTAACAAGAATCTATATAAAGTTATTGGGAACACTCACGATTATTTTAAATTAAAGTAATTATGGCCTGTAGACTACAGGGCATGGAGTTGATAAGTTTTAAACCAAATTTAAATTGATTTTTTCCCATTCTTGAACCAAAAGTTGCTTAAGAAGTTGTCTTCCAACGATTTGATGTTTTATCACATTTCGATAGGCAGTGTGCCTTAAAATTTCAATTACACTGATGTTTAGTGATTGAAGAGGGGACTCGTGCGTGGAATTTCCTTACCCTATTGTACCATTATGCTTTGGATCATTATTCTGCCGTATAACATGTTAGTCTTTCATTCACATCTTTTCGGCACTTGCAAGCAGGCTAAGACGCAAAATGTTCACATAGCTAACTGCATTCAAAATTCTGTAGACTCAATATTTCTCACTCCATGCCATGAAGCACACGTCCACACCATAACAAGACCACTTCTTTGATTTACTGTAAAACATTTAGCTTCCTTAATTACTCCTTCAACCATCAGACCTTTACAAATTAAATTTATGCTCATCAGAAGATATGACCTACCCAAAATCTAAACAGTTTATTCAAATATCCTCTACCAAAAGCAAGAAACTTTTTTTGGCGGTCTGTTTTGATGATTAACGGTTTCTTTCAAAGGTACTCTACCACTTGTTTTCAAATTATGCTGAATCTGAATCCGGAGGTACCTAACAACAGGTGAATTCCTTCGTCGCTTATTTTCCTAGAGATAAGGCTGGAAATGACCAGTACATTTTTTTTTCTCGATCTGATCCGGGTCTGTTTGAACGGAAAAGTGCACTGCGCACTTCCTGCCTTATCTCTAAAAGAATAAGTGATGAGGGAACATATTTAACGTTTCCTTGTGCGTCTTGAGATAATCGCAAAACCAATGAAATTATTGACGTTCCTTTTCTTTACTTTTTTCATTTTAATATTTAAAAATTATTTGTAAACTCTAGTAAGATACAGTTTCACCATAAAAAAAAACCCATGCCACTAAATGTCGCGGAGACAGCAGATGATTTTAACTGTGAAGTTCAAACCGCTAGAGAGATAGTTAAAATATTAGGATTTGGCATAAAATTATTTCTTTAATGTCTATAGACTAGAATGTAAGTAAAATCTTACGAATCTTTCAATTATTTATATTGCTTGAGTTACCCAATACGTTGTAATAAAATGCCATGCGTGGAACCGTTAGTTGCATGAAAACCTAATAGATCTTTAGACAAAGTATCACCCAAAATTTGGCTTTTTACTTTGGTTATTAAAATATCTAATAACAGATGCAGTTGTTTGGATGACGCCATCTTAAAATTAAATAACAGCTGTTACAGCCATCTTTTCTGAATTTGTCTCAGCATCGACCACACGCAACCTAGTTTGCTCTTAAAACTTACCTTCTGTCCCTTGTCTGCAACTTTACTAAAAAATGGAATTCGCATGGTAAATTAGTATTTAATTCTTCGATACCACAATTACCTAATTGTAAAATTTCAGCGATAATGAAAACTCAATAGATCTTTAGACATAGTATCACCCAAAATTTGGCTTTTTCCTTTGGCTAAAATATCTAATAACAGATGCAGTTCTTTGGATGACGCCATCTTAAAATTTAATAACAGCTGTTACAGCCATCTTTTCTGAATTTGTCTCAGCATCTATCACACGCAATCTACTTCGCTCTTTAAACTTATCTTCTGTCCCTTGTCTGCAACTTTACTAAAAAATGGAATTCGCGTGATAAATTAGTCTTTAAATCTTCGATACCACAGTTACCTTACTATAAAATTTCAGCGATATTACCATTGTTAATTTGTATTTAATTACTCTAACAGAGACGCCCAGTCAGTCTTGTATTAATTATATTTTGTTCTAAAATAACTTGAAATGAAAAAATTGAAATCATTTGTAAAAACTGAAAAATAGTAATCTGATTATTGTGGTGTTTTAGTTAATCCCTTTTCATGATTTAAAATATTTTTACAAAGGCAGAATCTTGCTTAGTATTTTAGATCTATTTGGATAATTAAATATTCAATATAATTATTAAACTACTATAAATATGTTATCCCATACAGAATACAAATCAATTATAAATGTTTTATAGACTGATACGGAACGGAATCAACTACTTCCAGTCAATCGAGTTACCACCTTCCTGGAATTTGTACAAATAACACAAAAACACATTGTCAGTTAAATGACAATAATTGAGTTGTTTACAAAAACTGGCGTATTAATTATTTTACGAAGAATAAAGGTCAGATGTTAATAACTAAGGACTGACAGAAACAAACAAAACACATGTTTATCTTATTATAATGCAATTGTTAACAAAAGAAGATCTTAAACAGCAGGTATTTTTATAAATTACTTGTCATTTATTCTAATATATAATCCCTAAACATATGTTAAGAGGAATAATAAATGTTTGAAATGAAGTGTTTTGAAAATATTTATAAACCGAAGGACGTTGTTGGTAAAAAAAACTTGGTATAGTTTAGTAAATATACAAGGAATTATTTAAATAACAACTTGTACTGCGATATGAATATATTTTTTAGCAAATTTAAACATATTTATTAAACCCAGTTATCCGAACCATTTTCCATCCTACATCAGATGACACTTCATCAATGTATTTCGGAGTTACTCCTTATCCTACTGGGCAACGATCAATAAAATACCCTTCAGGTCTGTTATCTCGGGCTTTATGTCATGGAGCAGTCAGGTAAAGTGTTTTATAGAATCTTAATTTTTTTTTAACTGTTAATAAAAAATAATTAATTAAATATAAACTCCATTTAAGATATAAATCATTTGTTTGGACGAACGTATTATTTTGCGTATGTTGAACCCAATTTAGATATCAAACATTTATTAAATATATAAAAATAGTTTTATAAAACCAATATGCATTCAGTAAAATTTTAAAACTATAGTGTTATCCTGATACTTTAAGTCGATTTCATTGGAGCATGTTGTTTGTTTTAACGTTTTTAATCCCAAACATCTTAAATGTTTAGTATTCAAATACACTAAACGAATTAATGACTACATTAAATTATGGCATAAATTTGATAATAATGTATTAATTTATTATTCTGAAGCAGGCCCGTTAAAAAAACAAAAAAACACTTTGTTTTATAGTCTGTTAAAAAAAAAAAAAAAAAAAAAAAAATATATATATATATATGTATATATATATATATATATATATATATATATATATATATATTATATTCAATTTATTTATAATATTTATTCAAATTATGGTAAATCAATTAATATTTTATCTGTTTTTCTAAGATACTTTACTATTTACAATGGCTGTTTATGTGTCATTAATATAAAAATTTGCCTGTTTTATTTAATCCATAACTGAAATATTTGTTTTTTTAAATTTATTTAGTGAAAGTATTTAAATATTAATTTTAAAAACTTAATTCATTAGACAGCATCTCAAAACCTCATGTGCAATGAGATTCCTGGTATAAATTCTTAACATTCCATCAAATTAAGTTTAAGATAGGATTTCATTATGATAGAATAAAATATGAACGCATGGTTTCAGGAGAAATAAAAACCATACTTCTTAATTTTTCAGAACATAATTATATAGTCTTCCTGTTGTTTTTTTTTTCTAGCCATACATTCTTATCTTTTAAAATCTTGATATTTGCAATATTTTTCAATCACATTATTTGATTAATGTTTTTTAGACCTAGAAAACTCTATGCTAAAATCATACCATAAAATATAATTGTATTGTTATTCCAGTATAATTTACATGATATTGTAACAAATTTTGCTATATATCATAGTTTACTTTTATTAGGAGGGATTACTTTTTTTTTACAAGTTATTAAAAAAATAAGAAGTTAAATTAAATCAATGTTTTGAATTACTTCCATTAATTTTTAACAATATAACGCAAAATACTCATATTAATTTATTCAATGTATATTTTTACTTTTGTTTTTTAATTAGAAAGAAAAAAAAAAAAGAATTTTTCTACACATGATTGTGTTGATTTATAATAAATAAAATGAAGGTTCAATGATTTAATTTATTTTAGGAAAATGCATTATTGTAGGTATAAAAGTTTTGGGTTAAACATTTTATAATTTTTAACTTTTTTCTTTGTTAAAATAAAGTGCTTAGCATGAAGAAAAACCCCGATGTATGAATAAAAACATATAAATATGTTCAATTTACTATTAAACGGTATAAATAAAATGAAACAAAAATAATTCAGAAGTAAAGTAGCAAAAAGACCCTAGAATATATTAATTTGGAAATAAACTAATGGCCAGATTTTTTTTAATTAAACAAAATTAAAGTAATTCATTGTTATCCTGAACATTTGGCAGTGGTTGAATGCAAGTGTTGTGAGTGAATGATTTGAAGGAAACAAATATGACACTAGTCTTTTTTATAGAAATAAAAAACTGAGAGATTATTAGAATCAGTTAAATAAAATAAATAAATAAAAATAAAATACAAAACCTATAAATCTATGATTACAGGAAATAAGTAGGTATGTCAGAAAAATGGTCCTCCTGTGTTATGTGTCCCATGTTCATCTTCCATGCCAAAATGTTTGCAGTTAAATAACCTTGTTATGTAATGAATCATTGTAAGGTTCTACATAAGTAACCTTAAAAAGATTTAGCAGATGTTATAATACACAAATGAACGATTTATTCCACTTAATAACTTATTCTATGAGAAAAAAATATTTAGTTCAATTACTGTAATTATTACATCATGAATATCTATATTACACAAACTACTATTTTGTCAATGTAAACTACATTTATACATTAATTTTGTAATATAAATACTATATAAATATGTAAATTTAAACCATATGTTAAATTTTAAAATACAATGTTGTTGCACCTGTTATAATTATTATTACACCTGTTCGTCAACATTAAAATATGGAATTATTTTGATGCCTTCATATTTTTCTTTTTTTATAGGTAATTAATGGATAACGTACCTTTCTTGCTTAATTTGAAGTACTAATGATAATTTGATTAGGTAAAATAAACTTATTATTGATTTCATATGGCGATCATAATCATAGTGTTGCCAAGCAACAATATTGCTCTAGAGCGGCCAATATAATCTCGTATTCAAAGAGCCTCTACGATGGAAAAAATAATTCAAACTGAACCTCCTTAAATAAATAGATAAAAAATAATCCGACATTTTAATAATATTTTAATTATAAATCCAAAACAGCTATGGCACTTTTTAGCTAATATCTGCATTTCCAACATAATTATTGGTAACATATAAATGTATGCATTAGATTTCAGCTGACAAATTTCTGAAAGATTAATTATTTTGTTTTATCAGGGTATTTCTTTATTATCATATGTAAATACAGTTAACATATGATTAAATTAAAAATATTTTAGGAACAGAAAAAAAAAGTATCTAGACCACTTTCTTAACAATTTGTTGTACATTGGTATCCTGAGTCTTCCTGCATAATACTTGAAATAATGCTTGGAGATCCATATATTTTATGAACTACAACTGAAACTAGGACCCTTCACAAAATTTGTAGGGACTTGAAGTACCGATTATTAATCGATTCTAGTCAACCCAGTTATCTAAGATATTGGAGCTCTCTACAACCGTTTCTCTGATTTTTTACTCACTGTCCATTATCGGAATAGCTGCAATTTCAATAAGCTCAATAATAAATATTTTGGAACTAACAATAAATTCAAGCATGTTCTGAACTAGATAATCTCTATTCTATCTATAATAGTATCGAATCCATAAGAGGGTGAATCAAGGAAAGGAGAAACTTGTTTCTTCCTCCCAAAAAAATACTTCCGAGAAAAAAATAATTAGATAAAGGTTATTTTAAAATACTTGATATCAACTAGTACTCGTACTATACAATCCTTGTGGGTTTCATATGCATAATAAACATGCTTTGACTTAATTACCGTTGGGAACTACGTCAAGACTTCTTCTTTCTCAAACAAAAAAAAAAATTCTCTTCAATAAAAAAAACTGTCCCATAATTCGGCATTGGTCTATAAATAACTCAGATCTATCAGAAAAGTCCTTAAAATATTTATGAGTGTTTAAAAATAAAAAATAAGGAGTTTTCCAAATAATTGATGGATCTAATTGTTTAATTTTTGTGTTACAGTTGACACAAACAAACTGTTAGAGGAATGTCCTGAAGTTCATATAAAACAAGAGATCCTAGACCAACTGAGCGAAGGTATACTTAGTTTTAATTAAATTTAAAGAGTTCAAAATTTTTAGATACAAGCCATCTGCTGTCAATTCTAAGACTAAAATAATTGAATGAAAATGATGACATCTGTTTCATAGGCGACAGCTGCTCCGTAGACTTTCTAGACGGGCAGGAAAACCATTACAACATTCTGTGATCGGTAAGTTGATCCACAGAGATAGGATTAATATTATTATTACTAATATTAATAGCTTTCTACCTCTATGGGCTGACCAAATGTGATCTAATAAATGGTGAATTCACTTCGGAACATTTTTGCTGTTTCAGATGTTCTGGGACTAATAAAGGAAGAGCCTGAGCTGATAATAAAAGAAGAGTTTGATCCCAAAAAAGGTAGCTTAGGTAATAAATACTAAACGATCAGCTATAAATGATTTACTATTAATTGAAAAAAGATTTTTTTTTTAACATTGAATATTCCTGATAACAGAATCCATTTATTCAATAATAAGTCTTCAAAACGCGTTAATACCTGATTAATTTGTTTTATTTTATGAATTAATCTTCAATTACATATTGAATATATTTTAGTTATTTGATTTTTTTTCTATTTATTAAGGTGAAATAAATAAAAGAGTTAGGGTAGAAAAATCAAACAAAGGCATTTTAAATTATTCTATCAATTGATGACTTGTCAAATATAATAATAATGTAAACATTAATATTGTCACTTTATTTTCAGGGCCAGAATGCAGTATTGTGCATTCATGTTATTATTGCGGAGAAGAATTTACTACAATTAAGGCGATCAAAAAATCATATCAAACTAAGTCACATTCCCCAGTTATTGAACCCGAACTGTAACAATCACAAAAGCAATAATATTTACCAGTGCAATAAGTGCGACTATGTTTCAAGTCAATCAGATGCTGTCAAAAATCATTTAAGTAAACATGACAACAAAGTCAAACCTTACAAATGTCCTCAATGCGATCATCGCAGCGCGTGGCCTTACAATCTCAAAAACCATCTACTTGCAAAACACACCAATATCAAACCATAAAGTGTAGTTCTTGTAGGTACAGGACGGCACATTCTGGCAACCTCAGGATCCACGTGATGGTACACCACACTCACGAAAAGCCACACCATTGTACATTCTGCAATTACAAAACAGCCCACGGCGGCAACTTAAAGACGCACATTATGACTAACCATACTAACGAAAAGCCACACCAGTGTTTCAAGTGCAGTTATAAATCCACCTGGGCTACAGACCTCAGGCGTCATATCATGTCACACCACAGCAACGATAAACCTCACCAATGTACCAAGTGCAACTACAAAACAGTTAAATCGACGGACTTGAAAAAACATTTACTGACACATGGTGCCCAGCACAAGCCATTCCAATGTGAAATGTGTGACTATAGCTGTATTCAGCTCAGTAACCTCAAGTCTCATATTATGGTACACCACACTCATGAGAAGCCTTTTCAGTGCTCCCATTGCGAATATAAAGCCAACCAATACTTCGCACTCAAGGTTCATGTAATGACCTATCCACACGAAGGAGAAGCCTTACCATTGTGATATGTGTGAATACAGAACAGCCAATCCTAGTAACCTAAGTGCCCACAAAGTCGCGAGGCATGTGGACGAGAACCCGCACAAATGTGACCAATGCACCTACCAGACCAAGCGACTGTCATCCCTCAAACGGCACATCCTGTCCCAACACACAGATAGTAAGCCCCACGAGTGCCCCAATGCGAATATAGAACTGCCCATGCTAGTAACCTCAAGAGCCATGTAAAGCTAATTCACTCAGACGTGAAGCGGTTTAAATGTTGTTTTTGCGATTTCAAAACATCTATCGCAGTAAACCTAAAAACACATAAGATGGCACACCACAAGGACGAGAAACCATTTAACTGCACCGAATGTTCTTACAAGAGCGCCTATTTGCGTGATTTGCAAAGACATATTCAAGCTCGGCATACAGATGAAAAACCACATCAGTGTGAGTCTTGTGATTACAAGACAGCTTGGGTGCGGTCTTTGCGAAATCATATCAAAAGGAAGCATAAAAAGTAAATGTAAAAACTGAAAAGTTTTGTTTTCTTAAGATGAAATCTTATTTTTGTAATATATACATATATTTTGTTAATACAGAAATTCGTTAATTAGTTCTGATTTTTTATGCAAACAATGCTAGTTTACATTAATATAGGTTCTTCTTTAGCTAACGATGCTTACATGAATCCTAAATGACTCTTCGGAAAATCTCCATAACAGATTTTAAAAATATTCTGTTAATGATCCTATATTTTTTCGAATAGATCAATTAAATGGTTGAAAATAAAATCTTTACCATTCCAATATTCCCAGAAGATACCATATTAAATGTTTCGTAATGGACTTTATGCACAAGAATGATTGTTACATCGTGTGGATGGACACCCATCAATCAGATATCCGAGGCGGTCTAACAATCGTTTTCCAAACTGCTCAGAATCACCCACTGAATTACAAATAACTCATTTTATACTATATATGAATAAGATTCTTTAGTAATTTCATTAAAAACTTATTTCCTATGACTTTAAATTAAAATTAGCAAGAATTGGATCATGGTTTCCGTCTATAGCTTTAATATTTAAGTCTTAATAATAATAATATTCTTACCGAACCCGAAGGTTCGATGCCGATACCACCAAACTTCGCCTGCACAGACTCGTCCAATGTTCGCCAGTCAAGCCCAAGCCCCGAGATCAGCTTTAACGCAATCCTCCCATCGCCGCTTTGGCCTACCTTTCGGACGCCTACCAGTCCTTTAATTTTAAGTCTTATCTTACCAGTCCTTTAAATTTAAGTCTTAGGATTGAAATTTATTTAACTTTAACAATAGTATAAGAATTTTCAACAAATTACAATACATAGGTTCCTTCACTCTTCACATTAAAAAAGAATCTTTGTCAAACAGTACTTACCTCAAAAATTAAGAAAAGAAAGGTTATTTTAATGAGAGTTTTAATATTTCAATCAGGTCAAATTTATTGCACTCTTATATATAAAACTGACAAGGCTCGAATTAAATATGTTTAACCTATTAATAGAATCTGTTTCTGTAATAATGACTAGCTTTCATCTATTGCAATGAACGAGTGTGATGTTCGGGCGCCAAAATCAATTTTTTGTTTTTCACTTAAGCGAGAGGAATTCAGAATATGTTATGAATCCGTCATTGTCCCTGTCGACGTCTTTCAGCACAACTTCCACCAACTTCTCCAGCTCATCATCGTCGTGAAGAGTGGGCGCTTCCTCACCTATTTTAATAACAAATTTAGTAGTAATAACACTTAATTAAAGAAAAACAACAACAAAATTAGTGTATTAGTAACAAATTAAAAAAGTAAGGTGCGGGCAACACGCCACTTTCACTTACCACGGCTGGTGAAATCAATTTAAGAACTATTACATCAACTTGAAAAACAGTTTTAAGTTAACTTAAATAAATAGTGAATTCAGTTACGTTGGAAACATAAGATTTAGATTAAATAATGTAACTATACTACATTGTTACGTATAATAATCAGTAATAAGTGTATGCTGTCTTCATCACTTAACATTACTTTTTACAACTTTGTGTATAAGATAATGTTCTTTTCTAAAATCCAAAGGTATATTATATGTCTATATTACTGTTCTTAATATATAAAAAACGAAAATTACCTTAAACAAATGTAATGTCTTTTTACTTTTAGTTGGTCATCAAATTGGTATATTAAGCCGTTACTTGTCAATGCTGATAAGATGATATGATTAATCTTTTACAAAGTACAAAATTAAAGGTACTTTATAGGGATAAAATACAAAAATACGTCATTTAAGCCCTGTCAGACTATTTCAATCAGAATGAAACTTATATCATATTAAATCCATTAAATTTTACATCGATATAGTGAGTTTACCTTACTATATATTTCATATATAGGTAAGTGAAAGTAAAAACACAAAAATTGCATTAAAAATTTGTTTTCTCTTCTCTCCTTTAGTCGAATATTGAATTCGTTCAATTTGTATACTTAACAGTTTTTTTTTTTTTCAATGTTAACCATATAATATAGTTGTTTTTTTTCTTTCGAATCTACAATATTAAAGGTACTTTAGAGGAAGATTTAAAATAATTTTCCAATGGCCTATCATCGTCTTATATACCTTGACACATCGTCTGCGGCCCACTTGTTGGGAACCACTTGCTTAGTGGATCGCAAAGATCAATCCCATATGTTCATGTAGGCCTGATAATGATAATATGAATTTGTCAAGTAAATGTTGTAGTAATCGCTATTTGCGTTTAGTTTCAGTTTAATGTGAGGATTGATGAAACTCAATTCTTAACTTTTCAATTGGAGATGTTTTTCTCATTTGGTATTGGAAGATCTTTAAAACTTTTAATTATTGGGTTGTGTCACATGAAATGTCCGTCTTCAAGATAAAGGATTTTTATTAAAAATACGATATGAAAACAAGATAATTTTATTCGAAGTATTTACATTCTTTTTCTACACATTTTTCCCAACGTGACATTAACTTTTTTATCCCCGAACTGAAAAACTCTGAGCTTTGAAGTGAAACAAAATCTGAAAACGCACTTTTCACTTGATCATCATTTTAAAAAGTTTTCCTTTGACGAAGTTGTCTAAATTCCTGAACAGGTGGTAATCTGTTGGAGACAAGTAGGAAGAATATGGTAGGTGCGGAAGAACTTCGTAGCCCAGTTCTTTCAATTTTTGCACGGTATGTTTTGAAACATGGGGTCTTGCTGCCGCTCAGTGAGATCATGAGGTACCCATGTATCGAATTTTTTTACTTTCCCAATACACTTTAAATGTCTGGAAACGGTAGATGCATTTGCATTTAGTTGTGCTGAGAGTCCTTTAACTGTTTGGTAGGGGTTTCCTTCTACTGTATGTTTGAGGACATCGTTGTCTATTACGGACGGAGGTCTTCCTCGGGGCAAGTTTTCCAAGTCGGTATCCCCAGCTGAAAATTTAGCAAACCAACGGCGAATGGTCCGTTCATTAACACTCCCTTCCCCAAACGCCTTGCAACTTTTTCACTAAAATGGGCTGGCCGGAAGTGGTACTTTATACCATAGATTTTGCACCGTTTTACAATTTGCTCCAAAACGGCTTTAACGATTTTGATTGAACTCACTCTATCGATGTAAAATTTAATGGACTTTAATAATATTTACGAGATACTGCGATGACCACTATATTGAGTTAATAGTGACTTTCATTTATACGTATTACTATATTAGTGACTTTCTTTTATACATATCAAATATTTTTTCTCTCGTTACCATTCGTTAATGAGCTATGGCGTATTTTCAATTTAAATAGCTCCGCCTTAAAACTATTCTTCTTTTTCTTGTGGTGCCTATCCGTTACGGATGTTGGTAATCATCAAGACAATGCGCACCTTATCCACTGCGGCAGGGCTAAGTGGCATAGGTCCAGATACCCGTCCGACAAAACATACTATACTCATCTAACTAACAAACTCAAAACTGAAATTAGAAAATTCAAAATACAAACATTTCGGGACTTCACAGAAAACCTAAGACCAACTGACAAATCTTTATGGACAACTACCAAAAATTTGCTCAAATTCAAAACCTTTAATCACCCACTCCTTACCGAATCTTCTACCTGGTCTCGATCAGATGAAGAAAAGACTCAAATATTTGGTGAACACCTTTCCAAAATATTTAATCCACATCCTGAAATCCTTAATCCAACCCATATTGACCATATTGAAGCAGAACTAACTATTCCACTCCAAATGTCCCCTCCTCCTAAAGCCGTTTCATCCTTCTGAAATAATTAACGTTATCCATCAATTACGTATTAAAAAAGCACCTGGTCATGATCTCATCACATCCTATATCCTAAAACAGCTACCTCGAAAAGCAATCCTCTACCTCACTTATATATTCAACGCTACTCTCCGAACCACCTATTTCCCTGAACCATGGAAACTGTCAATAATCAAAATGATCCCAAAACCCCAAAAGCCTCCTGAAGATCCATCCTCATACCGTCCGATCTCCCTTTTGCCCATCATGGGAAAGATCCTAGAAAAACTCATTTTGAAACGCCTGTATCCGATCCTAGAAATGAATCACGTAATTCCTGACCATCAGTTTGGATTTCGGACATCCCATTCTACAATTCAGCAATGTCACCGTGTGGTGGATGTTATATCCTCCACATTGGAGCGTGGAATGTATTGCACGGGTGCTTTTCTTGACGTAGAACAAGCGTTCGACCGAGTCTGGCACCCAGGACTCCTTTATAAACTCCGTCAATTCCTTCCCGCAACATACTTCCTGTTAATCCGTTCCTACCTTACTGATAGAACGTTCAAAGTAAATCATAATCTTTCCTATTCTTCCACATTTTCTCAGTCTGCAGGTGTACCTCAGGGTAGTATCCTAGGTCCCATCCTTTATACGGTATATACAGCTGATATCCCACTCCATCCTAGCACTGTCCTCACAACTTACGCGGATGACACTTGTGTGTTATCCGTCCATAATGATCCAACCGCTGCATCCCAAACCCTTCAGTCCCACATCACAGCCATTGAGAAATGGTGTCAGAACTGGAGGATTAAAATAAATCCTAATAAATCCCACCAAATTACCTTTACCCTTCGTCGCAAACCGATGACCTCCTGCCCCACAGTATCCTTTAACAATACCCCACTCATTCCTGTTGAACAAATCCGATACCTAGGACTCCATCTTGATAAACGTCTTACATGGAATCCTCACACGAGACTAAAACGACAAGAGACTGCCCGTAGATACCGATTACTACAACACTTACTCGACAAACGTTCAAAACTTCCAATTCATTACAAAAGCTCATTTATATTACCGTCATCAGACCCATCTGGACATATGGAATCGAGCTTTAGGGCTCTACGAAGCCATCTAATTCCTCCCGTATCCAATCCTTACAATCCAAAATCCTTCGCAAAATCCTAAATGCTCCTTATTTCGTCACAAATAAAATAATCCATAACGACCTCAATATCCCATTTGTTACAGACCTTTCTCGTACCAGATATACCACTTTTAATTCCAAACTCCCAGCCCATATAAACCCTCTTGTCCGCAACCTATCAACCTCACATATTCCTGACAACCCTCCTAGGCGATTGAAAAGAAGATGGCCTCGGGATCTACTTACTTAAATAAACATCGAAGTTCTACCACTGGGTAGTTTCTTCACAAGCCTTTCACGCCCTTTATTCTAATTCATCAGTTTTACTTATTGTATTTATGTTAATACAGTTGTAAAATTCAATAAAATATGAATAAAAAAAAAAAAAAAAAATAGCTCCGCCTTAAAACTATTCTTCTTTTTCTTGTGGTGCCTATCCGTTACGGATGTTGGTAATCATCAAGACAATGCGCACCTTATCCACTGCGGCACGAAACAGGCCAGTTGTATTATACCATGTATTCATGTTCTTCAACCAGGATATTCTTCACCTACCAGGCCTCTTCCTGCCCACCACCTTGCCCTGCAAAATCAACTGCAACAAGTTATACCGCTGGCTGTTTCTCATTATATGTATAAAGCTGTTTCTCATTAAATATTCTAGCTTACGTGATTTTATTAAAAACAGCAGCTCCTTTTCTTCACCCATTCTTTTTAAGGCCCTAAGATTGGTGATATGATCGGTCCATGGGATTCTAAAAATACGTCGGTATAACCAAATCTCAAACGACTCAAAAGAAGTTTTGCACAAGAAGCTTCAGTTAGAGTTCAGTACCACGTGCAGCAGCACTAGGAAGACATACCACTTCAATAGTCTAATCTTAATTGGCAGTGATAGATCATGGCATATGAACAATTTGGACATTTTGCGAAAATCATTTCTGCCCCTCTCTATTCTGCATTTAACCTCCACAGCGTGAACCGTTTCACATAAGTACAATATATGCCTGAATCTTACTGTATATTGGCTATTTATTGCGAGTTGGCCAGCATGGCTGTTGGTTTTTGACACAACCATATATTTTTTTTTTTTAGTTCAGAGACAGCCAAGATCTCTCACTGACTTCGACCGCCCGAATCATCATCTCTTGGAGACTCTCAATGCTATTCGCAAACACTACTGTGTCATCTGCGTATCGTATATTGTTTATATACTCGTCGTTGATCTTCATTCCACTGTTTAAAACTATTACTTTTTGTCATTGTGAATATAATTAGTTGACCGTTGAGAATTACTGGAAGGAATTAGTCCGGGTGGCGGTCATTAAATGAAACAACTAAATAGTTTCAACTGACCAGTTTCCATTCACACACCATGCGCCCTGATGATGACCCACAAAGGGGGTCGAAACGTTGGCAAACAATAAAATAGTTGAAACTATTTAGTTGTTTCATTTAATGACCGCCACCCGGACTAATTCCTTCCAGTATTACTTTTTGTTATTACAAATTTCGTTTCGAGATAATTATTTCCGAAATTCGGGTTCTTTGCAAGGGTTCCTTCCCTATAATTGGAACTTGCTCGTAGAATAACCCTTGGTCTTCTGGGTACAAATGAACAAGTCCCGAAAAATGGCCTGAGTGTATGTTACAGCAAAATCGGCGATACAGAAGAGCCACTTTACACCATGAATGTTACACATTTTTATGATTTTCTCAAAAGCAGCTCTGACGATTTGTATTTAACTCGCTAAACAAGTGAAGTATTTAGTTGACTTGAATATTATGTAGGTTTCATGAATATTAAAATTAAATAGTCTGATAGGGCTTAAACGTCGATGTTATAAATTTCCTTCAATTAACTATCTTGAATTTTGTAGATTCGAAAAAATTAACCATTTCATCATTTTTGCATTGATAAAAAAACGGGCAAGTAACTTAATCTAGAACACATGTTTACATCGAAACTCAATTTAATTTTTTAACCTCTTTACTTTCACTTACCTATATAGTAAGGGAAAGTATTATGATCGAGAAAATTTTCGAATTCCATTTTTCAACGGAAATAGACGTTTTAGGGTCCCCTGAGTCCATATAACCATGTCCTGCAAAAAGGTCTGTGTGTGGTAACTCCCTGGCGGAAACGGTAAGTCCTATGAAACTGAAATTTCATATTTAAGACAACTATACGCCCGAGACGAGACAAACCTTTTTTTTATCAAAATGAGCTTACCAGAAGAGGCACTTTATACCATGCATTTTGCACCTTATTTAGATTTTCTCGAAAGCGGTTCCGACGATTTTGATTAAACTCGCTATATCGATGTAAAATTTAATGGGCTTTAATATCATGTAGGTTTCATTCGGATTAAGATGGTCTGACAGGGCTTAAATGCCGATATTTTAATTTTTACCTTTAATTTTGTAGATTTAATAAAAATAACTATATTATCTTGTTAAAACTGATGAACAACAGGTAAATATACAAATTGAATAAATTCGATACCCAACTAAAGGAGAAAAGAGAAAAAATATTTTTTTAATGCAATTTTTCGTTTTTGAACATATGAGCAGTAATATACATGTATGATATACCGTTGGAAAGCTAAAGATTTTAGAAAAAATATTATCTCATACACAAGCTTTTAAAGGTTAATAGAGAGTAATGAAATGAACATAAAACTAACTGATTAAAATAAAATCAGCTAACCAGAAGAACCACTTTATACCATGCATTTTGCACCTTTTTACGATTTTTTCAAAAACGGCTCTAACGATTTTGATTAAACTTGCTATATGGATGTAAAATTTAATGGGCTTTAATATCATGTAGGTTTCAGTCTGATTGAAATAGTCTGACAGGGCTTAAATACCGATATTTTAAATTTTCTTTCTCTAAAGTGTTAAATATCGATTGTATATGTAAAGATAGTTGTGGCACTGAACTTCCACCTAGGTGTACAGCAGCCCAACAACAAACAGTTCAGTCCAGTTGGTAGCGTCCCCTGCGCCATGTTGTTTGTATATATAGCAGTAATAAACAAGCTGTCTAGTACAAGGTTCTTTTATTCCACTGCCTAATACTCTATAACTTTAATAGGTTATGGGCCCAGAGTATTTTTGTGCAGAGCATAGTATTTGTGTATAGTGTCAACGCGTAGTCGCGAAGTGATATTATTTTTATTAGTGAATTTTGTTTACCGGTACTATGGCGTCAGTTACTACTTCAGGAGTTCCAGTACTCGTCGGAACAAGTTTTAACAGCTGGTTTTTCAGAATGTCATCTATTTTGGAAAGAGAACAGGTAAAAGATGTGTTAGAAGCAGACCCTCCTACCTCTAGTGCTGAGAAAAGGGAATTTCTCATTAAGGACTCGAAGGCAAAGTCCATCATTATCCAAGGCATTTCAGATAAACATCTGGAAATAATCATGGATTGCCAAACTTCCAAGGAAATGATAAATGCTTTAAAAAAGGTTTTTGTCAGATCTACCTCTTTTTCAAAATTGACTTGGTACAGGAAGTTGATGGGCCTGAAATATTCTCTTCATGGAAATATGGAAGAACATTTTTTGGCATTTGATACCATTATCCGAAACCTTCAAGAACAAGGCACAGTTCTAGGAGAGTCAGACAAGGTATGTCACCTTTTGATGTCTTTACCAGATGAATTCAACACAGTTGTGACAGCTCTAGAAACTAATTTAGAAGTCCAAATGGATTTTGTGAGAGCCAGACTTCTAGATACAGATACAAAGTTAAAGTCAAAGTCATCAGCTAGTGCATCATCATCAGAAGTATCATTTAAAGCACAGAGTGGTTGCTTTATATGTGGGGATAAAAGACATTTCAAGGCACAGTGTCCCAAAAATAAGCAGAACCGTGGAAGTAAATCCTTTAATAGAAGCTTTCGTGGGAAAAGAAGAGGAACAATCCAGGGTAATTCAACAGATGTAGATGAAGAAGTTGTAATGGTGGCCCTAAATTGTGGTAATATTAAACTATCATCTAACAATGTGTTTTTAGTCGATTCAGGTGTGAGTAACCATCTTTTTAAGGCAGAATTGGAACCCCTTTTGTCAAATGTTTCGAATCTTGATCATGATGTTGCCATACATATAGCTAATGGTGATAAAATGTTTACTAGAAAAGAAGGTACCCTAAGAGTAACCTCTCAAGGTAGGATTGTAAACATTAAAGGTTTAATAGTCCCGGGGTTAAAACATAATTTATTATCAGTGAGTGCAGTTACCTCAAAAGGCTTAAAAGTGATTACAGATTCTAAGGAGATGAAAATCTGCGGAAGAAATTTTAAGCTGAGTTGTCCACGAGTGAATGGATTGTACATATTTACGTTTGATGAACCCAGTGATAATCAAGTCAAGGGCAACATTTCAAGTGCTACGAATGGAGATCTATGGCATAAACGGCTAGGACATTTGAATCGGCATGGACTCAAAAGTTTAGGATTATCCTATAGTGACAAGAAGTGTTCGGCATGCATTGAAGGTAAGGCTACTAGACAGCCCTTTTCAAATAATAGGAAACGCACTTCAAAGGTTGGTGAATTAATTCACTCTGATATATGTGGTCCTTTCAATCCTGAATCAGTTGAAGGACATAAGTATATGCAGGTGATTTTGGATGACTTCACTCATTTTGTGCATGTTAAACTTCTCCATATGAAGAGCGAAGCTGAAACAAACCTGATGGATTTATATAGCGGAACTAGAAAGGCAGCAGGGTGTCCCAGTGAAAAGGCTACGTTTAGATAATGGAGGAGAATTTACGTCTAAATTTTTTCAAAAATATTGTTCAGATAAAGGTATAAAATTAGAATATTCATTGCCATATAGCCCTCAAATGAACGGAAAGAGTGAAAGAATGAATAGGACACTATTAGATATGATGCGTACTAAGGTATCAGATTCCGGCATCCCCAAGTTCTTGTGGGGGGAAGCAGCTCGATGTTGTGCGTATGAACTGAATAGGTCACCTACTTCAGCCTTAAATAAAGGTGAAACTCCCTCATTAATATGGAATGGCAGAAATGATCTGTCTAAACTTCGTATATTTGGTTGCCGAGCATGGCCTACCATTCTTCCTAAAGGTTCCAAATTGGATCCCAGAAGCAAGGAGGGGGTGATGGTTGGTTATTGTGGTGGTGGGTATAGGATTTGGTTGCCAGATGAGCAGAAAGTTATTAGATCTAGAGATGTGATATTCGAGGAGAGCCAAATGCCCTATAAAGAAGTTAAAAATGTACCTATTGTCTATCATAATAGTGGTGGAAGCTATGAAGAGGGAAGGAAAAATGGTGAAGAGAATAACACTAATATTTCAGAGCAGCCAGAAGAAACTTCTAGACCTCAGAATGATTGTAATCCAGAGCAGTCAGAAAACCCTTCCAGACTTCAGAATGAAGAATCCTATCCAGGGCATTCAAGAAAGCAAGCATGTGTGGCTCTGTCAACGATGGAAGCGGAGTACATTGCAGCAGGAATGGCATCACAGGAAATTGTGAGTTTAAGTGGTATAATTAGTGAGTTCAGTGGTGAAACATTAAGTGGAAAACTGTTGGTGGATAACACTAGTGCTATAGCTTTTATAAAGAATTGTGAAAACTCTAAACGAGCAAAACACATTGATATAAAATTCCATTTTGTTAATGATCTTATTTCCAAAGAAATAATATCTGTGGAACACATCAATTCTGACCGCAATGTGGCAGATTTGTTCACAAAACCACTTGCCTTTGATAAGTTTCAAATGTTTCGGAAGGCTTTAATTAATTAATATATTGATGTCATTTATATATATTGTGCTAAAATTGTTGTATAGAATTTTGTAATAGTATAATATTTTTACTTGTTTTGTTGTGTAGAATTTTGTAATAGAATAATATTTTTACTTGTTTTGTATGTGAGATACAATTGAATATTTACTTGTGTATGTATATATTTGAAAACATTCAATTGAGGGGGTGTGTTAAATATCGATTGTATATGTAAAGATAGTTGTGGCACTGAACTTCCACCTAGGTGTACAGCAGCCCAACAACAAACAGTTCAGTCCAGTTGGTAGCGTCCCCTGCGCCATGTTGTTTGTATATATAGCAGTAATAAACAAGCTGTCTAGTACAAGGTTCTTTTATTCCACTGCCTAATACTCTATAACTTTAATATAAAGTACCTTTAATGTTGTAGATTCTATAAAAATAACCATATTACCACTGATGAAAAACAGATACATATATAAGTTGAACGAATTCGACACCCAACTAAAGTAGAAAACTGAAAAAAATATTTTTAAGTGCATTTTTTGTTTTTAACAATCATGTATAATATACCGTTGGAAAGCTAAAGATTATAGAAAAAATATTATCTTATACACAAGCTTTTAAAAGTTAATAAATAGTGATGAAAAACCGATAAAACTAATCGATTATTTTAGATAATAATATAATAGATTTTTTAATAAAACACATGTTTCTATAGAAATTTAATTTATTGTGGATATAATTAGTTGACCGTTGAGAATTACTGAAGGAATTAGTCCGGGTGGCGGTCATTAAATGAAACAACTGAATAGTTTCAACTATTTTATTGTTTGCCAACGTTTCGACCCCCATTGTGGGTCATCATCAGGGCTAAAAAGATACAAAAAGGATACATTTAAAATAAGATTACAAATACTATTTAAAAAAAAAAAAAAATTAACAATTTCACTAGAGAATGTCAATATTATAACATAAAAGAAAATAGATGTGTAAAGAAATCAATTAATTAAATTACAATGATAAAGGTATACTAATGAGAGCTATACAGACCAGATAATGACTAAAGATAATGTACAAATATACAAGAAAAAATTACATGAAATAAAAACCATTAACAAAATGGAGTACAGTGGAGATACGTACCGTCTGGTAGGCGAGTGGAAACTAGGTTCAATTTGGTTATAAGGAATATAGGCAGGTAGATAGGAAAGTACGTACAAAAGGTTGGGTAAAATGGAAAATATTTCGTATTTATCCTCATTTTATAATTAGCGATAAATTTATTTTGGTTTATTATTTACATGAATTAATAGATTTAGGTTTATTTTATTTTTTTAAATCCTCTCCTCTTCTATCAATTAACAGTTCAAATAAAACTGTTTCCAAACTCAATTCAATTCGAAAATTATCTGGTGCGCGCAACACATGACTTTTACTTACAGAGTTAAAAAATCTGGTGCGAACAACACACGACTTTCACTTATCTCCGTTTTAAAATTGATTAAAGAATTTACAAATAAAGTTAAAGATAAAAGTTAGTGAAACCCTTAAAGAATTAATTAAATTAAATTTCTGAAGGAATTAGTCCGGGTGGCGGTCATTAAATGAAACAACTGAATAGTTTCAACTATTTTATTGTTTGCCAACGTTTCGACCCCCATTGTGGGTCATCATCAGGGCTAAAAAGATACAAAAAGGATACATTTAAAATAAGATTACAAATCCGTACCATATTTTCCATTTTACCCAACCTTTTGTACGTACTTTCCTATCTACCTGCCTATATTCCTTATAACCAAATTGAACCTAGTTTCCACTCGCCTACCAGACGGTACGTATCTCCACTGTACTCCATTTTGTTAATGGTTTTTATTTCATGTAATTTTTTCTTGTATATTTGTACATTATCTTTAGTCATTATCTGGTCTGTATAGCTCTCATTAGTATACCTTTATCATTGTAATTTAATTAATTGATTTCTTTACACATCTATTTTCTTTTATGTTATAATATTGACATTCTCTAGTGAAATTGTTAATTTTTTTTTTTTTTTTTTTTTTTAAATAGTATTTGTAATCTTATTTTAAATGTATCCTTTTTGTATCTTTTTAGCCCTGATGATGACCCACAATGGGGGTCGAAACGTTGGCAAACAATAAAATAGTTGAAACTATTCAGTTGTTTCATTTAATGACCGCCACCCGGACTAATTCCTTCAGAAATTTAATTTAATTAATTCTTTAAGGGTTTCACTAACTTTTATCTTTAACTTTATTTGTAAATTCTTTAATCAATTTTAAAACGGAGATAAGTGAAAGTCGTGTGTTGTTCGCACCAGATTTTTTAACTCTGTAAGTAAAAGTCATGTGTTGCGCGCACCAGATAATTTTCGAATTGATTTGAGTTTGGAAACAGTTTTATTTGAACTGTTAATTGATAGAAGAGGAGAGGATTTAAAAAAATAAAATAAACCTAAATCTATTAATTCATGTAAATAATAAACCAAAATAAATGTATCGCTAATTATAAAATGAGGATAAATACGAAATATTATCAACTGGTTGCCTGGGTGATGCATCACATAGTATCTATTTCTGTTCCAATGAAGTCAATTTAAATATTGTTGTCGTTAATGAATGTATAATTGGTACTGAAATAATTTTAGGTAAAATAAAATGTTTATTAAAAGTTAAATATTTTCCCATTAAAAATTGATCAACACTACTGTGTAAAGAATTAAGATGCTATCACATGTTAGTTTTTTTTGCAATCTAATGAGATGCATATTTTATACAAACACTTATGTTCGTAAATAATTAATTAATGGTAAAAGTTATTAAACATTCTATCTAGTTTCCATGGAAACATCTGGAAATAATCAAAAACCAAAAACATGAAATATAACAACAACTTCAGTTTATGGTTCTTAATCACACTACAATAACTTATAAAAAAATATTTGTTGTATTTTATTTTTTTTTAATCTATAAATAACTGTATTTTATAGATCTATATAACTATTTTTATTTCTGGACATGAGTTTCGATTATAAAAAAATTATTCATATTTTTTTCTGCATTAGTTTATACTCAAATTCTCAAACATTTTATATTTACTTTTTTATTGTCAATGCTTACAAGGAAAAATGTTAATTATTTAGAATCAACAAAATTAAAGGTACTTTAGAGGAAGATTTCAATCATAATAAAACCTAAAGTCAAATTTTATTTAATTTTACATCAATATAGCGAGTCTTACTGAACTTCTTATAGTTGTTTACGAGAAAATTGTAAAAAGGAGTGAAATGCACAGTATAAAGTGGCACTTATGGTCAGCTGTTATAGGGTTAAAAAATTTTCTCTAATATCCCAGCTTTACACCTGTCTTAAGGCCTCACTACATACGTGAGGAAACAGTAGGTGTAGGTGAGGTGAAATTTGGTAAGAGTCAATTCACATACTTTCAACACATTATAAGAAATATTCAATTACTGAGTTTTCTATATTACTTCATTATTTTAGCTTTTATGATAAATAATGTTTAATTTATTAAAATAGTGTTTCTACATTAAAAAACATATTCCATGATGCGTATATTACACTTAATTGTTTTGATATAACTTTATAATTAAGTTTTTCTTTACATAATATTTAATGATAATATAGGATTTTTCAAAAAGTAGTATTAAAATATCATTTTTTTTTTTTATTTTATATATATATATATATTTTTAAATAAGCCTTCTGCCTCTCCTGTTACTTTCGTGAACTCTCACAAGACCTCGCTTTATGATATTTCACTTCACCTACACCTACCTGTTTTCTCACTGTGTTGCGCAGCCTTTAACTATCTGATTTCATTTTCGTAAAAATTTCAGTCTGCAAGCTTGACTTACCCTATATTCAACACTATTTTGCAGGACGGTAATTTAGAATCAGGGAACCATACAATTTGTATTTCCATCGAAAATTAAAAAAACACAAAATTTCACAACCACAATACTTACCCTTACTATATATTTCATACATAGGTAAATGAAAGTAATATTAGTCATACTTTAAAAGGATACCGAGTTATAACAAATAATCATAAAAAACATGAAAAATATGAATCTGTTCCAGAACTCGAACTAGTTTTTTTAAAACTATGAAATGATCGGTAACTAATTTATATACTGAGCAAACATAATGAAAGATACAATTGGAAATTAATTACTAAATAAATACCAAAAAATGAATTTTATACCAATTAAAACAACTTTGGAAGCATTGGAGGGTTTAACATAAATAAAATCTAACATTTTAAGTAAAATATTATACAAAATTATCTAAACAAAGAAGCATAAAGCAAAGGACAAAATAAGACAATAATACCATCCCACAAACCTAATTATAATTATCACTTTTGCATTCATGTACAAACAAACCATGCATATCATATACACATTAAAGACAAAATCAAATGCATATTTCTCTAACAAGCTTCAAACATAACCATTAAATATTAAGATTAATCATTACATTAGATAATACAAATTTAAAAATATTAAATTTGAACCTAAATAACAACATGACAAAAAATAAATATTACGATTTCAGCCTTTATTGATCTTTGATCATGTAAGTATTCATCCAATCCAAATTCTATAATAACCATATTCAATTATATAATAAATTATATTGAAATTCTACATAATATAACCTTAAAACTAATAGGTTGAACGTTAGCATTAAGCTAATACATATTTAATACAAACTAAATAGTACTTTAAATGCAGAAAAAAATTAAAATACAATTTTTATGGCTTGTACATGGCCAATAATACAAACTTCATTACTTTAAATTGAAATAAATGTCTTATAAATTTAATGCCAAAGGCAGATTTATTTTAAAATTTCAGATCTCTCAGTATTCGATTATATTCAGATCAATTAGACGGTCAACGGCAGTCAGATTTTTATTTACTGATAATACCTATTGCTTTATTTATAGATAACGAAATAAATATCTTTAACATCTTTAAACCTAATAAAGGAATAAAAATATGGAGATAACAGCAGATAATACACAATTAATAAAGAGTACATTTTGACCGCCACTGAACACTATCTTAATTTATAATCCTATGTATAATACAGTTTGTACTGTTTCTGCTTCTAAGAAAAAAAAAAAAAAAAAAAAAAAAAAATATATATATATATATATATATATAAAATATATATATATATATATATATATATATATATATAGTATATTAAGATATATACTTGTATATGAATATATATATCATATAATTAAGAACAACTACATCATCAAGTAATGAAATACTGTAAGAATTTAGAAAACAAATAAATATAAACATAATTAAGTAGTTTAAATATATATTTTAAGCATTCACAATCTACTTCACTTTTACTATTCATATCTTTTTGAAATTACTTTTACAAAAGAAAAAATTAATACAACTTCATAGAACACAGGAAGCCATTAATAAGCGGGACATTTCTATGTGATTTAAGTAATTTATATCACAGTAAACTTAAGTATAGTATACATAAAAGATATAAAAAATAATCCCCAAAAAGAAATATATAAAATGTTTACATTTTGTTTTATTTTATTTTTTTGTTTCCTTTTCATAATAAAAAATAATCTTTTAAAGTTTAATTTCCTAATGACACCTCAGGAACACCAAAGAATAAATCCCCAATATCAATAAAGCTAATGCAAAATTATATATTTCATAGTTGTTTTTTTTTTAATTAGTTCTATTAACAACCCAGTTAATAAAATCTCAAATTACGATTTTCAAGTCCAACTTAAAAAACAAATATTTTAATAAATACGTATATTAACTTATTTAAAATATTAATATCAACTACCAATTTATATAGTAATCTATAGAGTTTAAAATCCAATGGAAAAATTATAATTTGCTATATATATATTCAAAATAATTCACATGGATATTTTAAAATGAATCTCCATACAAATTTCCAATATGAAAAGAAACTGACGATTTCTAAAACCCCTAGTATATAATACTTGCTTAAGATGAATATTATTAAATTTGATAAAATTGCACTCATTCACAGAATGTTATAAGATATCGGAAAGTTGAGAATATACATTTAGTCACGGAAACCTATATTTTTTCTATAAAAATGTTTTAGCATAGCATCATTTAACTCCCAGCATATTACTAAAATAGATAAGGAAAACTATAATAATACCAAATGATAGTTAAAAGTTCAATACAAAAGAAATGTTTAGAAAAATAATTATTTAACAGAAACACTCTATAGGAAAAAAACATTAATAGCACAGACCAAACTTTGGCTTAAAATTTAAGAAAAAAAATAATAAATTACAAAACTTTATAATACAATTGTACAAATCTCATCTATAATAATTTTTTTGATCATTCATTCACATATATGCATATCAAAGACAAACATATATGTTTGTGTAATATAACACATACATATATATTTATATAAGTAAAAAAAAACAAACAGGATTTTTCATACAATTACAGGCAAATATGTACAATCAGCATTAGAACCAATCGATAGTAGAAAAACAATTATCTTAATGAACATCACTTTGTTTTGCAAATAACACAACAAATCCATTACGTTTCTCATCTGTTGGACAAGTTGGCCAGGCGCATGCAGAAAGACTGATGCAAACCTTCGTGATAAAAATGGTACAGATGAGGTTAGAACGTGAATAGCAGACTTAGATTTACAGTTGAGACATTTTTACAAGATCCTGTCACAGAAAAAAAAAAAAAAATAATATATATATATATAAACAGAACAACTAAATAAATAAAAAACAAATCTGCAAATCAGAAATTATGCTCAATTACTTCCAAATAATTACACGTAAAAAAATAAATAGAAAATAAGCAACATTTATTTATTTATTTTTTTGTTTAATGATAACAAAACATTTTGCGGTTTTCTTCATGATTGTTTTGGATGTACGGGAGTGTTAAAAAGTATTGGAATTATAATGGAATAATCTATATATATATGGAATAATCTATATATTGGAATAATCTATATATTGGAATAATCTAAAAGGATTATTAATTGAAATTTTCTTCAAGACATAAACCCATGAATGCATGCAAATTGGGAAGAAACCGCTAAGGATAATGAGAATACTAAGGGTTGAAGGACAGAGATTAGAGCAGGTTGAAAATTTCAAATATCTGGGGGCTCATCTCAATGAGAATGGCTATATAGATGAAGCAGTGGCCCAAAGAATCAGAGCAGCAGGGAGGGTGTTCTTTATCTAAGGAGGAGTTTTCTGGGGAGAAGAGAGGTGTCAAAGCGGACCAAATTAGCCGAATATAAATCGACACTCCTTCCTATCCTATCGAACTCCTCAGAATCATAGACTCTCACCTCAAAACATAGAAGCGAGATACAGGCCATGGAAATGAGGTACCTCCGAAAAACAGAAAGAAAGACACTGAGAGATAGAATACGGAACACCACGATATGGGCTAACCTCGATGTAAAACTGGCGGGGACCGTATAAGAAGAACACAAACTGAGGTGGTTTAGACATCTTCAGAGAAAAGTGCCAGGAAGTCTTACTAGACCTGCAAGGAAGGAAAAAGACCCAGAGGAAGTCCTCGCATCTCCTGGGAGGACAGTGAAATGGAAGCCTGCAGGAGGCGCAGAATAGACTGGAATAGGAGAATGGAGTTAGCAAAATAAAGAAACATATGGGCCAGACTCTACAGACAGGACCCTTGCACCAAACAGCAGTAGAAGAGGAAACAATTATGATGATGATGACATAAACCGATAAGAAAAAAAGTAAGACAATGATAAAATTTAAAAAGGGAAATAAAGTGGAAAGTAATAATTTTATAAAGATAATAAGGATATATATTGTTTAATACAATAGGAAATAAAGTCAAGGTTAAAGGCAGGAAATGTGTGTTATGATTATTTTGTTGAAAAATTACTTAGCTTTTGCCAAAAAACTTAAAGGTTAGAATTTATAGAACTATAATTATATTGACGATTCTATAAGGATGTGAAATGTGGTCACTTACTTTGAAGGATAAACAATGCCTTAAGATTTTGAAAATAAGGAACTACGTAATTGGTACAAAGAGGAATTAAGAAGGTTCCACAGTGTGGAATTACAGAGCTTACACTTGATCAGTATAATTGAGTTTATAGCATCAGAGCGACTCAAATGGGCGTGTAAAGTTGTTAGGCTCAGTGGAGAATGAATTTTGAATAAGTTCATATGCACTGAGCTGACCAGTAGACGTCCAACAGGAAGGGCAAGGCATCAGAGGAAGGGTTGTTTTAAGTCTGCTAAGAAGGTGGTCATTGGACAAAGAAATATGTTTAAACTATTCATTTATTTTAATCAAAATAAATGGAACATAAAGATCTATTAATAGTAAACAAACTATAAATAAATAAATAAAAGATAAAACTTTTAAGATTTATATTCAGACACATTAAATGCGATCAAAGAGGGGTATCAAAACATCTATTTTAGTTTGTGCTTGTTTCAAAATGTTATTTTCAATTCTGAAGGTCTGTAAAAGAAGCTTGTAGCATTTTTTATCATTGATTTCAATAAAGACGTCAGATGTTAATAAATATACTTAATCTATTAAACATATGAGCCATGAATATCTATTGGGTTGTTTCACGTGAAATGTCCGTTTTTATAGTTTCTGAAATACATAAAGGATTTTGCAGATCTCTGTTTTCTTCCGAATGTTTACATATTTAAAGTAAACAGTTACTAATCCTCTAACTTTGTATTATAAACATTAGCTTCGCAATCAATTACCCACTTTTTAGTATACCTCCAAATATGAACATCGAAACACGCGATTTTCAAGGCGTTTGTGGAAGGGAGTGTTAATGAACGGACCATTCGCCGTTGGTTTGCTAAGTTTTCAGCTGGGGATACCAACTTGAAAAACTTGCCCCGAGGAAGACCTCCGTCCATAATAGACAACGATGTCCTCAAAGATGCAGTAGAAGGAAACCCCTACCAAACAGTTAAAGGATTCTCAGCACAACTAAATGCAAATGCATCTACCGTTTCCAGACATTTAAAGTGTATTGGGAAAGTAAAAAAATTCGATACATGGGTACCTCATGATCTCACTGAGCGGCAGCAAGACCCCATGTTTCAAAACATACCGTGCAAAAATTGAAAGAACTGGGCTACGAAGTTCTTCCGCACCCACCATATTCTCCCGACTTGTCTCCAACAGATTACCACCTGTTCAGGAATTTAGATAACTTCGTCAAAGGAAAACTTTTTGAAAATGATGATCAAGTAAAAAGTGCGTTTTCAGATTTTGTTTCACTTCAAAGTTCAGAGTTTTTCAGTTCGGGGATAAAAATTTGGTGTCATGTTGGGAAAAATGTGTAGAAAAAGAAGGTAAATACTTCGAATAAAATTATCTTGTTTTCATATCGTATTTTTAATAAAAATCCTTTACCTTGAAAACGGACATTTCATGTGACACAACCCAATATAACATGCTGCCATCTTCATAGTAATTTTTTTATTTCTTCTTTTCAAAAATTCTCCGATTTTTGAGAGATGATCTCCTTTCCATGCTTTCAGCAGTCTTTAAGCGAATCAACGTTATCCCCATTATAGGAATTTTGTATGGTGCGAAAAAAGTGGCAATCTGTTAGGACTAGGTCAGGTGAATATGGTGGGTATGGGAGAACATCTCTGGCAAACCTTAATTATTTGTATCATGTTAGTAAAGAAACATGTGGACAGGCCTAATCGTGATAAAAAACAATACCTGTTTAATAAACCAAAGGATTTAATTTATTATTGAAAAATGTTACAAATTTATTTTACAGCCTGATATAAATAAAAAAAATTAGAAAAGGAGTGAAAAATGTTACTTACAAGAGATCAGTGCCTCTGGTGCTGTTGCTGTTGTTGTTGCTGCTGCTGTTGCTGTTGCTGCTGTTGTTGGGCAACAGCTGCTTTCTGCTGGGCCTTCGCGAACTCGGGATAATCAATGTAACCATCGTTGTTCGCGTCATCGAGCGCGAGTATAGGGTCAATGAGTGAGACCAATTCCTCATCCTTGAACAGTTTGTCACCAGATGGGTTGCCTTGATTTGCTTGGCCCTTGTAGCGACCATACCAACATACAGACAATACCAACATAGCAACAAGCAAACACATGCACATTTAGCAACTAATGCTTTTCAAAGCAAAATAAAGACATATAATGAATACATTGCAATAAAAAAAAAAACATCCACAATAAGGACATGCACAACAAATATCGATGTTTAAACAAAAATATAAACGCTATATTTAATAATTGGTAATAAGTAGAAAATAATCGGATTGAAAAAATCCATCTAAAAATAAATATAACACAGTCTAACCTTAAACCTTAAAAATAATTATGAAAGATTTTTTAATTTCATATTTTTGATTAAAGATTTGTCATTAAATTGCTGATAAAAACCTAGATTCAAACTGAGTTAAGACAAAAGTCATGATCCTGAAGCATTGAAGATGTCACGACAATACAAAAGTATGACCAATAGACTTAAATAGCGAATGATAAAATGTATAAATTTATTAAAGAATAATACTAGAATAGTATACGGTACAATTCTTGGGGCATTTATATTACAATAGAGCCAATGATAGCTTTTAATGACTTAAAATTTAAAATAAAAAATAACTGATCTCAAAGATATTGATCGTTAAGCCATGAGTAAAGATAATATGACTTACCTGCCAATGGATGAGCGATTTGATGAGCTCACATCCATCCAGTTTGTTGTTGTTATCTGCATCGTGCATCTTGAAGTAGTGGAATTGCAATTCTTGCTCTGTCATCTTGCTTGTATCCATGGGAACTGTAAGATGATCTTCAATATGCCTGAAAGAGATTATTCATAGTAATATACAAAAATCAGGTGCGGGGAACACACGACTTTCACTTACATCGACTGTTATAATCAATTTTAGAACTACTAAATATACTTCAATTTAGAAAATATTTTAAGTTCATTTTAATAAAACGTGTAGTCATCTTCGTTGGAAACATATGTATTAGATTAAATAATATAACTTTATTAAATTGTTAATCAGTAATAAGTTTATTTCTTATTCGTCACTTTGTATGACCTTATACAACTTTGTGTATCAGCTAATATTTTTTCTAAAATCTTTAGCTTTCCAACGGTATATCATACATGTATATTACTGCTCTTATGTTCAAAAACGAAAAATTGCATTAAAAAAATATTTTTTCTATTTTCTCCTTTAGTTAGGTATCGAATTTATTCAATTTATATATTTACCAGTTTTTCATCAGCGTTAACAAGATAATCTAGTTATTATTATTAAATCTACAAAATTAAAGGTACTTTAGGGGAAGAAAATTTCAAATATCGGCATTTAAGCCCTGTCAGACCATTTTATTCAGAATAAAACCTACATGATATAAAAGCCCATTAAATTTTACATCGATATAGCGAGTTAAATCAAAATCGTCGGAACCGTTTTTGGGAAAATCGAAACAAGGTGCAAAATGCATGGTATAAAGTGCCTCTTCTGGTAGGCTCATTTTGATGAAAAAAGTTTTGTCACGTCTCGGGCGTATAGTTGTCTTAAATATGAAATTTCAGTTTCATAGGACTTACTGTTTCCGCCCGGGAGTTCCACTACACACACACACACACAGACCTTTTTGCGGGACTTGGTTATTTGGACTCAGGGGACCCTAAAACGTGTATTTCCGTTGAAAACTGGAATTCGAAAATTTTCACGATCGCAATACTTCCCCTTACTATATATACTAAGTGAAAGTAAAAATAGTTTTTTCTTTTATCCTTTAGTTGCTCATGAAATTTGCCTAACTTGTATATTTAGCCATACTTCATCAATATCATAAAGATGATATGGTCAATCTTTTGGAATGTACAAAATTAAAGGTAGTTTGAAGGAAGAAAATTTAAAATATCGGCATTTAAGCCCTGTCAGACTATTTCAATCAGGATAAAACCTACATGATATTAAAGCCTATTAAATTTTTCATCTATACAGGAGTTTAATTAAAATTGTTAGAGCCGTTTTTGATAAAATCGTAAAAAGGTGCAAAACGCACTGTATAACGATCCCAATACTTTCCTTTACTAAATATTTCATATACGGGTAAGTGAAAGTAACATAACATAGAAAAAATAAAACATGAATTTTCCAAAGAGATCTTATAATTAACTCACTTCTTTTCTTGTGCGATGTTGGCAACATTGAGGACTTGAGGAGGACCATCGTGGTGGTGACCCTGGCCATGGACCTGCTGTTGGTGTGCTACTGGTTGCTGCTGCATTGGCATTCCTTGTTGCTGAACGGGAATCTGAAAATGTTCAAGTCTAATAAGTAAGATGACTTGGCTCACGCTCATTGAAAAGATTGCTGCATGAGGTATTAATCTTAAGTTGTAAAATAAACTCGTAGCATTTTTCAAAATTTTTATTTAATCCTCTCTGGTTTGTGCATATGAACTATGATTTGCAGACAGCATTGGCTTCCTGCTATCATTTGAAGAAAACTGCCGCAGAATCACATAGAATGGGGGTTAAAGCATTTGGTGAACATGCTCTAGGCAAAACTCAATGCTTTAAGTGGTTTAAAAAATTTAAAAGTGGTGATTTTGACGTGAGAAACTAGAAGCATGGGAAACCACCGAAAAAGTTTGAAGAAAGGACTTGCAAGCCTTGTTGGATGAAGACAATACTCAGACTCAACAAGAACTTGCAGAACAATTAAATGTGATGCAAAGAGCAATATCTCTTCGTCCGAAAGCTATGGGAAAGAATCAGAAAGTGGGAAAATGGGTACCACATGAACTGAATGAAAGACAGTAAGAAAATAACCACTTGTCAAATGCTGCCCCTCAGATGTAAAAGAAAATTATTTCTTCATCGAATAGTGACAGTTAATGAAAAGTGGATATATTTTCTGAATCATAAGCGACGTAAATAATGGGTGAATCCATTAACATCCTCTGCAAGACCAAATTGTTTTGGAAAGAAAACAATGCTGTGCATTTGGTGAGATCAAAAGGGTATAATTAATATATTATGAGCTACTAAAACCTGGCAAAACCGTTAACACTGGTCGCTACCAACAACAAATGATTCGATGCAATAAGTAAAAAACGACCGGAATATGCAAAAAGGCAACATAAAGTCATTTCCCTTCATGATAATGCCCCCTCTCCACACAAAAACGAGTCACAGATACAATAAAAGCATTCAATTGGGAAATACTAGCGCATGCAGCTTATTCTCCAGACTTGGCTCCATCTGATTATCATGCACTTGCCGAACAACACTTTTATTCGAATGAAAATGTACGAAAATGGTTCTCTTCAAAGGAAGAATTGTTTTTTTGTTTTTTTTGCATGGCATTCATAACCTGCCAAAGAGGTTGGAAAAATGTATAATTTCCAATGGCAGACCTTCAATTTTTATAAAAAAAATTCTGGTTTCATATTCCACATATTGTAGTATTGCATAGAAATGGCTTTAATTACTTTTAAACAAATTTTAATAGAATTATCTAAATGTAATTTATCATTTTGAAAAAATATATATTTATCTACAAATTATTTAATTAAAAATTCGACTACATACATGCTGTACTGGTATCTGTTGCTGAACTGGGATCTGTTGTTGTACAGGCATTCCCTGTTGGACTGGTATATGCTGCTGCTGCTGTACAGGCATATGATGCTGTTGGATAGGCACTTGCTGCAAATAATGTTAAAATTAGCATTATGAAGAGTATAATATTATAAAATAATAATAATAATTATAAATGAAAGATAAGTAAAAGTAAAAATAATTCCAGTACCTGTTGCTGGTAATGGCTCGGATGTACGCCAGGAGGAACATTCTGGTGCCCGATGCTTTGAGCAATGAATACTGCGATACCTAACCACAACTGATGGATGATGTGCTTCATCTGGAAATATACAGTTCCAAATTACTTAACAGAATGGATCATGAGTAAACCAAAAATAAAGGTTTTCTAGTATTATAAAGATTACAATGATGAAAAAAATAAAGTATTCAAACACAGGTCAAATAATCAAAAAATCTGGTATGCGCAACACATGACTTTCACATACCTCTGTTGTTAAAGCCAAATTTAAATAAAGTTATTTTTAGAGTGCTTCCATTGGGAAGCTTCTCTACACGTGTTTCATGCCTTTTTATATTTCATTCAAATTTACTTGTATTCTATTATACAGTTTTAAATTCCAATAAATATTTTTTTTTAAAATAAATAAGTTAGAATTGAAACAAATTGAGTTTCAGATTAAATATTCTAACAATAGAAATTATTATCTAATAAAATTATTATGCTCTTTTTGTCTTTCTGCATTACCTTCTAAAAATCTGTATATAATAACATTTTTTTCTAAAATCGTTAGCTTATCAAAAATATGTTTTATATACTATACTATTATTATTATATTTGGAAAAAAAATTACCTAAACAAATATGTTTGCTCTTTTCTTCTTTATTTGGGGATCAAATTCGTCAAACTTATATATTTAGCCATTTTATCAATATACACTGCCGGACAAAATTAAAGGATCACTTACAAATATTTATATTATTATTACATAAGAGATAAAAATAGGAATTCCTTTATCCCAGACTGGACTTTGTGTTGTATCTTATCAAGTTAATCCTCTACCTGTTTATATTCCCACCGTTTATGGAGAAAAGGGTCAGTTAATCCTCTTCTTTTCTTTCTTTCTATCAGTAAATGGTTAGTTGTTAGCAAAGATTCATCTTATTGAAGATTTTTTAACATTTAAGAGACTTTAGTTTTTACTTGTGAGTTTAGTAAGAACGTTGTGATGGCCAACAGAAGAGCATTGACCGAAGAGGAATCAATTCGTGCTGTTGCTTTGAGTGAAGAAGGATTTTTCAAAGGCATATTGCACAACGGCTCCAGCAGTCACAATCCGTAGTGTCCAGGGTGCTTAATAGGCACCGTCAAACTGGAGGGCATACAAGAGTCGGACAAGGCCGTCCGAGGTCAACTTCCCACCGTGACGAGAGATTTTTGCAACTGCATGCTCTTCGGGATCGCCGATCAACTGGTAAAAGTCTGGTAACAACTGCATGGTCTCCTCCAGAGGTTAAGGAATGTACAAATTTCAGAGCGAACCCTGAGAAGACGACTCAACGATTATGGATTGACCTCCCATCCTTCAGCTACTGGACCTCTTCTCTCCAGGGAACACCGAGTTGAGCGCTTGAGGTTTGCTCGGGAGCACCTAAACTGGACTCAGGAAGATTGGAGCCTCGTATTATTCAGCGATGAGTCAAGATTCTGTCTCCGATCTCCAGATGGACGGGAAAAGGTATGGAGAAGGCGGGGAGAGAGGTATGCTCCATGCACTTTTTCTCCAAGGGTTGCGTTTGGTGGTGGGTCAGTGATGGTGTGGGGGGGGGGGCATAAATTTAAACTCCCGTACAGAGTTGGTTCTTGTGAACCGTGGCTCTATAACTGCTGACAGGTACATTAGGGAGGTACTTGAGCCACATGTAATACCTTTCGCAAGAAATATCGCAGGTAACTTTATTTTTATGCACGATAATGCCCGACCTCACGTTGCTCGATCAGTGCAAAATTTCCTCAGACAAGAAGAAATTGACGTTATGGTTTGGCCACCCAGAAGTCCAGATATGAACTCAATAGAGCATGTATGGGACATGCTTGCAAGACGTGTCCACGCCCGAGACCCACAAAATTTGGCAGATTTAATGGAAATGTTAGTGGAAGATTGGAACAACATCCCAGAACAACATGTAAGAGCCCTGGTCGCTGGAATGGGCAGGAGAATGGAAGCAATTATCAGAGCTAGAGGTGGGAATACTAATTATTGATTGTTTTCCTCGAATTCTTCCTTTTTATTCAGTTTTGTCATTTTATTTCATTTCAAAGATTTACTTTTTCATTTTGAGACTGTAGGACATTTTTATTTTTTGATTTGTTTTCCTATTAAAAATTTCTAGAAAAGAATTTTTTATTACCTTTATAATAAAGTGTGACTTCCAAAGAAAAAAGAATATTTTCAAAAATACCCTACAGTTTAGTAATTTCAAAATATTGAAGTGATCCTTTAATTTTGTCCGGCAGTGTATATTAATGAGATCTGTTTAATTTTTTTGAATCTACATAATTAAAGGTATTTTAAAGGAAGAAAATTTAAAATATTAGCTTTTAAGTCCTGTCAGATTATTTCAGTCAGTACGAAACCTACATGATATTAAAGCCCAATCAAATTTACATAAATTTTGAGAGTTTAATCAAAATTGTTAGAGCCGTTTTTGAGAAAATCGTAAAAAGGTGCAAAGTGCAAGGTATAAAGTGGGTCTTCCTTCAGGTTCACTTATTTTTATGAAAAAATTGCTGTAACATCTGGGGGGTATAGTTTTCTTAAATATGAAATTTCAGTTTCGTATGAATTTTCATATTCATGCTAGATTAACTACACACAGATCTTTTCGTGTGATGTGGTTAATTGGACTCAGGGGACCCTAAAATGTGTGTTTTCTGTAGAAAACTGCAATTAGAAAAATTTCACAATTGCAATACTTTCCCTAACTATATATTTCATAAATAGGAAAATGAAAAATAATATTATCGAAAAGGATCATAGAGTTGTTACTTATCCAACTTTACATTGATTCTTTACATCATCTTTGCAAGTTGAACTAAACTTTTTAGATTTATATTTGGCAATGTTACCTTTCATTTTAGATTATTTGGCTAATTTAGGATCATTATATTATGATATATTATTAACAACTTGATCACAACTGCTGCTGTTTTTATACTTTTTTTTTTTTAATGTTTAATTTTTGTTGTTAATTAGGATTTTTATGTTTTTAATTTTAATTAGGTGTCTTTTCAGACAAGTGATGGATTATGAAGCAATTTAAAGGTTTTAAGGCCTAAACTGTGACAATCCCAAAAGTGCTCCATATAATCATTTCTAATTCAAAGAGACTGTGAGTTGAGGGGGCTTATTCTTTTAATATTCCGAAATATGAATTAGAAATGAATTGAATCTTCTAGAACCATAGTTCCCAACAAAAATTTCTCGTAGACCCCTTCATCCAATCGTTTCAATGGCATGGGCCTCCAAAATCCTACACATTATATATATATAATATTTATTTATTTATATATATATATTTTTTTTTAAGTATATTAAATACCATGCTACCTAAACTCACAAAACATAAAAATAATAATAAAAAAAATAAAAAAAAGAAACGGCTTATCATAATCAGCAATGTATGAAATTTCAACATAAAACTTCATGGGATAATGCAATAGTGGATCCCATCGGTTATCAGTTACATCAAGGTTTAAAAAAGATAATTTTTTATTAGGTGATTAAAAGTGTTTTGAAAGAACATCACGTGTGCAATCACCAAACCCTAGCTTTGAAGAAAACAATGCATTTAAAAGATTGATTAAATTGATAAGCAAATATAAAACACTGTTAATAAATTCAAATTAGAGAATAATATAATACAAAAAAATATGGAATGCAAAACTAACTTAATAGAGTGAGTTTATTAGAATTTTCAAGCGAATCATTGAGTTTTAAAATAAACCTCAGTTACTAGTTAAATAATTCTCAAAAATTTCTCATAGACTCCTTCATCTAATCGTTTCAATGGCATGGGCCTCCAAAATCCTACATATTACACAACACACACACACACATAACACATATATATTGTAATATACCCATTTTTCTATAAAGTATACAATTATTTATTTATTTATTATTTAAATATTATTTTAGGCAGGCTAACTATTAGATACAAAATAGAATTAAAATAAAAATTAACAGTTCCAATTTGAATGTTTGTTTGTAAACATAACCTCCATTTTGGATGCAAGGGACACCCCAGGTAAAAACCCAGGTAGAAGAAAGATACCTGGACATAGTCAGTTTTTTTGAGGGGAAACTTGTAAGAGGAGGAACTGCTGTATGGATATGAAGAATCATTGTTAGCCAGGCTGCATATTGTTTGTATTATGTTTGTAAGTTATTATAATTAAAAAGTTAAATAATAAAAATTGCCTGATTGCCAAGAACCCATACCATACCCTGAGAGTAAATGAGTTATAATGAAGTGAATATAGTGAATTGATTTTTTTCTTAAAAGAATAATTTCATAAAAATAAGTATATTATAATATATATATATATATATATATATATATATATATATATATATATATATATATTGAGAGAGAGAGAAGAGAGAGAGAGAGAGAGAGAGATTCTTAAAGGCCAACACTGTATCATGTACATGTCATGCTAAATACCAGTGCTACTCAAACTCAGTATGCCAGAAATGGCCAAATAAGGGAAATGGAAAATGAGAAAAAAGAAGTCTCTAGGAGTATACTTGTTTACCCAAATTTAAAATGAATACAAGATAAGTGATTCTTATAAAAAGCCAAGGATTCACAACTATTTTAGGTTAAGGTAATTTAAAATGATTCCCCAATGATCCCCTGTTCATTGTCTGAGGACCTCCAGGGGTTTGCAGACCATGTGTTGGTAACTACAGTTCTAGAAGGAGCAATTTCGGGATGGTCAAAATTTGGGATCCCTTGGACTACTTTACAGTCCTTGACTGGTCTGAAGAGACACTACCCAAACATTGATGGAACAATGTCCTCTTTCTGATTACATATATCATTCAATATCAGTTTTCACCAAAAGAAGTAATTGGGCAGACCTTATCTTATTCATTCAAAGTTAACAGACACTAACAAATTATATGTAAATGAGAATACCTATTTTTAAGAATTTGAATAGCCTGTATATTTAAATTAAATGGTTTCATCACCATATTTTAAAAAAATCAATAATTATACTTTATTTCAGCCATGTTCCTTTGGCCTGAACTAAAAAAATTCCAATCTCACATATACATCAAATTAAAATTGTGAACAAATTTTAATACCAACTAATTTTAAAACCAATGAATTTTATTTTATCTTTGCAAAAGTTGATTTCATTATATATTAAAGTTAGGGAATGAAGTATTTATATAGAAAATTGAAAAATTGAATATTGATTTTAATCACATCAGTTCACTCTAGAGAGTACTGAGTTACAATACTCAATTATCAAAATATATTAATTACTTTACTTATCAAAATAAATTTAAATTCACACTTAATACCAGGCTGTCTGTACAGGGAAAAAGTAGAGACAGCTTATTCATTATCAGCATTGTATGAAATTTCAACTTTAAAATAAAACTTCATGGAATAATGCCATCATTATTAAATCATTAAGGTTTAAAAACAATGATTTTTATCAGGGGGAATACAAGTGTTCTGATTGAATTTTAAGTTTTCAATAACCAAATTAATCAAGTTTTAAAATTAACCTCAGTTACTAGTTAAATAATTCATGGAAAAAATGTAAAGGAATAATAACAAATTAAGTGATAAACATTACCATATGGATAAATTCCTAAGATTTGTCATCTATTTATCGAAACACTATTTTAACAAATACCACCATAAACAACCAGCAAAAACATCTCTTAAAGATCAGAACATATAAATCCAAACATACCTATAGTGAAAATATGAAAATAGGCTCTGATAATTTACAGTGATCAATAATTTTAGCAACTTTTACAGGTTACATGAAATAACTTAAATAGGTCACAAGACTTAGTGGGTAATTTCACTTTTTTTTCCTTTTCTGAGTGCCCTTATCAATAATTTCTAATCTAGTCAAAAGTGTATAAATATATTCCAATTTTGATATCATGCATTGGGAGTGATGCATTTAATAGAGAAAAGCTTAAAACAAAATTTATGAACTCTTTAATTAATAAAATGAATCAAGTTCCACCTCATCTTTAACACATCTGCTTCAACAAGGAAATCATGTTATTAGTGAAAATTAGAAAGCAAACAATATATTTTTTTTTTAATGAGTATTTATATGTTAGATTAAGCAATTAACATCTTTAGTGAAATACAGTTGATGAGGAATAAGATGTCATGCTTTACATAAATATAATATTTAAATAAAAATACAACAGGTAATTACTGATTAAAATAAAATAACAATCATGATAACAAAATTAGAAGGCATATTTAAAAATGGAAAATCACTAAAGCATTACTTACTCTGTTTAAATTTTAAGATGTTCCAAAATTTGATAAAAAACAACAACTGTCAACACTTTACATCACCCTTCCCTTAATAACTTCAAAATACACGTGTCCAATGGCCAATCTTTCAATGAAAGATCAATTACAAAGAGGTAATAACTGATAAAAATCATTATAGAAAGCAAAATATTTGCAGGTAAGGAACGAATATTTTATTTTATAATATGAATTGTTCTGTTTGTTAAATTACGGAAAGTATATTGTGTATTTTTGCGTTATTTATTACAATATATAATAGTCCATTATACCTACCATACTGTAGTAGGTTGGTAATTACATAAGGAGGCTTCCAGAATAAAATCCACTGTTAGTTGATGAGTGTGTGTGCAGCCAACAGTGATCATTCAAGGGTTAGTTGGGGATTACGTGCAGTATGGTGGTTACCATAACAGCCTCCTATCCCCAAGGTCCTTGGTTCAAACCCGCAGGTGGCCCTAGGATTTTTTAATGGGAGTAAAAAATCCTTAGTTATGCCGTCCTTCGGAGGGGACGTTAAAAGGTTGTCCCAAGCCTGTGCGATGTCAGGTACATGTTAAAGATCCCTACCCTAATTAAACCTGGATAGACAAAATTTAGGACTCCCACAGTAGCATCGTCCGATTAACCACAGCAGCATAGAGACGTTAAATAATAAACAAATAAACTAAGGTCAGATGAGAAAATTCAGTTTCTACCGATTTCAGGACTAGAAAATGGCTGGCAACAGCACTTAATCAGGAAATATTCGTTCTTAACCAAGGCTTAACTTGGAACGTAGAATAACCTAATAAAAATTTTACATGGGTTAATCAACATTTATTAAAACGGCTTAATTTATAAACACTCCAAGGTAGAGAGTAGATATTTACCATTTTAAATTAAAGATTATGAAATAGTTTGTCATTGTCTGTAAAATTGTGGGAAAAACATTTCGAGTCCACTAACTGTGAGAAAATCGCTTCTAAACTCAAGGTACAATTTAAATAAAACTATTAATACTACTGCTTAGCTTTTTCAAGAATTTCTGTTTCAAAAAAACTTTTGAATTATGAACTATTTTGAGCATAAACCTGCAAAAACTTCGACAAACGAATTAAAATCGCTTCACGACTTCAACATCAACTTTTACGTACGAGGGTAACTTTGAAAATTTATTAATTTTAATATTAAATAATGGACGCCATTTTGGTCGCCAAACAGGAATGAGGTTACTCTTTCTAGTGCCGCTTTATTTTGAATAAAACCATGTTTTAAAGTGTGTTGAAGTGCGTTTGAGTGTTCAAAAACGTTTTTCTAAAAGTTTGTTAACTTTTCCGGTAGTTTATAATAACTTATATTTGTCAAGCTTACGGAAAATCACATGAGACAGATACATGTTACAAATTTGTGTTAATATTCTTTGAACACAATTAATTTCTTAGTTTTACAGTTTAATGCAGTGTTTACAATCACTAAATTACTAATTATTATTAGGCGTAGGGAGTGATGACCCTACACTAGAAAATGCATCACGAAACGTGGGTGTACCCTCCCACGGAGATTACACCGCGAGGCCTAGGGCCTACACGGCCTGTTGCGCCACGGAAAAAAAAAAAAAAAAAAAAAAATTACTAATTATTAGGCTCGTTTCGTTTTAGTAGAAGTGCTAATAAACAAAAATTTCACCCCATTGATGGGGGAGCCGTCAGCGCCCGCGCTTTCGGTTAGTGAAATGGACACTCTTACTAACAGTGAAGAAAATAATGCATGGGAGCTAGTGATAGGAAGAAAAAGGCCTCTCAATAGTGATAAAGACACACCACATCAAAAACGACCAAGTCAGGTTATTCCTACCAGCAACAGCTTTGAAGTACTCTCACAAACTACTGAACCAACAAACTTCTCTGAACAAACGACAAACAAAAATGAAAAGGTACCACCTATTTTTATCAATGGTGTTCAAAACTACTCACATTTTGTGTCATTTTTAGAAAAAGAAGCAGGCCATCAAAAGTTTAAAATAAAATCAACCCTGAAAGGTATAACTGTATACACAGACACTCCGACAACATACCGAAAACTCACTAGTGCACTAAGACAAAATGGAGCAGATTTTCACTCATATCAACTTTTAGAGGATCGTACCCCAAGAGTTGTGATCAAGGGTCTTCATCACACCATTGACAAAGAAATATTAAAAAACGAATTCAAGGAATTGGGATACGAAGTTACGAACGTAACAAATGTAATTTCTCGATTTAAAACACCATTACCGATGTTCTTTGTGGACATCACAAAGTCATCATTTAACGAAAAAATATTTGAAATCGAGTATATTTATTACTCTCGAATAAAAATTGAAGAACCTCGAAAAAAGAGAACCATCCCACAGTGCTTAAGGTGCCAGCAGTACGGTCACACAAGATCATACTGTAACCATCCACCGAGGTGTGTTAGATGTGGTCTTAATCATGTTAGCACTACCTGCACCAAGCCGAGAGACACCCCAGCTAAGTGTGCTAACTGTGGTGGAGAACACCCAGCAAACTATAAGGGCTGTCAAACTTTAAGAGACCTTAGAAATGCCAGAAGACAGTTCCAACAACCAATACACATTCAACCAGCGCAGATGCCTCCTCGCTCAGAAGACTTCCCGACCCTCAGTCAGCCATCCCACTACCCTCCACCGCCGCAGCAACCTTCGCCCCTTCAGTATGCACCGCCTCCTCAGTACTCTTTACCTCTTCAGTATCCTCCAACTCCGCAAAATCATGTGCCAGCACAACCAGAAACCAGCTCTGGATCTCAGAAGCACCCTCTGCCAGCACAACCGAGATTTAGCTCTGGACCTCAACAGCAACCAATACTGTCAGGTATGGGAAAAAGCATTACCCAGCAGGTACCTCCAACTGTAAGTAGTTCTTCCCAAATGGTAGACATAATCAGAGAACTTAATAATCTTATCCACCCCCTTTTCAGTATTCTCCAACATTTATCACAGATTTCACAAGTGTGGTGCACATCATATGGACCCTAGTCTTAACAGTGGGTACCTTGTCAGTACTCCTTTGGAACGCTAACGGACTTAACCAACATAGAACTGAGCTTGACTTATATTTGCACGAAAATAGGACAGACGTAGCACTAATAACTGAAACTCAATTAACACCACGTTCAAAATTTTACATTCCAGGTTACATTATGTACAGAACAGACCACCCTGACAAGACAGCACATGGTGGAACGGCTATACTGATTAGAGCAGTTCTTAAACATAACTCTGTAGAACTACCCATCTCACCGATAATACAATCAACAGGCATCACACTTTACACTCAGCACCACACTATCACTCTTGCAGCTGTGTACTGTCCGCCAAGGTACGTTTTGACACCAACAATGTTTTCTGACTTTTTTAAACTATTAGGGAGATGCTTTATCGCTGGAGGCGATTTTAACGCCAAACACTACAACTGGGGTTCCCGGCTCTGCACCACACGAGGAGGAAATCTGTTAAGTGTCCTCCAAAATCTTTCATTGGACACAATCTCCCCAAATACCCCTACATACTGGCCAAATTCTCTACACAAAACTCCTGACTTACTTGACTTTTTTATAACTAAAGGACTTAGAACTGTACCTCACACTGTTAAAACTGGCTTCGATCTTTGCTCTGATCACTCCTTAGTACACCTGATTCTTCATGATAAACCCTCAGAAGTAAATAAAAGACCATCACTCACTCAGAAAAATATGGACTGGGATTTCTACAGAGTGTACTTAGAATCTCTTATTTCAATTCCTTTATCGCTGAAAACAGAGGAAGAACTTGAGACGGCAGTTGATGTCTTCACCAAGTCTGTACAGAATGGAGCGTGGTCTTCATCTCAACCCAGCAACAAACATGCAACGAACTTACCTTGCTACCCACAATACATAAGGGACCTGATCAGAGCAAAGAGAAGAGCTTATAAAGTGTGGCAAACAAACAGATTACCATCAGACAAACGGACATTTAACAAACTTAACAATGAACTGAAACGAAAGATACAAAACTTCAACAGAACTACTTATGAATCTTACATTGAAAATTTAGGAACTGATGATGGAAGCTTATGGAGACACACAAAAAACGTCTTAAAGCATCGCACGGTGCCGGCTCCTTTAAGGAGAGAAGACGGTTCCTGGGCCGTGTCGGATGAAGAAAAATCTGAACTCTTTGCTGACCATCTTTCATCTGTTTTCACACCACATACTGACGACACTAATAAAGAACACGACGAATTTGTACTCAAAACCTTAGACATTCCACTACAGCTCTCATTGCCTCCTCCTTCCTTCACTCCATCACAGGTCGCAGAACACATTAAAGACTTACAAAAAAAGAATGCTCCTGGCCACGACCTTGTAAATGCTGTAGCACTCCAGCAAATGCCAAGAAAGGCTCTAGTGTTTCTCACGACTATTTATAATGCAATACTTAGGACTACAAAATTTCCAATTCAATGGAAATACTCGTACATTTCCATGATTAATAAACCAAACAAGGACAAAAACAACCCCTCTTCCTACCGCCCAATTAGTTTGCTTTCTATTTGCTCCAAAATATTTGAAAAATTATAATACAAAAGATTAATAGACATACTAGGTGATAATCAAATAATACCCGATCATCAATTTGGATTTAGAAAATTCCACTCCACAACACATCAACTACACAGAGTGACTGATTTCATTTCAACTGCGCTTGAGCAAAAATTATATGCAACAGGTGTATTCCTGGACGTAGCTCAAGCATTTGACAGAGTCTGGCACCAGGGTCTCCTGTTTAAACTCAAAAAGATACTACCACACACATACTTTCTTATTATTCAATCATTTCTCTCTGGCAGATTTTTCTCCGTCCGACTCAATACTTGCACCACTGCTATATATATTATACTCGCACGACATACCAGACAGTTCAAACATCCTGACGGCAACATACGCAGACGACACTGCAATCTTATCAAAACATGAAGATCATACTCAAGCCTCACTGACTATACAACATCACTTACAAAAAGTACAGGATTGGTGCAAGCTGTGGAAAACCAGACTAAACTATGACAAATGCCAACATATGACATTTACACTAAGACGTGAAACCTGCCCACCAGTGTACATCGATAATATACCAATACCACAAACAGACAGTGTCAACTACCTTGGACTAACTTTTGACAGGAGAATGACTTGGGGTCCGCACATTAAGAAAAAAACGAAAGACACTAAACCAAAGAAGTAGACTGCTGCACACACTACTCAGACGACAATCAAAACTAAAATTAAGACAGAAACTTGCCACCTACACATACTTACTAAAACCAATATGGTCATACGCCTCACAAACTTTCGGAGCTGCAAAAAAGACTCATATACAAAGACTTCAAACTTTTCAGTCAAAAATACTTAGACGAATTACGCAAGCACCTTGGTATGTTTCAAACACAACTTTACATACAGACTTACACATGCCTACCGTCAGCGAATACATACGAACTCACTACTCTCGATTTCACAACAAATTACTAGGACATTACAACCCTCTCATAGAACAAATGGCAACAAACCAATATGCCCCACAACATCAGGAGAAGACTGAAAAGGTCATGGATGAGAGATCTGTAATCTTTTGAATTAAAACATGCCACGGAAGAGATACCACTGGGTATTGTCATCTTCCTCATGCCTGACATGCCACTTTTTATTGTAATTCTGACAGACAATCCACTGATTGTTATATGTATGTATAAACAGGTGTGGATAAAGAAATAAAGTTATAAAAAATAAAAAAAATATTAAATAATCCTGTATTTGGGTAATTAACAATATTTGAGGTAAAAATAACTTAATTAAACATTGGTCTGAAAACAGTTGTAGAATGCTGACTCTTAACTTATCTGAATCACTATGAAGGTAAAAACTGATATTAATTGTTTTCCATGGTTTTCATTCTGAGTTTAAAATACAGCATTAATCTTTATTTCTAGTTAGTAAAGATCGTGTTTCGATGAAAGTTTTAATGGAGGTTCTTCTAAAAAGGCTAGATTGGGGAAAATTGGGAGATAAAAAAAATGGTTTCTTAAGCCTGTACAAAAATTATTTTTTTCTAATATCTCAAAAACGTTTCCCTGTATTTATTATAGGTACTGATTTTAAAAAATAATCAAATTTTCTACTAATCTAAAATATTTTTTTCAAAATATCATCAGTAGTTTTAAAGACACCAAATGTATATCAGATATGTTATTGCAAATTGGATTTAGTATTTGTTGTGTAGCGGTTTCCATAGGAACACATTCAATTGTTACTGATTTCTAAAAATAATTGTGACTAAAGAGGAGCGGTGTGGTCTAATGAACAAAGCAATAGTCTGTTGTTCTTTTAGCTGTGAATTGACTTTGGGTTATGAAGACTTTCCTGGAGCTCACACAGACTATAAAGTGGGTACCCAAAGGTGAGGGAGGGAGTGAGAAAGGAAACACATAGACTGGGCTTGTTCTAGACCTAATCACCTCCTTGCACGGCCTTGAAACAGTACGAATTTCTTTCAATACTAAATCCAAGAACCTACATAGGCTGTAAAAGAACTTTTTTTTTTGTTTATTAAAAAACATTTTCCTGTTAGATATAGAAGAATTTATTTCTTCATCCCAAAAAATGCTTGCTTCATTTAGTTGGAAAGCTTCGCCCACGAATGGGATTTATCCATATTTATGTTGCAAACGATTTATGATGATATAAAACGATTATGTTTAAAAACTAGAACGTATTGAGTAACTATGGGCCTCCTCACTGTTAATTCTATTGTAAATTTGACAGAAAAAAAATTTATATCGGGCAATAAATGACGACACATTATTTGTTTTAACATGGGTTGATTGACTCATAACTAAGTTATATGTATTATTGGTACTCTTAATGTAAGCGTATATAAATTATAAAAAAATGAAATATTTACGAGCAAAGCCGCAGGTTAATGCTCGTTCATAAAAAGCTAAGGTTGTAATTCTAATATCTCTTTTCAGATACCTCTTTTGAGGAATCCCTTTTACAGAAAGTTGTTTGTGTAATTATACTATAAGAAATATACACATGGCATTTAGAAAATATTTATTGCATGTAAAGCAAACAACAAAAAAAACATAATAGATGAATGGAATGCGATGTTAGTGTGCGCTGAGGTCAACACTAGTTTCTTCCACTCTAAAGCTATGTCTATTCTTGTAAAAAGAAATGGTGCAAGTTTATCATATCCTGAGAGAATATAAAAACCCCAAACTACCTTATCAATCACTATAGGACTACCGATGTCACCCAGATCATTCGCCGTCGGTTTGCCGCAAAAATGTTCGCTCTTATTGATATAACCTGTAGCAAAGAAAAACTTAAAGTCAATAGTTAGAAATTTCTTGAGCATTAGCAACATTGTAGAGCCGCATTTTGCGATGATGCATTAACCTTCAGCCTTATGTTATTAGTTAGTTAGCTTAAGTAGCCTTATAATCAACTTAGCTTGTAAATATAAACCTTATAATCAACTTAGTTAGCCTTATAATCCTAACATTGTTTTTAAATAATTAACCTATAAAATTCCATCAAACCGTCAAAAACCTTGGATTAACCCTCGACCAATCTCTTTCCTGGAAAAACCACGTTTCCGAAATTTCTCGAAGCACAATTCCCATCTTAAAACTCCTAAATTACCATCGTCACCTTCTTCCATTAGAAACCCGAAGGCTTCTGGTTTGTTCACTAATATTTCCCCACTTTGACTACTACTGCGCGGCGTATGGGGGTGTTTCTGGGATCTTGAAGCTAAATTAAAACGATTATTTAACTACCTGGTACGTTTCATCTTTGGGATATCCAGGGACACCTCTGTAACCCGATTCTACGAGGTGTTGAAGTGGCTTTACCCATCCTACCGTTTTAAGTACTTCCTGGCATCCTTTCTCTTCCAAGTTCTCCGATCTCAGCGTCCATCGTACATCTCTGATATACTTTCATTTAAATCCTCCATCCACTCCCGCAACACTCGTTCGCGGTCTTCCGACCTGTATATAACGCCTCATCGAACCGCAGCTTTCGACAGATCTTTCCTTATCCGATCCTCGTCCAAATGGAATTTCATTGCTTCTTATATCCGTCATTCCAATACTCTTCCGACCTTCAAATCCCGTTTATTCAAACACTTCCTGTCTATCCAATTTTCAAATGACCTCAAGTGATTTGCAAATTTCAAAACCGGCAGAGAGAAACGACGATTGATCACGTTTTATTTTGTATATTAATGATTTATGAATTTTATTTTATGCATAATTTATTTTGTAATGTATATATGAACATGTTTTAATTTTTTTATTCTTGTTTAATTTGTTTTTCTAAATTATTATAAGAAGCTACCTATGAATTTATAACTATTATTCATTTTCTTTGTCATTTCTGTTTTTTTTATTTATTTTTTTTCTCTAAGACACTGAAGCTCTAATTTAATTTGTCTGTAGGGGGGAATTGAATCTGAAGGGACTTGTCCCAGAATAAATAAAGAATTTATTATTATTATTATTATGTGGCTGAGAAATATCTGTTGTTGTTTTGTTTTTTTAAGGAGAAGAATGAATAATTCTTTCTAAACTGTATTCGTGCTCCTAACACGAGATTTGAAAGGTAAGCCTTAAAATACATTGTCTCGTTTTAAGAAAATCTATATTCATTAGGCTAGAACTAACAACTGTTCTACGAAAATATGTAGGGATAATTAAAAAAATCTGGTGCGAGCAACACACGACTTTCACATACCTTCCTTTTGAAAATCGGTTAAAGAATTTTCAAATACAGTTAGAGATAAAAATTAGTGAAACTATTAAAGAATTAATTTTTTTTTTTTTTTTTATTAACTTTAAATCTTTATTCACACCTGTAAATAATACAATGAACAATCAGTGAATGTGCGGTCAATTTTAAGAAACATGGCGTGATAGGCATGAGGGAGAGCAGCACCCAGCGGTACCTACTCCTGGCATGAAATTAGTGTATATTACTAAAGGAGAAGGTCTCTCATCCAACTCCTCTTCAGCCTTCTGTAGGCATTTCCTGGCATGAGTGTTGTGGCCATGTCATTGATTAGTGTGTTAGGGTGACCTTGTAGTTTGTCGTGGAAACGTTTGTAGTGTGTCCGTATGTGCTCATTGACGGTTGGCATCTTAAGGTCAGTATGTAAAGTTATGTTGCTAACGTACCACGGTGCTTTTGTAATTGTTCTAAACGTTTTAGCCTGAAAGATTTGAAGTTTGTTAATGTGAGTCTTTTTAGCTGTCCCATATAGCTGTGATGCGTAAGTCCAAATAGGTTTCAATAGGTAAGTATAGGTGTTTAATTTCTGTCGAAGTTTTAGTTTCGAGTGTTTTGAAAAGAGTGAGTAAAGAAGTCTCAGTCTTTGGTTAAGGGTTTTCTTTTTTTGGTTAATATGCGGGCCCCAAGTCATTCTTCTGTCAAACGTCAAACCAAGATAATGTACAGTGTCCGTCTGTGGAATTTGTGTGTTGTCTAAGAAAACGGGAGGACTCGTGTCATGTCGAAGAGTAAAGGTGATATGGTGTGATTTGTCATTATTCAATCGGATTTTCCAGAGTTTGAACCAGTCATGTAATTTTATTAGATGTTGTTGTAGGATCTCTGAGGCGTGGGTTGCAATTTTATGTTTTGTTAAGATCGCCGTGTCGTCGGCATAAGTCGCTGTTAGAATATTGGGGCTGTAAGGTATGTCATGAGTGTAAAGAATGTAGAGTAACGGAGCGAGCACTGCACCTTGGGGTACTCCTGCTGCGATAGATCTCATGGCAGATAGCTCTGATCCCTGTCGAACGGAGAAAAATCTGTGAGAAAGGAAAGAATGAATAATGAGGTAGTAAGTAGGCGGAAGGATAGTCTTGAGTTTGAAGAGAAGCCCCTGGTGCCAAACTCTGTCGAAGGCTTGAGCAACGTCGAGAAATACGCCAGTAGTGTATAACTTCTGCTCTAGTGCGGTGGATATGTAGTCCGTCACTCTGTGTAGTTGGTGCAATGTCGAGTGATGTCTTCTAAATCCAAATTGATGATCTGGTACGATGTCGTTGTTAGTTAGTACATCAAGAAGTCTTTTATGTAGTAGATGTTCGAAAATTTTGGAGCATAGCGGAAGTAAGCTTATTGGTCGGTATGATGAGGGAGTATTTTTGTCCTTGTTGGTCTTGTGAATCATTGTAATATGTGAGTATTTCCATTGAAGCGGGAATTTGGTTGTCCTCAGTATCGCGTTATAGATTGAAGTCAGAAACACTAGAGCTTTCCTGGGCATTTGCTGGAGTACCTCAGCGTTAATTAAGTCGTGTCCAGGGGCTTTCTTTTTAGGCAACTTTCTGATTTGTTCAGCGACTTGAGCGGGTGTAAAGGAAGGAGGAGGTAAGGTCAGTTGTAAAGGTTCATCCAGAGTTTTAAGTACAATTTTATCATGTTCGATGTTGTTGAATTCTGTGTGTGGTGTAAAGATAGAAGATAGATATTCGGCGAACAGTTCGGATTTTTCTCCGTCAGCCATGGCCCAGGAGCCATCTTCTTTTCGGAGGGGTGCAGGCACTTCCCGATGCTTAGTAAGGTTTTTAGTATGCCTCCACAAGCTGCCATCATCAGTCGAAAGGTTACTAATGTAGTTATCATAAGTTGTTCTTTTAAATTTTGCAATTTGTCGTTTGAGTTCGTTGTTGAGTCGGTTGTAAATTTGTTTGTCTGATGGAAGTCGGTCTGTCTGCCATATTTTCCGGGCTCTTCTTTTTGCTCTGATCAAATCCCTTATGTACTGTGGATAAATTGGTAGCTTTTCATGTTTTCTTCGTCTAGGAATTGATGAGGACCATGCAGCGTCTTGTAGCTTCTGTGTGAAGCATTCTACAGCATCCTCAAGCTCTTCTTCATTTTTAATAGCCAAAGGAATGGAGAGAGCAGTATTTAGACAGTTTCTGAACGCATCCCAATCCATTATGCCATTTGTGAGAGATGTGTGTTTCTTAGTTACAAGTGGTTCTTCAAATAGTTCTAAATGCAAAAGAGAATGATCAGAGCAAAGATCTGTGCTCGTACTTATTGTGTGAGGTGTAGTGCGGAGTCCTTTAGTTATGAAAAAATCAAGTAAATCTGGTGTCTTACGTCTAGATGTTGGCCAGTAAGTAGGTGAGTGTGGTGATATCGTGTCTAATGAAAGTTCGTGAAGGACATACCTGAGATTTCTTCCTCTTGGGGTTGATAATCTAGATCCCCAAGTCGGGTCTTTAGCATTATAATCGCCACCTGCGACAAAGCATCTGCCGAGACGTTTGAAGAAGTTACTAAACATCGTGGAAGTCAGGACATATCTCGGAGGGCAATAAACAGCAGCAAGAGTAATGTTGTGATGTTCAGAGAATAGTGAAATGGCTGTAGCTTGTATGTCAGGTGATATGGGTAATTGCAAAGGATGGTGTTTTAGTGTTGATCTGATGAGAATAGCAGTGCCTCCGTGTGAAGTATTGTCTGGATGGTCAGTTCTATAGATTTTGTAATCATGAATGTAAAATTTGGATTTTGGTGTAAAATGTGTTTCAGTGATTAGTGCTATGTCAATTCGTTTCTCGTGTAAATATATGTCTAGTTCTGTCCTATGTTGATTAAGTCCGTTTGCGTTCCATAGTATGATAGACATGGAGCCTACAGTCATCTGATTAATGGGCATATAATTGTCTAAGGGCAAGGGTAGTTTGAGAGAGTTGTTGAAGAAGACCGAAGAGGGGCTGAATGAGATTGTTTAAGTTATTGATAATATTGTATAACTGGCCAGAGGAGTTATCTACCGGCGGGACCGGTAGGGTAGTGCCCCCACTCATACCTGTATATCTGTGTCGTTGGTGTGGCGCTTGAGCTGGTAGCTGTTGGTGTGGGGCTTGCGATGGTTGTTGCGGCTGTCTCTGGTGCTGTTGGTACTGGGCTTGAGCTGGTTGTTGTGGCGGTCTCTGATCTTGATGGTCTGGTGCTAGAGCTGGTTGATTCAACTGCCTCTGATGCTCCCGGTCAGTTCTTGGATGAGGTGGCTGAGGTTGATTTAGTTGTGGAAGAGGTGGAAACTCATTGAGGGCAGGCGGTGCATGTCTTACTGTTGGAGGTCGCTGAGGAGCGTACTGCTTCGAGCGATGTTTTCGAAGTTCTTTCAAAGTTTGGCAGCCCCTATAGTTGGCGGGATGAGCGCCATTACAGTTGGCGCAGGTTGCAGCTGTTTCTCTTGGTTTTGTGCAAGCACTGCTTTCGTGGCCCAGTCCACATCTTACACATTTTGGTGGGTAGTTGCAGTACGTTTTTGTGTGTCCGTACTGCTGGCATCGAATACATTGAGGAATCATTTTTCTTTTGCGCGGTTCCTCTATTTTTATATGGGTATAGTACAAAAATTCAATGTCAAAGATTTTGTCATTGAATGTTGCTCTTGAGACGTCCACGAAAAACATGGGAAGGGGTGTTTTAAATCGTGAAATGACGTTGACAATACTTGTTGCCTCATATCCATATTTGGCCAGTTCTTCTTTTATGGTGGTTAGTGGTGTGCCGTAGTGTAGGTTTTTGATAACAATTCGTGGACTTTTTTCCTCTGGTAGTTGATATGTGTGGAAGTACGCACCTCCCTTTCTTAAACTAGTCACTAACTTTCGGTAAACATCTGAGTTTTCAGGGTATACGGTTACTCCCCTGACAGATGTCTTGAGCCTGAAACTGTTTGCCCCTCCCTCATTATGAAGGAATGTTATGAGTGCAGGGTAATCTTTAACGTCAGATAAATGTATGGGTGGCGGTTTGGTGTTGGTAGGTTGATTAGTTGATGGCTCAGGTTCATCTATTGAGGGTGATAACGGTTCGAACCTGTTCTGAGTATTTGTAGGTGGACTAACCTTCATAATTTTCCTGGGGTCTCTTTCTGCAGTTAATTGTCTTTTTCTTCCTGACACAAGCTCCCAGGAGATATTTTCGTGCTCGATAGCATTATTGGAAATGTCTAAGCCACTGGTTGGAGCACTTGAAGTTGAGGCTTCCGTCATTTTTTCAGTGGGAGAACCCACTTCACTAAATAAATTTTACTTCTCTTCTTGTTTGCTTGTTCAGCACACAGTTAGGAAGCAAGTTTGTTTGTAAACACTAAATTTTTTCACTTAAAACATAACAAAAATCGGAAAAAACTAGAGAGCAAACTTATCACCAAAGAATTAATTAAATTGGATTTTTATAGAAACATGTGTTTTATTAAAAGATCGATTATATTATCATCTAAAATAATCAGTTAGTTTAATCGACTTTTCATCACTCTTTATTAACTTTTAAAAGCTTGTGTATGAGATAATATTTTTTCTAAAATCTTTAACTTTCTAACGATATATTACACATTTATATTACTGTTCTTATGTTCATAAACAAAAAATTGTATTAAAAAATATTTTTTCAGTTTTCTCCTTTAGTTGTTTTTTTAAATTCGCACAACTTTTATATTTAGCTGTTATTTATTATTGCTAACAAGATAATATGGTTATTTTTATAGAATCTACAAAATTAAAGGTACTTTAGAAGAAGACAATTTAAAATATCGGCATTTAAGCCCTGTCAGACTACTTTAATGTGAATGAAACCTACATGTCGTTAAAGCCTATTAAATTTTACATCAATATAGAGAGTTAAATCAAAATCGTTAGAGCAGTTTTTGAGAAAATCATAAAAAGGTGCTAAATGCATGGGATAAAGTAGGACTTCCGGTAAACCGATTTTGATGAAAAAGTTGCTATAACATCTTGGGTGTATAGTAGTCTTAAATATGAAATTTCAGTTCCGTACGACTTTTCTTTTTTGCACTAGATTTACCACACACACACAGACCTTTTTGCGTGACTTGGTTATTTGGACCCAGGGGACCCTAAAACGTATATTTGCATTGAAAACTGGAATTCGAAAATTTTCAAGATCGCAATACTTTCCCTTACTAAATATAGTAAGTGAAAGTAAAATACATATAATTTAAAACATAAGACAAGAGATGTATTAATAATACATACTGTTAGTCATATGTTCCATGCATAACTGGAGATCTGTAAGCTTCACTTGTACCATTAATAATTGCCTATTTTCGGTATCTTCTCTCATATCCCAACCATAAACATATCCAAGCTTATGGTTTTTGATCAGAGCTGATAATTCCTTGGACGAATCTCTGTAATGTCCTTTAGGGACCCTAGCTACTTTTACTTTATTACCAAATTTGAAATATTCATGGAGAAAGATGATCGCATAGTTATCTGCAGTGGAATTGGAAGCATAATCAGTATGGTAGCAAAAGTGACTAACAGCCATTCGCCGTCCTGAATCTTTCGAGTCACTTCCAGAAAGCACCAGAAAGTCGTGGGGATCACGCTCTTTTAGCTTTTCTGAATCTGCAACAGTAACATCGTAGAAATAGATTGTTAATAGCTAAACCATCCACAATTTCCTAAACCAATCTATTGGGTTGTTTCACATGAAAAGTCCGTTTTTATAGTTTCTGAAATACATAAAGGATTTCGCAGGTCTCTGTTGTTTTCTTCCGAATGTTTACATATTTAAAGTAAACAGTTACTAATCCTCTACCTTTGTATTATAAACATTAGCTTCCCAATCAATTACCCACTTTTTAGTATACCTTCAAATATGGATTTTCGAGTAATATTTTTGTACGACTTTAAACTCGGCCATTCAGCAGCTAAGGCCGATAGAAATATTTGCAAGGCGTTTGGGGAAGGGAGTGTTAATGAACGGACCATTCGCAGTTGGTTTGCTAAGTTTTCAGCTTGGGATACCGACTTGGAAAACTTGCCCCGAGGAAGACCTCCGTCCGTAATAGACAACGATGTCCTCAAACATACAGTAGAAGGAAACCCCTACCAAACAGTTAAAGGACTCTCAGCACAACTAAATGCAAGTGCATCTACCGTTTCCAGACATTTAAAGTGTAGTGGAAAAATAAAAAAGCTCGATACATGGGTACCTCATGATCTCACTGAGCGGCAGCAAGACCCCATGTTTCAAAACATACCGTGCAAAAATTGAAAGAACTGGGCTACGAAGTTCTTCCGCACCCACCATATTCTCCCGACTTGTCTCCAACAGATTACCACCTGTTCAGGAATTTAGACAACTTCGTCAAAGGAAAACTTTTTGAAAATGATGATCAAGTGAAAAGTGCGTTTTCAGATTTTGTTTCACTTCAAAACTCAGAGTTTTTCAGTTCGGGGATAAAAAAGTTGGTGTCACGTTGGGAAAAATGTGTAGAAAAAGAAGGTAAATACTTCGAATAAAATTATCTTGTTTTCATATCGTATTTTTAATAAAAATCCTTTACCTTGAAAACGGATATTTCGTGTGACACAACCCAATATATTGGATAGAACTAAATATCTCACTTCTGGGATTCATCTAATAAATAACAGTTTTATAATAACTTCAAGATTTCTTAGGAATGCTCCAATAAACAGAAATCTGCAGCGTTGAATCATACTGTGTAAACAAACTTATTTGATGTAGGAGGTTAGTTGTTAACTATTAGTGTAATACGTTTTTGACATAAAGCAATTTTGATGAAGGGTGTGGTATTTTTTCTGCAGAACATTAAAACTTGATGTAATCAGCAATATCCAGCGAGAAAACTCGTGATCTGCACTAAGTTTCCCCTTTTGCCATCACAACATGCGGCAGTGGACCCAAAAGTGTCCGCAATCGTATCGCAAACATTTACACAATCGTGTGGGCCTTGCAAAAAAAAAAAAAAAAATTTAAACCGTAATCCTTAGTTGCAGAAGGGTGACCTCACTATTGATTATTTTAATGTCATCTTTCACTTTCACGATAACGAATCTGCAGTTAAAATTCATTCATAGTGTAAATGCCAACATTTAGTATTTAACAATTTAGCATACTAACATTTAATTTCATCTTCTTTTTTCTTTGATTCAAAGAAAAGTTAATGATTTATGATATTGGTGTTATTAATGACATCCATTAATATCCACAAATAAGTTGATATAATTTTTTTTTAAATTACCGAAGTCAATAACTTTCACTAGAAGAATATCGCAGGTTTTTCAAATGAATAGTTTTTGCCACTATCAATGTATAAATAAAACTCATAAACAGAAAAAAAAAAAAAAAAAAAAAAAAATGGATCTTTTCTCCTAACCTGAAACTGTATACGTCATAAGCAAAGCTATGAAAAATATGTATCATTAAACTCACGAGAATCAAAGAAGCAGGAAGGTGCAGTCATTACATGACGTTCACTAACTATTATTCCTGTGCATATGTGTTGCCAATTTGCACAATCAATTTCACTTGCGGTACAATTTTCGCTAACAAACTTGTAATGAACGGATACAAGGAAAGGAGCATCTTCTATTCTTGTTTCGATGCCTGACATAGGCAAATCCCTTTCTTCGGGCGTTTCCTCCGTCTCCGACGCCACCAACGTAAAATAAGTCAACAAGCAAAAGATCATTAAGGACTTAATGCTGTTAAATATTACATATGATCAGCATTATGAAACTATTACTATCGATAAGTCCCTTTTTATCACATGAACAACTACATGCAACCTTTCAAGCTTCAGAAAATCTTCCGATTTATTCGTTCGAGCAACAGACAGAAAAACAAAGCTATATTGCGTCTACAAAAACACTTGATAACAAGAATCTAAAAAAATGTAGTGCGCGCAACACATAACACATAACTCTCTTCTTTAAATCAACTTTTAAAGTTAAAAAAAAAAAGAATCGGATTGTTTCGATATAAAAATATATTTTAGTTTAAATAATATAGTTGTCCAAGCCCTGTCAAATATAGTTGTAAAGAGCACTTATTAAATACCCCCAACTTGTATTCCAGATTTCCGTACCGCGCTTTCGAGGGCCAAATTGAAGAGAAGGCAAGCGAGGCAATCACCCTGCCTCAGACCTTAGTGGGTCTGAAAGCTCATATTCTTATCAATTTTTTTCAACATTTCAACTGTTTCTCTTTTAAGAATGATTCGAAGCCGTTGTTCGAAGTGTTGTTTTGAGTCTCTTTTAAAGATTTATGAGTGAAATATACTCATTAAGTGAAAAGAAGTACGAATTCCAAATACTATTGACACTCGACCTACCTATCATTTGATAAGATTAATTTCTAAAAGTATAAATTGTTGAATGGAATCATATGTGATATAAATAATTATTTATTTGTTGTCAAATTAAATTTTACCATTTATTAATTTCTATTTATGTATTATTTCTTTCACTATACGAACTACCTAGGTATGATTATATGTATTACATGGATAATATGTATTTCTTCGATATTTTAGTAACTTTTGAAAATATTTACGGCTAATATAGTTTATATTGAAACAAAACTTAATAATTTTTTTACTCGTAAACAGTTAAAAGAAATAAAACTAAACAAGCATAATAGAAAATAGGTTATTTAATAGAAAGAGGAAACTTGGATCTCGCATAAGAGAAGTGCTATAAAACAACATACAAATCAGAACCTCTATGTGCTTAAACAAGAAAACAAACCTTCATGTATTATAACAATCTTCTTAACGTCAAAAAGAGCTAGACTAATCGAATTATTGGACTCAACAAATGTAATTAGTGTGTGGTTTTTAGAGATTGTCGTTTGATGTCCGTCAAAGATCCTCTTTTGAAAGAACTCAAAGGTTTTTGATTTTTTCAATCATTAGTATTGGTCCTCTAGTACTAAACCTAGTAATAAAATTGAAATAATAATTAGTTTCTTCCTTGACCTTATTTTTTTTAATTTAATAGTATTTTAAATGTTGAAACAGAAGATAATTTTTTTATAATAATAGTGAATCCTAAACCAATGTTGTTTGCTTCTATTGCAGTGTAAATTTCATAATCTAAATATAAAGCATTTTTAAAATGAGTTGTAAATTTCATCTCGTCATTCTAGTGTATTTGTTTGATGGCCTCCAGTTTAAAAAAATTCCTTACAATTTAGGAGTGCCCTATCATGGAAGATCCTGTTGAATTCATCTTTCAGTATATAATGTGAATTAACTATCACAATTGAATATAAAAATAAAATTTCCAGTTTACACTGATGCTTTACATTAATTATGAAGTAAAATGGTAGTTTCCTTGTGGTATGGAGAACTTCTTGGGGCATACCCAGCCTCTATAAAGTGGGTACCCGAAATCGGGAAAGGGGGAGGGGGTAACCTGGCGGCCTAGCGTAATTTAGGCCTAATCACCTCCTTGAATGGTTGATGCCCGTGAAGCAGTATAAATCTCTGTAAGTTCTGAACCCAAGACCCTTAATGGTTTTATAAAAATTTCCGGGATCTAGTCACCATTATCAAGAGTTTCATTTATACTTCCTGGTTAATATCGCTATATTAATATAGTAAACTTTAATGAGTTCTTTTTGGCTGGCTCACTTAGGATTATTAGTGTATTTTATTCAGTAACTGATCTAATTCCATGAAAATATTATTATTTTCTACCATGACATGAATAAGTCTTTAAAAACATAGTTAATAAGAGTTTAAATTTAAAATAATGGTTGTCTACTACATTTTTGGAATTACAGCAGTTAAATGTATATTAATTTAATCAGTAGAATTTCTCTTGATTTTCTATATTAAATTATCAATCAATTAAATGTATTTATTTATGTAGCAACATTCTCTGCCCAGTTATTTAATATATTCTTAATAGTTTCTTTTAATTTATTCTTATTAGAAGCCACCAATAATATATTAAATTATAAGCAAATATTTTAAATTTTTAACAGAACATCTTGATGTAAATATATATTGATCATTGGTTATTTTTTAATGTAAGATGTATTGATTTTTTTGGATGTTTCTAAGTGTTAATTTTACAAATAAAATTCTCTAAATGGTCTTTAGTTTTTATTATTTTAGATTTAAGAAAACTAGTTACTGAAACTTTAAATGTTGTTATGTACTTCTATAAAATAATAAATAAAACTAATGCTGGCTCTATTGATTTCTTTAGGGTATGCTACAAAGATTATTACTGATTGCCCTAAGCCAATTACAGATGTGGAACCTAAGCTGTCTCAATTCTGTGAATGTTTTGAAAGGATTCTTTACCAAGGCCTTCTTCCAATCAAAACTGTTATTTCTGTAATAAGGAGTTTCGATTGTTGGTATTGGTTGGAGAAATTAGAATTGGAAAAACTGGGGTAAAATTTTAACATATATTTACTCTAGAATAATAGTTGCACCTCTGTTTAACTTGACTCTTAATAAGTTTGAAGAAAACTGGAAGATAACATGATAAGTTGATTATTTTTAGGTTTTGAGTTAGTGCTGCTATCTGTTAGCCCAAAGTGAGTACTTGTAGGTGATTATTAAAGGGAAAAAACAGGGGTCACCTGTGATGGAGTTACTTGCATAACATCTAACATCTATGCCCTAGGTAGTAGATTCAAACCTGTCCGATGGCCCTACGATTGTTTAATGGGAGTAAAAAAATCCTTAGTTATGCCACCCTTTGGAGGTGACGTAAACTCATCAGGAAACTGGTTAAATATCCCTATTCTAACTAAACCTAAGTATGAAAAATTTAGGACTCCCACTGTAGCATCATTTAATTAGCCGCAGTAGCATAAAGTGACGTTAAATGAATAAACAAACAAAGAAAGGGAGAAACTTTGGTGTTAGATGTGAAATGGGGGTCCAAACCGTATTTTTTTCATAAGAACCATGTATGGGAGTCATCTGTAAACATTTTAATTCATCAACATTCTCTTTGATAATATGTTACAAACATTCAGCATATTCTCTTATGGCCTAGCCTGTTAAAAGACTTTTTCTGTACTTCTTGTACCATGTTTTTCTTTTCGTCATATTTGTTTAGAATGCGGCAGTTGAAACACTTATTGTGCATCCAGAAGTTCTTCTGGGGTTACATGTAGCATGGTGGTTAGCATAACAGCCTCCTATGCCCAAAGTCCTGGGATCAAACCCGCAGGTAGACCTAGGATGTTTTAATGGGAGTAAAAAATCCTTAGTTATGCCGTCTTTCGGAGGGGACGTTAAAAGGTGGTCCTGAACCTGTGCAATGTCAGATCCCAGAAGATCCCTATCCTTATTAAACCTGGATTGGAAAAATTTACGACTCCCACTATAGCATTGTCCAATTATCCATATTAATACAAAGTGATGTTTTTATTTTATAAATTAATTATTGGTATTTACAACTGTATTGTACAACACATCTAGTAAACAGGCTAAAAGAGAATAGACATACACAAGACATGTAGAGAAGCTACCCATTGGCAACACTCTTAAAAGATTCTACACCAGGAGGTTTCGGGGAGATCTTTTTCTAAGGGATGTTAAATGAATAAACACACAGACAAAGGGAAAGAATGTTATAGGTTCACAGTATAAGCAGTTTTAGAAAACATGAGCAGGAGAATAAAATGATCACACCATGTCAAACTGAGGAATTAGCTGATAGGATTTAGTAATTTGGTTTTGTATTCTGTAACAAATAATTATTAATGTTGATTTTCTGTTAACCTTAATGATTATATTAAAGTTTTTTACATAAAATTATTATTTTATACACAATGGTGTATTTCTTTATTAAATTTACTTCCTTTCACGGGAATATCATGAAATGTCCACTCTTTTCTTTAAAAAATTGATTTTAAGTCCATTATTCTTGTTCCAGTAGAACAGATCCGCTACCTAGGACTTCTACTTGACAAACGTTTAACATGGAATCACTCAACTGAAGCGACAAGAATCTGCTCGCCACTTTTGGTTACTTCAACACTTACTAGACAAACGCTCTAACTTTCCACTCAACTACAAAAGACTCATCTATATGACCATCATAAGACCTATCTGGTCTTACGGGGTTGAGCTTTGGGGCTCCACTAAACCATCAAATTCTTCCCGTCTTCAATCCTTACTATCCAAAATCCTCAATGCTCCTTTCTTTGTCACAAATAAGCCCATCCATTAAGACCTTAATGTTCCTTATCTAGCTGATTTGGTCCGAAGCAGGTATCAATTCTTCCATGACACTTCCACTCTAACCCCCTAGTTTCAATCCTTGCATCCTTTTCCATTCCTGACAATCCTCCGAGGCATCTGAAAAGAAGATTGCATTGAGACCTTCTAGTTTAAAATAATTTTAGAGTGTTGCCTATAGGTAGCTTCTCTACATGCCTTGTTCATGTCTATTTTCTTTTACCCTATTTACTAGATATGTTTTACAATACAGTTGTAAATATCAATAAATAATTTTTTAAAAAAAGAAGTCCATTATCAAGTCTACAGTTTTATTTCAGTGCTTGTAAAATATATTAAACATGTTATGGGAAGAGTTGTAATTTTAAAAATTCTCTCCTGGAAAAAAAATCCAAAAGTGACTTGTCATGTTCTTTCCCTTTGCTCTTCACATTGGTAATTAGGAGAGGGATTTTAAGGCAATAAATTACAAGATTATTACACCTGATAATGTCAATACACATAATCAATTACCAAGAAGATTAAATAAATTTAAATTTGTTAGATTGTGGAGGGCGGAGTAGCCGAGTGGATTAGTGCGCGTTGCCTAGCAACCACAGGGAACCAAAAATTGGAAACCAAAACATTACGACATTTCGACCAGGGGGACTTTTATCTCGGCATTTATACCCCGCCCTCACTCCCTGGTCCGAGAAACCCCTGTATAGCCTTCAAAGGCGAGGTAGAGGTGAAAAAAACAAAACGATTTGTTGGATTAATGTATGGACAATTTTTTGAGCTTTCTTGATAATTTTTATAGGCTTGAATTAAAACTTTTATAACATTGGGACCCTAGTCAACTTATAGCTTGATCCTCACGTGTTCTCTATTAGTTTCATCTTTCTTGTATGCAGATTTGAAATGGGTCTTAAAAATAAAAACCAAGGTAGATGTTCAATGTTTTTAAAATCTGTTTGAATTATAATTTTATTAAAATAAATCAACCATACGATAATTTAGTTAATCCTTTATTGTAATAATTTTGGACTACTATGAATGATGGTGCTATTGTAATGAATTTGAATTATTTTCCTTTAATCACCCTCAAGATTCCTTTTAACTTATATTTTACATAATTTTTCCAGAATTCCTTTTTCTTATTCTTCCTGTGTTGAGGATGTCCGGGCATGCCAGAGGGTGCAATCAAATAGAGGCAAAGTACGACTGCTCATTCGCTACTGCCTTGTTAAGAAGTGTTTACATGTTCCGGTAGAGTTTATTGTAAGAATCAATCTTATATGTTTTTAGAACATTTAATTTAAACAATTTATTAATATGAAATATCTATTCATTTATTCTTATGCAATTAGTTAATATATTATAAACAATCTATAATAAATGTCTGTTAATGTATTACTATATTATGTAGAATGGGTAGACAATAAATAGTTGAAACTATTTCATTGTTTCATTTACTGACCGCCACCTGGAATAATTTCTTCCTATAACTCTCAACGGTCAACTAATTACATCCATTATTTATAACTTAGTTTATTTATTATGTTTATTAATTGCAGAACAATGAAGATCGGTGCTGCTTACTGTATAACTCTGACTCTGTGCTTGGTAACAGCATCCTCTGTTCGATGCTCGCTTCCATCCTCCATTGCCTCTTCTCCTCGGTTACATTCGCCCTGGACCTTAACAACACCATGTTCTTGGACTTAACCTGGCAACTTCCATCCGTTGTTGACATCACTTTCGTCCCAACAAAATGCTTGGGGTTGTCTTTAATGTGAGCATAAACTAACAGCAATAAGTATTTCATGATAGTTCTGCCTAAATGTTATTTGAAACTAAATAACAAGCCATTTAAGATATATTTGTTCTTTACCATTTGTGTGTGTTTATGTAGTATGTCTAACTCAAATGAAAAGTCGTACACAACTGAAATTACATACTTGCTGTTTTAATTTAATATTACAATGATAATGGGAAGTATTGCATTACATAGTTACTCTTTTTGCGTTTTGCGTTTTTCAATCGCGATTTTAGTACTTTTGTGTGAACAATATCCAAAAAATTTATAATTTGTTCTTATTTCAAAAAGAACAAAATTATATATCCTGTTAAATGACAGTTGATGCTATGTCTGTCTCACTAAACTTTCCTCCACAGATATGCAAATCATTCATGAGAAAGGTCATGATATTTCTGGATGTTTTGAGAAATTGAGACACCAGCAAAACCATTGAATCCATATTCAAACCTGAAATATATTGAATTGAAAAAAGGAATGGTTGATTTTTTTATCGACAGTATTCGTTTACAGCTCTCCATTTCTCTTTTTGTCATAGATCCTATCTCCTAACATTTCCTTACAATACATTCGCTACTTTTTATTTAACAACCAAAATATAGACTAGAAATAATAATGCCGGCGTAGGCTAGTATACCTATATAAATCATATTATGTTTATTTAGTTAATGAATTTCATGCACGATTTTCTTCATTTCCTGTTCACAGATTTATCAGCGGAAGAGCAGTTATATGTCAGGTCCTTGAAGACAGTGTTGCATCTGAAAATGTAATGTATTAACTCTTGTGTATTATTTATTTTCTAATGATATATCTATTTTTCTCTATGGTATATCATAGATACCATTGCTACATCCTTCCCCGCCTCCCTATAATTAGGAATAATAATTTATCTTTACTAAGCTAGGAGTATATTCCCTGAAGGGGAGAGTTAATGTGAATCAATTATATTTAAATATGGCAGAAAAGGGAATGCATCGAATCTATAATTTCTATCATGATGGAGTTTAGTTGACTGTTGAGAATATTAAATGAGGAAGATGGTTGGGTGGTGCGGTCATCAGAAAGAAACACACATTAAAAAGTATACTTATTTAATTGTGTGCCGACTTTTGGCCTACATTGTGGGCCTTCCTCAGGCTAAAAAAACAAATAGCAACCAATGTAATTATAAACCTAATAATATGGTAGGTATATAATAATAATATGGTGACAGTAATAAAGTATGGAAACAAACATAAAATTAAATGTAAAATGATAATAAGATGACAGTTATAAAGTAAAAGTAATAGTAGAAGTAGAAGTAAACAAAATTAAGATGATAGTATTTCAATAAGAATATATAAAAGAAACTAAGCAAATGATTTAATGTTAAAGAACAATGTGTGAACAATTAAAATTTTTAAATATGAATTTACAATTTAATTTGTATGTATATATATATATACACACAACATCAACAACACACACACACATCCACACACACACACACACCCAATATATAGTGAATTTAATTCATATTTAAAAATTTTAATAATTATCATCATTTTACATTTAATTTTATGTTTGTTCCCATATTATATTACTGTCACCATATTATTATTATATACCTAACGTATTATTAAGGCCCTGATGAAGGTCCACAATGTAGGCGGAAAAGTTGACACACAATAAGTACTACTTTTTAATGTAAGTTTCTTCCTGATGACCGCACCCCTAATCATCTTTCTCATCTGTAATTTTTATCAGATATATGTGAGAGCTGAGCCAATAATACACTATTAGATCAATCATTTAATATACAAAATTATACATAATTAATACAATAAAATATATGGACAGAAATAGTGGTCGGTGGAGTATGAGGAAGCAGTGAGTAGGTAGCCGATATGTAGACGAATAGTCAGATTTCTGTCCCTTTTATAGACTTCTCCCTTCTTAAGTCTCTTCCTTTATTTTGATTGGCTGAAGGAATCGACATCCGACTGATAAGGTGATAACTTATTTTATTTTGCAAAATATAGTCGCAGTTTCCGAACTATCTTCAGATGTATGTGAGTCGCCTGCTTTGTCTTTGTTGGTGATGCCGACACTAGTTCCTTAATCCCTCATATCTATGTAGTTCTTCTCCTTTCTTTTCTTACAATTATAAAAAATAAAATGACAAATCAATCCTTATTATGGTATGGTCAACATTAAACATACCATACCATTATAATATATATTTAATCGCATATATTTTCAAAAAATAAATTAATGATCTATTCAAATCCTGACTTCACATACTTGGTTTTTTTTGGCAGAAAAAATTACGGTATGTAAAGAAGATTTGATAGACCCTGATCTCATCAATATGTGTTAGAGGTAGTAAAAAAACTAAGTTTAAATTAGTATTGAGAAAACCTGTGAACACTTCTTTAAATCTTGAAAATTATACTTCTGGCATCCTTTTATTTGATAAAAATAATTTATATATCCATTTTAGAAGAAAGAAAGAAAATAAACTTTATTTACATATTGACAAAATGATTTTGGATGAGTCATCCTTACAATCAGCAAAATGTTTATTTTTTTTTTTTTTTGGCAATTATTGTCTATTAGCCTAAGTATCTAATGCATTATAAAATTAAAACGGATTTAGGAAAAATTATATGAAAAACCTACACATAAAATAATTGGAAATATAAAATTTAGAACTTAAAATAACTAACTTAATTTAACAACACATGTTTTGTTTGTTCTTTTATGAGTGTAGCGCTTGGAGAATATTTATTATAATTACCTATTTCTTTTGTTAATGGATTTTTGGAGATAAGAGTTTTACTGAAGTAAGAAGCCGTTTGAGTGTAGACAAGTTGTTTGTCTGTAGGAAGCTGCAAGTCTTGGAGCATAGATGATATTTTAGTGTAGTGGGGGTAATTAATAATTATCTGCATTGACAAGTTTTGAATTCTTTCAAGTTTCTGTTAATTAATCAAGCAGGATGAGCTCTAGACTGGCGAGGCGTATGTAATTAACAGGCAGATAACTGATTTATATATTATTAACTTGTTATGAGGGCACCAAAGGGATTTTCTGATAAAGTAAGGAAACATTTTATATATTTTTTTTTTCGCTTTATCAATTTTTCTATTGATATGATCTGTGATTGTAAGAGATTTGTCTAAAGTTAGGGTTTTGTATGGATTTTGACCATGGGATGGGAGCTGAAAATTTATTGTGATTTGGTGGTTTATTTGCAATTGACGTTTAGTGAACAGAATTGCTTCAGATTTGGTGGGATTAATTTATCAATTTCCATTTTATGCAATATTTGTTAAATTTTTTTAAAAGTATTGTTGTAAGCGATTTACTACTGTATCAATGCGACATAATTTTATAATTTTTTTTTACTGTATTGGTTTTATATTTTTCAAAAAATAGCATATTCATTATTGATAATTTTTAAAAAGTATTTTGATTAACTGAAATCGCTCTTCAAGGAAGTAGTTATAGGACAAGTTACTTGTGGGTGACATTTTGGATTCTGTGAATGGAGTCGTGATCAATGGGAAAACCCAGGGCTCCCTCTCTCGCCTCTTGAAGAAGTCTGCCAATAAGCCAATCACAGTTGTCATCATCAAGGTAATTTTTATATAATAAATTTAGTATAAGTTTATTTAAGCTTTTCATTCAATAAAAGTAGATATGGATATCAGGTTAGATTTAATAATCATTAGAAGATTATTATAGGCAACTGAACAGCATTTATAATTTTAAGGAAAATAATTGAATTTCACATTTGACAATGTTTCAGACTTCATTATGTTCCATTTTCAAGCCTCTTCTTAATATAAACTTGTTTAGTATAACTTTATTCACATCATCATTTAAATAAAATTTAAATTAAACAAATTCTATTGAATTATTAATAATTAAATACTTAATTATTTAATTATAAATAAGAGCTCTATAGATTCCGCCAATTATTGCCTTTAAAAATCCGTCAGCTACTTGTTTCCTCTGTTATCTTTCCTAACTTTGACTACTGTTGCCTGGTGTATGGAGGAATCTTACCGATGGACTGGAAATAAAATTAAAACTTCTGATGAATTGCTTTATTAGATTTATTTTTGGAGTTTACAGACGTGACCATATTTCTGGCTATTATACTGAGTTAAAGTGGCTTAATCCTACTGTTCGAAGCATTATTCCATGGTTCCTACCTATTCCAAACCTTGAAAAATATAAAAAACCTTCCTATATAACTGATCTCCTCATCCTCCACTCTGACATTCATTCTTTGAATACTAGAACCCAATCAATCAATATTTATACCCCATCACATAGAACTGCGTCCTTTCACAAATCCTTTCTCGTTCGTTCCTCATCCTTCTGGAATTCGCTGCCTACCTCTATCCATAAAGCCACCTCTCTCTCTTCTTTCAAACATCTTCCTTCCATTACCTATTTGAATCTCAATCTTCTGTTCTATTGTAAATATAGGTATTTACAGTATGGTAGTATATTAATAATATGTGTATGTATATATAAGTGTGTGCTCCACATGTATATAACTATACAAAGATTTATAAATATTTAGAGTGTTGAAATATTTTATTTAAAAGGAACTAGACCATAAGCATTGTTGTGTTGTTTTTGTTCTAAGGGGACTTGTTCCCAGGAAAAAGAATTAAAAAAAAAAAAATTAAATAGTTGACAAATGAAGGATGATGAGATGTTGTGGTTGCAGTCAATAGCTTTTATCAGCTATTACTCAAAACATGTCATCCTTCATTCTATTTTTGGTTTATTATTTTCAATAATAAACCTTTGTAATCGACAAAAAAAAAATCATCCTCCCTCAAAATTTTTGCATTTCAAGATGAGTAGGATCCGAATAACGAATAAAAAAAATCCGTTTCTTCTAATTATTAAATAAATAAATACCAAAAATTGCTCTTAGTGCTATTTGATAGATTCTTTCTAAAAAATGAAAAAAAAAAAGTTACTACAAAATGAAAAAATTCATTGAAATCGGTTCAGAAATAGCAGAGATATTATCAGAGCATTTTGATATTAGCAGTGGTGATATGCCATTTTCCTTTGAATTATTTATTCCTTTTCATATTACTTGATTGCCTATAATCAGATATATAAACAGTTATACCCTATTATCTTTATTTGGAAATAATAAACCATTATGTAATAATTTGATAGCGTTTTATATCATGCATGCACCAAATCTTATTTAAAATTTAAATCATTGCAACACATTTCTCTTTGCTATATTCTCTGCTTTATCTAAAAAAATGTAGAAATAAAAAGATAAAAATTGAACAATTTATGAAAATTGTTTTTTTCCTGTAATAATATAATATTTTCGGTTAAAAATAATAACTAATAAAAAGTTACGAATAAAAAAAAAAATTGAAGTATACGTTCAATGGGTCTATTTTTTTTTTCATAGACAAGTTAAGTTGTTATATGTTCAACCTTTTGCTAATGATTATTCATAATATGTTTTATTGTTATTGAAAAGATTAATAAAAATTGTCCAAATGAAATTAGAAACTAACTCCAAAGATTTCCATACTAGGAGTAGATCAAATTTAATAATTCTGTGCTGTGATTAAGTTAATCTATTAAATATATATATAAATTATATTTTTTAAAGTTAAAAAATGATTTAAATTATAAAAATCTGTTGTTCCTAAAACATTTATTTTGCATTGACTCTTACAGGCAGTGTCCGGCGGTCAACTGTACGGTCCTATTGTACCTCTACTTCGCCAAGCTGGGCTAGATCCAGCAGTGATCCACCGCAGGGAAACACTGAAGTAATATTCCAAAATTTTAAAATAGTTCATGAAACTATAAAATTCTAAGCAAAATAGAGAAGTCCATAATCTTATAGATATATCTAATGTATTTTTGTATTTATAAAACACTTTTTGATAATTTAAAAAATATATAATTGTACACTCCATAAACATGTTTCTTTTTTATTAGTTCATGTTGTCTAATAAAATGCGTTCATATAGTTAAGTTGAAATTCCGGCAGTCATAATAATTGAAACAGAAACCGATTTTTTTCTTTTGTATTAACTCCTTTTATGATAATCTAATAATAATTCTAGCTGTTAGTATAAGTTATTGAAAATATTTTTCATTAATGAATTACAGATGAGAATAATTATCCTTCTCTTTTAAAAATTAAAATATAATGTTTCATTTATGATAGGGAACAAGCCATTACAGACAGCAGTAGTATATTATTTCTCGGGACAGTGAGCACTGGCGTTCATGGAGATGTCAAGCAAATTCAAGTTGCGATAAACAGCTTACAGCCGCAGAAAACTGTCCCTGTGATGATCGAGTGCCATCACCTCGGTATCAGGGTCATATCTAATGAAACCAAAGAGGTAATCATTTTATTAGTTATATTCACATTACCATTAGCCTTATTAAAAAAGTCAGTATCCTATTGGTAACCAACCATTTTAATCAGAGTTGGTTGGTCAACATTTATTCTATGGTGCCTCCAAGTCAACTATCACAGGCATGGAACTGTCGCTGTGTGACTTTGACTAAAGGCGCTACACAGTGAGAGAAGAAGTAAGTGAAAATTCGTGAGAGCGAGGTAATGTGAGAGTTCATTTACTAAATGAAAGTTATATCAAAACAAACTAGTGTAATATACACATCATGAAAACACGTCTTTACTTTCATTATCTATATATGAAATATATAGTAATGGCAAGTATTGCAATCGTGAACATTTTTGAATTCGAGTTTTCACCAAATACATGCTTTAAGGTCCCCTGAGTCCAAATGACCAAGTCCCGCAAAAAGGTTTGTGTGTGTGTGTGTGTCCATATGTTGTACACAAAAGTCGTACAAAACTTAAATTTCACATTTAAGACAACTATATGCCCAAGATGTCACAGCAACTTTTTCATAAAAATCAGCTAACCAGAAGAACCACTTTATACTATGCTTAAGCACCTTTATACAATTTTTTCAAAAGATTTTGATTAAACTCGCTTAGTCGATGTAAAATTTAATGGGATTTAATATCACATAGGTTTCATTCTGATTTAAATAGTCTGACAGGGTTTAAATGCCGATATTTAAATTTTTCTTCCTCTAAATTACCTTTAGTTTTGTAGTTTTCAAAAATTGACCATATCAGCAGCATTCTTCTTAGCATTGATAAAAATTGGCTTAATAAAAAAGTTGAATGAATTTGATAACCAATTAAAAGAGAAAAGAGCAAAAATAGTTTTTAATGCAGTTTTTGAATTTTCTAAAATAAGAACAGTAACATAGATGTATAATATACCATTGGAAAACTAAAGATTTAGAAAAAATATTATCGTATACACAAAGTTGTAAAAGGCAAAGTAAAGTGACAAATAGGGTCTAAACTTATTATTAATAATTATACGTAGCTATTCAATATTGTTATATTATTTAATCTATCTGATTAAATCTATATTTATTTCTTTAACGCTCGACAGGCGCCTAAAACTGCCTTGGCCCTCTTAACTGCCTATCACTTCGATGAGCAGCATGTCTGTTGGATACTTCTACCATCCTCAAGTCTTCAGCCACGGAGTCCTTCCACCTTCCCTTCGGTCTTCCACGTGGTCTGACTCCATCCGGGGTCCCATAATATAATTTTCTTGCAGCTCTACCTTCATCCATCCTGCTAACATGTACCAGCCATTTTGAATGCTGAATTCGCACAAAATGAGAAACTCGAAGATCGTCGAAAAGGTTGTAGATCTCTTTGTTCTTCATTGAGCGATATGTGCCAATCTCTCTAACATACCATCTCTAACGTGCCATTCTAACTGGCCCTAAGATACGCCTCAACACTTTCGTTTCAAATCTGTCGATCTTTTCAGCCAGACTTTTGCGTAGGGTCCAGGTTGCACTGGCAGAGGTCAGTACGGGTCGGAAGATTGTTTTGTAAATAATCATTTTCGTACTCCTACTTAGAAGCTTACTTCGGAGAAAACTTCTTAGCGCAAAATATGTTTTGTTAGCCCCCATTACTAGATTGCGAATTTCTTCTTCTTCGTTGATCTGATCATTAACGATGTCGCCGAGGCACTTCAAACTGGACACGCACTGGAATGTATATTGTCCCACCACATAATGCTTTGGCGGATTTGTAGGTGTTTTCTTCCTGAGCACCATAAATCTATATTATATCTGAATATTTTTACAAATCCCTAAAATTTGAATATTTCAAAGAGGTTTTATTGTCCTCCCCTCAATTAAAGAAAACTGCCTACTGTTATTTGATTAAATCCTGTCAGTAAAATATTTTAATCATTGTATCATAACCTACAACCTTAATTTCTTTAGATTCTCAAAGAGCATACTTACATGGAAATCTCATCCTGTGGATCTAGCAACAACACTTCCATCATATATTTTGGCTACATTGCTGGGTATTATAATTCATCTATATTTTGATCAAGAAAAAGATTAATGTTATCTTATAAACTAACAGCTTAACTATAAATTGTTTCAGGGACAAGAATTATGCAGAGTGTAAAGATTTCTATTGTTACATATTTTCTTCTAAGAATCGGATGCAGGTAAAATTGAACTAGATTATTTTATTATTTATTTTTATGCTTTATTAAGTATTTAAATTATATCAGATTGTATTTTTTTTACAGGTTGACAGCTTGTTAAAAACAATTGGTATGTTACTTCTTTTGCTGTAATAATATTTGTCTTCTTGTTCTGTTCTGAGTCCTCTAATGTTTTATTTATTTTTTCTACTAGATCTCAATTTGGAGGCAATGAATTAGTAAATTGCTCTCTGTTATTCCAAAACAAAATTATATTATATTTATTTTCAAGCCTAAATTATATGAATTCTTGAAGGATTTATATCACAATGTTTCTTCTTTTTTTTCAGGACAAGGTTTTAAGAGGACTCTATACACTGTATGAGGTGATCCATTTTATTCTTAAGATCTGGGAAAAGCCAAAGATTAAACCACAAAAAAAACTAATGATTCTAAGAGATTGTCATTTATATGATATTAAAGACTTTATATCTTTAGCTTGTCACTTTTGTATACAAATGGAAATTAAAACTCTTAAGATTGAGAATGTATTAAAAAAAATCACTTATTCAAATTTTGTTTATGACCTGGTTTATGCTTTCTTAATGTTACCTTATAAACAGTTTTTTTTTTCTGTTGGTGCCATATGCCATGTAAGTCTTTGGTCTTGCAATTTAGTCTCCTTGGAAGCCACATGCTGATTCACAATATTTAGTTATTTGCTGAGGAGAAGATAATTTGGGGGAAGTCATCAAAACAAATAATTAAGTAGAAAATTAATTTAATCTGTTAACGTTTCAGCCTAAATTTTAGGCCATCTTCAGGGCTATAAAACAAAAGATAACAACAATAAGTTGTATAAAAGAATGTATAAAGAACAAAATAAAAATAATTGAATAAAAAATTATATAAAGAGAAATTAATAATATAAAGTAATGAGAAAGGACATTGAGATGATATGTAATGGAAATTTTACTTATAATTATAAACAAAATTTAATAGAAATTATATTAATAATTAGAAACAAAATAACACAAGGAAATATTTAAGATTTCAACCTGTAGCAGGGTTGCTAACATAACAGCCTGCTATGCCAAAGATCCTGGGTTCAAGCCTGCAAGTGGCCCTAGGATTTTTTAATGGGAGTAAAAAATCCTTAGTTATGGCGTCCTTCGGAGGGAATGTCAAAAGGTGGTCCGAACCTGTGCGATGTCAGGTGCTCATAAAAGATCCCTAATCCTAATTAAACCTGAATAGGCAAAATTTAGGACTCCCACTGTAGCATCGTCCGATTAGCCACAGCAGCACAAAGTGGCAATAAATAAATAAACAAACATTTCAACAAAAGACAAATAATTTGATTATTTGCTGAAAAATGATATATATAAATATATATTGAACAAAATATCAATATTCCCTTAAAATGGGAAGCATTAAAATATTATGTAATTAACTAATATAAGTAACTAGTATAAAGAGCAATCAGATAATCAAAGGAAAATGGCCTATCACCACTCTTAATTTAAAAATGTTCTATCTCTGTTTTGTTTTTTTAAAATTATTTCAATGATTCTTTTTTTGTTTTGTAGGAAATAGAAACTACTAACAATAGAAAAAATTAGGATTTATAAATTTGTACGGCGGACAGACAGATTTTTTTTTCCTTATTCAAAGCCTGCATATCTTAAAATGTATGCCCCTCGAATTTTGAAGGGGAGCCAGTTTTTTTTTGTTGGTGGTTGATTACAAATGTTCATTATTGAAAATAATTAACCTAAACCCATTAATTGGTTCTGCTTAGATTTGTAAATGCTTGTTGACTATGTAGCATTTGGTAGTGAAGGAGTTAGGATACTATGAGAGTTGATATTGATAGACATGGGTTCCTTCAGAGGGACTACAGAAGAAACTTAAGCTACCAAGAAGATGGTGAAAGATGCTACAATCGAACCTCCTCGAGCAGAAAAATAAAGCATATGTAAGCAAAGGAGTCAACAGTGGGTCTCTATTAGTCCTTTCCTAGTTCTCTAATTAATTTCAATAACACCAGCTGGTTGACCATAAGGTCCTATTTTATTAAACAGATCTTCAAAAAGTCTTTTGTTTATTAACTGAAGCTGTTATTTCAATTAAACCTTTTCTGTTCATCAGATCTTTTATTTACCCTGGCATCAAGATGTGTGGTCAGGTAATAAAGTAGAATGTAAATATTTATTGTTGATGAATATAATGTTGATAGCTAAATGATATTCAAATACTGCCATTTAATGAACCATGTCAACGATATGTCTGTGCAAGCTGAAGGCATATAAAAAAATAAATAACAATAAAATATTGCTTAGCAAAAATTAATAATTAATGGAGTGGAATACCATTACAAGCTACTAACCCTCTCTTGACATCTTCAGCATATGCCAGCCTGTCATTAAGTAAAGTATAAATAAGGTGAATGCAATATTCAATTTTTATTTTCTCCTTCTTTAATAAGCACAACAACCTATCACTGGCTCTTGGCCTCCTCTAATTTATATTAGTCCAGGTGTTAAGAATGGCTCTTAAATTCAGGACAGCACCTACCAGGATGGTATCTCTAATTTATATTAGTCCAGGTGTTAAGAATGGCTCTTAAATACAGGACAGCACCTACCCAGGATGGGTATATGAATGAGATATGCATGCCAGCGATAGCTTATAAAACTCAATACATAATTGCGAACTGTTTTTCTTTAATAACTATAATTGAAAGCTCAAGGAGAAACGCTTACGCCAAGAATTTTTCGGGAGCCTTCAAAATCTTACCCCTGTTAGTACTATTTCGTAAATAACACGCAATAATACCGCAGCTAAGTTAGGACACTGATGACCTAAGGGTTTTGTGCCTAAAAGCCCTAATAAACCGCAGCCAAGCAAAGGTAGTATTAAGTAGCACAAAACAAAACTTTAGCTTTTGCTACAAATAAATTATATTAATTTCTTATATCACCTGCGAGCCTACATAGAAAGATTTATTAATTCTTGCTTAACCGAACAAGTCAACATTTATCAAGTAATGTAGGTTGTAGGTAGCTTTCAACAAGATATGTTTTTAAGGCAGTCTAACGTAGAATTAAAACTCCGAAATACACCCGAAGCTTAGAGGAGAGAAACGATATATCTAATCATTTATTAAAATAATACTTAATTCATTATTCATGTTAATTTTATATTGTCGACTTGTGTATTACCTCTTTGGATTACGTAAAATGGCGGGAATTCCCCTATCTGTGAAGGTTGTTAAATGGTGGTTTTATTTGAATTTGTTTAGTTTTTAAAAACGAAGAGTTTTAGTTCGAGTGTTATCCAAAAACATGGATAACATATTTGGGCATGTGCCTCGTTTGGGGATAATGGAAATATTTGACAATGCGCAAAAAACTCATTCAAATGACAGATATTTGAAAAATCTGTTTCATATATTTAGTGAGGTAGTTTGTGTATTTATTGTTATTATACCTATTAGTAATAAATACGTATTGATGTATTTTGATTTTGTTTGTATTCCTTCTGTATTTTGTGGAAAATGTTTCTGAATGAGAAATAATCAATATTATTTTATTTGTAGAATAATCACTCAAAGTTTATTTTGGAATTTCTACAATGTCTAGCCATTTGTATGGTTAATATGGAGAAGCAGCTTCCTACTGAAAGGGTTTTGGATTTTGCTGCTAAATATTGCATTTACCATAGCAGTCAAGTTGACGAAGAGAATAATGTTCTTCTCTTAGCAGTTTTTGAGTTTATTTTTAACGTAAGTTTGGTTTAATCAATTTTGTTTTAACTAGAACATTGGTTGTACTTTGTATATTCATTTTGTGCAGAATCATAATAGAAAAACACCGGCCATCAGGTTCCGTACATGTGAATTTGTGAACCGTTTGTTGAATAAAATGGGCCCTCAAGCCACTCTTGATGATGATATTTTTGAAAAAATGGCTACGACTATGCTGGAACGACTTCAGGTGAATTATTTAATTGATTTTTCTCATAAAGTATAAAATACATAATTTAAAAAAATATATTATTTATTAAATTAATTTGTGACACAATTTTCAGGATAGACTCCCATCTGTTCGAGCACAAGCAGTAATGGCTCTTCAACGACTTCAGGATCCTCCTAACAAGAACTGCAGGATCATTAAAGGTGTCCTATTTGTTATCTCTTTGATATTTATTGTTTTTATTTTATGAATACTGATAGCCATTATTTTCATGCCTGATCGTCCAAATCATATTTATATAATTTGTGCATATATATTATTTTTGTGCCTTGATGTAGAACTAAATATTTTGTATTTTTAGTTTCTTCTTATTTTTATGTTTCAGCTTTCATGTTCCACATGGAGACTGATCCAAGCTGTGAAGTGAGAACCAGAGTGGTTCAGAACATAGCTGTGACTCAGAAGACTCTGCCTTTGATATTTGGAAGGCTTCAGGATGTAAAAGAGACTGTCAGAAAAGAAGCTTATAAGTCTTTGACTAGATTGAAGCCCCGAAAATTATCTATTGCTCAAAGACAGACAATATTATCAGCTGGATTAGCTGATCGAGCAGGTGATGTCTTATCAGATAACAATTTAACAAACTATCTTCAGGGATAACAAAGAAATAAAATAGAAAACCTTATAATTTGAATATTATACCTATTTTAGAAATAATTCGTTAGTTATGTTCGGTTTTGTTTTCACCACTCTAGCATTTTCCATGCTAGATAAACTAAACTAATTAGTATTGATTTGTGAAATCACTATTTATTGTGATTATTATAATACTAGAATTTGATCAAAATTCTTCATTCCCATTGCCCAAACTATAAACAAGTTATCTCTTGAGTATAAGTTAGGGCCTTTCTTAGATTTGATTAAATCTAAGATATCAATTTTTAATAGCTTCCCTTAATCTCAAAAAAATCCCTTAAAGATGCTTTTCAGTCGAGCTCGGAAACTAACCATTATTTAGATTATTACTGATTTAATGAGATACATTCTCAATTTAATTAGGGTAACATATTAATTGTATATGTATTTGACCTATTATTTTAAATTCTAGGATTAATGATTAATAATTATATTTTTTGCTTACAGATACTGTGAAAAATGTAATTATTGATCATGTCATTCCAACCTGGTTCAAAGTGTGTGAATCAAATTTGGTTGAATTTCTGAAAATTCTAGATGTTGTGTCATTCAAGAAGGAGACTGTCACCACCGTTCTAGGTCATGTATTCCGGTAAGTTCTTAAGTAATCTCCAACTATTGTTATTTTCAACTTAGTTTTATTATACTATAATTCGTGTAACTTCCATAATTAACTATTTTATTGTAAAGGTTATATAAATCCCTGCTAGAATCAAGTATTTAGTAAACCCTGATGTATTAATCCACTTTTTATGTCCTTGTTTGTTTATTTATTTAACGCCCCTTTATGCTGCTGCGGCTAATCAGACGATGCTACAGTGGGAGTCCTATATTTTGCCTATCCAGGTTTAATTAGGATAGGGATCTTTAACGAGTACCTGACATCGCACATGCTCGGGACCACCTTTTAACATCCCTTCCGAAGGACAACATAACCAAGGATTTTTTACTCCCATTAAAAAAAATCCTAGGGCCACGTGCGGGTTTGTACCTGGGTCCTTGGGCATAGGTGATTGCTATGCTAACCACCATGCCACAAGTAACCCCTAGAGCTGTGTCCTATTTTAGTTCTTATAAAAATGCTATCCAATTAATTTCAATTTATTCTGGTTTTCAAACCCAGATAGTTTTGTTCTGAAACTTGGAAAACAAATTTATGAAATCTTTTACATGTCACACACAATTTTCACTTGCTTCCTTTGTTGCGTTAAATTTCAAACAAATTTAAATAAAGGTAAAGAGAAAAAAAAAAAATATATTGAGTTTCAATGAAAACATTTCTTTCAAATTAAATGATATAACAATAGAAATTATTATCTTCAAGAATAACTTAAGGGTGTTATATATAATATTATGTTATAAGAATAGTTATATAAATATCAAATACACCATTGGAATGCTAAAGATTAACAAACAAATTTGTAGAAGATAATGGAGAGTGATGAAAATATAACACCCTTAAGTTATTCTTAAAGATAATTTTGATATAACAATAGAAATTATTATCTTTAAGAATAACTTAAGGGTGTTATATTTTCATCACTCTCCATTATCTTCTACAAATTTGTTTGTGAATCTTTAGCATTCCAATGGTGTATTTGATATTTATATAACTATTCTCATTTCTGAAAAAAATGAAGTTGATTGTCTCCTCTTTACTTATTTATTTAATTATCAAATTATTTTATATTTATCCAATTTTATTACTACTAGCAAAGAGCCCTGCCTGGCTATTTGGTTGTTGATAAAACCAACATGAAATTAAAACCTATTCAATCATACATTGATATATTAAGTTTGAAAAAAATCATTGGAGCCATTTTTAGGGAAACAGTAAAAATTGTCTATAATTAAAATTGTAGATATCCATTGAAATCAGTTGAAAATGACTTTCATATTGTTTTTTATTAGTAATACTTTGAAAATAATGTTTCTGGGATTTGCTTCCTATCTTCAGTTCTTTGATTTTATGTATGCAAAAAGCATGTATCCCTTAATTAAAAACAACACATTTTTGACAAAATTAAAATGAAACTTAAGTTAATGAATATAAATAAATAGTTTTATCCATTTAAATTTTTTTTTTTGCTGGCTTAGAAATTTGCTGTCCACGACCAAACCAAATTGTGTGTCATACTATGGAAGTTGTATGATCAATACATGAGTTTAGTTGCAATTGCAAACTTTAAAAGGCTGTTAGGATCAACTAGCTCATTTCTCAATAGATACTCCAGATGGTCAAGTGTGTACCATAATCTTGAGAGCCTATCGCAACAGCAGATTATTTGAAAAGATGTTCCATCTTCTTGTCTGCATAATCTACACAGAGGCCTCCTTGAAATCCTAAGCTCGAACATTTGATAGTTGAGTTTACAGTGTCTCGCATAGATAGTAGTGATTGTTTTTAAGGAAGACCTACGTATACTAAGTAGGCACTTGCTTCTATTATACTGGGGCATCTAAAAATCCAAGTGAGTGATATATAGCCAAAGTTTAAATTTAGTTAAGTAGGATTGTTTAATTATAGGTGGAATAATCAGGAATCAGTCATTTTTTGAAATTTTTTTAAATTTTGCCAACGTTTCTGCTCAAGCTTGTGAGCCATCATCAGGGCATTACTCAGCCATGTCCAAGCATAAACTGAGGAATAAAAATTTAAGGCATAAAATTTTTTCAAAAAATGACTTATTCCTGATTATTCCACCTATAATAGTTTCTAAAGTGGACTATACATCCTCAATAGGATTGTTTAATAGTCCTAAAGGCAGAACTTAAGCTAATACCGCAAAGGGGTTGTGGTGTTATGGGAATGATTACTGAGCCTTTCCTGACCAGTGAATTTAAAATTTAGTCATGTACTATTTTGTCAATTTTTTAAAATAAAAAATTCTCACTGGCTGTTATTACTGTTATAATGAGTATATAGATAAATAGAAGTTTTGACGAAATGCTACAACATGGCTACATTATAAATAGCCATATTGATGGTGTTTAGTTAACCATTGAGAAATTAGATAAGGAAGACGGTTGAGGGTGCGGTCATTATACAGAAACACACATTTAAACATAGTGCTATTTTTACTCAGAAGACATCTTTAGACACTGTCTCAGAGGCAACCCTGATGAAGACCCACAATGTAGGCTGAAACGTTGACACATAATTAAAATAGCACTATGTTTTAATGTGTGTTTCTCTCTAATGACCACACCTCCAACCATTTAAATATACTTGTTTTTAGGTGTGAGATGAGGATTAAATTCCTGAAATGTTAGGCTTAAAGTGTTAACTTGAAATATAAGTAGTCATTCCTACTTGATTACATGCAGAGAATACATTTCTGATATCTTACAATTGAAAAACAATTACTAAGTTATACATTGTGTGATGGCATTTGTAAAATAATTTTCTTACAGTCGATATTAAACTTTTATTATAGTCTATTTATTTTAACATGTTTTATTATTACATTTGTTTTCTTTTTGTTTTGTTAGGGATCTTCCTTCCAGTGAACTGTTAGATGTTGTAGGAAGGTTACAGGCAAATAGTGAAGGTCAGAAGCTGATCCCAATCTCAGACCTGACCCCCGAAACAGTGACCATCTGGGCCAGCATTGTGAAGCATATCGGTATGGATTCTTCTGACGACACCATCTTGCCTGAACTGAGCTACTTCGCTAAATACGTAAAGGAGTACGGTGACAAAACAGACCTCAAGGACACAGACCATCAGTATGTCCTTGACCAGTTATTAGAGATATCCAAGTGTTACTCTTTCATGGACGAGATGGGCAGGTAATTATTTTAGATAAAGCAAAACAATTTTTCAGGTTAAATAAAGCAATTTTTTTATTAATTTACTAACCCTAGATGTCCTCGCTCTCACTTAGATAAAGCTGACTAACTTCTATTAGGGGAGCAGCATGGTTTAGTACGAGGCATGTTTTTTTAAGTAAGTATCGTTTTGGAATTAAAAAAGACATTCAAAGATATCACAATAATTTTATTTTTACATGAAAGCCTGTACCTTAATCTACTTTTCTACTTAATTTCCATGAATTTTGAGGCACTTGTCATAACACGGCACCAGTTTCTGAATACCCTCCTCAAAAAATTCTCTCGCCTGACTTGCGTCAAAAAATCTGTGTCGTGCAATCCAGAACAAAAGACGTGGCAAGTTGAATAAGGGTATCGTTTTGCTGCATGACAATGCCCGTCCACATGTGGCTAATCGGATCAAAGATCTCATCAAATCATTTAAATGGGAAACTCTAGATCATCCTCCATACAGCCATGATCTGGCGCCCAGTTACTACCATTTGTTCCTGCACTTGAAGAAACACCTGGGCGGTCGGCGTCTTCAAGACGATAACAAAGTCAAAACATTTGTGATGCAGTGGTTAACAAGTCAGGCGGCAGAGTTTTTGAGGAGGGTATTCAAAAAACTGGTGCCGCGTTATGACAAGTGCCGCAAATTCATGGAAATTATGTAGAAAAGTAGATTAAGGTACAGACTTTGATGTAAAAATAAAATTATTGCGATATCTTTGCACGTCTTTTTTAATTCCAAAATGGTACTTACTTAAAAAACATGCCTCGTAGATTGGATACACTAGTCTATTGGGTTCTGAGCAAAATAATTATAGGGGTGACACTATGGATATGGAGATCCTCCTTCTGGGGCACACTCAGCCTATGTAAAATGGGTACCCAAAGATTGGGAGAAAAAAATCTGGCGGCTGAGTGTGTTCTTGGCCTAATCACCCATTGTCCTAGAAACAGTACAAATCTCTATATATACTGAATCCAAGATCCTTCATGGGTTTTAGAATTACATGTTAAAAACTTTTATTAAGTGTCAGTTATAAAAAAAAAAAGTCTGCTGTTATTAATGTGTTGTTGCTCACTCATTTGTTGTCACTTCATGCTACTGTGGCTTATTGGATAATGCTACTTAGGGAGTTCTATATTTTGCCTATCCAGATTTGGTTAGATTAGAGATCTTTAACCCTTTAGCGTCCGACTACTGCAGAGGTAGAGTGGGCTTGCTGGAACGGCTGGTAATGAAGGCAACTGTGCCGCTGGACCGACTACTTTTTGACTCCGCCATTATCTTTTTTCGTTAATACCTTTCAGTTTCCCAACATCCTTTTTGATCTGGAAAATTGGACTGCTACAGGTGGATTTAAACACTTTTTTTTTTAATTAAACAAAAAAATTAATTTTTTTATTTAATAAATTTATGCAAAATTCTTCAAATATGCAATATAAAGTTTAACCAGTAGTACCCTAGATACATGATTCGGATGAAATTGATTTCCGGGGTGCTCAGAGGCTCTAAACAAAATACGCAATTGCATAGAAATCTGCTCTCAGTATTATAGCTTCAATCTCAATAATATAGCCAAAGTAGATCAGTACATCTGTTGTCAAGGAAACGTACTTCACATTATAAACCAGACCACTAGATGGCTCTAGAAACAGAGCTACTACAGTAGCTAACAGACTTGAAACGCTAGAGAAGCAGAGCTACTATAGTAGTCCACGGTCCGTGGGGCCCATCTTTCACCGGACTAGTATAGTAGTGCACGGTCCACAGGGCATGGCGTGCTGAGACTACTATAGTAGTCCAAGGACGCTAAGGGTTAAACAGTACCTGACATTACTAAGGTTCGGGACTACGATCTTATGTCCTCTCCAAAGGACAGCATTACCAAGGATTTTTGACCTTAAAAAATTCTAGGACCATCAGCTGGGTTTGAACCTGTGGTCTTGTGCTTAGAAGACTGTTATGCTAGCCACTACACAACAGGTAATCGTAACAACATTTCTAATCATATAACACTTCTTTATTTTATTATACTTGGCTATATAGGACATTAACTTTTTTTAAACGAGAGTCTAATATCATGAGAAGGAAAGGTGATAGTTACAAAATCTTTATGACTGCTCGAATCATCATTTCTAAATTTTTTTCCTTTTTCATTTCTTATTGATAACCGTCAATTAGAGGTATAACATCTTAACAGATGTCATTTCAAAACCAAATGACTGATGTTAATATTAAGTTCTGAGGATCATCGTGGAATGAGCTATAATGTTGACAAAAAAATATGCCTTATTGAATAATTAATAGTTTCAATTAAAATTAATTAATTAAGGTTGCAAAGAGAAGTCGTAGATACCAGATTGATGGTTTGTTTAGTTTGATATTCTCATGTTTCTCAGTAATCATTTAATTAGAATGTTTCTCATGATTGTTTTCCTTTCAGAAAGCAGTTGATTCAGACATCTCTGGACCTTCTAAAGTCCGATGGCACAGGGACTGAAGCTATCCCACCTCTGGTGAAGCTCCTCGAGCTCCTGATTCCAGTGGTCAAGCAGAGGATGATTATCCTGGCAGAACTTATCACCGACATCAGGGAACCTCTTGAGGCTGATGATATGGAGGTTATTACATCTCTTAGTTTATAACTTCATTTCACTTATCCGTGTATCAACTGTTTAGTGAGAAAATATTGTGGAAAATTTTGAATTTGAGTTTTCAAAAGAAAATACACATTTTAAAAACTCTCTAAAAAAGAAGTCCCCAAAAATTGTCTATGTGTAAATGATTTGTAAATCTGTATCAAATATGAAAAGACGTAAGGAACTGAAATTAAAAATTTTTAGATTAGGGGGAAAGCCCACGAAATAAGGTGAAGTTCATTAAAAAAATTAGGCAACACACGACTTTCACTTACCTTTGTTAAAATCAATTTAAGAATTTTTAAATACAGTTGGAGATAAAATTTTTTTAAAGAATTAATTACATACGTTAAATTAAATTAAATAAACATATGTTTTATTAAATAATTTAGTATATTATTATCGACGACAATCAGTTAGTTTTATCAGCTTTTTGTCACTCTCTATTAACTTTTACAATTACATGTGTAACATAATGCTTTTTCTAAAATCTTTAGCTTTCCTACGGTATCTTATACATCTATATAACTGTTTATGTTCAAGAACACCAAAATTACGTAAACAAATATTTTTGGTTTTTTCTCTTTTAGTTGGATATCATATTAGTGCAAATTATATACTTATCCCTTTTTTTATCAGTACTAAATAGGTGATACAGTTATTGTTATAGATTTCACAAAGCTGAAGGTACTTAAGGGGAAGAAAATAAAAAACATCTGCATTTCTATTTTTTCTGCAAATACTATTTCAATCAGAATGAAACCTGTATGATATTAAATCCCTTTAAAGTTTACATCTATATGGGGGTCTAATCAAAATCATTAGATCCGTTTTGAGAAAATCATGAAAAGGTGCTAAATGCATAATATAAAGTGGCTCTTCTGGTTAGCTGGTTTTTGATGAAACATCTCGGACATATAGTTTGTTCAAATACACAAAAATAGGATAAAAAAATAATTTTGTTAATTTCCCATTTAGTTGAATAGCGAATTCGTTTAAATTATATATTTACCTATTTTTTATCAATGCTTAAAAGATGATATGGTTAATTTATTCGAATCTACAAAATTGAAGGTACTTTAGAGGAACAAAATGTAAAATATCGGCATTTAAGCCTTCTAAGACTACTTCAATCAGAATTAAACATATATCATGTTAATCCCTTTGAATTTTACATTGATAAACCGAGTTTAATCAAAATCGTTAGAATCATATTGGAGAAAATCATAAAAAGGTGCAAAGTGTATGGTATAAAGTGGCTCTTCTGGTCAGCCGATTTTGATGAAATAGGAAAAATGAAATATTTTCATAGGACTTTTCGTTTTCATGCTAAGCTTATCACACACATGGACATATAGACTTTTTTGTGGGACTTTGTTATTTGGACTCTGGAAATTTTAAAACGTGTATTTCCGGTGAAAACGGGAATTCAAACAATTTCAGTCTCAGTACTTTTCCTTACTATATATTTCATATATAGGTTAGTAAAAGTAAAAATGAAACACATTTATTCCATGATGTTATCATAAAACCATGTACAACTGAAATATTTTACTTTGACTTCAGGTTCAGCCAACTCTGGAGAACAGCGTTGAAGAAATTTCTGAGGGTATGTTACTTCTCAACTGTGCCTCCCAGTCGCAGTCCCTAGATGATTGCGTAAGTATTTGAAAAGTTTCTATTTAACATAGTATTTTTGAATTAATAAACTTATTCGCAATTACTCTTTTTTTTTTAAAATTAATACCTGACATAATATGTAATATGTCATTTCTATCTCAATATTTTACTGTTGCATATTGTCCATAGGCAAACACTGAGTGTCAGCTAAGAGAAAACAAAATCTTTTTTTTTTTGTTTATTTATTTAACGTCACTTTATGCCACTATGGCTAATCGGGTGATGCTACAGTAGGAGCCTAAATTTTGCCTATCCAGGCATAACTAAGGATTTTTTACTCCCATTAAAAAATCCTAGGACCACCTGCGGGTTTGAACCTGTGACCTTTGTTATAGGAGGCTGTTATGCTAACCACCCAGCTACAAGTGATCCCAAAAAAAAAAAATTCATTTTAATATGTATTTAAATTATTATTATTTAAATATACATAAATTTAAACAAATATCAGATTCTCAGAAATTTTTATTAGTTTAAGTAATGTTTAAATATGGGTCAATCCATTCGAAATCGTCCAGACCATGCCACTCCGCATTTTCATGATTTTTTCCAGTTATTGTACATTCTTTCCTGAATATAAAACCATAAATAAAATATTTTTTTGGTCAATATTTTTAGTGTTGCAGCCGTTTTAAGCCAGCTTCACAGTTAATAAAGAGATGGGTAGGATATTTTTTTTTAATTCTTGTAATTTTGAAGATATCAAGTCAAAACAAAAACTACAAATAAGACAAGGATATGCTTTATATTTTTTGCCCTTATAACTCATTACCTAAATAGTGAAGGAAGTGGTTTAAAAAAATTCTTCGAAAATGAATAAAAAATGAGACTTTTAGTGAGATAAAAGTATATAATGGGAAAGAGACTCATCTTTCATTATTTTTTCCCACATAGCTTGATCATAGTCCTGCTTCCTATAAAAATTTCAATCTTGAAAACATAGTCCTTTTTTGTATATGAATTTTCAAAATTGGCAAATATTCGTTTTTCACAATTTTTACTTGGAAATATCTCAAAAGGGACTGAGTGAAAAATTATGACACTAATATAGATTACCCATCTATATGACGAGTTTAAGTGATATAAATTGGTCATTGAGTCTAAGCTGGTTCCGGAGTTATAATATTCGCTTCGCTGTTCAAATAACGTTTTCTTTAAAAAATATTAACTCCAGTAATTTTGCATACTTAGGAGCGAAACAAAAACTATAATGATAATGAGAGTATTTTATATAATTTTGGTCCTAACAACACATAACCTAAGTTGCCAAGAAAATGGCTAAAAAAATTCACAAACATTTACATCAACTGAAATATTTTCTAAGCTATAACATGAAAGGTTAGAAAGGAATCTCATGCTTAATTTTTTTTTTCTTGTGTAGTTTTATCTTTGATATCTACAACATTACAAGAATTAGAAAGATTTTCCCAACACATGTTTTTAACCGCGAAACTGGTTTTGGCCATAAACCCTAAATGTATTGGCCATAAAAATATTTTATTTGTGGTGTTATATTCAGGAAAGAATGGAGGATAACTGGTAAAAAAAATCATGCAAATTAAAATGCATGTAAATGTTGAGTGGCAAAATTAATAAAAATTTTGCTTAATTTATTTTAAAGAAGTTATTTTCTTAACTAAGTAAGAATTTTATTTTGTTTTTATTAGTCTAGGTTATGTATGAAAACATGATAATTATTTATTTATTATATTCTTTAATCATCACTTATATTTTTTTACAGATATTTTTACAGCCATTAGTTTTCGAAGATATATACTGGTTTATATTTTTTTTATTTTTGTCATTTCTCTCATTATTTCTTTTTTACTTATTATTCATTGTATATTTCTTTTTTTTAAATCTTACTCTAAGACAGTGATTCTCTCATTATTGTATATTGTATTATTCTAAAGGGACTTGTTCCAGAATAAATAAATAAATTGTTATTATTATTTAAAAGAATTGGACAATTTCGAAAAATTGATCCATATATAAAAAATCGATTATTTTTATTAAGGATGAGATGGTTAGGTGGATGTGATAGAAAGACTGTGAATGGAGAATGAATGAGATACACTTTATCCAAAAGATCAGAACCAACTGGATTTTTTCAATTCAGAACTCTTGAAGTTTTCGTTATATCATCCTTTATTATATAACTATTCACAAATATTCAATTTTTTTTTTGTGTATGAATAATATAAATAAAGCTGTCTAATTTTTATACTTTTTCGACTTAGTTAAATTATTTGGAGTTTTTAATTTAATATAATATTAATTACATTTTTCTTAATGTGTTTAAATCATCATGTATATGTATAATTTTTCTATATAACCTATAACATATGTTTGTTGATCTTCATCCAGATGAGAAATGAACGTACAGATCCAGAAACCCTTGTCAAGTGTCTTATGATTGTTGTGGAGATGCTGAAATCATCGTCAGTGACCAAAGTAGATGAAACATTATTGAGTCTTAAAAATAATTTCCTACTTCACTGCTGTAAGGTAATTTACTCTAATGCTCTGACCTAAGTTAATTAATTTAATGTAAATATTACTCTCAATCTCTGACTTAGCACATTAACAATTAGTACTCAAAGATCTTTTCCACTCAAGCGAACCAGCAACTTGAGTGAGAGACTTGGGTGAGCTTTGTGGCTTATTTCTTGATTTTTTTTACAGCTAGCTTTAAAATAATTTCAGACATATTATAACATTTAAAAGTTGTATATTTCAACATATATATCCAGATTTTTAAGAAAGGCATTTGTTAAACATTAAACACTTTATGAATTGATGTAATTTTGTCTATCACTTATTCAATTTATTTAAAGGTTTAACTAAAAAAAGAGGTTAGTAATGTAAAAAATGTTATCATTGACAGCTCTACCATTAATATTTAATAAGATATGATTTGTACTTACTCAGGGTTAGTTAAACTTAAGAAGGTTTGCTAAGTAAGCCACATTGCAGTTAGTGTATCATTATTTTTATGTATTTATCTATTTGTTTTATTTTTACCTATTCTCAATTATCTTCTTGATTATTTTGATTTGCTTTTGTTTTAAGAAATATTTATGTATTTTTTCTTATAGAATTCAGTTATTATTATTATGATGATTTTTGTTTAAGGTGGAGGACGCAAGGGTGCAGAGATTAGCATTAGACGCACTCGCCCTTCTATGTTATTGGAGCATAGATTTGGCGAAGGAATACTTTTTAAAATTCTGTATACAGGTAAATTATTTATTTACTCTATTAAAGGTTAACATGTTGGTCTTTAAATTAGTCATTTAATTATTTAAATTCTTAAGGGATCTTTTCCAATAAGAGGTTTTTTATTTGATTTAAAATTATAACTGTAAGTACTCTGAACAACTGACTGTAATATTTTAGAGATGTACTATGTTACATTTGATTGATTGAAAAAATAAATTTATTCTGGTACTAAGACACAAAAATAATAACAAATATGTACAATAGATATGTCTGACTGAGGGATACAATCAATTACTATTTAATAGTTATAAAAACAAACAAAATGCATTATAAACAAACAAAACAAAAACTCGTAAAAGATAATTTTGAAACAAATTAAAAATGAACTAAAATAAATTAAGTAATCTACAAATCTAGAATTGGAATGATATTAATAGTTATTTCTTCTATTCAAAGTCCGATACTTAAATTGTGTTTTCACATTTGGTGTGCATCTATTTGGGATGTCAGATGGTGTTGGTAAAGGTGGAATTTGAATAAGGAAAGAGAAGAAGCATGTCTAATATTAGTAGGTAGGGAATTTCTGATGGTAGTAGAGGAGACAAGGAAGGAATGATCAAAAGTTTTAGTTCTGTGGGCTGGAATGTAAGGTTCAGAATAGTGTGCTCTTGTTTTTAAGTGAGTGTTCTGGTAATTTTAATTGAAGAAGGCAGTAGATGTATATTGTTTATTTATTTAACATACCTTTTTGCTGCTGTGCTAATCGGACGATGCTGCAGTAGGAGTCCTAAATTTTGCCTATCCAGGTTTAGTTAGGATAGGGATCTTTAACGAGTACCTGATGCGATGGCACAGGCTCGAGATCACCTTTTGACGTCCCCTCTGAAGGATAACTAAGGATTTTTTACTCCCATTAAAAAATCCTAGGGCTACCTGCGGGTTTACCGGTAACCTTGGGCATAGGAGGCTGTTATGGTAAACACCATGCTACAGGTAACCCCAGTGGATGTATGTATAAGAGGGGGTGCTGGAAGTTAATGGTTTGGTAAAGGTATGATCCTAGGAAATATTGTCTACAGATAGAGGAAAGGAACCACTTTAACCCTCCGTATTAGTGGACCAAGACCTCTTTCAGTTAACGGGTACAAATCTTAAAAACAATTTTATAATCCTTCAGTCCACCCCCGAGTGAAGTTGAAATGCAACCATATAACTAAATATTAAATATATTTATGTAAACAAATATTTATGCTTACATATTTAATAACACTACTATGATATATATGCTAATTGCTCAAGAAAGGTAGTTTATATAAACACTTTCTTACTGATTCTCACCCATTCAAGTGAATCTTGGACTCTAATCAAAAAGCAGAAGAGCCAACTTCAAGCGATGGAGAAGTGACATTTAAGAAGAATGGAGGGGAAGACAAGAAGTGTGAAATGTAACAATATGGTCAAACGTGGGACTTCAGCCAGCTTTGGATACTATTAAAGAACACCAACTAAGTGTTTACAGAATGGCAGAAAACAGAGTGGCGAAAGCCATATATGAGACAAGGATAGTAGGTCTGAAACCAAGAGGAAGGCCCGATTCAGGAGGAATGTGTCTGAAATGAAGAAGGAGAAAACAATTGCCACAGGGGGTGGATTAATAGATCAGAATCTACAGAAAGGATCCCCACACCATTGGCAGATGAGAAAAAGATTAAATAAATAAAATACTGATAGGTATAAATGGTTCAGTCCGTAGAGTGTATAAGATCGTCTCCAGGTTAATTGTTCATAAAATCGTTAGTGGTAGTTCAATCTAAACAATTTTTTACAGAAGTGTTGTTTGGTGTATTACGAAGTAAATTGTGAAGTTTGGAGAAGATAGGACCAGACGAAGGAAAGTTATAATTAAATATAATTTTGGACAATATAAGGTAAATTGGGTTCCTTATCTTTGCGATCACTTCTAGGATTATACGATACGTCCCCACCAGGTCTAGCTCCGCCCACCTCCCCACCTCAGCTCTAGGACCATTCCATTCATTGAGTCAGGCCGTTAAACAGTAGCTACGTAAATACTTACATATCTATCCGTTATCGATAATAATATCTATATTCATTTTGGTTTTTGTACTGTTTAGTTTAAATTTTCAAATCACTATGGCAACAATAGAAGAGAAATTTAACATACTAATAGATAAAATATCAGGGTTAGAAAAGAAACTAGACGAAAACAGAAAAAATCACGAAGAGGAAATTAGAGAGATAAAAACTCAGGTTGATGAAATAACAAATAACATTAAAAACTTTAGGGAAAGAGAGGAAAATTTCACTAGAAGGAAAAATGCAATTATATTTGGTTTAAATAGAGAAAGATATTCAGATATAAATAATAGAGTAATAGAAATATTAAACTATATTTTACCAAACTTTCGTACGTATGATATATTAGAAATAAGGAAAATAAACCATAAAGTTGAAAATGGCCCAGTGATCGTAAAATTAAATTCGATTTTCTTAAAAAGCGATATTATGAAAAATAAGTTTAAACTGAACAAATCGGAAGAATTTAAAATGATAAAAATAAAAGACGACTTGCCAAAGAGTGTTAGAGAAATTCGGAAAGAATTATACCCATTTATGGGAGCACATTGGGAGAAGGGTAATAAGGCTTCACTGAGGTATGACAAGCTTCTTATAAACGACCAAATTTTTTCTCTAGAAGAATTGCAATCTCAAGAAGTTTCCAAAAAAAGAGAAAGAAGGTGAAATATCTAGGAAAAATGCTTCTAAAAAAACAGATCCAATTCATAAAGGAAAAAAAAAGAAAGATACTAAAACCCACCATAGATCTATTAGTCTGGAAAAATTTTTGGTGATTCATAAAGAGGTCGATAGAGACCATAATAAAAATGAAACCTCCCACACTAGTTCATAGCATAAACAGGATTCTAACTTCCAAGATAATGATAAAGGCACTCTCATGGTATGCACATTAAATGTTAGGACATTGTTAAGTGAAGACAGGTTAGAGGAGTTCACTCATGCTCTGGAGGATATTAATTGGGATATTATTGGTCTGGCAGAAGTAAGAAAAAAATTTTGTTCGGTTTTGGAACAGAAATCAGGAAATGTTTTCATACACACAGCATCGCAAAACGGAATGTTTGGAATTGGATTTATTGTATCAAATAAATTAAAAAACAGGATAATAGATTTTAAAGAAATAAACTGCAGAATAGCCGTGTTAGTGTTAGAAATTACTTCTAGTAAAAAAATAACTGTTTTGCAAGTGCATGCTCCTACGATGGCGGATTCCTATGAAGCAAAAGAAAAATTCTATCAAGAACTAGACACTGTTACTTCCAGCTATAAGCGAAAAAATAATTGGATTATTGTGATGGGAGACTTTAATGGCAGGGCTGGTGTCAAACTAGATGGTGAAGATAGGATTATGGGAGATTGGGGATACGGTAAAAGAAACGAAGGAGGAAACCAGTTAATCCATTTTTGTTTTAGCCAACGTTTACAAATTGGAAATTCTTTCTTTAAAAGAAAAGCTAAAGAAAAATGGACTTGGTGCTCACCAAAAGGACACAAGTTTGAGTTGGACTATTTTCTGACCAATCAAATTGGTTTAGTCGAAAAGGTGGAGGTCATACAAAGGCTAAATTTCAACACAGATCACAGGATGTTAAGAGCAAAGCTACATATCGAAAAGTATAAAAGAAGAAGACCATTTAGGGCAAAGAAGAAGCACTTACTTCTTCACGAACCAGCTGAAATAGAAAAATTTCGAGCTCAACTCAAAAGAAATCTGCAGCATAATTATGAAAGTATAGAAGGAAAAGTACTTAGTTCAGTTCAGGAAAAGTATAGCATTATCGCCAAAGCCATTGGAGACACAAGGGCACAGAGTTCTGGGTTCAGTATGAGTAAACCAAGTAAATTATCAGAAAGTACCAAAGAACTTCTAAGAGTTCGTAAAAAGATAAAAGAAAGAGAAGACATTACTGAAAAGGAAATAAAAGATCTCACGGTTCTGAACAATGAAATCAGCAAAAGAATAAAAGACGATCTGGAAAATTATAAAAATGATATGGTCACTAAAATTCTTCTAAACAATAACTCCACAAGAAAAATTCAAAAAGAATTGTCCAAAGGTAGGCAATGGATGGTTGCTCTTGAAAACAGGAAGAAAGAAATTATAACTGATAGGAAAAATATAAGAAGGGTGGCAACGGAATATTTCAGAGAACTTTATAAATGTAATCAGAAGAGAGTGGAAATAAATAGAGAGGCTGATGAAGTTCAAGAAGAAATCCCACCAATAGTGGAACAGGAAGTAGCTGTTATTGTAAAAAAATTAAAACATGAAAAAAGTCCTGGGCCGGATGATATTACAAACGAAATTTTAAAAACAGGAGGAGAAGTTCTCATTAGGGAAGTTACAGAACTATTTAACTTAATCGTTGAAAAGGAAGAAATTCCAGAACAGTGGAAAACAGCGAAAATAATTCTATTACACAAAAGAGGCAACAAACAGGATATGGGAAACTATCGACCGATTTCACTTTGTTCTACCATGGCAAAGCTTTTTACCAGCGTCATTAAACAACGGCTCACCAAAAGAATCATGGAATGTATAGAGGAAGAACAAGCAGGTTTTAGAAAAGGTTTTTCAACTGTGGACCACATTCATACAGTAAACCAGATGATAGAGATAGCTAAAGAATATAACTTCTCTCTGTATTTCTGTTTTCTCGATTTTAAAAAAGCTTTCGATAGTGTTCTACATATGGGTGTTCTTAAAGCTTTAAGAATAATAGGAATCAAAGAGAAATACGTTAGAATTATCGCAGAGCTATATAAAGATATGACAGCATATGTAATGACAGAAAAGAGGGGTCAAATCTTTCGTGTCGAGAAGGGTGTTAGGCAGGGGGATCCGTTATCTCCCTTGCTGTTTATTCTGGTGTTGGAGATGAGCTTTTGGTCTCTTGAATGGGAAAATGCAGGCATAAAGGTGAATGGTCGATTTCTAAGCAACTTACGTTTTGCAGATGACATTGTACTTTTTGCCAACAATTCCCGACAATTACGAGAAATGCTAAAACACCTTCTAGGGGCCTGTGAAGAAATTGGTTTATACCCAAACCACAATAAGACGAAACTAATGACCAATAGTTCAAAGGAAGAAATAAAAATGAACAACTTCACCCTGGAATACGTAGAGGAATATGTTTACTTGGGACAGTTAGTTTCCTTTTCTGACAGAGGTACAAAAGAAGTCCAGAGAAGAATAGCATTTAGTTGGAACAAGTTCTGGTCTCTGAAGTACATAACAAAAGGAAACATAAGTATCAACCTAAAAAGGCTAGTTTTCGATAGATGTATTATGCCGGTGGTGACCTATGGCTCCCAAACATGGTCATTGACAAAAGCCTAAGAGAGGAAGATCATGGTGTGGCAAAATGGCGTCGAAAGAAGCATTTTGAAAGTTAAAAAAAAGGATAAAATCAGATGCAAGAAGATAAAGGAAGAAACAGGGCTCAAAGACACACTCTCGCAAATAAGAAAAGGCAAATGGAAATGGGCTGGATATCTTCTGCGATGCATCGACAATAGATGGTCAAAAATAGTCACCGAATGGACTCCATACGACCGGAAAAGGATGAGAGGCCGACAAATGAAGAGATGGAGAGACCCATTTAGGCTTCTGGCAGGACCTCTCTGGTGGAGAACAGCTAGGGACAGAGATGTGTGGAAAGAAAAATGGTTAGAGGTCAGAAATCCCGCTTCCCAGTAGGGCTAGTCACCCAGGGAAGTGTCAAAGACTATTACTCCTAAGGGAAGGCCTATGCAAGATAGCAAAAAGTTTTGTATAAATTATAATGCAAAAAAAAAAAAGAAAAAAGAAATTGTTTTATTTTGTTTTGTTACCTTTTGAAATTGTAATATTAGTGCATAAATAAAGGCTATTTTCATTTCATTTCATTTCATAGGTATAAATGATAATTGTTATCCTTTTTTAATTAAGGGAATACTTTCCCTAGCCTGTATTTCATTCTGTAAAGTGTTTAGAGGTATATTCCTTTAAAAGTTGTATTCCAATAACTAGGCTGATCTCGAGAAACTATTCTTAAGCGTGGGTTGAACGAAATATTTGATAAATTATTCATTATTTTGACTTTAATGATTTAATTAGAGATTACTTACATAGCTTAATAGCTTACAAAGCTTAATAGATTGTAAAATAACTTATATTTAATTTTATGTTTGTTAATGATTTATAGATAACCGATGACTCAACCTGTATTTCTGCTGTGGAAGCTGTGTTTGATCTTATTCTCATCCATGGGTTTGAAGCATTTTCTTTTGGTTGGGACTATAACGATCCCAGTGCTGTGAATAACACTGAACATAGTAAGTTTACTCTGTTAACTAATTAAATATTCTATATTATTAAAAGATATAATATTATGACTAACATGTAATTATTTGATTCTACAATCACAAATTCTGTAAGAAACATTAACTTTTGATAGTTAAAAGAGCCTTTGGTTAGGGATTTGACGGTCAAAGTAGATCACACTTAATGAGAAAATGTATTTTATTCTGTGCTGATGTTATGGCTTAAATTTTAGATCTTTATAAGGCTAAGGAAAAAAAAAAATATAAAAAGCCTAAAAAAAAACGACAATAGCTTCATAGGCACAGCAGATGTACTAGGCAAAATATGGAAATAAACTCAAAGAGAAATGTCAATTTCTCTAGGCAAACATACATCAGTCTTTAAGGTTCAAGTAATGCCAATAAAAATATGCTCATACCCTAATTTTAGAAGGGGTGAGAGACAGGCTTATAATTATCCGTACTAATAGTCAAGCTGTTATTGACTGTCAACTTAATAAGCACCTCCACTATATGGGGTTAATAACCTCACCGTCCTGCAGTTTCTGCAAGAAGGAAGGTGAAACTGCCTATCATGTGATATGTTGTTGTGAAGAGATAGCAAGGATATGGCTTTACCACTTTGGCAATGACCGTATTTCAGATCCTAAGCTTTATGAACTGATTAATCCTTACAATTTGGTCAGATTTTCAAAGGCAATAGGACTGTATTAACTGGTTATGGATGGTGAACAATAAGCCTACTTGAGGTTGCGGTGCAAGAAAATGAAACGTAAAAAAAAAATAATACAAAATGTCTATTTGTATGAAAATATATTACTTCATGATACCATTTTTTATTATTGTAATTTTTCCTTTTTATATTGTCTTATACTTATTTTTTATTGGTTTTTTTTTCTGATTTTGAACTTTGATTTTAGGCCAAAACTTGTGTTCATAAGCTCACAATGTAAGTTTCCTTATATAAGTGATTCTTTTATGACAGCACTCCTTACCTGCTTCTCCTATAATCCAGTCTATAGTCAACTATTCTTGATAGTTGATACTTCTATAATTATTAAATAGTTAAAGATTTCTTCAATCATTTCTTGATATTACAAAACCTTTATTTAAAGTTTTACAGCATCTTTTAATGAAATTTTTCAACTGTTTTTAGCCGACTCGTTCAAAAAGGTGGTGCTTTGAACTTTGACAACGATAAAACGATCACTAGCCCTGTGACTCGTAGACTGGTATCTCTTATCACCAATCTACTTAGCAGCAATGTAAGTTGATACATTTTAAAGTTATTTTATTTTCTTAAAAATGACAAATCTTGCTTCCTAAAGTTTATGTCACGAGTACACAGCTCTTCCTCAGTTTATCCATATATATTTAAACTGCTATGTATTATGAAACTTTGTTGAAGTGAAATCTTCTTTAGGTGGTTATGCGATTTTTGGTAGGAGTAAAAGCTTTGATTTCATTGCCATGGTAACATTACCAATATTCTCTCAACTGGCGCTAATACAGCAGTTTGTGTATACCTGTCCACTTTTTCATGATTTCTGTGAACGTTATCTATACAGGTGTAATATCGGCACAATATTTATAATATCTTTATTTTAGTATTTAATTAAATTAAAATCAGTTACAAATGAAATGAGTAAAGACATGGTGGGTAAACTATGTTTTAGAACTTACCTTTTGCTGTATATATAGTTAATATAATGAATATCTTGATTCTCTTGATACTAAAAATATTTAAACATACGAAGCAAAATCATGATGATCTCATTGTCAATATTTAAATCGTACAGAAAATTAAGGGTCGTAAATATCAACACAGGCAAAAAAGTCAACGACAAAGACAAAAAAGAGCGACTATTTTAATTATTTCACAGATTGATCAATCTTTTGAAATATTTTTAAAGCATATTCCAAAATGTCCGAATTTCCATGATAAAAATGGTAGGTCCATAAAAAAAATGTGCTATGTGTAACACCAACTAATACAGTCTACAGCCACATTCAGATTACTATGGCACAATTCGAGAAATATCTCTACAAAGTGATGATGTTTTACAATTAAATGAAACAATAATAACAAAACATGCATTCTAAACATAATCTAATTTTATAAATGTACTCTCCTTTCCAATTTAATTCCAGTGCAAATCGAGAATTTAAAAAAAAATTTCATTTCTATCGGCAGTCCCTATGACTGCCTGAATTTCAATTTTTTTTAGTGTCATTAAGCTATTTTCTCCTCATTTAATTAATTTTGCCCACCATATTGTTTCTTATAAACTGCCTTCTTTGCCATATTAATTATAATTTATGTCACCTTTTTGTAATTTTGTTTCAATTTCTATTTCTATTTTAACTCCTGCAAACTTACCAAGTTATACGTATTCTAATTATCTAAGAAATAGTTTGCCCGGTATTTTGCTAAAATGAGGTAACTAGTAAAAAAATAGGTCTGTTTAAATATTTCCATCACTTATAAAAGGCACTTCTTATATTCTCCATCCACAGAGAGAAAATAATTAAGTATATTGAGAGGTTTCAATATGGAAATTGCAAAACTTATCCCAAGTTAGCCATAACAAAAAAAAAAAAAAAGATAATAATCTGTATACATATAGATCTTATAATGTTTAGATATATTTCTTACCTTAATATTTGTTCAGTATTTCTTGAGTATTCTCTTATAAATCTAATGACTATATGCCTTCAAAAGTAATTTTGCCATTTTTTTTCATTTACATTATTATCTTTTTACATGTTTATGTTTCTTAAGTTTTATAAGTACTCTATGAACTATTGTAAAGTTTATGAAATTCCTTCTCTCTAATTTTATTTGAAAAATTAATGATGTAATTAACATGTTAATTAACATAGAATGCATAAACATATAGATCAGGATTTATCGTTAAAATTTCTGTTAGGTAAATGAAGTGAAGTGTAAGGCCAGCCAAGGCCTCTGCAAGCTGTTACTCTCCTCTAGGTTGGATTCCAACATCGTGTTGTCGCACCTGATCATTCTCTGGTTCTCTTCGGCTTCGGGTAGGTATATATATTCATAAAGTTGTAATCAATTTTAAAGAAATATTATAATTTAAGTCATATTTATTATATATTTATTAAATACAGTATATCGATTGTTCAGATTCAGAGCCGTACATCAGACAGCCTCTGGGATTGTTCTTCAGTTCTTTCTCGAAGCGAGCTGGTGCCGCCGAAATAATACTGTCTGCCTTCTCACCCACGCTACGTGCTATTGAGGAACTAATTGATGAAGATATCGACTCAATGAAAGTTGCTAATCTGTTTATAGCCCTTCTCAGGTCTGACATATCTAACAAAGCTTCGAAACCTAAGGTAATTATTTTTGAAGAGTATCAAAATGATTGGGAGTAGGATGGTTGAATAAAGTGATGAAGTTAGTCTTGGATATTTTTAGTAGCTTAGTAGAGACCCTTCTAAGTTGTACCCAGGCTTTACTGAAGTGGGTGCCCTTAATACTATTGTTTAAAAGGAAATGCTAACCACATCACTTCATTATCAAAATGTTGGCTTATAAACATTGTTACCTTTCCTTACCCTTAATCTAAAATTTTTCATGGATTGCAGTGTTTTTTCAATTTTATTTAGAACTATAGGGTTCTGTCCCTTGACTGCTATCTATACAGGACACGGCAAACTTAATTACTACATGTTTAATTTACCAATTTTTTTACTTCAGGTACACCAGTTATTATTATTGATAAAATACGTGCAATATTCAGTTATTCGGGTTTTGCATATCTTAAAATGTGTAGATTAAATTTTAAGGGGAAGAAGGTAATTTTTTTTCTATTTATTATTATTATTATTTTTTTATAATTACATTACAAAGGTTTATTATTGAAAATAATAAACCAAAATTGATGATTTTTGATTTTTTTAAAATATTGCTTAGTGTAATTTTGAGCAGGGGGCACTAACTTCAAAAGTTTTGCTTGACCATGTCTAGACTCTTCCAGTATTCATTTATTTATAAGTTCTTGTCAATCTTTAAGTATGGACTATGTTTTTTTAAATATTAATTCTCACAAACCTTTGTTTAATTTTAACAAGAATCCTTTTTATGATTCTGTCTAGGAAGGGAAAGGTAGTTACCATGCCAGGCTGGCTGCTGTCATCCTTGAAGAGATCAGGATGGATATTGTGCAACAGCAGGTGCTTATGAAGGCACTCTCTTCACTTGAGTTTGACGAGTCTGATGCTCTTGTTGCCAAAGATCTCGAATTTCAAGCACAAAAAATTTGCAAAGTATGTATTAGTATTAATGTAATTTTTATTTTTCAGGTTTCAATAACGAGCATTGAAACAATAATATAATGTGGTAATGACATTTAGTCAAAAGGATCATTTTTTGGTGGTGCTGTATATTGTAAATCAAGAAGAAGTCTGGTTGATGGTTAAAAATAAGATAAAATGGTATTAAGGGTGGGCAGGTGGGTAGAATGGAAAACTCATAGGAAACTTAAATTACAGGAAACAGGTTTTACAGTGGATTTCTGCACATTGCAGCATCAGAAGAAATGAAAAAGTAGGCCAAGTGGCTAAGGCTTGGTCCCTCCTACCTCAAATAGATGCTGCATTTTTCCTGGATGAGGTTAAGACCATCAATGAAGCGGCCTTAAGAGAAAGATGGAGAGCGAGGCATCTTTAAAATAACTATGGCCTCAACAGAAACAAACAAGTGGTCATTTTTTGACTCCACAGAAACCAGAACAGACTGAGATCCCACCTCTTTTGAAAATACAAAAAATGAAGTAGTTAGTTGAGTACGTCCTGTAAAGCTGTGTCCTTCTGGAGGAAGGGAGAAGACAGGACTGGCATGAGCCAAAGGCTCTGGAAACAAAGCTGTTCAGAACACTGGAGGACCTAAGAAAGAAACGCCCACTTTATCATGATGTCACAATACATAAACCATTTAGAGAAGTATGAAGACAAAGAAGAAATTGTTTATGAAATGTTGACATTATAACCCTTTATCCGAGAGCTTCACTCAAAAAATCTGATTTGAAATATTATCAACAATTTTATATTTTTATGAAATGCTTTTAGAATCAGATAAATTATGGCACATTGGTGTACCTATATTAAACAGAGTGTCTAGCAACACTGAAAATCGGGAAATGTCATGGATTTTAAAAACATATGAAAAAGTCAGGAAATTTGTTCTTTGGTCAGGGAAAATGGTCCCTAAATAACATTGTTTCTTCTTCACTCAGACAAAATTTCCAATATGCCTACTTGTTGTGATGTTGCAAATATCATAAAGTGAGTTTAATATCATAAAAGGACAGGAGGGCTGTGAAGAAGAGAAAAGTCAACCTTCAGGTAAAGGAATTGGAGGCAAAAAAAGCAAAACTGCTCCAAGAAGCTCTTCAGAAAGCTGAAGATTTGGCTGCAGAGATTCAAATATTAAAAAAAAAGCTCCTAAAGTTTATATAGATATATTGATTATAAATAAATTTGTAGTCTAGATTTGTAAATATTGATTATTACTAACAGCAGTATTCAAGTTCATCATAATTCTTTGGTAAGTCAACTTAAACAACTACAATTTTAGCTGGTATCGAGTAGATTTAGTTGAATCTTATCGTAAAGTAATTAATCTTATATATATTTTTAATCTAGTATACCATATTAATTATAATTATTCTTTGTTTTGTCGCTTTGCACCAAGATTTGGCCAGGTATAGGACTTCTTACAATATAGAAAAGTCAGGGAATCTCTTTGAGCTGATTTGCTAGACACCCTATTAAATGGTAGATAGGAATGGTATTGAATACCAATATGTTAATTATTCCTTTAATTTTTCCTCTAAATGTAAACTATTTCTTTCATTTTCTTTTATCTTATCCAGTCAGCTTCAAATATCCCAGAGCTATTTCCATAAAAAAAATATTTGATTATTGAATCAGGTCTTGCTTTAAGATTCTAAATTGTATTGATTTCTTCTTGAAAATTTTAAAATACTCTCTTTAATCCTAACATTAATTAAGTTATATTCTCAATAAGCTAGATAATTATTTAAGAATAATTAATTGAATGCTGTTGAACCCCATATAATAGTTTAAAGGGAAAAAGCAATTTAAACATTATTGCAGGTGACAAAGTACTTGCTATTCATTTTCACATCATAGGCCATAGAATTACTGTTGTCCCGGGTTCAAACCCAGTTGTGGCAGGATAATTATTTATTCTGTTATTTCAGCCGTGTTGTAGGGAGACTCTCCTAGGTCTTATCCAGCCTCTAAAAAGTGGATACCACTCAAATGGAGAAAACCAAGTGGCCTAATCATGTCCTTTACAGGTATTGGTCTAAAAATGCTTGTTCCTAAATGTACTGAACCCCTAGACCATTCATGGGTTTTAAAAGCAGTTTTTTCAAAATTGCTGGACTGTAGCAACATGTTGGATTTTTTAAATTAATGTTTCAAATTGATGCATACAAAGAGGTGCATTTAATACAAAGTAGTATAACAAAGAATGAAAATTCAATTTTAATCTTATTCCATTGTTTTTTTTTTTTTTTTTTTTTTTTTTTTTTTAACTTTAAATCTTTATTCACACCTGTAAATAATACAATGAACAATCAGTGAATGTGCGGTCAATTTTAAGAAACATGGCGTGATAGGCATGAGAGAGAGCAGCACCCAGCGGTACCTACTCCTGGCATGAAATTAGTGTATATTACTAAAGGAGAAGGTCTCTCATCCAACTCCTCTTCAGCCTTCTGTAGGCATTTCCTGGCATGAGTGTTGTGGCCATGTCATTGATTAGTGTGTTAGGGTGACCTTGTAGTTTGTCGTGGAAACGTTTGTAGTGTGTCCGTATGTGCTCATTGACGGTTGGCATCTTAAGGTCAGTATGTAAAGTTATGTTGCTAACGTACCACGGTGCTTTTGTAATTGTTCTAAACGTTTTAGCCTGAAAGATTTGAAGTTTGTTAATGTGAGTCTTTTTAGCTGTCCCATATAGCTGTGATGCGTAAGTCCAAATAGGTTTCAGTAGGTAAGTATAGGTGTTTAATTTCTGTCGAAGTTTTAGTTTCGAGTGTTTTGAAAAGAGTGAGTAAAGAAGTCTCAGTCTTTGGTTAAGGGTTTTCTTTTTTTGGTTAATATGCGGGCCCCAAGTCATTCTTCTGTCAAACGTCAAACCAAGATAATGTACAGTGTCCGTCTGTGGAATTTGTGTGTTGTCTAAGAAAACGGGAGGACTCGTGTCATGTCGAAGAGTAAAGGTGATATGGTGTGATTTGTCATTATTCAATCGGATTTTCCAGAGTTTGAACCAGTCATGTAATTTTATTAGATGTTGTTGTAGGATCTCTGAGGCGTGGGTTGCAATTTTATGTTTTGTTAAGATCGCCGTGTCGTCGGCATAAGTCGCTGTTAGAATATTGGGGCTGTAAGGTATGTCATGAGTGTAAAGAATGTAGAGTAACGGAGCGAGCACTGCACCTTGGGGTACTCCTGCTGCGATAGATCTCATGGCAGATAGCTCTGATCCCTGTCGAACGGAGAAAAATCTGTGAGAAAGGAAAGAATGAATAATGAGGTAGTAAGTAGGCGGAAGGATAGTCTTGAGTTTGAAGAGAAGCCCCTGGTGCCAAACTCTGTCGAAGGCTTGAGCAACGTCGAGAAATACGCCAGTAGTGTATAACTTCTGCTCTAGTGCGGTGGATATGTAGTCCGTCACTCTGTGTAGTTGGTGCAATGTCGAGTGATGTCTTCTAAATCCAAATTGATGATCTGGTACGATGTCGTTGTTAGTTAGTACATCAAGAAGTCTTTTATGTAGTAGATGTTCGAAAATTTTGGAGCATAGCGGAAGTAAGCTTATTGGTCGGTATGATGAGGGAGTATTTTTGTCCTTGTTGGTCTTGTGAATCATTGTAATATGTGAGTATTTCCATTGAAGCGGGAATTTGGTTGTCCTCAGTATCGCGTTATAGATTGAAGTCAGAAACACTAGAGCTTTCCTGGGCATTTGCTGGAGTACCTCAGCGTTAATTAAGTCGTGTCCAGGGGCTTTCTTTTTAGGCAACTTTCTGATTTGTTCAGCGACTTGAGCAGGTGTAAAGGAAGGAGGAGGTAATGTCAGTTGTAAAGGTTCATCCAGAGTTTTAAGTACAATTTTATCATGTTCGATGTTGTTGAATTCTGTGTGTGGTGTAAAGATAGAAGATAGATATTCGGCGAACAGTTCGGATTTTTCTCCGTCAGCCATGGCCCAGGAGCCATCTTCTTTTCGGAGGGGTGCAGGCACTTCCCGATGCTTAGTAAGGTTTTTAGTATGCCTCCACAAGCTGCCATCATCAGTCGAAAGGTTACTAATGTAGTTATCATAAGTTGTTCTTTTAAATTTTGCAATTTGTCGTTTGAGTTCGTTGTTGAGTCGGTTGTAAATTTGTTTGTCTGATGGAAGTCGGTCTGTCTGCCATATTTTCCGGGCTCTTCTTTTTGCTCTGATCAAATCCCTTATGTACTGTGGATAAATTGGTAGCTTTTCATGTTTTCTTCGTCTAGGAATTGATGAGGACCATGCAGCGTCTTGTAGCTTCTGTGTGAAGCATTCTACAGCATCCTCAAGCTCTTCTTCATTTTTAATAGCCAAAGGAATGGAGAGAGCAGTATTTAGACAGTTTCTGAACGCATCCCAATCCATTATGCCATTTGTGAGAGATGTGTGTTTCTTAGCTACAAGTGGTTCTTCAAATAGTTCTAAATGCAAAAGAGAATGATCAGAGCAAAGATCTGTGCTCGTACTTATTGTGTGAGGTGTAGTGCGGAGTCCTTTAGTTATGAAAAAATCAAGTAAATCTGGTGTCTTACGTCTAGATGTTGGCCAGTAAGTAGGTGAGTGTGGTGATATCGTGTCTAATGAAAGTTCGTGAAGGACATACCTGAGATTTCTTCCTCTTGGGGTTGATAATCTAGATCCCCAAGTCGGGTCTTTAGCATTATAATCGCCACCTGCGACAAAGCATCTGCCGAGACGTTTGAAGAAGTTACTAAACATCGTGGAAGTCAGGACATATCTCGGAGGGCAATAAACAGCAGCAAGAGTAATGTTGTGATGTTCAGAGAATAGTGAAATGGCTGTAGCTTGTATGTCAGGTGATATGGGTAATTGCAAAGGATGGTGTTTTAGTGTTGATCTGATGAGAATAGCAGTGCCTCCGTGTGAAGTATTGTCTGGATGGTCAGTTCTATAGATTTTGTAATCATGAATGTAAAATTTGGATTTTGGTGTAAAATGTGTTTCAGTGATTAGTGCTATGTCAATTCGTTTCTCGTGTAAATATATGTCTAGTTCTGTCCTATGTTGATTAAGTCCGTTTGCGTTCCATAGTATGATAGACATGGAGCCTACAGTCATCTGATTATTGGGCATATAATTGTCTAAGGGCAAGGGTAGTTTGAGAGAGTTGTTGAAGAAGACCGAAGAGGGGCTGAATGAGATTGTTTAAGTTATTGATAATATTGTATAACTGGCCAGAGGAGTTATCTACCGGCGGGACCGGTAGGGTAGTGCCCCCACTCATACCTGTATATCTGTGTCGTTGGTGTGGCGCTTGAACTGGTAGCTGTTGGTGTGGGGCTTGCGATGGTTGTTGCGGCTGTCTCTGGTGCTGTTGGTACTGGGCTTGAGCTGGTTGTTGTGGCTGTCTCTGATCTTGATGGTCTGGTGCTAGAGCTGGTTGATTCAACTGCCTCTGATGCTCCCGGTCAGTTCTTGGATGAGGTGGCTGAGGTGGATTTAGTTGTGGAAGAGGTGGAAACTCATTGAGGGCAGGCGGTGCATGTCTTACTGTTGGAGGTCGCTGAGGAGCGTACTGCTTCGAGCGATGTTTTCGAAGTTCTTTCAAAGTTTGGCAGCCCCTATAGTTGGCGGGATGAGCGCCATTACAGTTGGCGCAGGTTGCAGCTGTTTCTCTTGGTTTTGTGCAAGCACTGCTTTCGTGGCCCAGTCCACATCTTACACATTTTGGTGGGTAGTTGCAGTACGTTTTTGTGTGTCCGTACTGCTGGCATCGAATACATTGAGGAATCATTTTTCTTTTGCGCGGTTCCTCTATTTTTATATGGGTATAGTACAAAAATTCAATGTCAAAGATTTTGTCATTGAATGTTGCTCTTGAGACGTCCACGAAAAACATGGGAAGGGGTGTTTTAAATCGTGAAATGACGTTGACAATACTTGTTGCCTCATATCCATATTTGGCCAGTTCTTCTTTTATGGTGGTTAGTGGTGTGCCGTAGTGTAGGTTTTTGATAACAACTCGTGGACTTTTTTCCTCTGGTAGTTGATATGTGTGGAAGTACGCACCTCCCTTTCTTAAACTAGTCACTAACTTTCGGTAAACATCTGAGTTTTCAGGGTATACGGTTACTCCCCTGACAGATGTCTTGAGCCTGAAACTGTTTGCCCCTCCCTCATTATGAAGGAATGTTATGAGTGCAGGGTAATCTTTAACGTCAGATAAATGTATGGGTGGCGGTTTGGTGTTGGTAGGTTGATTAGTTGATGGCTCAGGTTCATCTATTGAGGGTGATAACGGTTCGAACCTGTTCTGAGTATTTGTAGGTGGACTAACCTTCATAATTTTCCTGGGGTCTCTTTCTGCAGTTAATTGTCTTTTTCTTCCTGACACAAGCTCCCAGGAGATATTTTCGTGCTCGATAGCATTATTGGAAATGTCTAAGCCACTGGTTGGAGCACTTGAAGTTGAGGCTTCCGTCATTTTTTCAGTGGGAGAACCCACTTCACTAAATAAATTTTACTTCTCTTCTTGTTTGCTTGTTCAGCACACAGTTAGGAAGCAAGTTTGTTTGTAAACACTAAATTTTTTCACTTAAAACATAACAAAAATCGGAAAAAACTAGAGAGCAAACTTATCACAGTTATAACCTTCCGCGTCCAAAATGGCGACCCCATTGTTTTTTAAAATCAATTTATTTCCTTAAAATATACCTTTTTTTTTTTTTTTCTTCAGTGGTTGCAGAAAAGGACAAATGAAAGGAGGAACGTCAATATAATAAAAAAATTCATAGAAGAAATGGTTCAGCTGAGAAAGAAATTCAAAAGTGAAGAAACGCTGAATACTAACCATTCAGTAATCCAAGAAGAACCCGAAAAAGAAGAGAATGAAGAGAAGAAACTTACGAATGGTTTTTGTAAAAAGGATGAGAAGGAGACTCAAGGTGACGATAGCAACTCTCCTGTGTCCTCATCTAACAGTGATACCGTCGTTGAAACTCCACAGAAGGTATTTTGATTTTTCACTATTAGTTTATTTATTATTATTTATCTTTTACATTATAACAAAATATATTAGTCTCTGTGAATTTTTAATTTAATCCATTTCAACAAGATAAATGGTTAACTAATTCTTATATCTTTACAATTGAGACGTTGATTTCCTATATGCTTTAATATGACGTAGGTTTGATTCTGAATGAAATAGTCTGAGAGGGCTAAGTTGCTGATATTTTAAAATTTCTTCCTCTAAAGTACATTTAATTTTGTAGATTTAAAATAATTAGGCACATCATCTAATTAGCATTGATTAGATAAACAACGAAGGGAGAAAAGTGCAAACATATTTTTTTATGCAATTTTTATGTTTTTGATAATAATAACAGTAATATAGAGGTATAATATAGCGTTGGAAAGAGAAAAGTTTTAGAAAAATTTTTATTTGATACAAAAAGTTGTAAAAGGTATAAAAGGGAAAATATAAAGTGACAAATCTGGAATAAACTCATTGAATAATGAAAACAGAAATGAATATATATTTAATAGTTTTTTAATTAATTTTAACAGTCGAGGTAAGTGAAAGTCATGTGTTGCCCACACCAGATTATTTTTACTATAATAATAACACCATATTAAAGTTTTATAATGAAATGTTTTAGTTTTAGCTCTAAAAAAAAAAATAATTGCATTTCTAAATCGCGTTTTCAAAGGGCTTGGGTGTTCATTAGATAAAATAAAATAGAAGATTTAGATAAAACTAAATTATGAGAATACAAAAATGTCAAAATATCAATTCTTCATATTTTTCAAGAATGCCCTTATTACTCATCACACCTGAATAAAATTGGACTAAGCCCGAATATTTCAGCAGTGCTGGGTGATAGAGAGGAAACCATTGAATTATTTTTCGATTTTCTTAAGGAGCAGCCATTATTATCGAAATTATAAAGACCATTTCTAGTCAGTTTTTAATCAATACTTTTTTTTTTTTTTTTTTTATGTATTACTATTATTATCTTTTTAAACTATTGTTTACATGATAATCATTTTTTTTTTCTCTCAATTACTCATTACCTAATAGTTCTTTCTTATAAAGGTTGAATATGCATACAGTGTCTAGGCGTTGATGACCTTAGGGTTTTACGCCGTAAAACCAAAACAAACAATGTCAAAATATTTTGTGTTCTCTAGATACTGTAAAGAAACATGTACAATTTATTAATAAAACACATTTATCTATCTATCTACTTTAGTACCTTTTGGAAATCGTCTCACTTACCCAGCTGGATCAAAATTGTTTTTACTTTCTAGTGCATGTGCCTTAATTTGTTACATTAACAGGCCTACGTTGATAGAGTGTACCATGACTTTTTGATAGTGATTATTTTTTTTCTGTTGTTTAAATATTATTTTGAGTATTTTTGAAATGAAATTACAATTCCTAATATAAGACAGATATATAGGAAGATGGGTGGGAGTTTAGAAAAACAATGAAATAGTCCTAACTACTTATTGCCAACGTTAAGAACCATATTGTAGGTCTTTATCAGGGCACTTCAAGGCACAGCCGTTAGAGAAATAGCTGGCTCAACAAATATTTATTACTATGTATTTCTTTTTTTTAACTACCACGCATTATATATTTCTTCTGAGTTTTCTAGCAAACAGCTGATTATTGAAGTTCATTTCAACTGAAAGCCATTGTTACAGGTCGATGCTGAAGACTCAATCGTTGATGATGAACATGAAACTTCCAGAGAACTAACAAAGTAAGACATTAATTTTTTTTCAATTTTCCATAATAAAGAAAGGCTTAGTTAGCCTGGAGATTCGATGCATACAGTCCTAACCATACCTCAGTATAATTTTTTTTTTTTGTTTGATTACCAACAATTTTTTTTTGTCTGTCTGTTCATCACAGTGTGTTGATCTCAAAAATCTTTTCGATTTTATTCTATCTTCAATAATAACCGAGTTTAGGTGGAATTACATCTATAATAATTTGTGACTTAAATATATAGATACTTTTTTTTTTTTTATTATTATCTTTTATTCTGTTTATCACTCTTCACTGATTCTAAAACTCTATGCATATATAAAATTAAAAGTTATTAGAAATATGAGTTATAGGTGTATTTATGGCAAAAAAATTTCTCTTTCTTATAATTATTCGCAGTTTTTTGGTTAAAAACACTAATAAATTTTTTCCTTTTGCTTACCATGCTTTAATGATTCTAAAAGTCTATACAAATTTTTTTCTATCTTTAAAAAAAATGAGCTATGGGCCCATATAGGGGTAAAATTTAATAATAACCCCAATATATTTAATCATTTGTAATTATTATTATGTTATATGACAATAAAGTTAAGATAGTAATAAAGCCTTTTTAGTTTAGTAAGTAATTCAAGTATTGTTACCAGGTGAGAAAGACATTTACAAGACTGAAGACTTCTATCGATTCAAGAATATGAACTGAATTTACCTGTGCATGTGCATGCTATTACTAAAATCTTTTAATTTAATATAACACATTTCAAGTTTTGTTTTTTTACTTTTTAAAGGAGGAAAAACATAAGCAATGGAGACTCAATGAAAATTGTGGAAGAAACTTCAGAGAGGTATTTCCCTGTTTTTTACTATCATTATTATTAATTCTGAAAATTTTGCTATTATCAATTTTCCTTCAGGCTATCTTAAAAATATGTTGTTTATTATTTTATTCAATACTCTTGATGAAGCCAATAATATTTCAAGTTTTAATAAATCTTAGGATTTGTTTTAAATTTTACTAATTCCATATTTATATAAGTTTAAATAATCATTTTATTGTATATAATTAATAAAGGTTCTGTTTGATTTTAGTTCTGATGAATGTGAAGATATTGTCCCTCCTTCTCCACCAAAACGTAGAATGCTGAGGTCTCATAAGAAATAATTTGGAGTCTATTGTATATTATTTTCTTTGTATAGTTGCTCTCTATCTGCTAAATGTTAATAACTTATTTTTATAATAAAATTAATAATATCTAACAGTCTTTACATAATACAGTCCTAGAAAACTAAGTTTTACCTTTTACTTCCTTATTTTATAGCTCAGGTTTTTGAAATGAAATAAAATAAAAATAAATTTTATTCTGGGATGAGTAGTCCTATAAGAGTAAGGGATCACTTGTAGCTGGGTGGCTAGCATGACAGCCTCCTATGCCATAGGTCACAGGCTCAAACCCGCAGGTGGTCCTAGGATCTTTTAATGGGAGTAAAAAATCCTTAGTTATGCCGTCCTTTGGAGGGGACGTTAAAAGGTGGTCCCGAGCCTGTGCGATGTCAGGTACTCGTTAAAGATCCCTATCCTAATAAAACCTGGATAGGCAAATTTAGGACTCCCACTGTAGCATCGTCCGATTAGCCATAGTAGCATAAAGTGACGTTAAACAAATAAACAAACAAACCTATAAGAATAACAAAAATGTACATTAAAAATGTTTGTTTACTTTATTTAACGTCCCTTATGCTGCTGAGGCTAATAGGACGATGCTACCGTAGGAGCCCTAAATTTTGCCTATCCAGGTTTAATTAGGATAGGAATCTTTAACGAGTACCTGACATCACACAGGATTTTTTACTCCCATTAAAAAATCGTAGGGCCACCTGGGGGTTTGAACCTGGGACCTTGGGCATAAAAGGCTGTAATGCTAACTGCTACAGGTAACCCCACATTAAAAATGTTATTTGTCTGGTCTTTTAAGATTTTGATACAATGAATAATTATCATCTATACCTTAAAATATTACATATGCTGTGAAGATTGGTGGTTAATGAGATGGAAGAAATAATTAATGTTTAAAAGTGGTTAAAGATAAGGCCTTACGAATGGATATAAACAAGATATTCCAAAATAGGGTAATGATAGGAATGGCAAAGGATTTTTTGAAGGAGGTGAATCTGTGGGATGGTATATACATACAAGTTTATGGGTTGGGATCTAGTGTTTAATGAATGGACATAAGAACAATTCGTAAGCATATCAAGGATACGAGGTTTTTTTGTTGTGAAAATTGGGGAAAAAACAGACACCAAGGAGGTATTGCTGATGAAAAGAGGGATAGAGCCAATTCAATTCGGTTTTCCTACTAGAAACATGGAAGCGTCTGGGAATTCCATATGTGAATCTAATGGAACAATTCATAAGGCTTTTGTGTCTCATTTAAAACCTACATGATATTAGAGCCCGTTAAGTTTTACATCGATATATCGACTTTAATCAAAATCATTTAAGCCATTTTTGAGAAATTTGTAAAAAGATGCAAAATTCATAGTATGTAGTGGCTCTTCTGGTTAGCTGATATAGATGAAAAATTTAACTGTAACATCTTGGGTGTATCGTTGCAAATATGAAATTACAGTTTCGTACGACTTCGTTTTTGTGCTAGACTTACCACACACACAGAACTTTTTTCGGGACTTGGTTATTTGGACTCAGGGGTAACTTGTATAAAAACTTGTATTTATGTTGAAAACTGGAATAAAAAAATTTCACGATCACAATACTTTCCCTTACTATATATCTTATATATAGGTAAGCGAAAGTAAAAAATGAATAAAACACTTATTAAGATAAAATTTATTATATTGAAAAATATAGAATATAATTTCATTTTATATTTATGTTAAAATATAAAACTATGGTTTTAAAAAAAAAATACAATCATTAGGATACTGAAAAGAGTAGAAAGCAATATCTTAGTTCCAAATAACTAATTATTAAAAGTAAAACATAACAGGGTTACCTAACAAATGATTGTGACCTGTAAATGGGTTTTTTCTACAAGAAATTCAACTTGTTTCTTAATAGTTGTTTTATACTACTTGTAACACATGGTACAATAAATAGTTATATAATGATTTCATAAAACATCCTTATAATCTCTCAGTCTTACGAGATACTGACTAAATAGTAACACCTCATTTTGATTTAATAATTAATTTGCCTAAATTTTCTTTTTTAATAGATATTCAATATGGCTACCATATTGCTTAACTTACCAAGCATTCTATGCATTAAACAAAAACTTCCATATCTGTTATTACTTTTTAACATAAACTGCTTCTTATCTTTTTTGCAAAATGCGAGTTAAAAACATAAAAATAATTCCTTTAAGTGTTTTTGACTTAAAATGTAGTACATATTCCCAGAGAACATAACCTTACAACAGTGAAAGATATTAAATATCCATCAGCTGTTCATGGTTTTTCTAAATCACAAGAGTGAACAGAGGCAGAATACAAAATAACACCTTATTTTCACCTTAATTCACCAATCAGCACACCTGTTTACTCCTAATTGAGGAACTTACTTTAAAAAATGAAAGTGAGAAATAGAGTTATTATAAATGTCATTCAGGCATATAGTATTGGAAAAAATGGACATTAAACATTTAATAATCGCCTTCAAAGAGAAGATTTGTTAATTTTTTATAGGTTAGATGCCTTACGGTTTATCCAAATGTTATTATTAATGAAAACATTTATTTACTTTATGGATGGACACCATTTTAAAAGTAAGTTCATGTACATATCAGAATAAGGAAAACTAAAAAAATAGCATGAGATATATTTTTTCTGTAATTTAATCAAATTACCGTAACTCATTGAATTTTACTCTAGACTGCCTGTGTCTCAATTCATTAAGATTTTTCAGGAAATATTTAACCTCATACTTAAACTAAACCCTAAGCCCTATATGCTGCTACAATTGTAACAATGATGGTTTAGTTATTCAGAAAGATGTGTGATCCAAAAGTGAAAGATGTTACGTTGGCCAGTTATTTTATGAAAACAACTTTTTTGTACTGATAAGACTCAAATTATTTAAATAATAAGGGTCATCAAAATTAATAATAAATGACTGATTATCATATTTCCTCGACCATAGATACTCGAGGAAGTAAAAATTAATCAAAATATATCATAGTTCTCGATAGTCCTAATAGTTATCGTTGTTATTATTAAAACTAAGGAGCTGAAGGACAGAACCTCCTGCTGACCCTGCGAGCGTGTTGTGCAGTCGCCTCTCGGAGAGCTGCCTCCAGTGCTTCGGTCACAGCGACCAGCTCACATGGTCCCGCGCTCAGTAATATGCTCCCAGGCTCACTGTTCTCCAGAGAAAGTTTGAGGAGAGCAGATGGCTCCAACTGCTGAGGGAGGGCTCTGGATCCAATCTGGACATCAGATTTAAATTTTATTCATAATAATATAAAGGCTGTTCTACACAATGATAGAGGCAGATAAGTGATCGCTGAAAGTGAGTAATATGTAGACCATATATATTTAGTATATAGATAGTAGATGTAGACTACATAGATATTTAGAGAGAGCCCATCCCAGTGTGGCTAACATGCTAGTCTTGGGTAAGTTTATTTGTTTGACTTCAAATCCCACCTGCTCTTTTTAAACATATAATTAAAAGGGGATTCACTAAAAGCCTCTTAAAGAGTTATCACCCTCCCCTATAACCACAACCGTGAATCATGGCGTATTCTCCGAGGTGGACACAACAACACCCAAGGGCTTACATGACCTGTTGTGCCAATTGAAAAAAAAAAAAAAAATGCATTTTATAAACTTTTATTAAAAATATAATATTGTTTTACGATATTCAAAATATGATATATATATATATATATATATATATATATATATTATATATTATATATATATAATACTGTTTTGATGTAATTTGACCATTTAATTTTTTTTTTAAATTAATAACATAACATTTAAAAAAAAACTGTATCTCTACATCCAATGAAGGGTTCTGGGTTCAGTACATACAGAGATTCATACTGTTTCTAGGCCAATAGCCATGCAATGAGATGAATTGTCTCAGATCACGCTCAGCCACCAGGTGTTTCCTCACTTTGACCCAGATGCTAGGATCTGCCCCATGATCACTTCACAGCTGAAATAACAGGAATAAATAATATACTGTCACGGCTGGGATTCAAACCCAGGACCCCAAGAACAGAACACTAGTGCTCTATTCACTGGTCTATTGTTCTCGGGGAGAACACACTGCTCCAATAATATTTTTTATAGTAATATTTAATGTTAATATTTGCCCTTTCTCCTGATACTATCGTTGTATTATGGTGCTGTAAAATAAGTTTTTAATGATTTTCAATATAAAATTAAATCCATCTTGCCTTTTTTTAAATCAAAACAACATGTTTTCATAATATTTATAAACCAACCGTTACCATGTAACTTTACTATTTACATTTGTTAGCTTTTTTTTTTTTTTGTTTTTAGAAATATTTAATTTTATTATTTAGTTTTTCTCCCTCTCCTACTACTATCGTGAGAGTGCCTGTCCCTATCATCATGTAGGTGCTGTCTTAACCAACATTAGAATAAAATTATACTGGTTCTTATTTATTATACATATGTTAATAAAAGAAAATACTGAAAGGAGATAGATATTACGTAATAAAAGATGAACTATATGCTAAGGAACATCTGATGTAATTATTAATATAAAAAATAATTTTCCAAAAGCATCGGGTTCCCTTTACTAAATTTTCTACAGCTTCCTTCCAGTTAAAGTAGTGCAAAGCTATTTATGTATTCACAAGCATTAAGAGATTCGAAGAAGGTAAAAATATTATTAGCAAAGTTAAATATTAATAAATAAGTTCAAACTGTAATAAGCAATATATTAATTTCAAACATTAACAACTTACAACAGCCTGTAGCCGCCATTCAAGGCTCTTGAACATCGGCAAGCATACCGATCCAGCAAGAAGGGTGTTGTTTATGTCTATCTGTTTGGCTCGATAAAACTCACTCAAAACCAATATTTGCTTCTCATTAAATTTCAGAGCAAGCAAGCATTCTTTAAATTTGATAGATGTAAGCTGAAAAAAAAAATATAGAGGAAAGTCAAACATAGATTCTAAGAACTTGGTAAAAATACTAATTATCATTCTAAAAATAATAAGAGATTATCCAATAGAAATTTATTAGAAACTGATAAACAAATAAAATGCATTTTTAGGTCATGTACAACAAATAATAAGCCGAAGTAATTAATAAGTAGCAAAACTATCGTTTACCTTGTTCTTACAAGCTTCAACGATAAGATGTACCAGTGCTTCAATAACATGTTGCAAATCTTGTGAAGTGATTCCAAGCTTGTCTAAAAATATTAAATCAGACAAAGAATTACATTTAAGCAATATACCAATTAAGTAATTAGAAATTTAAGTGAAATCTAGTTCCAATAATAAACCCATAATTACCAGAAGCTGTGCTATATAGTTTTGGATTAACACCTTTTACAATATAATCCCATGCTAATTTACAGAAATCTGTCAAAACTAAAAATATACAATTAGATTTCAGAATAATTGATAAGTAATATCTATGAATAAATAAAATACTTCATACCAACTTCATCTTGTTCAATTAAGTAACTCAAATGCAATTTATTGTTATCATTCAAATTCATTTCAATGATTTACTATAAAGAAAACTTAGAAAGATAAGCACTGATAAGTTACTTCAAATTCAAACTGACTTGATTGTATAAATCGTTCTGTAACGAACGACAGAAAACTTCATAGAAGACATAATTGAAAAAACTAATAGTAACCAAAGACAAAACTTCATATTCCTAATAGGTTTCAGTTATTGAAGATTGCAAAAATAATCGATTAAAATTGAATTAAAACCTAATAATACTCTTCCTTCTAAAAATAAAAGTCATTAAATAACAAAATATAAGCTGTGTACTAGCATAGAAACAATTGTGGACATTTAAGCCAAAATTTCACTCCGGAGACAAAGAACGTATAAAAATGTATTTATTTACAATTGTTTTTTGTTTGTTCTCTAAATTGCTATTTGTCATCTGCAAAAGAAAAAAAAATTGCAATAAGGAAAAATGTTAACTTCCCATCTCTAGGCCACCACCTCAAAAGTCGTCGGGGTGGGTTGTACGGGTTGGTGATGGATTTAAGTGTTTGGGCCAATGCGTTCATGTAAGTCAGTCTGTCATGAAATCTTTTATAATATTATGTGGCTGTGTCTGAAACTGTGAGTATGCTAAGTCCTTGTGAAGTAATTCGTTGGTTACATAAAACAGTGCATCCCCGATTTGTCGCAATACTTTCGATTAAAGAGACTGAATTATTTGGATGTTAGATTTTTTGGCAGATCCTCATAGCTCTATCCCATATGTCCATATGGGTTTGATCAGTACTTTGTACATACATATTAGTGTTCACGGATAATTTTGATCGTTTGTCAAGCAGACGGGACAGTAATCCAAATCGTCTGTTCAGCTGTTGTCTTTTAAGTCTAATGTGGATCCTCCATGTCAATCTTTTGTCTAAGTACAGTCCCAAATATCGTACTTAATAATAAATAGGTTTATCCTCTAAATAGACTGCTGGACGATCCCCATGACTGAGCGTGAAAACGATAAATAAACTCTTTGATTGATTCATTTCCACTCTCCATCTATTAGCACAACTGGATAAATGATCAATGTGGTTTTGCAACATAAAAGATGCCAGAACTGGGTTTTGATGGGATGTCAAAAGAGCTGTATCGTCTGCAAAAGTGGCTAGTAAGGTGTGAACATTCTCTTGTAAGTCTATAGTGTAGATTGGATTTTACTATTATTACAACTTCAGAATACTTCCACATGGCAGGGTAATATGTTATCCTGAAGATAGGATACGTATAAAAATATAGAAAATTGTGACATCATTATTTAAATTATGAATGGTTTTATAATTAGTAAATAGATTTAAGTATCTTATCGATGGATGAGCGCAGGAGTGAACTCTAATCACACGTGCATCTGATAAAAACGAAAACACCTCATTTCTCTCAGATTCATTTTCTAGACATTTTTGATAGTTCAGTCCAAACTTCTTTAAAGAAGAGATATGAAATAATTGTATAAAAGCTATGTATTCGATTAAATATATTAAGAATTGTTTCTGAAAAATGTCAGGTTCGTTCCCTCATCGCTTAAAGTTCAGGTAGTAAAGTGCAGTACATATTTTGCGTTCCAACATGGTCCCTAACAGAACGAAAAAGAAATGGCATATGGTCTGCCAGATCTAAAAAAAAATAAAAATAAAATAAACGGTGCGGGAAAAACCTATTTTATATTAATTATACCACCGTATTTCGGCTTCTGGTATATGGGATCTGGCAGCTCAGTACCACTCCAATCTTGATTTCAGCTATTTTAGTTTAGTTTCAGTTGTTATTGTCAGCAACCGGGAAGGGCATACTTATAGATGCGCTGCACCCATTTCACACTTAGCATCACACAGACAGCAAAGTCGAGACTCCACCGCTTCGATCCGATGCATGTGCTTCACCAGGTAATCGTGATCGATAATCAGAAGGAACCGAGCAACAGCATCTTTTCTTGGCAAATCTAACGGTATCCGCTCTTCCTCGATAAGCAGTTTGGCCCAGTGCTTGTTACCCGCACTTATGCTTAGAGAATCCACTATTAGAGCATGAGTTGCCCTCTCAACTTCTTCTCTAGCTCTACGATAGGAAATTTGATTTTTTTTTTTTTTTTTTTTTTTTTAACTTTAAATCTTTATTCACACCTGTAAATAATACAATGAACAATCAGTGAATGTGCGGTCAATATTAAGAAACATGGCGTGATAGGCATGAGGGAGAGCAGCACCCAGCGGTACCTACTCCTGGCATGAAATTAGTGTATATTACTAAAGGAGAAGGTCTCTCATCCAACTCCTCTTCAGCCTTCTGTAGGCATTTCCTGGCATGAGTGTTGTTGCCATGTCATTGATTAGTGTGTTAGGGTGACCTTGTAGTTTGTCGTGGAAACGTTTGTAGTGTGTCCGTATGTGCTCATTGACGGTTGGCATCTTAAGGTCAGTATGTAAAGTTATGTTGCTAACGTACCACGGTGCTTTTGTAATTGTTCTAAACGTTTTAGCCTGAAAGATTTGAAGTTTGTTAATGTGAGTCTTTTTAGCTGTCCCATATAGCTGTGATGCGTAAGTCCAAATAGGTTTCAGTAGGTAAGTATAGGTGTTTAATTTCTGTCGAAGTTTTAGTTTCGAGTGTTTTGAAAAGAGTGAGTAAAGAAGTCTCAGTCTTTGGTTAAGGGTTTTCTTTTTTTGGTTAATATGCGGGCCCCAAGTCATTCTTCTGTCAAACGTCAAACCAAGATAATGTACAGTGTCCGTCTGTGGAATTTGTGTGTTGTCTAAGAAAACGGGAGGACTCGTGTCATGTCGAAGAGTAAAGGTGATATGGTGTGATTTGTCATTATTCAATCGGATTTTCCAGAGTTTGAACCAGTCATGTAATTTTATTAGATGTTGTTGTAGGATCTCTGAGGCGTGGGTTGCAATTTTATGTTTTGTTAAGATCGCTGTGTCGTCGGCATAAGTCGCTGTTAGAATATTGGGGCTGTAAGGTATGTCATGAGTGTAAATAATGTAGAGTAACGGAGCGAGCACTGCACCTTGGGGTACTCCTGCTGCGATAGATCTCATGGCAGATAGCTCTGATCCCTGTCGAACGGAGAAAAATCTGTGAGAAAGGAAAGAATGAATAATGAGGTAGTAGGTAGGCGGAAGGATAGTCTTGAGTTTGAAGAGAAGCCCCTGGTGCCAAACTCTGTCGAAGGCTTGAGCAACGTCGAGAAATACGCCAGTAGTGTATAACTTCTGCTCTAGTGCGGTGGATATGTAGTCCGTCACTCTGTGTAGTTGGTGCAATGTCGAGTGATGTCTTCTGAATCCAAATTGATGATCTGGTACGATGTCGTTGTTAGTTAGTAAATCAAGAAGTCTTTTATGTAGTAGATGTTCGAAAATTTTGGAGCATAGCGGAAGTAAGCTTATTGGTCGGTATGATGAGGGAGTATTTTTGTCCTTGTTGGTCTTGTGAATCATTGTAATATGTGAGTATTTCCATTGAAGCGGGAATTTGGTTGTCCTCAGTATCGCGTTATAGATTGAAGTCAGAAACACTAGAGCTTTTCTGGGCATTTGCTGGAGTACCTCAGCGTTAATTAAGTCGTGTCCAGGGGCTTTCTTTTTAGGCAACTTTCTGATTTGTTCAGCGACTTGAGCAGGTGTGAAGGAAGGAGGAGGTAATGTCAGTTGTAAAGGTTCATCCAGAGTTTTAAGTACAATTTTATCATGTTCGATGTTGTTGAATTCTGTGTGTGGTGTAAAGATAGAAGATAGATATTCGGCGAACAGTTCGGATTTTTCTCCGTCAGCCATGGCCCAGGAACCATCTTCTTTTCGGAGGGGTGCAGGCACTTCCCGATGCTTAGTAAGGTTTTTAGTATGCCTCCACAAGCTGCCATCGTCAGTCGAAAGGTTACTAATGTAGTTATCATAAGTTGTTCTTTTAAATTTTGCAATTTGTCGTTTGAGTTCGTTGTTGAGTCGGTTGTAAATTTGTTTGTCTGATGGAAGTCGGTCTGTCTGCCATATTTTCCGGGCTCTTCTTTTTGCTCTGATCAAATCCCTTATGTACTGTGGATAAATTGGTAGCTTTTCATGTTTTCTTCGTCTAGGAATTGATGAGGACCATGCAGCGTCTTGTAGCTTCTGTGTGAAGCATTCTACAGCATCCTCAAGCTCTTCTTCATTTTTAATAGCCAAAGGAATGGAGAGAGCAGTATTTAGACAGTTTCTGAACACATCCCAATCCATTATGCCATTTGTGAGAGATGTGTGTTTCTTAGCTACAAGTGGTTCTTCAAATAGTTCTAAATGCAAAAGAGAATGATCAGAGCAAAGATCTGTGCTCGTACTTATTGTGTAAGGTGTAGTGCGGAGTCCTTTAGTTATGAAAAAATCAAGTAAATCTGGTGTCTTACGTCTAGATGTTGGCCAGTAAGTAGGTGAGTGTGGTGATATCGTGTCTAATGAAAGTTCGATAAGGACATACCTGAGATTTCTTCCTCTTGGGGTTGATAATCTAGATCCCCAAGTCGGGTCTTTAGCATTATAATCGCCACCTGCGACAAAGCATCTGCCGAGACGTTTGAAGAAGTTACTAAACATCGTGGAAGTCAGGACATATCTCGGAGGGCAATAAACAGCAGCAAGAGTAATGTTGTGATGTTCAGAGAATAGTGAAATGGCTGTAGCTTGTATGTCAGGTGATATGAGTAATTGCAAAGGATGGTGTTTTAGTGTTGATCTGATGAGAATAGCAGTGCCTCCGTGTGAAGTATTGTCTGGATGGTCAGTTCTATAGATTTTGTAATCATGAATGTAAAATTTGGATTTTGGTGTAAAATGTGTTTCAGTGATTAGTGCTATGTCAATTCGTTTCTCGTGTAAATATATGTCTAGTTCTGTCCTATGTTGATTAAGTCCGTTTGCGTTCCATAGTATGATAGACATTGAGCCTACAGTCATCTGATTAATGGGCATATAATTGTCTAAGGGCAAGGGTAGTTTGAGAGAGTTGTTGAAGAAGACCGAAGAGGGGCTGAATGAGATTGTTTAAATTATTGATAATATTGTATAACTGGCCAGAGGAGTTATCTACCGGCGGGACCGGTAGGGTAGTGCCCCCACTCATACCTGTATATCTGTGTCGTTGGTGTGGCGCTTGAGCTGGTAGCTGTTGGTGTGGGGCTTGCGATGGTTGTTGCGGCTGTCTCTGGTGCTGTTGGTACTGGGCTTGAGCTGGTTGTTGTGGCTGTCTCTGATCTTGATGATCTGGTGCTAGAGCTGGTTGATTCAACTGCCTCTGATGCTCCCGGTCAGTTCTTGGATGAGGTGGCTGAGGTTGATTTAGTTGTGGAAGAGGTGGAAAATCATTGAGGGCAGGCGGTGCATGTCTAACTGTTGGAGGTCGCAGAGGAGCGTACTGCTTCGAGCGATGTTTTCGAAGTTCTTTCAAAGTTTGGCAGCCCCTATAGTTGGCGGGATGAGCGCCATTACAGTTGGCGCAGGTTGCAGCTGTTTCTCTTGGTTTTGTGCAAGCACTGCTTTCGTGGCCCAGTCCACATCTTACACATTTTGGTGGGTAGTTGCAGTACGTTTTTGTGTGTCCGTACTGCTGGCATCGAATACATTGAGGAATCATTTTTCTTTTGCGCGGTTCCTCTATTTTTATATGGGTATAGTACAAAAATTCAATGTCAAAGATTTTGTCATTGAATGTTGCTCTTGAGACGTCCACGAAAAACATGGGAAGGGGTGTTTTAAATCGTGAAATGATGTTGACAATACTTGTTGCCTCATATCCATATTTGGCCAGTTCTTCTTTTATGGTGGTTAGTGGTGTGCCGTAGTGTAGGTTTTTGATAACAACTCGTGGACTTTTTTCCTCTGGTAGTTGATATGTGTGGAAGTACGCACCTCCCTTTCTTAAACTAGTTACTAACTTTCGGTAAACATCTGAATTTTCAGGGTATACGGTTACTCCCCTGACAGATGTCTTGAGCCTGAAACTGTTTGCCTCTCCCTCATTATGAAGGAATGTTATGAGTGCAGGGTAATCTTTAACGTCAGATAAATGTATGGGTGGCGGTTTAGTGTTGGTAGGTTGGTTAGTTGATGGCTCTGGTTCATCTATTGAGGGTGATAACGGTTCGAACCTGTTTTGAGTATTTGTGGGTGGACTAACCTTCATAATTTTCCTGGGGTCTCTTTCTGCAGTTAAATGTCTTTTTCTTCCTGACACAAGCTCCCAGGAGATATTTTCGTGCTCGATAGCATTATTAAAAAGGTCTAAGCCACTGGTTGGAGCACTTGAAGTTGAGGCTTCCGTCATTTTTCCAGTGGGAGAACCCACTTCACTAAATAAATTTTACTTCTCTTCTTGTTTGCTTGTTCAGCACACAGTTAGGAAGCAAGTTTGTTTGTAAAAACTAAATTTTTTCACTTAAAACATAACAAAAATCGGAAAAAACTAGAGAGCAAACTTATCACAGTTATAACCTTCCGCGTCCAAAATGGCGACTTCGAAATTTGATTTTGATTTTGGAAATTTGAAGTTACAACTTCTTTTGCAAGCTTGTCAGCCACTTCATTGCCATGGATACCAACAGTGGCCTGGTATCCATTGAAAATCTAGCTGCCTAGCTTGTTGAAGCAGTTCTCCAATTTTTAATTGTTACTTTAATATTTCACTAAGTCATTATCTTGGGACACTTTAGGCTGCGTTGGGAACTCACCGAGTGAAATTACATTTCATCGAAATACCGTCTAGCTAGAAAAATGATCTCTAAATATATAATTTTCCTATTAAGAACTGATAATCTTCATTCATTTTCTCACGAAAATGCCAATCAACTTATTCCTTTTTATGAGACAAACTTTGGTTGGTAATAAAGCAAAAACGTTCGTTTCATCGGAGGTGTTTTCCAATCGATCGATTTTATATTAAACAATCAACTAAGTTCGGATTTTATCATATGTAATACAATGTCCACCTATTCAGATTCAGAATAAGATTTTAAACTTTAAATGTGATTTTTTACTAACTTGTTGTTTTAAGCTTTCAATTTATTAGCTATTTGACTGCAGAATCGAGTAACAGTTGAAGAAATGAAGCACCTACAAAAAGTGGTATGGAAAACGAGTGATAACCGCATAAGAAATGAGTGGTATGGGGGAACTTTAGATTTTATGTTTCATGATATAAATAGAAAAAGGATGATTCCATTAACAATATACACATCTACGCTTTCTTTTCCAACAACAATAGTATTAACTACTGCAGCAACCACTTCTACATCCGCGTTTACTCGCATTGAGTGCCACCAGATAACATTCAGCGTTTGACACGATCATACTGTTCCACAGTCGTGACGGTAGCATAGAATAGAATAGAAAAAAAAATTCTGTGACTGGATCCCTTAAGAATAACAGTTGTGAGCAATTAAAATACACAACATGTCTTTTCAACAGACAAAAGGATCATAATCAATTATTATTTACAGTTAAGATACTTCTTTCTTCTCCAATACTAGTATACAATACAAAAAATGTTAAGCTACAAAAACTAACAAAAAATTTAAAACATAAAAAATTGTCTAGTGACAATATTGTCCAACAAAAAATTAAAATAAATGAATCAACTAATAAATTCTAAATTTGGGCAGTAAACATTTTTTCTTTTGTTCAAAGTTTGATGTCTAAAATTAAATATTACAATTTCTGAACGTCTGTTTGGGATGAAACAAGGTGCTGGAAAAGTTGGGATTTGAATGAGGATAAAGAAGCAGCATGGCGGATATGGATTTGTAGAGAATTCCAGAGGTTGGTTGAGAGCGATCAAAAGTTTTAGTTCTGTGGGTTGGAACATAATGGTCAGGGTCGGTTCTCGCACCACTACTTTATATAGTATACACACACGATATGCCAATAACCTCCGAAACTCTATCAGCGACATACGCAGACGATAAATCAATCATAATAAGACATCCCAATCCTACGCACGCCTCACAGACATTACAACACCACCTAACACAATTTCACGACTGGTGCAAAATTTGAATTAACCAGGACAAATCCCAACATATTACTTTCACTCTTCGACACAACACCTGCCCGCCAGTATATCTTGACAATTCTACAGACAGACACAATAAAATATCTCGGCTTTACATTCGACAGATGAATGACACGGGGCCCACACATCAAGAACAAACAGATAACGCTAAACAAAAGACTCAAACTTCTATACTTACTATTCTCAAGACGTTCAAAATTAAAACTAAAAAATAAACTTACCTACTTAAACCTATTCGAACTCACGCCTCACAGATATGCGGGACTGCCAAAAAGATACGCATTTGTAAAATTCAAATTTTTTAGTCCAATACTTTCAGAACTATTACAAACTCACCATGGTACGTTAGCAACACTACTTTACATACAGAACTTCACATGCCAATAGTTTATGAACAGATACGGACCTTCTACAAACGTTTTCACAACAGCCTACACGGACACACCAACTCACTAATACAATACATGGTTACTACTAACATGCTCCACAACACTAGCAGAAGGCTGAAAAGAAGTTGGATGAAGGACCTCCTAATATAACAATAATAATAAAAGGCTTACCGAACCCGAAGGTTTGATGCCGATTCCACCAAACTTCGCCTGCATAGACTCGTCCAATGTTCAACCTCAAGCCCCCAAGATCAGCCTTAATGCAATCTTCCCTTCGACGCTTCGGCCTACCTTTCGGACGCCTACCAGTCGGTTCAGTGAATACCAAATTTTTCGGAATCCGTTCCTCACCGAGCCTAACAACTTTACGCGCCCATTTGAGTCTCCGTGATGCTATCAACTCAATTATATTCACAGGGTACAAACTCCGCAATTCCGCGTTATGCAACCTTCTATACTCCCCAGTGCTCTCATCTCTCTTTGGACCAATATTTTACGCCGTTGTTCATCCTTCAAAGTAAGCGGCCACGTTTCACATCCGTAAAGAAACGTCGGAAGAATAATAGTTTTATAAATTCTAACCTTTAAGTTTATAGAAAGAAGCCGCTAGCTAAGTAATTTAGCAACTGAATAATAACAGGCATTTCCCACCTTAAACCGGGACTTTATCTCTTCCTGGATTTCATTTTTTCTTGTTATCATTGAACGTAAATACTTGAATTTCTCTACGTGTTGAAAAGTCTGCCCTGAAATATTAATATCATCAAGATCGCCACCATTTCTGCTACTAATCATATATTTCGTCTTATCGGTATTTAATTTGAGACCTATTTGTTTACCGGTTTTTATTAACACACTTGTATTTAGTTGTATGGTTTCCGTGTCTTCACCTAGCAGTACCAGATCATCGGCATACCCCAAAACCGGAATCCTGTCACCCATATTTAAGCCTTTCTCAGTACACATCACCTTTTCTATGACATATTCTAAAGCTGAAGGACCTCCTTATAGAAATGCTAATTAAGAAACACGCCAAGAAGAGGTGACGCTGGGCACCCTCCCTCCATCATGCCTATCACGCCACATCACCTTCGTTGAACTATCACATTCACCGGTTGTAAACTACATGACAGGCATGAATATAAATATACGAAGATAAAAAAAATGTTTTGAAACGTTACGTAATGTTATGTTGATTTTTCGTCAAAATTTGTAGGAATTAGCAAAATATTTGACATAAGGGGTACTCACTACTTTTGCTATAGCATGCTATTTTTGCTATTGTGCTAAACCCATCAATTTTATACAGGAAATAACTGTAGAAACTCGGCGGGTTTAGCAAAATAACACAAATAGCATGCTATAGCAAACGTAGTGAGTACCCCTATAATAAGGAAAATATGTTAATCGGTAGAGACGATGCGATATATAGGGGAGGGGAATCAGACAAGGCGCACTCTGTGCAGATCGAAGCTTATCAGAACTCGCTATGATCTTCGGGATATCGGTTGTTTTAGCTCTGTTCCACTTCTTGGATTGTAGGTGTCAAAGGCCCAATATTGTCATTATAGTTGCTGATGATTTGGTGAGTCTTCCGCTACAAATGTAATAATCTAACTATTTAAGCTGCTGGCAAAAATGAAAATCCGCGATTAATATTTTTTTGTTTATTTCTTAATGATATTCATAATTTTGTTCTGTAACTTTAGAATATAATATAAATACATTTAATTGACTTGTCTAACGTCCGCTTTGAAATATCACAGTAAAAAAAAAAAATCTGGTGCACCCAATACGACTTTCACTTACCTCGACTGTTAATATCAACTTAAAAATGATTAACTATACTTCAATTTGAAAAATATTTTAAGTTATTTTAATAAAAAGTATATTCATTTTCGTTGGAAACATATGATTTAGATTAAATAATATAACTAAATTAAAATGCTAATCAGTAATAAGTCTATTTCCCATTCGTTACTTTATATTACCTTTTACAACTTTGTTTATCAGATAATATTTTTTCTAAAATCTTTCTCTTTCTAATGGTATATTATATGTCTATAATACTGTTCTTAATATCAAAAATTACATTAAAAAATACTTTTTCCTCCTTTAGTTGTTCATCAAATTCGCTCACTTGCATATTCAGCCGTTATTTATCAATGCTAACAAGATAATTTGGTTATTTTTATAGAATCCACAAAATTAAAGATACTTAAGGGGAAGAAAATTTAAAATATCAGCATTTATGGCCCTATCAGACTATTTCAATTAGAATAAAACGTACATTATATTAAAGCCCATTACATTTTACATTCATATAGCGATTTTAATCAAAATCGTTAGAGCCGTTTTTGAGAAAATTATAAAAAGGTGCAAAATGCATGGTATAAAGTAGGACTTTCGGTCAGCCGAATTTATTAAAAAAGTTGCTATAACATCTCGGGCATATAGTAGTCTTAAATATGAAATATCAGTTCCGTACGACTTTTCGTTTTTGTGCTAGAGTTGCCACACACAGACCTTTTTTCGGGACTTGGTTATTTGGACTGGAGGAGACCCTAAACGTGTATTTCCGTCGAAAACTGGAAATAAAAAATTTTCACGATCGCAATACTTTCCCTTACTATATATTTCATATAGAAGGAAATGTGTCAGTTAGGTACGTAATTATCGACGTTATTGTTGCAATCCTTAGTCGGTCAGTAATCTTTTAGGATAAATCTTTTATCAGCGCTTTCTGATATGTAGGTCGAGTTCTTATTAATCACTAGTTAATTAGACTATTATTATACATTGCCGGTAATGGAGGTCAAAGAACTCTTAAAATCATTCCAAACAAAGGCATTTCAAATCTATATCGGATTGATTATCGCAATATAAAGATTTTATTTCAATATACTTGAAGTATTGATTCCTAAAAATGAATAATTTAATTTCATTCTGTCAAATTTACAATAATACTCCAGTTGAAATACGCATACCCAAAATTAAGCTTTTTAACGAAATAGTTTTTTTTTTGTCATAACTGGTTTGCAACATAAATGTATATTAATCCCATTCGTGGGTGGAGATTTTCAGTGTGAAGCTGTATTTAGGTTTGAGAAATAAGTTCATCTATTTTTACCTTCACTTACCTATATATGGAATATGTAGTAAGGGAAAATATTGCGAACGTGAATATTTTCGAATTCCAGTTTTAACGAAAATACACGTTTTAGGGTATCCTGAGTCCAAATTATCAAGTCTATACGCCCGAGATGTTACAAAACCTTTTTCATAAAAACCAGCTTAACAGAAGAGCCACTTTGTACCTTGAATTTTGCACCTTTTTACAATTTTCTGAAAACGGCTTTATCGGTTTTGATTTAACTCGCTATATCGATGTAAAATTTAATGGGCTTTAATATAATAGGTTTTATTCTGATTGAAATAACCTAACAGAGCTTAAATGCAGATATTTTAAATTTTTTTCTCAAGTGCGTTTAATTTTGTAGATTCTATAAAAATAACCATATTGTCTTGTTAGTATTGATGAAGAACACCTAAATAGCGAATTTGAAAAACAACTAGAGGAGAAAACTGAAAACATATTTTTTTTATGCAATTTTTTGTTTTTGAGCATAAGAGCAGTAATATACATGTATGATATACCGTTGGAAAGCTAAAGATTTTGGAAAAAATATTATGTTATATACAAGCTAGTAAAAGTTAATAAAGAGTGATGAAAAGCCAATACAACTAACTGTTCGGGATCACTTGTTGCTGGGTGGTTAGCATAACAGCCTCCTATGCCAAAGGTCACGGGTTCAAACCCACAGGTAGTCCAAGGATTTTTTAAAGGGAGTAAAAAATCCGAGCCTGTGAGATGTCAGGTACTCGTTAAAGATCCCTATACTAATTAAACCTGGATAGGCAAAATTTAGGACTCCCACTGTAGCATCGTCCGATTAGCCATAGTAGCATAAAGTGACGTTAAATAAAAAAACAAACAAACTAACTGATTATTTTAGATAATAATGTAATAGATTTTTAATAAAACACATGTTTCTATATAAATTCAATTTAATTAATTCTTTAATCGTTTCACTCATTTTTATTTATTTACAAATATGCATCTACCATTATGGGGTCATTAGCATGATTTTTTTTTTTTTATCTCTAACTGTATTTGAAATTTTTTTAATCGATTTTAACAACGGCGGTAAGTGAAAGTTGTGTGTTTCCCGCACCGGAGTTTTTACTTTTTATTTGAGATAATTAACCGTATTTCCTTTGAAGCAATAATAAAAATGTCTAAATATAAACTATGAAGTAATTTGAAAATTAATTAAAAGAGTTTTTTTCAGGTTAAAGACATAATTATAAAAATTAGAGGAGTAATAGAGACGTAAAATATACGGCAGGAAAAATAAACAATTTATGAAAACGTTATAAGTTCGTTGAAAGTAATCGAGAATGACGAAACCTGCATAAAATTAAGTACTTTTTGCTTGTTATTTTCATTGTTAAAGGATTAAAATTTTAGATAAAAAAACAAACAAAAAAACAGGGCTAATATTTAAAATTTGCTTTTGAACACATGCGAATGTACGTCAATACTTACGTAATACTTAAGTTTTTAAAATCATAAATTATAATTAATTTGTAAGGATATGGATGAAAAATTTAATTTGTACATTTTTTGAATTGCATTCTTATCAAAGACAAGTGTTCTATGTCGCAAGGACTAAGTCAAATACGAGGTCGACAAGTCTTCTTTTGACAAAAGTCATCAAAAGAATATTTGTACATTGTTTGTGTTGTTTTTATAACTCCAAAATATTATTAATTAATGCTTTTTCTATTAAAAATCAAAATAATTTGACATAATTCAGAGGAAAACACACACACACACACATACCTAAATTCCCAGAGTTCTGTCACACAATTACTGTTTTGGAAAATGTTTTAAGGTGAAGATATAGTCATGGAAGCGTCATAATGTTTAATATAATACGAAAATTTGACTCATGCGTTATTGAATTACTTAAGTCAATAATCTTAGTGAATTATCATTTAACATCTCTTTTATGCTACCCTGGCTAATCGGACGATACAGTGAGAGTCCTAAATTGTGCCTATCCAGGTTTTAATTAGGAAAGCGATCTTTAACTAGTAAATGACATTAGTGTTGTAAAAGAGCTGAGACATAAGGATATAAGGCGATAATGGAAATTCGGGGGAAGCAATATGATAATTATCGTGTCAGACTACTCCAAAATATTCGAAGAATTGAGACGTTGATTTCCAAAAGGTACTATATCCATTCTAGGATATTTTACAGGAAGCGCGAAAATCTCTCATTACTAAATTATTAAACTACCTAATTTGGGTCTTTTTGCCTTAAAATTTAGAATTATTTTTTTACTATAATAATAACATCATATTAAAGTTAGGAAATGATTTTTTTTTTAAATGATTTGGAGCGAAAATAAATGCGTAATTAGTACTTTTAGAAAATGACCTCATTTCTAAATCGCGTTTTTTAAGGACTTGAGAATTCATTAGATAACATCAAATAGAATATTTAGATAAAACTAAATTATGAGAATACAAATATGACAAAAAATCAATTTCGTAAAAAATGTCCTTTAGTACCTTTTAGAAATCAACGTCTCAATTGTGGAAATGGTTAAAATCCATTTATTCGTTCACGAGATAGAGCCGGAAAAGTGAATGGAAATTCGGGGGAAAACGAAATGCTGATTTTCGTGTGAGTCTACCTCAAAATAGTGCGAAAATATTCGCAAAGGAGAAAATCAATTGATTAATTCATGAGATAGAGCCGGAAAAGCAAGTGTAAATTCGTGGGAAAACTATATGGTAATTATGGTATTAGGCTACCTCAAAATCGTCTGTAAATTGTGGAAATAGTGAAAATCCAGTAATTCGTTTACAACGTACAGCTAGAAAAGCGAATAAAAATTAGCGTAAAATTAAATGCTAAATTTCATTTCAAGGGAAATTAAGGTAAATTTTGATGATTATTATACAGCAAAATTTCAATTTAAGAAATGTATTAATCCCATTACGGATTTGTATTAAGGTTGAGGTAAGCCTCGAGTCTTTTGTCATGAGGATGTAAGGCTCGAGCTTTCAGAGCTCCAGCTGTGATGAGTCTCTGTGCCTTCAATTTTCGTGCCTTTTTTTACAACACTACCTGACATCGCTCCGGCTCGGAAAAACCATTTTACGTCCCATCGGAAGGACGGCAAAACCTAGGATTTTTTCCATTTAAAATATCCTAGAGCCATCTTCCGGGTATGAACCCGCGCCTCTGTTCACAGAAGGCAAGCCTCTATCTATACCAAGTAAAATATTAGCAAGCAAATCCGCACGATACAACTAGTCTAATATATATTTGAACAACCGAGGTAAGTGAAGGTAGTGTGTTGCCCACACCAGATTTTTTATTACTCTGTGTGGTCAATTTTTCATGAGGAGGGATCTTTCCTCACACCTCTTCCTCTACCGCTCCCTACATTCCAACCACGTGGATCCGCCCCATGTTCATTTAAATAAGTATTGAGGAAGTACTCGTGTTGTCTTCAAGGTCTAACCAATTACTTTATCTAGGAAACTTAAACTGATGATTATAATAAGTTAAAAAAATCTGGTGCGGGCAACACACGACTTTCACTTACCTTCATTTTTTAAATCAATGAAAGAATTTTCAAATAGAGTTAGATTTAAAAATACGTGAAGCTATTAAAGAATTAAACAAATTTAATTTATATAGAAACATGTGTTTTATTAAAAAATCTATTATATTATTATCTAAAATAATCAGTTAATTTTATGTTCATTTCATCACTCTCTATTAACTTTTAAAAGCTTGTGTATGAGATAATATTTTTCTAAAATCTTTAGCTTTCCAACGGTATATCATACAAGTATATTACTGCTCTTATGTTCAAAAAAGAAAAATTGCATTAAAAAAATATTTTTTCTGTTTTTTCCTTTAGTTGGGTATTGAATTTATTCAATTTATATATTTACCTGTTTTTCATCAGCGTTAACAAGATAATCTAGTTATTATTATTGAATCTACAAAATTAAAGGTACTTTAGGTGAAGAAACTTTAAAATATCGGCATTTAGGCCCTGTCAGACCATTTTTATCCAAATAAAACCTACATGATATTAAAGCCCATTAAATGTTACATCGATATAGTGAGTTTAATCAAAATCGTCGGAACCGTTTTCAAGAAAATCGAAAAAAGGTGCAAAATGCATGGTATAAAGTGCCTCTTCTGGTAAGCTCATTTTGATGAAAAAAGTTTTGTCACGTCTCGGGCGTATAGTTGTTTTAAATATGAAATTTCAGTTTCATAGGACTTACTGTTTCCGCCCGGGAGTTACCACACACACACACACACACAGACCTTTTTGCGGGACTTGATTATTTGGACCCAGGAGATCTTAAAACGTGTATTTCCGTTGAAAACTGGAATTCGAAAATTTTCACGATCGCAATACTTCCCCTTACTATTTATAGTAAGTGAAAGTAATTAAAGAAATTCACAAAATATTGTAGCGAAACTCTGTTTATCTTATATATTTATAAAAGAAAGTACCATTCAACTCATTTTTGATGTCATCGCAGTTTCTAAAAAACGCTGCAAATTATTACACAATGGTTTATTATTTCCAACTAACTATATTAGGGTATAACTGTCTATAATATTGATTTTAACAAAGGGGTTGCGTGAAAGTCATGTATTGCGCAGAACAGATTTTACTTTCACTTACTATATATAGTAAGGGGAAGTATTGCGATCGTGAAAATTTTCGAATTCCAGTTTTCAACGGAAATACACGTTTTAGGGTCCCCTGAGTCCAAATAACCAAGTTCCGCAAAAAGGTCTGTGTGTGTGTGTGTGTGTGTGTGTGTGTGTCTGTGTGTGTGTGTGTGTGTGGTAACTCCCGGGCGGAAACGGTAAGTCCTATGAAACTGAAATTTCATATTTAAAACAACTATACGCCCGAGACGTGACAAAACTTTTTTCATCAAAATGAGCTTACCAGAAGAGGCACTTTATACCATGCATTTTGCACCTTTTTTCGATTTTCTTGAAAACGGTTCCGACGATTTTGATTAAACTCGCTATATCGATGTAACATTTAATGGGCTTTAATATCATGTAGGTTTTATTTGGATAAAAATGGTCTGGCAGGGCCTAAATGCCGATATTTTAAAGTTTCTTCACCTAAAGTACCTTTAATTTTGTAGATTCAATAATAATAACTAGATTATCTTGTTAACGCTAATGAAAAACAGGTAAATATATAAATTGAATAAATTCAATACCCAACTAAAGGAGGAGAAAACAGAAAAAATATTTTTTTAATGCAATTTTTCGTTTTTGAACATAAGAGCAGTAATATACATGTATGATATACCGCTGGAAAGCTAAAGATTTTAGAATAAATATCGTCTCATATACAATCAATTGATACAAGTGAATTTTGTAGATTCAATAATAATAACTAGATAATCTTGTTAACGCTGATGAAAAACAGGTAAATATATAAATTGAATAAATTCAATACCCAACTAAAGGAGAAAACAGAAAAAATATTTTTTTAATGCAATTTTTCGTTTTTGAACATAAGAGCAGTAATATACATGTATGATATACCGTTGGAAAGCTAAAGATTTTAGAATAAATATCGTCTCATACACAATCAATTGATACAAGTGATTATTTTAGATAATAAGGTAATCGATTTTTAATAAAACTTATGTTTTTATAGAAATTCCATTTAATTAATTGTTTAATGATTTCACTCATTTTTATATCTAACTGTATTTGAAAATTCTTTAATTTATTCTAAAAATGGAGGTAAGTGAAAGTCGTGTGTCGCTCGCACCAGATTTTTTACTTTCACTTTCTATATATAGTAAGGGAAAGTATTGTGATCGTGAAAAGTTTCGAATACCATTTTTCAACGGAAATACACGTTTTACGGTCTTTTGAGTCCAAATGACCAAGTCCTGAAAAAATGTCTGTGTCCGTGTGTGTGTGTGTGTGTGTGTGGTAAGTCTAGCGGAAAAACCGTAAGTCGTACGAAACTGAAATTTTATATTTAAGACAACTATACGCCCGAAATGTTACAGCAACTTTTTCACTAAAATCGGTTGACCACAATTTCGATTAAACTCGCTATATCGATGTAAAATTAGACAGGCTTTAAATCATGTAGGTTTTATTCTGGTTGAAATAGTCTGACAGGGCTTAAATGCCGATATTTTAATTTTCTTCCTATAAAGTACCTATAATTTTGTAGATTTTATAAAATTGACCATATCATCTTAATGGCACTGATGAAGGACAGCTAAATATCAAAGTTGAGCCAATTTGATGAACAACTAAAGCAGAAAAGTGCAAACATATTTTTTTATGCAATTTTTGTGTATTTGAACACAAGAATAGTAATATAGATGTATAATATACCGTTGGATAGCTAAAGACTTTAGAAAAAATATTATCTGGTAATGGGGAATGATGAAAAGTCGATAAAACTTACAATTTCTGGTTCATGAAAAGAGAAATTCATGTTGACCGTGCTTCTACCTAGCGGCATCTCAAAGAAGTAGACCCTTAGTTGTGATCATCTTGACATTTGAGTCGGAGGTGATTACCCCACACACTAACTTATTGTTGTAGATAAAAACATAATAGATTATTTAATAAAATATATGTTTCTATTGAAATTTAATTAAATTAATTCTTTAACAATTTATCTTTCTTTATCTCTACATGTATTTAAAAATTCTCAAATCGATTTTAACAACGGAAGAAAGTGAAAGTTGTGCATTGCGCACAAGAGATTTTTTTTTTAAATTTTGTTCCTTGCCCTAAGAATTTTACCTAAGCTTTCTTCCCCTAACTACGCCCATGTTTCTCTCTGTCACCTTTTCAATCGCAAACGATTTAAGACAAATATAATGTTAATTCTACTTCTTCTGGTTTCTATATTGTTTAGTCCTTCCATGTACAACAAAATTAGTCACGAAGCCTAGAGTATACAGTTTTTGGCTTCTTCACATTTTTTGGTATTAGAAAGTGCTACTCGACTCAATTTAGCAGTAACATTTGTGAGAACAGGGATGAACTTGGCCTAGATCTAAGAAATTCAAAATTAGTGCAGAAATCAGTTATGTGAATGCAGAATCGTCAGGGAATTTCGAAATAAATGAAACCATCTACATTCCCTTGACTGTTTACCGGGATGATGTAATTTCGGTTATCAGAGAGAAAGGATCATTAGAATAAAATTGATGTAAAATTTTTTTGAAGTTAAAACATCTTTAGGCGCGTTATGCGATTTTTGGCCAGGTAAAAGCTTTGATTTCGTAACCATGGTAACGTCACCAACATGCTCTAGACTGGCGCATGCGCTCTGTCTATTAGAGATAGAATAACTACATCAATTTCCGTGAACGTTATCGATACTGGTGTAATATTGGCACAAAAATATCGATATTTATAATTTCAGTATTTAATTGAATTAAAATCAGTTGCAAATGAAATGAGTAAAGGCATGGTGGATAAATTATGTCTTAAAATTACCTCTTACTGTATATAAAATTAATATATAGAATATCTTAATTCTCTTGACTCTAAAATATCAATATTTGTAATACATTATTTATATTGTTGGGTATATATTACATGTAACAGTTTGTAAAAAATTCAATATAAATGTTTAAAACAAAAAAAATAAAATAAAAATAATTGAATAATATAGATTTCAATTAAGCACAATGTATATTTCATCACTAATTAAAACATATGTTTTTGTTTAGTTGGGAAAGGCAACTGGGGTTTAGCTCTGTGAAAAACTACAAAGCTTATTCCTAAATGTCTGAATTTCGTTGATCAAATGGCAGGTCCTTAAAAAAAAAAAAAAAGTGCTATGTGTACCACCAACTCACAAACAAGTAAAATTGTTGAATTATAATAAAGATCGTGAAAAGAAACAGGTTTCTGTATTTTTTGTACAACAGGAGCTTATTCTCTTCTGTCAGTTGGAATTTTTACCAAGTATCAGTACATTTTGCAAAACGTAATGTTTAGCTGTTTTTTCTTCTTTAGTATGTGTTTTTTCCAATTGTCTTACATCCAGTGTAATCCCTAAGTGTTTATGATGTTTGAATATGGAACTTCTTGACTGTTAATAAAAATCTTTTGCCTTTCAATTTTTCCATTCGTAAAGCTTACATGCGTTGATTTACTTTCGTTAGTTTGATTCGCTGGTGTTTTGTCCCCTCAATTGCTTCGGTGATTGAGCTCTGCAGTTCTCTTAGCATATTCTCGCAATCAGCGCCAATGTAGGAGTATCGTCGGCAAACGTCGCCAAATAGTTTCTTACCTGTCCGGCAAATCCCAAGCATATAATAAGTAGAGGGTGTAAAAAGAAATAAATTAATATGAATCATGGTAATAAATTAAGAGATAGCTTCTAATAATAATTTAGAAAACAATCCCAAACAGGAAACAAAATCATAAATTATGTACATAATTTTACATACAATTGTAATCAAAAGAAATTGACTATCCTAGTGACTTTGGAGGAAATATTATAAATAAATAAATGTGCAGATATAAAAATATAATATAATAAATAATCACCATCTTTGATTCATTCACTGTTTTTAAATGAAATTTACTCCATCTAGAGTTCTTTGGGAATAGATCAGACAAGAAGCGATTGAACAGAAGGGTTTTACATTCTTTCTTCTCCAGTGATGGCGTATATGACGACCTATTCCATAGCTCACATCAACCTGTTCTAACCAGAGTGGGTCGGCCGAGAATTAATCCGTAGGGCCGCCACGAAATAATTGCCAACCAGTCCATGCCGGAATAGATCTGGGACTAACGACTTGAGGTCACTAACGTCTTTGTTCACTCGACCATCACGGCCTAGGTTTGGCTTTAACAAATTATCTTTAGGAGTAATAGCTTAATTACTATTTTTTGTTTGTTTATTTATTTAACGTTACATTATGCTGCTTTGGTTAATAGAATGATGCTACAGTGGGATTCCTAAATTTTGTCCATCCAAGTTTAATTAGGATAAAGATCTTAAATGAATACCTGACATCGTACAGGCTTGCTTGGGACCACCTCATTCCGTCCCCTCCGAAGGAAAGCATAACTATGGCCTACCTATACTTTAAATCGGCGACGTTGGGTATTGAAGGCTGCTGCTAGCCACTACACCACAAGTCACACCTCTTTTTGAGACTTAACAGATTATTAAAATGTTTATAATAATGATTAAAACGAGAAATAATAAGTAATGAGTAATCATAATAATAAAAATCACATCTTACACACTTTTATTTACAATAAATAAATGCAAGTAAGGTAACATACACAAATACATTGACAAATTCATGAGGAAGCAGCGTGGTCTAGTGGATAATGCACTCGTCACTAGTTCAGGGTTCGAAATTTGTGGCAAATATTATTTATTTGGTTATTTCAGCGGGAGGCGACTCTGAAGTGGGGAGGAGACCCTGCTGGGGCATTTCCAGCCTCTATAAAGTAGGCATCCGAAAATGGGAGAAAAACTGTCGGCTGAGGATGGTCTCGGCTTAATCGCTTCATGAAACAGTACGAATCTCTACATGTAGTGAGCCCAAGACCCTTCATGGCTTGCAGAGTTTTAGAGTTTTTTTTTTTATATTCATCTTATAATTATGTTAGTCTTGTGCTTTCTTGTCATTATATAATTCCATATGGACAGGACCTCACCACGTCCTTATTTCAAGTGTATCTGAGAGAGATCGTACAATAACATGTCTTTGTGTGTTTTATTGGAATTATTATTTTTCTTCTTAGGGTTGGAACGACGTAGGGTTTCACAGTGGCGATGTGCCGACTCCAAACCTGGACGCATTGGCCTACCACGGGATTATCCTCAAACAGGCATTACTCTCAAACATTGTGTTCACCCTCTCGGACATCCTTACTCACAGGAGACTATCCCTTCAGGCATGGTTAGTAATAATAGAATAATACAAATGGAAATGATAAGGAATTTATTTTATAAATGGAAAAACAAAACAAGGATTTATTTTAATATTTTTGTAGGCATGCAAGGTCATCCTTGTTTGGCAGGACATCATCATGGCTTGAAGCCAGGGGTTAAATTAATGCCTGAGGTATTTTTTCTATTTGGTTAATAGTTGATCTTGATTAATTTTACCAACTTCCAAATAAAGTATAAATAAGTGTGGAGGCACACTATGCTTTGTGTATGTTATTTTTTTCTTAGTATTTTTCCAGATTGGGATATCGTAGCCACTTGGTGGGTAAATGGCACCTGGGCTACGAGAGCGTGGATCACCTCCCAACGAGAAGAGGTTTTGACTCCTTCTTTGGCTTCTACAACGGCTTCCTCGGCTATTGGGATGGCACCCATTATTCTTCGGTAACTATTGTTATTTATTTATTTATTTACGAAATTTACAACCATAATAACTAAAAATATAGATAATCGGTAGCACACCGAACGCAACGCAATTAGTTTAGAAGATTTCCGAGGCCATTTTTTTTTCAAGCAACTTGGGAGATATCGAGAATCTAAAAGGAAGGAAGGTTTGAATTTAGTGGTTTTCAGAGGGAATGGAGTTCCTCACGATATTTTTACAGTGTCTAAAAGGAAAGTTATCTGACTCAAACCAAAACGAATTTTTTTTTCATGAGGATTATGAGATTAGAAGGAGTGAATCTCCGAGAAATTCGTACCAATGAGCATTTTGTAATTAATTGCAAGTTTAGAGCGTTTGTCAAGCAAATGTTGAAGAAGTTGACGAGCAGTTTCTTGTCGTTTCAGGGTTGTTTGTGAATTCCAGACATTAAATGTCTAACAGATTGATAAATTCCTGCTCAATGATTGTTCAACAAAGGAATGTATAGAACGTGATTATGAGGTGCTGAAGTCATAGGTTTACGGCAAGTAGTATTCTACAATCCTCTAAAAAGTTTAAATTCCCGATTGGCTTAATTAATCTCAGCTAGAGAACATTAGGAAAGGGATCTGACCAAATGCCACCGACTTGGTGACTTCGCTTTACGGGGTTCTGGAGAATCTCGAGAAGACTGTCGATTTTACAATTTTAATTTTAGAGATAAACATATGAGGGAAGAACGACACCGTAGAAGAAGAAGCTTAATTTTAAGATAAAAGTTCATTATTATCCTTTGTTGGTGATAAAATATTCAGTAATAGTAGAAAAGGACTGTCTATTAAGTCCAAACTCCACCACAGGATTTTGTATTATCGTCACCTTGCAGCTTTTTAAATAAGGAACGGAACCTTTCCTCTATATATACCATATTTATAATTTGGTTTATAAGCAGATGTTGAATTTCAGGAATCGACTAAGATCATGTTATATTTCATATTTCAGGGGATTGCTGGAAGGGATTTCTGGAGGAATGAAACAGGAGCCTGGAGAGAGGTTTATGGTAGGTATCTGACTGAACTACTGACAAAGGAAGCTACCAAAATCATTGAAGATCACCATGGAGACGGTCTTCTGCTCGTCCTGGGCCATGCGGCAGTTCATGGCACTGACTTGCCACTAGCGAGAGAGGCGCCTCCTGAAGTTACCAACACCACCGAAAGAGGACTTCTAAGGGGTTAGCATCGTTTTAGAGCATGTTGTCTGATATATTTATTACGATTGTTTCATATACGCCTTCTTAAAAAACAAGATATCACGAAACCCTAAAATAACACGTAATATTTTATTTTAGCTATAACACAGAAGCTGGATTGGTCTGTGGGTGAAATATTAACAGCACTCAGCAAAAAAGGGGTTCTAGATAACTCTATTATAGTCTTCATGTCTGACAACGGAGGTCTTCCAGCATCTCCTATGAGACAAAATGGCGCATCCAACTGGCCTTTGCGTGGGGTAAGTATCGATGTATTGTGTTCATCCAAACCCTCGGTGAACCAAATCGTTTGAATTCTCGGTGAGATACCGAAATCGGACTACTATAATTTCTCCTATCTTTGCGTAATGAGAAAACAATATATCTTCTTCTGAACTCAGATTTATTTTTTAATATTCTTCGAACAGTAAAGAGACTTCCTTGAACGGTAATTACAATGAAAAAAAATTACAATAACATTCAAATGCAAGAGATAAGATAACTTCTTTTAAAAGGTCAAGAGTCCTTATGCTATTCAGGAACCGGAAGAGTTGCAACCTTGGCCCATCAGTCGTTCAGGGATGTTGTAAGACAAGTTGGAAATCAATTTTAATTGGATCCTGTTATGTATTTTCGATTGTAAAAAAATGATCATAAGCCATCTAAATAATGTTTATATTTTTTAATATCCGAGATCACTTGTAGTTGGGTGACTAGCATAACAGCCTCCTATGCCAAAGGTCACGGCTTCAAACCCGCAGGTGGTCCTAGGATTTTTTAATAGGAGTAAAAAATCCATGGTTATGCCGTTCTTCGGAGGGGACGTTAAAAGGTGGTCCCGAGTCTGTGGGATTCGTTAAAGATCCCTATCCCAATAAAACCTGGATAGACAAAATTTAGGACTCCCACTGTAGCATCGTCCAATTAGCCATAGTAGCATATAGTGAAGTTGAATAAATAAACAAACATTTTTTAATATTCAATGATCATTTTATTTTGTTAAAAAGATTATTGTATTCCGATTGCTAGAATAACTGCCTGCAACAACTTCCCCTCGAAGAACCTCTTGCGTTCCTTCCGTTACAACAGCAATCTTGACCCTCTTTTTTTTCGTGAATCTGACCGGTACAAGAAAGCCTTCTTCGACCAATTCTCTTCACCCCTTCCTCATTAGGTGTCTAAACCAGTGAAGACCTAATTGTTGTTAATGTCTTCTAATAAAAGTTTAGAAATATTTGGAATCTGGCGGGAAAAAAATAGAGCAGGGTGTCCTATACATCATGGATTCATGGTTCGAATGAGAAACGTAGTGCCATGAAAATCTTGTCTTTTGCATTAAAGAGAAGATATACAACAAAAAATTATTCAAACACCGATACCAATATGTAACTATTATGATCTACAATCCGGATTGTGCTTTATTTAAATTTACTTTCTTATGACGATATATATGTTTGGATATATAGTGAACTTTTTTTCATAGGAAAAGAAGTCGGTTCATGAAGGTGGAGTACGGACGGTCGCTCTAGCCTGGAGTCCACTATTTAACAAGACTTCGAGGGTATCTGATCAGCTTTTCCACATCTCTGACTGGTTGCCCACCTTATATGCTGCAGCAGGTTAAAAATATATGTTTATGTTAATTTTGCTCATGATTATCTTAGCTAAACACAAACAATTGGTCTGATTACTCATCTCCAATGAAATGAATACTCCAAGTTTCTTGCAGGTGGTTCACCAGATGATCTTCCGGAAATGGATGGTATTAACCAGTGGCCTTCCTTGTCTTCTGCAGAAGGAGGGCCGAGGCATACTTTAGTCGTAGATATCGATGACATAAACAACAGTGAGGCGATAATTGGAGGACGTTGGAAACTTGTTAAAAGTAATCAAATAATAATTTTGAGTTATATGAGCGAATATATGAGTATAAATAAATCGATAGTTGTAGTATCAGTAGTAGACATCGAAAAGCATAACATGTTAAGAACTAAAAATCTTCCATAATGTAATCTAATATGTTGCTTACATCATATGCCGCTAATGCCAACAGCAAAATTACGTTCGGAAGTACGAATCCTTCGTCATTGGAACTGATTGGGTTATTTGTACCGGATGCATTAACACGATTTATCAGTATCTTGTTCAAAGTCAAGAATACTATCGAAGATGAATTTTATATCAAGAGTTTTATAAATACTGCTTCTAATATAATATTTTATTCTACACGATATGGAATTAAATATTAAGTTAAACGATTTGGTTCACATGCCACGTTTAAAAAGTAATAGACGATTCATTATCACATTTTATCAAATAATTTTAGAATCGTCTTTCGTGTGGACGTGTGATCGACATTTAATGCTTGTATGAATATGGACTCCCTATATTCAATACAGTCCCTTGTGGGTAATTTCTGCAGTGTTATTTACAGCAGCTGATCTGGGTTCAATTACAATGACAAATTGATCTAGATTTGTAGATTGTAGTGATGCGGAATCAGCAGACAGGAGAGTATCTACATTTTTTCTTCGAAGTTTATTTTTCATAGATTAAACCTTACTCTAACTAATGTCGGCCTGTGTGTGTTACTTTAATCCTACGCAATAATGGGAGATAGTGGCCTGGAAATAGGATTACTCATTCTATTACTAGAACTCACAATACTCTAATAACATCTTAATATATAAATATATAGATATAAATGAAACTTTATTCTGGTACTAAAGTTCTACTAATTTAAGCTCACTTAAGAGGAATGAATGATGTGAAGTCTAAACGTTTTAGACATTGCAATAAAAATTCGGAGTGATACCTTATTTTTATGATAGCATTGATGATGCAAAAAAACATATTTAAGAAATTATTGATTGGTCTAAATTCTACTTCTATATTTAACTTTCCAACATATGGCATTTTGGACTTGTAGCACTTCAGGCCTTGTAATATTTCTCATGATTGAATGAACCTAACTTAAATGAAAAACTATAGTAGAACATATTTCTATTCTTTAAAGAACTTAATTAGAATAAAAAATTACATTATGCTGAGAAAATTTAATTTATTTATTTATCGGCCTTTTTTACTTTTGTATTTTTTGTTCTTCCCTGTTTGCTTTTAGCAATATGGGATTTGGTTTGCTGTGTGTGCTACATAAAGGATTGGTTACATAACAAACTACTTTAACTATTTTTTTTTTTCGGTTGGCGCGACTGGCCTTGGAGATAATTTAATATAGAATTAGGATGTAAGTAAAATAAAAATATAACTTCAGGACAGTTGGTGTTTAAAAGCAGAAACCCTTTCGTCTCACTCTGATTGGCATATTCAAATAAGCTTCTGGTTGGGAAGCAAATATTAAAAGCTTTCATATTTCAATGAGCTGTGGAATGAGAATGGTGGATGTTTGATGGAGAGGGATTCTCGGCAAAAAAGGAATATTCATATTATTTTGGGTTATATGGGAAGGAGTATAAAGTTCATATAAATGGTTAAATATTAATTAAAATAATTATTATGAAGTCAATGATAATGTGTGTATTTCTCTTTCAGACCACGCTCCGAACAGCAAACTTAAGATGGCCGACGATTTCTACGGACAGGACGGCTATTGGATGCCTTACGATGTAGAGGGAGTGGAAAAGAGCGCCGTAAACAGAAAATTGGGTCCTCTTCCTGCTAATTTCAGTGAGTTAAGGAAGCTAGCAACTGTACAGCATTCCTGTTCAAAAGCTAACAACAATTACTGCAACTACTGCCTCTATGATATTCGTAGCGATCCGTCGGAGTGCAACGACTTGTCTTCTAGTTATCCTGCTATCGTCAACACTCTTCAGAAACTCTTGGAAAGCTACAAGGCCTATCTGGTGCCTGGTAGAATTCTCTCATTTGACGAAAGGGCCAGCCCAAAGTTTTGGGAAGATTATTGGGCTCCCTGGTTGAAGACATCTCATTAATATCTTTTAATAACATTTTTCAATTTGATTAAATTAATATATTATAAGGTGATACTTAATTTTAGCTATAAAAAAAAATGCCAAAGAATAAAGTATCTTCATTGTAATTCAAAATTGTAAGGAACTAAAATATAAATGGTTATTATTTATTATAAAAGACTGGAATTATTGATTATAAGTTAATTAAAAAACCTAAAAAACAATGTTTGTTTTTTTAATTTCATTATAAAACCAAGAAATAACCCATCCACATATGTATATGTATATAATATATGTATAATATTATGTAGTGGTAATTGAATTTTTTTAAGTAATAATAAAATAAGTACATGTAAAATAAGTTTTTTTTTCATTATATAAATTAAGCTGGTATGTAGCGCATTACCAATTAGTTTGAATTTAAATTATTATTATTATTTTAATTAATATAGTGTAATGTGATTTTTTTGTATAATTTACCGCCTGTAATTGGGCTTTGGCCTGTTGGTGGATGATGTAAAATAAAATACACTCTAATGAAACCACAAATATTGGCGATTCTGAAAGTATGTTAATTTTCTATCCAATCATTTGTTTGAAGAATTCTCTCTACTCCTGAATGAGACTTTATTCAAATCCTTGCACCAAAAACCGAATACGCAATATTTCAACTCAAATCTGTAAGTCCAATTATTAAGATTATATTTTTCGATTATAATCATTCGAAGTAAACTAAAAGGGTATTCAACTCCGCAAAACTTCAAATATTATTATTATTCACCAAAACTTACATAGCGCTATCTTAAAATTCATATAGTTAATTTTGAAAAGAATAGATTTGAAACACGCGTATACTGTGTTAGTGGAACAACCTAGTGTATTTGGGCAGCACTGTGTTATTTTGTCATTAACTAAACTAATTAATGGATAAAAAATATTTTACAAAACAGGTAACTTTTAAATACCATTAGGCTTCAAATATTTTCAGTGTCATTAGAATTTAAATATGGTTCTACATTAAATAAGTTGACGCATGCAATCCATTGACTTAATGGGTCATTCGCGCATTATGTTACAATAGTTAGATCCTGTTGTAAAATTGTGATCTTAAATATTTTAACCGGCCAAGTAATTGTTAGCCGACTCGAAAACCATAGTACCTAATTCAGAGATAGCAGAAGACGACTATCCACTGTTTATATTTCATCGAGATCAATTTTAGTGCATCGCGAAACTCGTATCCCCATTATCTACTCTGGATAATCTAATTTATTAATCTTATTATTTATTAATCTAATTATTTAAACTTTAAATTGTTCCAAACTTTAACAGTTTATAAACTATTTACATCAATAGTTAATAGTACAAACACATCCAATTGGTTATCGCTTGATTTCTCATTATATGTTTTTATTCTCTACCTGATTCATCTCAGGTCACTGTCAGGGCCGTATAAGTTTGGTAATTATACTTAAAGAACTTGGAAAATTTGGAGAACAATGGTTGAGTTTAAGAAGACATTAAAACTATTAATGAGCAATAATTAGAATAAGTATGGATATTATGATTAAATAATTACTTTATTACTGCATAAAACTTTTACCTTCTTTAATCTCTTTCACAGCCACTTGTTGCTTCATCCTCTTTGGCACCATATTTCCCGCCGTTTCTGATTTTATTGGAGGGTAATTTTATTAAAGACGCCCGAGCTGTTTATTAATTTGATTGTTTGTTATTAATAATTGTAGTTTTCTTATAATAATAATGGTTACTTTTGAAGTATCTACTCAGGAAATCGCTAATGAATATTTGGATTTTCTTGATGATGAGGTGGGTTCTAAAATTAATTTATAGCTTTAAGCAAAATGATTTATAGTTAATTAGTTAAGTTCATATATGATATTTTGTTCTATAAAAGGTAATCTTTATTGTAAGTCCTTATCTTATTGTCATAAAATAACTTTATTATATGATTAATGTTAGGGCTAAACGTACATTGTATTTAAGTTTTAATTGTATTTAACTGCATCATTTAAGATTTGCTGAAAATCTATTTATCAAATTCATAGGTTTTCTTTTTCACGATTCTTGTTAATGTAGGGTTGAACATTTGTTTTTTAGGAAGATCAAGGAGTATATCATAGGAGGGTTAAAGATATGATAGATGGGAAAGGGGTAAGACTGCTTGTTAACATTAATGACTTGAGGAAAAAGAAGCCTGAAAGAGCAAAAAAGTAAGTATATTAGTTTTTAAACTCATATCTGCCTCATAAAATGACTGTTAGATTCTCAGTCCTTCAATCGCCCTGAAAAAGGTCTGAAATTTAGGCCTAAACGTTGATACTATTAAATCAAGTCTTCACTTAATTGAGTGTCTATTTGACTGTACCTTCAACTAACTTCTCCCCTTTATATACACACACAGTCGGCCATTCTCACTTCAAGAAAAAGTTATTGATGAGTTGATTGAATATGTTCACAGTTACAATCAATGCATAAGAAAGAGATAATAAAAATATTCTGGGGCTATGTCCCTGAAGAATAACATCATAATTAATGTGACAAAAGAGCTATATCTTGTCTATGGGAGATAAGCTTGATAAAACCAAAGAAAAAGCAAACTTTTAAAAGTATTGAACAATAATATTTAAAAAAAACTCTTCTAAAGAAAATATAATTAATCCTAATTCACTTCTAATAATTAAACAAAAAGTCAAGCAAATATGGAAAAGTAGAAGTGGATACATATTGACTTTAAGTGAGTAATAAAATATTTATTACAGACATGCTGAATGCCAAGCTACACGGTGATATAATGGCAAATAAAGTACTTGAAAGCTAAAAAAAAAAAAATAAAAATGATAAAGTTACATCAAAACAAACAATTGTATTTTTTATACTTTGAAAACTTTTAATTTATTTATAAATTGAACATTATTAATAATAAAAGTTTTAAAACAATAAATAAGGTCATTTTGTAAAACATTTTACATTTATTGACCATATAGGATTTGGTTTCAAATCTTGAAGGCATTTGGAAAAAATAAAATAAAACTATTAATGAAAAATCTATATAGAAATTTTGATTATTTTATATTGATTTTAGTAAGTTAAAAGTGTACAATAATTAACTTTTGTCAACTTATCACTTATTTTCATATTTCACTTACTGTTTAGCATGACCTTGAAACTCGAGAGAGTTATTATTCTTATCAAGGATGTGCAGTAATATAAAGATGGTATTAGGCTTATTCCCTCACTGCTTATGTTTTTCTAGAAATCTGGCTTATCATGATCTTCCTGATTTCTAAGCGGTGTAGGAAGTTATTAAATCATTCCCCAATAATGTTCTGTAAGGAGTTCAGAATGAATTTCTAATGTGGCATTTCACTTAATTTTGTCTTCTTTATTAAAAACATGAAGCATCTATTCAGCATTAAAAATAAAGTATTTTTAACAGTAATATATATTTTAATTTTATTTGCAGTTTATTGACAGCTGGTTCAGTGGAACTAGGCGCATTCCAGGAGGCTCTGAAAGAATATGTGCATACAGTTGACCCTACCTATGAAATTGAAGATTGTTTTATTGGACTTGAAGGTAGCTTTGGTAGAAGACATGTAACACCTAGGACTTTATCTTCAAGGTTTCTGAATAATCTCATTTGTCTTGAAGGAATTGCAACACAATGTAAGAGTTCAAATTTTATTACAACAAATTTTGACTTAATTTCTTAACCTCAAGGATTGATATTGTAATATTTTTAGTGTTATGTATTTGGAATGTAGAGTCTAATAAAGAGAAGTGGGTGAAGTATTGTAGAGTGTTGTGCTGGGTCATTGAATGATTAGCTAGAGGTGAAGTTCGGAGGATAAAAATCTCCAATTTTTTTAATTTTTCATCTTCATCATCATCACCGTGCAACCTGATACAGGTCTTCGCTTCATCAAGAATTCGCCTTCACTCATCCCTATCCTGTATCAGGGTCTGCCATGCTCTGGTGTTTAGAAACTTTTCTGCATCGGCTTCGACCTCATCTGATCTTCTCAGTCATGGCCGTCCTCTCTTTCTCCTTCCATTCATATTACTGAGGAGTATCTTTTAGGTTGATGATTCCCTGTCCATCTTGCTACGTGCTCGTCCCATCGTAGCCTTGAGAGCCTTTTAAATTGTACCACATCCGTTTTCCGGTAAATTTTGTATAGCTCTGCATGTGTCTAAGCCTATACTGTGCCCATCCTTCGCAGGACCACACATCCTTCTTAATATTTTTTTTTTTTTGTCCACCCCTACCTTGCCTTTGTTGGCTATGGGGTTTCTCAGGCTGAGGAAGGGGAAGGGAGAGGGGTTGTTATTATTATTATTATTAATATTGCCGCGAACTAGTGATTTTTTCTTCTAAGATTCTGGTCATCTGGTTTCCTTGGCAATCTTGAAAATTTGTATCCTAAATCTTGAAAATTTTCAATTGATATAATTTTTTTAATTATTCATAGAACAATGGTTATAATTATATTAAATGTATATTAAATATGAGATGTGGATTAATCTACTCTTCCCTTATACTAATATACTTATTAATTAATATCTGTGGCTTATTAAAAAAAGGTCTATAATTTTTTAGAGAATTTTAATTATTTTTCTTGATATAGTATAAATCTAAATAAGATATTATTTTTTTCCCTTATAAATAAAAGAAGTTTGCATCATATGCAGTTGCGTCTGAAATATTAGTTTTAATTGTAATGTCATTTTAAAATTAATTTAAATTTAATATTAACTTTCAGGCTCTCTTGTGAAACCTAAATTGGTTACCAGCGTCCATTACTGCCCTGCTACAAGTAAAATTTCAAAAAGGAATTACACAGATCTTACTTCATTGAATCCAGTTGTTACTGCTCCAATGTATCCAACACAGGTAATGTAATAAATACTATATATTCGAACTAATCTGATCACTTCCTAAATTAGTTATTAATTATAATTAAAATCATTTATAGGATGATGAAGGAAATATTTTGGAGACAGAGTTTGGACTTTCTAAGTACAAAGATCATCAGACATTAATCATACAGGAGATGCCTGAAAAAGCTCCTGCAGGTAAAAAAATCGTGCATTTTATTTTAGTTTTATTATTTAATGAAGAATGGTGTCAAGACTGGAAAATTAAAATAAATGCTAAGAAATCGATTCAAATCTCTTTTACTCTGTTGCTTACTCTCAACATCCTGCCCACCAGTATCCTTTGATTGTTTATTCGTTTAACGTCACTTTTAAAATCCAGTATCCTTTAATAATGTTAAACAGTTAATTAATCATAACTGTTAAAACAGATCTGTTACCTAAGTCTCCATCTCGACAAATATCATACTTCGAATCTTCACATTTGACTGTAACAATTGCTATCGACTATTACATTTACTTGGCAAACTAATAACATCCCATCTACTACAAAAAACTAATTTATGTTACTATCATTGGCTCTAAATGGACTTATGGGTTTGAGCTTTGGGAATCCACCAAACCATTGAATTCCTCCTGTATCCAATACTTGCAATCTAAAATCCTAATACCCCTTACTTTGTTAAAAAAAATCATCTATAAAAATCCATGATTGTTTTAGGTCAACTTCCTCGTTCAGTGGATGTGATATGTGATAATGATCTTGCTGACAAGTGTAAGCCAGGTGATAGGGTTCAGATTGTCGGTATTTATCGATGCTTGCCTGATAAGAGAGGAGGCTTCACAACTGGAGTATTCAGGTATTTCTATATTTATAAAGCCTTAGTTTTTCCAATATCTTAATTTAATTTCATACTAGCGTAGAACTAATCTATAAACAAGTTATTAATAGCTTTAAATGAATTGCATGTGTTTAATTTTATTAAATCTGATCACTGATTTTTTATAAGTTTTGCAAATATTTTTACTTTCACTTACCTATATATGAAATATATAGTAAGGGAAAGTATTGTGATCGTGAAAATTTTCGAATTCCAGTTTTCAATGGAAATACACGTTTTAGGGTCCCCTGATTCCAAATAACCAAGTCCCACAAAAAGGTCTGTGTGTCCGTGTGTGGCAACTCTAGCACAAAAACGAAAAGACGTACAGAACTGAAATTTCATATTTAAGACTACTATACGCCTGAGATGTTATAGCAACTTTTTTAATAAATTCGACTGACCGGAAGTCGTTCTTTACACCATTCATTTTGCACCTTTTTATAATTTTCTCAAAAACGGCTCTAACTATTTGAATTAAACTCGCTATATGGATGTATAATTAAGTGGGTTTTAATATGATATAGGTTTCATTCTGATTGAAATTGTACGACAGGGCTTATATGCCGATATTTTATATTTTCTTCATCTAAAGTATCTTAAATTCTATAGATTCTATAAAAATAACTATTATCTTGTTACCATTGATAATTAACAGCTAAATGTGCATGTTGAACGAATTTGATAAACTACTAATTTTATTAACAACTAAAGCAGAAAACTGAACAAATATTTTTTTATGCATTTTTTGTGTTTTTGAACACAACAATAGTAATATAGATGTATAATATACCGTTGGATAGCTAAATATTTTAGAAAAAGTATTATCTGATACACAGAATCGTAAAGGGTAATGGAGAGTGATGAAAAGCCGAAAAAAGTAACTGCTGTTTGGGTTCCCAAAAAGTGAAATTCATGTTGACCATGCAACCTGGCGGCTTCTTGTCAATGAAGCACAGCGCGCCAATTTTGTTTTTGAACACAAGAACAGTAATATAGACATATAATATACCGTTTGAAAAAGAAAGACTTCAGAAATTATATTATCTTATACACTAGCTTGTAAAATTGAATAAAGAGTGATAAAAAGCCGATAGAACTAACTGATTATTTTAGATAATAATATAATAGAGTTTTAAATAAAACACATGTTTTTATATTAATTCAATTTAATTAATTCTTTAATGGTTTCACTCATTTTTATCTCTAACTGTATTTGGAAATTCTTTAATCAATTTTAAAAATGGAAGTAAGCGAAAGTGAACATGAACAGTTGATTCAGTTTTGTTGCTACATTTTTTCTGTTAGTTCAGATCATTGTGTTGTTTGGACTACTGAAGCTCTGATTGCTGATATTGTACTGAATGTATTCTCATTTATGCATTGTACACGTAAACATTTAAATATATTTTTCAATTTTAAAATTATTAAAATTAAGCTTAAGTTATTATCATATTTGTCGTTATACACAATCTATTTTTTTTTTTTTTTTTTTTTTTTTTTTAATGATGGAAAGTAAGATTTCATCAAATTAAATATTTTATAAGACATGCCTGTATAATCTGATTTTTCTTGTTTGTTTTTTTTTCAGAACTGTATTACTTGCAAATAATATATCATTATTGAATAAAGAAACTAAGTTGGCTATGTCACGGAAGGATGTTGCTAACTGTAGGAAATTCGCTAAGAAAAAGAACATATTTGACCTTTTGAGCAGATCTCTTGCCCCTTCTATCCATGGCAATGAATATGTTAAAAAGGCCTTGTTGTGTATGCTTCTCGGTGGTGTCGAAAAGGTGCTGCTCAATGGTTCAAGGCTGAGAGGGTAATATTGAAGTTTTTATTTTATTTTATTTTATGTTTCTGGATTATATAAGTATATATTTTCCATATGTTATTATTATAAAAATAATTTTGTCATTCTTACTTTACAGAGATATAAATATTTTGTTGATTGGTGATCCGAGTGTTGCCAAATCACAATTATTGAGATATGTACTATGTACTGCGCCAAGGGCTATAGCTACTACTGGAAGAGGATGCTCTGGCGTGGGTTTGACGGCTGCTGTAACTACTGATACGGAAACAGGAGACAGAAGGTATGTAACCATCATATTGTAATTTATTTAATATGTCTTTAGTATAATAATATAACAAAAATCTATCATTTAAAGTCTTAAAGTAGAAATTAAATTAATTTAAACTATAGTAAAGTTTTTGCCAAATAAAGTGTAATCTTGTTGATTTATGGTCTTGAGAATGGTACTGGATTAACAAAATATGATACAATAAGTATTATTTAAAAGCAAAAAATATTTTCCAACGATTAAATAATGGTCAAGTATATACTCCCAAGTAAGAGAGCCAAAATATATTAAAGCAGCAATGCATTTAGTTACTAGTTATTAAAATTTTCAATTTTATGGATATATTTTTGATCTAAATCATACCTATCAACCATTTGTTGACAATCGGCAAATGGAGGAGGGCTGGCCACGCAGGTTAATGCACAGTGTTGTACACTGTCTTATAACCGAAGCTAGGAGATAAAATAATTACTAATGTGTGTCTCAGTGCCAGGGGAGTTTTTAACTCTGGCATTAATCCCCTGCCCTGACCCTATAGCCTGAGAAAACCCTGTATAGCCTATTAAGCCAAGGTTGGAGGGAACAGAAGAAATCTTATCTAAAAATGGTCTGACTAATAGGAAATAATGTAAGGCATGAAAAAGGATAGTATTTAGTTACTGTGGTTAGATAAGGAAAAAGGTCTTTCATCCAGGACCTTTTCAATCTTCTCATATTCATTGGCATGTCAGCTATATTCTTATGTTATTCTGTTGTTCAGTCCATGTAAATTTGTTTATGATCCATGCATGTTGCTGTGTATTTCAACATGATAGGTTTTCAAAGTTTGGTCAGAAACATTGCGTCCTTTTTTTTGACTATATTGTATATCTATTTAGGGTTATATATCACCATTTTCAAGTCATAATCATACATATTTCTCTCTTTTGTAATAATTTCTCATAAATTAGTCTTTAGTTGATTTCTTTACCTACTGCTTTTATTAGCCTTTCATCTGTTATAAGTTGTTTGTGCTGTTGCGTGGTATTTATTCTAATTATTGTTTCTCCTAAAGACATTCAAAAAGGAAATGAATTATTCTGATAAATAACCATATTTTTTTAAATAATGAATATTTTAAAAAAAAAAAGTTTTAACTTCCAGTTAATTAAAAAGAATAAAGTCCTTCATTTTTTAATATTTTGACTGTATCCACTGCTTACTGTATAATGACCCTTTTGCAGGTTGGAGGCAGGTGCTATGGTCTTAGCCGACAGGGGAATTGTTTGTATTGATGAATTTGACAAGATGTCTGACATAGATCGTACCGCTATTCACGAAGTTATGGAACAAGGAAGGGTCACCATTGCGAAAGCTGGCATTCACGCAAGGCTCAATGCAAGATGTTCTGTATTAGCGGCTGCTAATCCTGTCTACGGAAAGGTATGACTTTTAGTTGTTATAATATTTTTTTATTATTAATATATTGTTTTATTTTTTAATAGAAATTTTTAATAATTATTTTTATTTTATAGTCAAATTATCCTGTTTGTTACAGTATGATCAATATAGACCCCCGATGGAGAATATCGGTCTTCAAGATTCCCTTTTGTCTCGTTTTGATCTTCTCTTTGTCATGTTAGACATCAAGGACAATGAGGCTGATGCCAGGATTTCAGATCACGTGGTCAGGATGCACAGATATAGGTAAGTTACAGCTTAAATATTGTCTGATACTATTATTTTATCAAAATATTAGGTTTCCTAAAATTGGGCATATTGTTTACATGTATAATAGGTTATGATTATGCTTAAAAATTTCAAATTTAATTTTGTTATTCAGGTCTCCTCAGGAGCAAGATGGAGAAGTACTTTCAATCGAAACAACAGTAGATTACCTCTCAACTCAGGCGCAAGATGAAGATTACAGCAATGAAGACACACCTGTTTTTGAAAAATACGATCCTCTTTTACATGGAAATTCTAGATCTAAAACGTAAGATAAGTTCTACAAACTTTCTGAGGTTTTCATTTATTGTCAGATTTTTATTTATTGTTTGATTTCATCAAACCGTTAATAATTATTGTTTGGCGTTAAAAGGCTAATTTTGTTTTTAGTTTAGCTTTAATGGTAATTTAACTAGATAGATAGATAGTTTTCAGATTATTAAAAAGAAAAGAAAAAAAAATGAACAGGCTTACAATTGAATATGTGTCTAAATACGTCAATATAGTAATGTTAGAGGAGTTGAAATATGTTTACAAAATTCAGTATGCTGTATCTTTGCTAATAATGGTTGGATTTTTATATTTGTTTTTTCATAAATTTAATTACTTAAATTGCCATGGCCATGGTGTGGCTGATCAATATTTATTTTATATTAATTAATTAACAATAATAATTAATTATATTAATGTTGCAAAACCACATTGATGATTTATCAAGTTGGGCTAATAGATGGAAAGTGAAAATGAATCAATCAAAGAGTCTATTTATCGTCTTCACGCTCAATTATGGGGATTGTCCAGCAGTCCATTCCGACATCAAGAGGAAGTACGATATTTGGGACTGTATTAAACAAAAGACTGACATGGAGGACCCACATTAGACTTAAAAGACAACAACTGAACAGACGATTTGGACTACTATCCCGTCTGCTTGACAAACGATCCAAATTATTCGTGAACACCAAAATTACTATTTACAAAGTACTGATAAAACCATTATGTACATACGGGATAGAGCTATGGGGATCTGCCAAATATTCTAACATCCAAATAATTCTGACCCTTCAATCGAAAATATTGCGAAAAATCGTGGACACAGCCACAGAAATTATAGAAGGTTTCATGACAGACTGACTTACAACATGAACCCATCGGCCCAAACACTTAAATCCTACACGAACCCGTACAATCCACCCCGACGACTTTTGAGGCGGTGGCCTAGAGATGCCTTGCTTTAACCGACTTTCGGAAGTCATCATATTTGCTTATTGCAATTTTTTTTTTTTTTGCAGATAGCAAATAACATTAAAGCTCAAACAAAAACAATTGTAAATAAATATTAATTAAAATATATCTGTGTAAATGTTAGGAGTAACTATAATATATAAAACTTTGCTCTCAGTTAATTTAGAGCTCAGTTATTATTTAGAGCTGGATTTTAATTTTATTCAGTTAAATTAAAAAACATTTTTGTTTGTTTGTTTAACTTTTGTAGAATGAATGTATAATCAGATTAGAAATGATCATTTTTTTTTTTCTTTTATTCTGTTCAGTGACAGAATCTTCACGGTCAGATTCATGAGAATGTACTTACATATTGCTAAAACCTGAAGCCTACTTTGACTGATGAAGGTGCTGCGTTAATTGCTGAAGAATATGCTCGTCTGAGGTCTCAAGATGCTATCGAAACTGGAGTTGCCAGGGTATGTACTCATTTTGTTAAATTGCACAAACTTAATATATTTAATTAAACCTTGAATATGGGTTTTAAAAAAGTTATGAAGTTGGCATATGTAAAATTTATATGCCAGTTAAGCCTTAAATTCTATCTTAAATTTTTTTAGTTATGAACTGAAATGTCAAAGACGTTGGAAAGGTTTGATTTCGTTGAATAATCACTGCTAATTAAGCCTGAGTAGAATATGTATTAGTTGCAGTTAAACTTATCCATCTTTTTTTATATTTTCAATATCCAAACAATTGTTAATCCATCCTTTTTTAAAATGGATTTCTTTCAAAACTTTTTATGCAACGTTGATTTTTATTTATGTTTACTCCTCTAATGCTACTTAAATTTATATTTATTTTTTTCACTTTTTAATTTATTTAGATTTTTAAAAGCACTTAATTCATGTTACTGAAAAGTTTGTTTATTCATTTAAGATCATTTTATGCTACTGTGGCTAATCAGATGATTTCACTTTGGTAATATATAAATTTTTGATCCTAGGACCACCTGCCATTTTGAACTCGCAACCAGCTGTGAAAAGTTTTTTGCAAGCACTTTTAAATTTCATCTACTGTAGTTCTAACTTCAAACTTAAACTTTTCCTTATTTTGAGCACACTGGTGTCATAGAGCTGTTACTCAGCTTTAATTGACTGTAAGTTCTGCCATTGGGAATGTTTTTCTTAAAACTCTTAGTTTTATTTTCCTAAAGTATTCCTAAAGATCCATATAGTTTCACAAGCTATTAAATAAGTTTATGAGAGTATAAGTAAACTATCAAATATTTATGAATGGTTAAATTGATCAAAAAATGAATCAAGCATAAATATGTAGATGAATATTTGAATATCTTTTTGTCATTTGGTTTTAGAAAATTGTATTTATTTATGTAGTTAAATAAATACCGTATATTTATAACAAATCTAAAATAATTCTTGAATAAATCTATAATTATAATATCATTATTTATAGGAGTTTTTAAATATCATATATATTTTATTTTGTAGACACAACCAGTAACAGTGAGGACATTGGAGACTCTAATTCGACTTGCCTACCGCTCATGCCAAGGCGAGGTTCAGCTGTAATGTGAATTAGAAGACGCTCAGGCTGCGATAGAGCTAGTTCAATATGCATACTTCAAAAAGGTTTGTAAAATCATCAATTTATACTAGCTGATCAGTATTTTAAATAAGTAGAAATTTTCTAAATGAAATTTTTAAATTAATTATGAAAATACTCATTAGGTTTTACTAAAAAATATTACATTTGTTTTTTATCTATTTACATTATTTTATTATACTGTGGTATACTGGAGGTGCTATAGTGGCAGTCATTTATTTTTTGCCTATCCTTGTTTAATTAGGGATAGGTTTCTTTAATGAGTATCTGACATTGTATAGGCTCAAGACCACCCCTTGGGCATAGGAGGCTATTATGATAGCCAACTAAACCACAGGTTGTTTTCATTTGTTAGTTTGTTCAAAACAGTATTGACATGTCCAATTAATTCATAAACATAATGACTGTTCTTACAAACCCAGTAGGAAGATAATTGGCATTGAGATACATGTGGTGGCATTGAAGGAAGAAGCAATGTGATAGATAGTCTTCAACGTTTGTTTAATAAATATGTATTTATGTACTTCTTTGTCTATTTGACTATCTTCCTTCTTACAATTGTTCTTAAAAGTAATGCCTCTATATAAAGTCCTAAACCATTGCAGTCTATTTTTTTACCATAAATAGTCTAAACATAATTTATAGTTTCACCACAAAGCACTGTTTGGCTTTTAACTAACTCAGGCACAAACTCGATTTGTATTGCTTTATAACTTTATTCAAAACTTTTATTTGTATTCAATTCTTCACTTTTTATTGATTTCAGTTCTTTATATAACTTTACATATATAGTAATTATATCTAATTATGGAAACTTTTGATTGATTTAATTAATTTATATTATTTCGTTTGATTTAAGGTGTTGGAGAAACATACAATCGATTGTTTGCTTTATTTTTTTCAACTAACTTATATTGTATTTAATTCTTCACTTTTTATTGATTTCAGTTCTTATATAACTTTACATTATAGTAATTATATCTAATTATGGAAACTTTGATTGATTAATTAATTTATATTATTTCGTTTGATTTAAAGGTGTTGGAGAAAACCAAAAAGAGAAGACGTCCCAGGAAGGAAGGTGATGTATCGGACTTATCTGGTGAGGAAGATGAGAACGATGAGGATGAGGAAGATGCTGATGAAAATGGCGTGAAAAGACTTCTCAACCAGTCAAAAAAAGGGTACATTCTTTTCTTATAAATAACCTATCAGAACTATGCTTTTAAATAATAATAATATATTAATTATTGACTTCTTTCTGTGTAGCCTATTAACATTAAATATATTCTATGATATTTTTTTCCTTAAACTATAACTTGTGTTTCTTGTTTTAATTTTTTATTTTTTTTTTAGAAACCATCTCCTGATGACACAGTTGCGACAGAGCAGGAACAACCTAGCCAAGAAGTTCATTCAGAACCTATGGAAGCCTCGACAACAGAAGACAGTGATATTACTCCGGAAAGGTAAGTTTTTATAATTTATTCATAAGAATATACTTTTGGACTTTAATGAATGTCATCAAAAGGGGCAGGGTTCCATTTTAAAAATCTATTTCGTTTTTGAGGATGTCTGAAATGTATTTTTATTTTATCTACAATTCTTGTACTCAAAATTCATATAATTGTAATATAACTTTTGTTTTTTTTAGGTTGACTGTTTTCAGACAGCATGCAGCCACAACTTTCCAGGAAGCTCGTGCACAGAGCTGTCAACTCTCAGATCTTGTGAGTAAAATCAACAAGAAGATGATTGGAAACGAGTTCACTCAAAGTGAGATCAACAAAGCGATTAGCATTATGTCCAACGAAAATCAAATAATGGTTTCAGAAGATGTTGTATATTTAATTTAAATTTTTATTCATACTTGTTCTACCATGTACATAATTATTTAAATTTTACTATCTGATTTTTTTTGTTTCTTTTAACTATAATCGTATGATTTTTTTAGAAATATGAATAATAATATCTAATTTTATAATTTTTTAAAAATAAGATGTAAAGTGTAAATAATAAAATATTAATGTTTATTATTAAAAAGGTTATTTTTATTAGTCCACCTTTTTTTTTTTTTTCTTTGATTGATATGCAGAGATAATAATGGTTCTGGGTCTGTGGAGGAAGTTATTCAAGCTGCCACTAGATGGCAGCACTCAATAGCTGTTATGGGAAGGGAAGGGACATTTCTTTAGTGAATGTATGTAAGTCTTCATACCTGGTTCATCAGCTGCAGTCATCTTAATCTGTACTACTGGCAAAAGATGATTATAAAGGGAGATGGTGGGGTGGCTGAGTTGGTTAATGCACGTGGACAATCCGTGCATTGCCTAACAACCGGATATTAGAACATGAGATAGTTAAAATAATTATTAGTTCGAGTCTTGGTGCCGGGTGAAAAGGGGCTTTTATCTTGGCAATAATCCCTGGCCCAAGAAACCCCTCCTCCCCTATAGCCTACAAAGGCGAGGCACGGGTGAAAAAAAAAAAAAAAAAATAGAGCTAAGCTTTTGTGTTACCAACCACTGAATACCAAAGAGGTGTCCGTCATAAATTTCAGATTAATTATTTTTTGTGAATACAACAAATTTTGTGGAATTCACATTTTTATTTCATTTGTTAAATTATAACAATATTAAATGGAGAAACATGAGCAACCCATGGTATGTGCGATCATAAGGTAAATAAATTAGGTGACATAGTCTGAGTTAAGATGGTGTAATTTTATTTTACTTTAGTTATCTTGTGTTAATGAAACCTACTTGCTGATTAATGATTAGTACTTAGTAATCCATTGCTATTTTGGAATATGATAATATTGAAATAATTTTTATTAACAGAAACAATCAATATATCTCAGAAACGCTCCAGCGTCTCTGATAGGTATGCCGAGTTGAAGTGGCTCAATCCAGTTTCTTGCCAACTGTATTTCCTGGGACTATTCCTATTCTGCACGTTTAATACCCAAAGTCCATCCTACATTCTCGACCTACTCATCCCTTGTTCATCGGTACATTTGTTTAACTCAAGATACCAGCCCACTAACCTCTATTTTCCTTCTCATCGTACATCATCCTTTAGTTTGCGTGCCACCTCACTTTGAAATTCTATACTTACCTCTATACGCAAATCATCTTCTTTAATCTCATTTAAAAACAAATTATTTCATCATCTCCTCAGTAAACAATCTTCTGAATAATTGTATACAAAATTAAGAATAATAGTCATATTTCACTCTAAAATGAGGAACACTACAAATGTGGTAACAAAAACTTTTCTTTTTTTCGTTAGTGTTATAGTATCTCTGCATGCACATGTGTTTAATATTATATACTCATACATAAATATACTATTGTTGTATTAACTACTTTATAAATAATGCAAGCAGTAGTTATACGTCTCTCAAGTAATTGTATTTACTACTTTTATAAATAATATTTTAATAATAATAATATTTATATATATACGACAATGGTGGCCAACCAAAAACCACTCGATATAACAAACTTGGTTGTGTCTTTATCTACGATTAATTAGGGTGGGTGATTTGAAAGAAAGAAAGAAATGTAAATTTTATTCTGTGAAATGTAAGTTTTATATATATTTATATATATAAAATAATTTTAATAATATTTTAAGTTTGTTTTTGTAATGTTTATTGTTATGCCAGACAAAAGACTCAGTTTTTGTGATTTATCATTATTCTTAGGGGACAGAAGGTCACAGAATAAAATTTACATTTCTTAATTTTTTTTCAAATCACCCACCCTAATTAATCATAGATGAAGACACTACCAAGTTTGTTATATTGAGTGGTTTTTTGTTGGCCACCATTGTCTTAACTGAGGGAATAATATATTAAAACAAAAGTTGTGATTATCCCTAGAATAAGAATAGATAATAATTTTTATTTTGGGACAGGGCTCCTTAAGAATAACAGATATGTACAATTATGATATACTATATATCTGGCCAAAAGACCAAAGGAACATGATTAATGCTGATTAACAGTGGTGTGAGATTAAAAATAAAAATAAGTTCAAAACAAAAGAGTTAAATAAGTAATGAATGATGACATAAAAAAAGGATGGCAGATATTAGTAGGTAGGGAATTCCATAGGGTAGTTAGTAGAAGTAGAAAAGAAAGGAATGATCAAAAGTTTTAGTTCTATTGTAAATTACAAAAGACTGTGAGGGGAATGTGCTGGGAGTAAATGGTTTGGTAAAGGTATGATCCTAGGAAATATTGCCTGCAAATGTTGAGAAGGAGCTACTTTAACTCACTGTATAAATGGCCTACATGAGACCTCAGAGTATCAAGGACAATTAGCTTATCATTTTATATACACACACACACATATATATATATATATAATATATATATAATTAAATTATATGATGTAATTTGACAATTACACAATATGGAAGTATTAGAGACTTGGGAAATTATGTTTCTTCTGATGAAGATCTAGAAGGTCAAGTGCTAATAGTTCTTTTACACCGTCTTCTTCATAAATTTCTGTCCTGAAACCTTCCTTCCCTTGTGTTTGAACTATTATGGACAAATCTGGAGTTTCTTTCGGCTCTGCAATTACCAAAGGATACCAGCTGGCATATATATAAATCCAAAAATATGATACTTGATTCATAATTCGGACAAGATCATCCATGCTCGGCATAGATCCTCGGTAGCCATATTTAGTTAATGTCAATATTAAGGACCGATGGTAATTTTCCAAAAGGCTGTAGTAATTCTTTCGTCGGATTGATGGTTGCATGCTGAAGTATAAGAAATGACTGACATCCATGAGTGGAGTGCTGTGATGAGGAGTCTGAAAGTCGATGAACCTGTGCAAGTATGAAATATCAGTATTTTAAAATATATTACAGAAATATAGGTTATTTAATACTAACCGTACGGAAAATGGTTTGTTTCTCCAATCATATTTAAACATTATGTTATTACACCAACAGTCTCCGTGGTTTAATACTTTGAAATCTGATTCCTTCACTTCCACTGATTTGCAAACATTTCGATAAAATTCTTCAACAGACAAATCCAGATTTGTTGCAATATCATTCCTGGGCAACAAACAAAGAGAGTGCTTAATAGACCGGTATAGCTTCCTCACCAGGTGTATTAGGGAAAACAAATCTAATAGTTTATTTAGGCATGTTTCAGATAATTAAAAAAATATATTGAAGCATATATACATGGATTTGAATGACATTCAATCTGGATATTTTTTATACTAATCTCCAACTTTGGATGCAATCAGATTAAATGTTTTTAAAAATAAAATCCCGTACCTCTAGAACACATAAAGGAAACATTTTGACTAATAAATTGATTTAAATAGCAATGGACCTGGATAGAAAAAATTTAGGACGCCTACTTTAGCATCATCTGATTAAAAAAAGTAGCTTAACGGGGTGTAAGGGAATAAACAGACAAATAACAATGAAATAAGATTAAAATAAACTATTTAATGGATGTATATTTTGTATTTAGTAAGCTCTGGAATGCTAATTATAAAATTTGGTGTGCATTATTACAAAAAAAAATAAAATAAAATAAAAAATTAATGGGATCACCGAAAGCAGTGTGGCTAGCATAACAGCCTCCTATGCCAAAGGTCACGTGTTCAAACCTGCAGGTGTTCCTAAGATTTTTAATGGGAGTAAAAAATCCTTAGTTATGCTGTCCTTCTGAGGGGACATTAAAAGGTGGTCCCGAGCCTGTGCGATATCAGGTACTCGTTAAAGATCCCTATCCTAATAAAACCTGGATAGGCAAAATTTAGGACTCCCACTGTAGCATCATCCGATTAGCCATATTAGCAAAAAGTGACGTTAAATAAACAAGCAAAACAAAACAAAAATAATTGTGCCTCTATAATTCCTCATGAGACTTGGGTTGAGTACACCTAGAGATTCATGCTGTTCCTAGGCCAACGGCAATGCTAGGAGATGAATAGGCCAAGATCACGCTCAGCCATGCCAGGTTTTTACCCAATTTTCAGGTACCCACTTTATAGAAGTTGGATGTGCCCTTGGGAGATTCTCTTACCTCAGGGTTACTCCACAACTCAAACAACAGAATAAATAATTACTCCCCCACAGCTTGGATTCGAACCCAGAACCCTAATCTATATAATAATTTCCTTCAAATTCAAGTTAATCTGATGAGTTCTTTTGGTAAAACATGCTTGCAAGGAAAATAAATTTCTGTTAGAATAAGCAAAGCTATTTGAAGGATCTTGGTAAAATTCAAGGTAGAATATTAAAATATTGTTTAATTTCTGGTAGATTTGTTAATTATTTATTGCTATACTGTACCATAATTATCCTTTATATAAATGGATAAATTATTAGTGGGTATATATAGCTTAGTATATAAAATATAAATTGATTTGTTAATCATTTGTGATTAATGTATATAAAATATATTTTTATATGTTAATTCCACATGTTTTTCGGCCACCGCATTTTACTAATTATATACCATATTTTTATAACTGTAATTTACTGATTGTTTTGTTACTATAATATTGAATTTTTTCCATAGAAAGCTGATTAATATTATGGTTTATTTAAATATTTTATTACTGTTATTTTATTATTTTCCTTTTATGTTATCTTTATTGGTTGTTATCTATTTTTTTGGTCAAACCAAAATTTTGGTACACAGATATATTACATTTTCTAATTAAATATGATTTATTTGATAATCGCACCTCCACCCAACTACTTCAATAATATATTCTATGCAAAACAATTATATCATTTAGGTTTTACTGTCCCCTGAGTCCAACTGATCAATGCCTGCAAAAAGGTCTGCATGTGTGTCCGTGTGTAGTAAGTGTAGTGCAAAAACGAAATGTTGTATGAAACTGAAATTTCCTATTTAAGCCAAATATACGCCCGAGATGTTATAACAACTTTTTCATAAAAATCAGCTAATCTTTTTACAATTTTCTCAAAAACGGCTTCAATGATTTTGAACAAACTCACTATATCGGTGAAAATTTAATGGGTTTTAATATCATCTAGGTTTCATTCTGATTGTAATAGCTGACAGGGTTAAAATTCTAATGTTTTAAATTTTCTTCCTCTAAAGTACCTTTAATTTTTATATGTAGAAAAACTATTCACATCATCTTATTAGGATTGATAAAAAGTGGCTAAAAATAAAAGTTGAACAAATTTGATAACCAACTAAAGGAGACAAGAGCAAAACTATTTTTTTAATGTTTTTTTTTTTTTTTTTTTTGGACCTAGAACAGCAACACAGATGAAATAATATACTATTGGAAAGCTAAAGATTTTAGAAAAAATATTATATATAAAGATGTAAAATGTAATGTAATGTGACAAATAGGTCAAAAATGATTACTGATAATAGCATTATAGGTAACGATTTGATATTGCTATATTATTAATCCAAATCATATGTTTTCAACAAAACTGAATACTATTTTTATTTAAATTTACTTAAAATTTTTAAATTTAAGTTTATTTATAATTCTGAAATTTATTTTAACATCTGAGGTAAGTGAAAGTCGTGTGTTGCTGTCACCAGATTTTTTTTAATACTTTGTTTATTAAATACATATAAGAGTTATCTTAAAAGTCTATACCAATCAAGTCCCCATTTCCTGATCCCTCCAATCATGTTGCGGACGGCAGAATAAGTTATACCCTGGACAACTTCCTTGGCCTTTCCATGATATGGCTGTAATCATCTTTTGATATGATGCCTCTCTCTTCCAGAACTGTGTCATAATTCATGAATTACATATTATGGATCAATCCTCTGATAAATGATTATTCATAGTTAGTTCTGGGCAAATTACTTTCTATCGATAACTTTAAACATAGTATTAATAAGTGCTACTTGCTTGATAATAAACTGTTTAGCACAAGGACTGTTCACATATTAGTTCACACTATCTCTGATACTTTTTAATCGAAAATCATTTTGTAAAGTAGATTATAATTTGCAACTGAAATTTCAAATTGTATGTGTTAGAAACAGGGATGATGAGTAATATCCTTATTAAATCTGGTTTGGCAAGATTCAGGACTCCCACTGTAACATCATCCAATTAGCTACGGCGGCATAAATTGATAGCTGAAGAGCTAGTGAACCCTCTGAGTAACAGTCTTCCTGTAAGGTTAGAAATATGTACACTTATGATTTATAGAATGCTAACGATGAATTGGCAGGCGTCAGCCCTCAACATCATCAGTCCCTTTATTTTTTAAATAAAAAAAAAAAATAGAGTATACAAACTTGTTTCTGTAAGCTTGAGAATTTAATAGGATGTAGTTTATTTATTGTAAATCTTGAAAAAAAAAAAAAAAAAATTGATAGGTGATTGCAATTAGAAAAATTATGTGACAGTGGATTGAAAGTTGATGAGGTAAAATAAACTTTCTCCTGTATAGTTGAAATTTGGATGTTTTTGAGTAAACATTTTAGAAAAAATATGTACAATGACGGATGGTTTTGAACATAAGAACATAAGACCTTGGCAGCTGAGAGGAAAGCTGCTAAGGGCCTGCGAGTTAGATGTGTAACGTGACCGCCTACGGTGCGAGTGACGAGTGACATGAAATAAAAATGATAAATACATAATCAAAAAAAGATTAAAAAGGAAGATTGCAAATTGATATCAATTAATTAGTTGGTTACAATTTCTTCCCAAAACAGTTTTTTTAGTAAACTTTAACGAGTCTGGTTTTATTATGAATTTATATATGGAGTATGGTTTCAACCATGTGAAGAAAATAAGAGGAATTTTGGTTGACTAACTATCAGATGTATTAAAATGTAATGTGATAGAAATGAGTCCTGATGATGGGGAAGAAATAGAAACCAACTGATTAATTGATATGATAAATACAATATATTTTATTAGTTTTAATATAATCTACATTAGTTTTTACATTAATTTTCTTCATCATTATCCGACACTTCACTACTACTGTTTTCATCATCATCTGATTCTTCGATAATGTTTTCCTCTTCAGAAAATATAAAAATTTTTTCTTTTTTAATAAATCAATAAATTTGAAGAAGTTGATAATTCACTCGTACGATATTTTTTCATCATAGCAGTGTTTGTAATATTTCACATGGCAACCAGTATTTGCGTTAATTTCTGGCCATGATGAAAAAACAATTTCAATTCACTTGTCACATACGTTTTCTCATTATAATAGCCTGTCAATTTTTTTTAAAGATTTACAATAAATAAACTACATCCTATTATATTCTCAAGCTTACAGAAACATGTTTTTGTACTATGTATGTAACATGTTTTTGTACTGTTTTTTTAAATTAAAAAATAAAGGGGCTGATGGCGTTGAGGGCTGACGCCTGCCAGGTCATGACTATTGCCCTTAGCATGCTATAAATCATAAGTATACAAATTCTAACCTTACAGGAAGACCGTTACTTGGAGAATTCACTACCTTTTGGACTGATATTAAATGATTAAACAAAAAAATAGGAAATATTACATGGACATACTACAAAGTAATCTGGGACGATTTTCGAGCTCTTATGTCAATCAATTGATTCTTAATCTCTGAATGGCATGGTCTGGGACTACTAAGCGTCTCTCTGTCTCCTTATAATTATCTCTGCCTTAAACCGTTATGAGATATTCTAATGTAAAGCTCATGAGACTCACTAGTACCTCTAATAAGTATGAAATAATATATGGACAGCCCTCTAAGCCTTAAATTTAAATGTCATATCACCTTTGCTAAGCCATGAAACCTGCCTAAATCTCTGATCGCCAGCATGCCATGGTCCAAATCCAATCCCACACGTCTGTTCACCATTTTATATCCTCTGCCCTAAAGTACCATTAACTTAAACAAGTTCTCCAATCTAATATCAAATAATTTAACTAGTAGTGACAGTTGTTATGCAATAATTCCTTTTAGCAACCTGCAGATCTTCAAGGAGCAAAGAAGTATAAGGTTCATAATAGATTAGTTGACACCAAAGAGGTTCATCTGTATCTCCAAATTCTTCGATGAGATAGTCCATCTCTTTGAGTACATTAATATAAATCTGGAAAGAATTGAAAGATCTTAATAAAAGTTGTGCATTTCCTTTCTATACATTCTAATTTTTTATTCATTAAATCTAACTTTTGAAACTACAGTAATTCGATAGTTTACAAAAATCTATTCAGTATATTTTGAATGATAGGTCTACCTGGTTGTTTCACATCAGAAGATCAAGTGATTAAGAGTAAATAATAATTTATTATTATTATAATCTACCACACACACCTAAAAATTATTTTATTATTAACCGTTGAAGATAGAAAGGATTGTAAAAATAAGTATTAAAATATTTTCTTTTCTATTCTTTATCATTGCCTTATCATTAAAATAATACTGTTTTATTAGAAATATTTATTTAAACACAACAAAATTTGAATCTAGCAACTTCAATCTGCTACATTAGCACTTTTAGATCTAGGTTCTGAACATTTTAGCTTGAAGATGGATGTTCTTGTCAAATTAAAAAAAAAATTCCTTTTTTTTTGCAGGTCAAAAGTTGGGTGAAATAATTAAAAAAATGGTCAAAATATAAATCATTACTGTGGATGTAATTAGTTGACCGTTGAGAATTACTGGAAGGAATTAGTCCGGGTGGCGGTCATTAAATAAAACAACTAAATAGTTTCAACTATTTATTGTTTGCCAACGCTTCGACCCCCTTTGTGGGTCATTATCAGGGCTTAAAAGATACAAAAGAATATAATTTCAATGACATTACATACAATATTATATAACCTATTTAGCTAGAGAACGTCGGTATTAAAATATAACAGAAGAACTGTATAGTTAAAAAAACTTAATTAAAATACAATGACCATAGTACAATAATGAACGTGTTATACAGAAAAAATAAAAATGTTCACTAAACAAAATTTACACAGGTATCAATAATTTACATGAAATATGAAATATAAAAATATGAAGTAGAGTGGAGATACGTACCGCATGATGGGTGAATGGAAACTAGGTACTGTTTGGTAGATGGGGGGTAGGTAGGATGGAAAATACGTAGGAAAAAAAGGTAGAATGGAAAGTACGTACCGATTTATGGACAGGGTCTGACAACAATGACTAAAATTCTTAATACTACCATACAAAGAATCAATGAAATTTAAATATGCTACTTAATAGAGTTTAAAATGTTTAAACTCTATTTAGTAGCATATTTTCTCTGTCTATCCCACTATATATATTGTTTTGTTTTTCATTATTATTGTTTGTTGTTTTGTTTTTATTTATATATTTTTTTAATCTTTTTAAATCTATTTTAGGTATCCATATAATTCTATATATGTATTTATTTTGTTTTGTTTATGTATTTAAAATTTTCTAAATGTCTTCACTATTCAATTTATTCCAACTTGTATTTATGTTTATTTAACTTTTTTATCAAGCTGTAAGATTTGTCAATTAGTGTATTTTACAATGTTTCATTATTATTGTTTCCACCCTGTTATCTTTGGATTCCTTTAACAGAATTAGGGATAATTAAGTTGGGAGGTACAGTCAGTTTTTCTCCATATACATCTTCCATCACTGTTCTTACTATTATATAGGTGATATTTCAAGAATTAAATTAGGTGCAACCCTATGCCAGCAATTAAAAAAAAAAAAATTAATGAAGCAAATTGATTAATTTAAACAAAAAAGTCTAATTTTTAATTATTTAAAAAATACTGGTAATATGTACAACCATTTTAGGTACATTAGGTATTACATTCGCTTTCAAGCAACATCTTCCTTTTATTTAAAAAAAAAATTGATTCTGGACTTACCTCTATAGTGGAATCATTCAAACATAAAACATATATTTGATAATGTTTAAGTGAAATTATTTATTTATGATACAAAATTAAGAATTTACAGTGCGATTGGCTGTATCTCTGTGAAATTGTAAATTCAATTATACCCTATTCAATGCGATGGAGCATTGTAGAACCATACAATGAGTACCAACCCAATTTTGAGATTTTGCTATTAACATATAGTGGATAATAAACTGCATTAATAAAATTATTTTTATTTAAATTTAATAATATTCTTGGAAAACATATGCTAAGTTGTATTAAGCAAGTCTTTGAATGAATGAAAAAAAATCTTTGTTCTTGGACCAAATCCCCTTAGAACAAAAAAAAAAAAAAAATGAAACAAAAAATTTAAATGGTCTAGTTCCTTTTAAATAAAATATTTCAACAGCCTAATATTCTATAAATCTTAGTAAAGTTATATACATGTAGAGCACACACTTATACATACACATATTTATAATATAAATACCTATATTTACAATGGAACGGGAGATTGAGATTCAAATAGGTAATGGAAGAGATGATGTTAGAAAGAAGAGAGAGAGGCGATTTTACAGATAGAAATAGGCAGCAAATTCCAAAATAATGACAACCGAACGAAAAAGGATTTGTGAAAGGACGCACTTCTATGTGAAAGGGTTGGGTTCTAGTATTCAACGAATGGATGTCAGAGCGGAGGGTGAGGGGCTCAGTTATATAGGAAGGTTTTCTACTTTTTAAGGTTTGGAATAGGTAGGAACCATGCAAATATTGCCGTCAAACAGAAGGATAAAGCTACTTTAACTCAGGTAATAGCCAGAAACATGGTCATGTGAACGAACTCCAAAAATAAATCTAATAAAGCAATTCATCAGACATTTCATTTTTATTTCTAGTACATCATTAAGTCCTCCATACACCAGGCAACAGTAGCCAAAGTTGGGAAAGATAACAGAGGAAACAAGTAGCTGACGGATTTTTAAAGGTAAGGATTGACGGAATCTATAGAGCTGTTTAAAAGTCTTTGGTATATTATCGATAATCTCACCTTAATCTCTGACTGGAATAGTTCCTCCTGACCCTTAAAGGGTGGCAACTTCTTGAGGATGTAAGTCCTATTGACAAGTCTTCCAGAACCCAGAAGTACCTTAGCCCTCAGCTTAAGAACTGTCGAGGTAAAGTTATCTCCAGGTCCTACTGCAGAATCCTCTGTCACTGTAATAACCTTCTCCACTATACCTTCTTTTCCAGCATTCCGGATAACTGCTTGTAGAACCTCCCTTTCCATAATTATCATCAATGTCCAAAACTAGTTTTCTTTAAATGAAAAAACAATAAAATGTTTTTTTTTCAGACAATTTAATTTTTTTTCATTTCAATAAGTTTATTTGCATCAGTAAAATATATACAATAAGCAAATGGGTTCTATTTCATAAATATGGAAAAAATGGCATGACCACACAATCCTGTAAGAAGAAAATATATCATTGTTCTCTTTAAGTAAACATTTGTTCACTAAGTATCTTACAGAAATTTCCAAAGAGTTTGTTTCAAAAGGTATATTGTACAAAACATACAAGAAAAATAAATAAATATAAAATAATGAAAACAAAATTCAAAATAAGAAAATCTTTAATTTAAAAGAAAACAATCCAGTACAATATTAATGTACCCTAATGTAATTAAAATACGTATAAACAATATTCTTTTATAAAAAAAGGCCTACAATAAGTAAAACCCACATGAGGTCTTTGATTTAATATAAAATAAGGATCCGTAATATTTATAGGCAACTGCAATGCAATATGTGATTAGTCTTCAGGTTTTCCCAAAGTTTGATAAATAGCTTAGGGCTCACTGAGTCTTTCAACTCCAGACAGATACAAAAGCATAATTATCTTGATACAGCATTTTGAATTAAGTACCCTACCCTTAGGGCTACCCTGATGCACTATATTTTTTTGGTTTGAAAAAATTAATATTCAAATTAAATTCCTCCTATTTGGTCATAATCTATCTATTTCTGCCTAAAAAATATAATTTAAATATGACTATATATTAACATCACCACAGTTTTGTATTTATGTGCTAAATTTTGGCAGGAGTTCAAGCACGACTTTTTTGTGGAGCTATAAAAGTATCATTAATGGTTTAATTTAGACTCCTATAATATTCTGAGTATTTGGCCTCACAAAATAAGATGTACCTGAAGATGATTTGAAAGCTTAATTATAAGTTAATACAGTATATTTATGTTATATGCATGTAAATATCAAGAAGTTTTACAAACACTAGTAATGTTTCAAAATAAAATCTGCTTCAAATATCAATAACCAAAACCTCAATAGTGTGACTACATTTTGAAGATTTAGTAATAAACAATAACATTTAGACCCGTTTTAAGTTACAATATTATCCTCTGGTGATTTCCCAAGGAAAGTGTGATTTTTTTGCTCTACTGGCGGATTCAATCATGAAAAAAATCAGCCTTATAATTTGAATGGGTCAATGAAAAAAAAAAAAGAGGGACTTATCACAGCAAATTTATTTAATTAAAAAAAAAATCCATTGAAGTTTAAGTTTATATTAAAACATTACTGCATACAACTCACATTATTAATTAAGAAAATTCTCATTCACCATCAAACATAAATTCTATTGCATTAAAATCGCAAATCGCACGCAAAACATAACTACCTTGCTAACTTTTAGCGCCATTAGAAGGCGCAATTAGAATCAGTGTTGCCATATAGATAGCGCAGTCTCGTATCTTTGAGACAACTCCTTTCCCCTCCCCTCTCTTTAGAAAGATAATTTCATCTCCTGAATAACTATCAGTGAGAGAATCTTCTAAGAGCTTTGCACAAATGAAATTGTGAAGTGCGTTACACTAATGTGGATTTCCATCGTGAAGGGTTCATTCCCGAGGGAATATTTTCCCAGACTGGTCTTCACAGGACATGAATGCTTCTGGAATCTTCTGCATAAGTACGGGGGAAAAAAATCTACCACCGACGTCTCACTTGTGAAACCTCTTTTACAGTCGAACATGCTGTGATATCCGTGATAGCATGGACGGATATGAGGGATACCAATTCATCGAACCTAATTTTCCAAATATGTTGGGAAAGGGAACTAACCATCCATCATAAACTGTATTTAGAGGCAGAAAGATGTGGTAGAACCTGTTAAATATCGATTGTATATGTAAAGATAGTTGTGGCACTGAACTTCCACCTAGGTGTACAGCAGCCCAACAACAAACAGTCCAGTTGGTAGCGTCCCCTGCGCCATGTTGTTTGTATATATTGCAGTAATAAACAAGCTGTCTAGTACAAGGTTCTTTTATTCCACTGCCTAATACTCTATAACTTTAATAGGTTATGGGCCCAGTGATAATCAAGTCAAGTGCAACATTTCAAGTGCTACGGATGGAGATCTATGGCATAAACGGCTAGGACATTTGAATCGGCATGGACTCAAATAATCCTTTCCGATGATGGCAAAAAGTGATGCAAAAAAACATATTAAACCTCCAATTAATTGCAGTCTAATACCAAGCCACTTTTCAGCAACCAGAGAGGCATAAGTGCAAGATTGGTTTAAATCCACTTTCAATTCAGATTCTTCAATGAATCTCTTCTGAGCACCATAAGCTCTTATCACCGAAGAACCTGAGGTGAATTAGAATATTCTTTGATTCTCTCCAGAGCTACGACACTAGATTCAACTTCTGCTACCACGACAACTAACATGTTCAAGAAGATTGTAATCTCCAATGTATAACTGATTGAAAGCCCGACGATTCCAGGACTCAAAGTCAAAGTCATCAGCTAATGCATCATCATCAGAAGTATCATTTAAAGCACAGAGTGGTTGCTTTATATGTGGGGATAAAAGACATTTCAAGGCACAGTGTCCCAAAAATAAGCAGAACCGTGGAAGTAAATCCTTTAATAGAAGCTTTCGTGGGAAAAGAAGAGGAACAATCCAGGGTAATTCAGCAGATGTAGATGAAGAAGTTGTAATGGTGGCCCTAAATTGTGGTAATATTAAACTATCATCTAACAATGTGTTTTTAGTCGATTCAGGTGCGAGTAACCATCTTTTTAAGGCAGAATTGGAACCCCTTTTGTCAAATGTTTCGAATCTTGATCATGATGTTGCCATACATATAGCTAATGGTGATAAAATGTTTACTAGAAAAGAAGGTACCCTAAGAGTAACCTCTCAAGGTAAGGTTGTAAACATTAAAGGTTTAATAGTCCCGGGGTTAAAACATAATTTATTATCAGTGAGTGCAGTTACCTCAAAAGACTTAAAAGTGATTACAGATTCTAAGGAGATGAAAATCTGTGGAAGAAATTTTAAGCTGAGTTGTCCACGAGTGAATGGATTGTACATATTTACGTTTGATGAACCCAGTGATAATCAAGTCAAGTGCAACATTTCAAGTGCTACGGATGGAGATCTATGGCATAAACGGCTAGGACATTTGAATCGGCATGGACTCAAAAGTTTAGGATTACCCTATAGTGACAAGAAGTGTTCGGCATGCATTGAAGGTAAAGCTACTAGACAACCCTTTTCAAATAATAGGAAACGCACATCAAAGGTGGGTGAATTAATTCACTCTGATATATCTGGTCCTTTCAATCCTGAATCAGTTGAAGGCCATAGGTATATGCAGGTGATTTTAGATGACTTCACTCATTTTGTGCATGTCAAACTTCTCCATATGAAGAGCGAAGCTGAAACAAACCTGATGGATTATATAGCGGAACTAGAAAGGCAGCAGGGTGTCCCAGTGAAAAGGCTACGTTTAGATAATGGAGGAGAATTTACGTCTAAATTTTTTCAAAAATATTGTTCAGATAAAGGTATAAAATTAGAATATTCATTGCCATATAGCCCTCAAATGAACGGAAAGAGTGAAAGAATGAATAGGACGCTATTAGATATGATGCGTACTAAGGTATCAGATTCTGGCATCCCCAAGTTCTTGTGGGGGGAAGCAGCTCGATGTTCTGCTTATGAACTGAATAGGTCACCTACTTCAGCCTTAAATAAAGGTGAAACTCCCTCATTAATATGGAATGGCAGAAATGATCTGTCTAAACTTCGTATATTTGGTTGCCGAGCATGGCCTACCATTCTTCCTAAAGGTTCCAAATTGGATCCCAGAAGCAAGGAGGGGGTGATGGTTGGTTATTGTGGTGGTGGGTATAGGATTTGGTTGCCAGACGAGCAGAAAGTTATTAGATCTAGAGATGTGATATTCGAGGAGAGCCAAATGCCCTATAAAGAAGTTAAAAATGTACCTATTGTCTATCATAATAGTGGTGGAAGCTATGAAGAAGGAAGGAAAAATGGTGAAGAGAATAACACTAATATTTCAGAGCAGCCAGAAGATACTTATAGACCTCAGAATGATTGTAATCCAGAGCAGTCAGAAAACCCTTCAAGACTTCAGAATGAAGAATCCAATCCAGAGCATTCAGAAGAAACTTCTAGACCTCAGAGAAACCGGTCAAAACCTCATTTCCTAAATGATTATGAGTTATATAATGCATACTGTATGGTAAGCCGATCAGATGGAGTTCCATCATCTTATGAGGATGCTAATAAAAAGGAGGAATGGCAGGAAGCCATTATTAAAGAATTAAAAGCTCATGAGGAGATGAACACTTGGTCTGAAGAGGAAGCACCGAATGGAAGTGTCCCAATCACAACTAAATGGGTTTTCACAGTGAAGGAAGATGGAATCAAAAAGGCCAGATTGGTAGCAAGAGGGTTTGAAGAACAAACTCAAGGTGATTGTGTATTCAATTACTCACCAGTTTGCCGAATGGATACTGTAAGAACTCTCTTGTCATTTGCATGCCAAAACAATTGGAGTATTAGACAAGTGGATGTGCCAACAGCCTTTCTCAATGGCTCACTGGACTATCCTGTGTTTATAAAACCACCTAAAGGTGTAAGTTGTTCTACAAAAACTCTGAGACTAAATAGGCCACTTTATGGACTTAAGAAAGCACCGAAGTATTGGAATGAAAGATTTAATTCTTTTATGTTAAAATTGGGATTTAAAAGATCCCAATATGATTTATGCCTTTACTACAAGAGTAGGGTGTTCTTTGTTCTTTTTGTGGATGATGGCCTAATTACAGGGGATGAAAAGGCTATTGAAGAATTAGTGAACAATTTAAAAGAAGAGTTCAGCATTAAAGAAATGAAGGCTTCTCAATTTTTAGGGATGAAAATTGAAAGGCAAGAAAAGAAAATAACGGTTACACAAACCCGCTTTATTGATAAACTCCTTGAAGATTATAATATGGTAGAGTGCAGGAAGGTATCAACCCCCATGGAGGTTGGATTTAAGCTTAACGCTGATAGTCCACCTTTAGATGAAAACATACCATACAGGAGCTTGGTATGTGGACTTATGTATCTGAGCACAACAACTCGCCCGGATTTATCATTCCCAATTAGCTATTTATCTAGATGTTTAGATAAAGCTACTCAGCAGTCTTGGAAAGCTGCAAAACGAATACTCAGATATCTCAAAGAAACTCGAGATATGGGTCTTACTTTCAAACCAAGTGACAACCTAGGACTTATTGGTTATTCAGATGCTGACTGGGCAGGTGACATGGAAACACGAAAGAGTGTAAGTGGCTTTGCAGCATTCTGCGGAAGCAATCCCATAGCTTGGCATTCAAGAAAGCAAGCATGTGTGGCTCTTTCAACGATGGAAGCGGAGTACATTGCAGCAGGAATGGCATCACAGGAAATTGTGAGTTTAAGTGGTATAATTAGTGAGTTCATTGGTGAAACATTAAGTGGAAAACTGTTGGTGGATAACACTAGTGCTATAGCTTTTATAAAGAATTGTGAAAACTCTAAACGAGCAAAGCACATTGATATATAATTCCATTTTATTAAAGATCTTATTTCCAAAGAAATAATATCTGTGGAACACATCAATTCTGACCGCAATGTGGCAGATTTGTTCACAAAACCACTTGCCTTTGATAAGTTTCAAATGTTTCGGAAGGCTTTAATTAATTAATATATTAATGTCATTTATATATATTGTGCTAAAATTGTTGTAAAGAATTTTGTAATAGTATAATATTTTACTTGTTTTGTTGTATAGAATTTTGTAATAGAATAATATTTTTACTTGTTTTGTGGTGTAGAATTTTGTAGTAGAATAATATTTTTACTTGTTTTGTATGTGAGATACAATTGAATATTTACTTGTGTATGTATATATTTGAAAACATTCAATTGAGGGGGTGTGTTAAATATCGATTGTATATGTAAAGATAGTTGTGGCACTGAACTTCCACCTAGGTGTACAGCAGCCCAACAACAAACAGTCCAGTTGGTAGCGTCCCCTGCGCCATGTTGTTTGTATATATTGCAGTAATAAACAAGCTGTCTAGTACAAGGTTCTTTTATTCCACTGCCTAATACTCTATAACTTTAATAGAACCAACGCATTTCACCCTTGGAGAGGGGAGAACCGCCTGAGGAAATTGAGGATGCTGGATGAGGAATATCACCGTCGTGGCTACTTCTAATAATAATTCATTATTACGGACAATGATGAGGAAAATATATAGATAAAAAAAACAAGGTAATTCAGGTGTAGTCCCAACGGAAACGGGGTCCACTTTAGAATAGCTTAGAAATAATATAGAAAATAAAAATGTGAACATACATACAAACCTCATGAGTAGTACTCCTCTACTGCCGTGGGATATGCTTGAAATGCCAGGAGAGAAAAAAAATATTTATTTTCAAATTCTTAGGATTTATATTTATACATTCCTCAGTTAATTATTTCAAATAGATACAATTTAAGGTACTTTTAAACTGATAGAGCGCTCGTCTACTGTTCTCTGAGTCCCGGGTTTGAGCCTCTGCTGTGGTAGAATAATAAATTTATAGCTTCTCAACGATGTGTTTATAAATTGATTCACTATTATTAATCTTGTTTCCGGAAAAACAAAACCTTTTATAATATTTTTGCTAATTTATCTTTCAGTTACTTATCCAACGCTTTCATATTTATCACTGTCATTAAATCAACGAAAAAGTTTTTGTTATTTGCAAAATCTATACTAATGTTATAGAGCTGAAGAGTTTGTTTGACCGCGCTAATCTTAGGAATTACTGGTTCGAATTGACAAATTAGTTTTTTGTTAGATAGCCCATTTATCGAGGAAGGCTTTAGGCTATATAACATCACGCTGCGACCAATAGGAGCGAAGAATCAGTGGAAAATGTGGGAGAAAAAACGGGAAATTAATTTCGCATCCCAATGATTCCCAATTATTTACCTTTAAATTTTAAAATGTTTCAATATATGTCGCATTGTCAAGATCGGGTTGCGAAGAAAATCAGTTTGTTCTTCTGCCACAAGAAAATAAAAATATCATTTACGCAGAAGTACTTTAAAATATATTCTTTTAAAAACTTCTTAATCGCGATCAGAATGACAGAAATTGATGCAGACGAAGTCACGGGTAACAGCTATTAAAAAATAAAATATGAGGATCTTTGGAGGGAGAAATTTTAAACATTAAACATATAATCGTGAAGTCAGAATGGTTGACTTTCGGTATAGTGGGATAAATTAGTTCAGGGTGCAGCCAAAAGAACACACAATAAACTATTAATGTCGGCACCAGTTAATTAAGTTTATACTTTGTTGTGTGTTCTTTTGAATGCACCTTGAACCAACTTCTCCCATTTAACATTTAACTCAGATTATTTCAACAAGCAAAATACTACATGATATTAAATCCCATATAATGTTACATCCATACAGCAAGTTTAATGAATCCTTCCCATATCATTGTTTTAAATATGAAATTGCAGTTTCGTACAACTTTTCACAGATTCGATTACCAATTTACAAGAGTTCGTTATTTTGATTCAGGAAGAGGTAAATCACAAATTTTTCAATTACCATGCTTTAAAGCACTGAAATAAAAAAAAAAAAAAAAAAAAGCGAGTACAAAGAAATAAAACTTACGATATTACCGCTTAGTGAGGCGTAACAGTCCGTAACCTCCCTTGCCAGAGACCACTTCAGATAATGGCAATATCACAAAACACGCCCACTTTATCAATTGTTTGATTAAGTAACAAATATAAAACCTTGTGTTAATGAACTGGTATTAATCTCACATTACAATCTACCTTACATCATAGAATTATTATTCTTGAGTCTAGTGTTAAGAAACTGTTTGACGAATTTACGTTATCGGCCTATGTTTTCATTTAATTGAGAAAGTTTAAATTCCCTACGTGCCTTTAATTGACACGTTGATTTTCAAAAGATACTACACCCATTTTAAGGAAATTTACAGAAATCGCAAAAATCTGTTATTAGGCCCATTTATTTGATTATTTTCCCATTAAAATCTTCTTTTTTTTTCCATTTATTGAGATTTACAACTGTATTAGTTAATACATCAAGTAAATTAGCTGTAAGATAATATACATGAAGAGAATATGCTCACTGGCATCCCTCCACTATGAATCTAAACTAGAAGGTCTCGAGGCCATCTTCTTTTCAGGCGCCTCGGAGGATTGTCGGGAATAGAAGAGGAAGCAAGCATTGAAACTAGTGGGTTAGAGTGGGAGTGGAGTTTGTCATGGAAGGATTGATACCTGGTTCGGGCCAAATCAGCTACAAAGGGAATATTAAGGTCGTTATGGATGAGCTTGTTTGTGACAAAATAAGGAGAGTTGAGGATTTTTCGATGGATTTTGGATTGTAAGGATTGAAGACGGGAAGAATTTGATGGTTTAGTGGAGCCCCATAGCTCAACTCCGTAAGTCCAGATAGGTCTTATGATGGTCATGTAGATGAGTCTTTGTAGTAAAGTGGAAGTTTAGAGCGTTTGTCTAGTAAGTGTTGAGGTAACCGAAAGCGGCGAGCAGTTTCTTGTCGTTTCAGTCTAGTGCGCGGATTCCATGTTAGACGTTTGTCAAGTAGAAGTCCTAGGTAACGGATCTGTTCAACTGGAACAAGCGGAATATTATAAAAGGATACTGTAGGACTGGGTGCATCCATTAAAATCTAGAATTGTTTTTTGACAAGGATATGTATTTAGTCTGAAGTTCTATAACTGTCATTGTGTAATGTTTTTTCACCCTCAGTTTGACCTTCAGCACTCTTTTTTCATTTTTCACTCTTTCCTCGGATCGAACATTCCATGACATTTTTCAAGTCAAGAATTTAGTGTAACTTTTGTATCTAGAACCTACGTTAAGGAGCTATATTGGTTCGAATATAAAAAAGTCACGTTTTAAACATTTGTTAAGTGTTAGGGCTTTATTGACGCCCTCTGTGTCAGAAAAGCTGTGTTGGTTTTGGTCGCATTGAAAATTTGAAGTTATTTCCGTATATAAAATTAGTCAATAGGACCTACCGTTTAGGGGCTTTATTGTTTTAAATGAAAAAAATCTGGTGCGGGCAACACACGACTTTCACTTACCTCGATTTTTAAAATCAATGAAAGAATTTTCAAATACAGTTAGAGATGAAAATACGTGAAACTATTAAGGAATTAATCAAATTGAATTTCTATAGAAACATGTGTTTCATTAAAAAATCTATTATATTATTATCTAAAATAATCAGTTAGTTTTATGTTCATTTCATCACTCTCTATTAACTGTTAAAAGCTTGTGTATGAGATAATATTTTTTCTAAAATCTTTAGCTTTCCAACGGTATATCATGCATGTATATTACTGCTCTTATGTTCAAAAACGAAAAATTGCATTAATATTTTTTTTTCTGTCTTCTCCTTTAGTTGGGTATCGAATTCATTCAATTTATATATTTACCTGTTTATTATCAGTGGTAACAAGATAATATAGTTATTTTTATAGAATTAAAAAAATTAAAGGTACTTTAGAGAAAGAATATTTAAAATATCGGCATTTAAGCCCTGTCAGACCATTTTAATCAGAATGAAACCTACATGATATTAAAGCCTATTAAATTTTCCATCGATACAGCGAGTTTAATCAAAATCGTCGGAACCGTTTTCAAGAAAATCGAAAAAAGGTGCAAAATGCATAGTATAAAGTGGCGCTTCTGGTAAGCTCGTTTTGATGTAAAAGGTTTTATTACGTCTCGGGCGTATATTTGTCTTAAATATGAAATTTCAGTTTCATAGGACTTACTGTTTTCGCCCGCGAGTTACCACACACAACACAGACCTTTTTGCGGGACTTGGTTATTTGGACTCAGGGGACTCCAAAATGTGTATTTCCGTTGAAAACTGGTATTCGAAAATTTTCACGATCGCAATACTTTCCCTTATATATATAGTAAGTGAAAGTAAAAACACAATAAGTAAATATGCAGTATGAAGAAAAGTCATGAAAATGTCTTGAGAAAGAACTACCTAGTGGTTTCACTTCACTAACTATTTAAGGCAGTAGGTTCCGAGGCCACCTTCTTTTCAATCGCCTCGGAGGGTTGTCAGGGATATTTAGGGAAGATAAATTACTGACAAGTGGGTTTGTGTGGGCAGGAAGTTTAGAATGAAAAGAGTGTATCTATGACGGGCTATGTCTACAAAAAATGGGATGTTTAGGTCATTATGGAGGAGTTGATTTGTGACAATAAGGGGCATTCAGGATTTTGCGAAGAATTTTGGATTGTAAGGATTGGATGCGGGAGGAATTAGATGGTTTAGTAGAGCCCCAAAGCTCGATTCCATATGTCCAAATAGGTCTGATAATTGTGATGTAAATGACTCTTTTTTAATATACTGAAGTTTTGAACGTTTGTCTAGTAACTGTAGTAATCGGTATCTTCGAGCAGTTTCAGTCTTGTGTGAGGGTGCATTGAAAATTTGAAGTTATTTCCGTATATAAAATTAGTCACTATGACCTACCGTTTACGGGCTTTATTGTTTTAAATGAAAACAAAATCATGTGCCAACGTGTGGTTTTAATGTTGGCGCTTTTATGACACGCTCTAATTCTGTTGTTGTTGCTCGAATCAACATTTTGATGACTGTTTCCTCGTCACAAACTTAATTTATTGTTACCCGGAAAAATCAGTAAAATGCTATTTTAGCAAAATACTTCTTTATTAAATTCCTTCTTATACTATGCTAGGAAAAGTAATGATATAATTAAAGTAAAAATTGAAATTAGCAAAGCTAACTTCATAGTTCATAGTTAGAATAGATTTTATTCATCCAATAACAATGGTAATTTATAGATATATTTAATAATTATATGCATAAATATTGCTGAATCTAAATCATTAAAGTTTATTGAACCCCTGCTATCTGAATATTTGATAAAATTAATACCCATAGCCCACAAATACCCGCAGGGGTAAAAAATACAAGTAATCGGCAAATAATACAAGCATTGGCAACACTGCTTCCAACACACTTAATGTATTTAAAACAGTGTAGCCACATATATAAAATATTTTTATAGTGCCGAGCTTGTGTTTATGTGTACTTTTATATATTTGTTACTTATTTATTCAATAAAACATATTATATTACATTCAGTTCAATAGATAGTGTTGGAAAGAATAACATAATTTCCATCATTTAGCTTCTTGCTCCTCCCTCCAAACGAATTTCGACCTACTGGCTTCTTACCTCCCCTCTAATGGATATTCTGCTTACGCCCATGGAGATACAAATATAAAACAATAAATTTCATATATTATCCAAAACATGTTCCAAAGAGGTTTTTCACCTTCACCTCCAGCTCGGCTTATCAGAAGAACATGGACTATCGCAGCCCAATTGGAGAGAGATCGGGTATTGGTTGATAGTCACACGTCATCGTTAGTATAAATTGTGTCAACAAGTTTAAGAGGGTTCGCTGAGTCTAAAAGTTTTTTTTTTTTTATAATAGACCAGCAAATGGTGAGTTTTTTGTAAAGAAAAACTTTTATCCGAGATAAGTTATTTGTTAATGCATGTACTAAGAATTGAAATATTTTTAAAATATGTAATTTAACATAACATGTTTGACAAGCTCTAGCTCTATTGGTGTTGCTCAAATCGAAACTTTTCCGACAGTTTCTATATGAGAAATTTCATGGATAATAATTTGTTTTATATTGCATTTGTCGCTAGGACCTATCACTAAGGAGCTATATAGGCTTGAGTAAAAAAAGACACGTTTTGCCTATATTTTTTGTGTTGGGGATTTTTTAACACGCTCTACCTCTGTTGATGTTTCTCGGATTAAAAGTTTACCGATAGTATTCTGTTAAAAATTTAATGATAGTTTCCACATGTGAAATTTAATGGGAAATATTTTTTGTTATATTACATTCATCGCTAGGACTAAGCATTTAGGAGTTATTATTACATCGAATAAAAAAAGGTACGTTTTGCCTGTACTTTTTGTGTTGGGGATTTTTTTAACACGCTCTACCTCTGTTGATGTTTCTCGGATTAAAAGTTTACCGATAGTATTCTGTTAAAAATTTAATGAAGAATATTTTATGTTATATAACATATTATTTATTTATTTATTTTATGTTATATAACATATGCCAATAGGTTCTACCGTTCGGAGCTCTATTGGTTTGAATGGAAAAAATCTGGTGCGGGCAACACACGACTTTCACTTACCTCCATTTTTAAAATCAATGAAAGAATTTTCAAATACAGTTAGAGATAAAAATACGTGAAATTATTAAGGAATTAATCAAATTGAATTTATATAGAAACATGTGTTTTATTAAAAAACCAATTATATTATTATCTTAAATAATCAGTAAGTTTTATCTTCTTTTCATCACTCTCCAATAACTTTTAAAAGCTTGTGTATGAGATGATAATTTTTCTAAAATCTTTAGCTTTCCAACGGTATATCAAACATGTATATTGCTGTATACTGCTCTTATGTTCAAAAACGAAAAATTGCATTAAAAAAATATTTTTTCTGTTTCCTCCTTTAGTTGGGTATCGAATTTATTCAATCTATATATTTACCAGTTTTTCATCAGCGTTAACAAGATAATCTAGTTATTATTATTGAATCTACAAAATTAAAGGTACTTTAGGGGAAGAAAATATCGGCATTTAAGCCCTGTCAGACCATTTTTATCTAAATAAAACCTACATGATATTAAAGCCCATTAAATTTTACATCGATATAGCGCGTTTAATCAAAATCGTCGGAACCGTTTTCGAGAAAATCGAAAAAAGGTTCAAAATGCATGGTATAAAGTGCCTCTTCTGGTAGGCTCATTTTGATGAAAAAAGTTTTGTCACGTCTCGGGCGTATAGTTGTCTTAAATATGAAATTTCAGTTTCATAGTACTTACCGTTTCCGCCCGGGAGTTACCACACACACACACACACACACACACACACAGACACACCACACACAACACACACACACACACACACACACAAGACATTTTTGCGGGACTTGGTTATTTGGACTCAGGGGACCCTAAAACGTGTATTTCCGTTGAAAACTGGAATTCGAAAATTTTCACGATCGCAATACTTCCCCTTACTATATATAGTAAGTGAAAGTAAAAATCACATTTAGCCTGCATTGTGTTACTTCATATTCATCCTCAAAAATGTAATGTAGTTCTGTTAGTGTTTTTCGGATCGAAACTATAGCCTATAACCTACCGTTTAGGAGCAATGCTGGTTTGAATAAAAAAACTAATTATTACAGAATGGTTTATTATTGCATCGTTATGCTCGACGCAGGAGCACGGTTGGTCCTGCTTAGTGTTGGCCTTCTTTTCCTTCCAAAATCTCTTCATCCTCTCGCTGACCTTTCTTCGTTCTTCAGTCCAAGCTGAGTTGTCCTGGTGTTGGGTTTATCTTTGAATTGCTGATTGTTGATTAGGGTTCTGAATTTACATCTGTCCCGTACAGTGTCTTCTGAGATGTTGATTTCCTAGAGATCTGTTTCAATTTCACGAAGCCAGCTATTCTTGGATTTTAATAAGAGGGCTAGGTTGGGGATTTTTTTTAGTTATTCTACCACTGTCCATTCTGATAAGGTTCCTGTAAACTTTCAATCGTCTTTTCCGGAAGGTATGAGAGATTTTTTCACACTGATTATACGTGTATATTTCTAGGGATGATTTTTTTTTTTTCCAGATTCCCTCTTTACAAAATGGGCCAAAAAATTTTCGTAAATTTCTTTCTTGTTTCTCTATGTCTTTGATTAACGATCTGCCTCCAATAATTAATTACAGAATGGGTTATTATTTCGAAAAAAACGAAATTAATTCAAGGCAATAAATATGAAAATAAATAAATAATTCAATGGAAAATGGAATATTACAGCTGCTAGTTTCAAAACGCTATATCTCGGCTAGTTTTGAACCAATTTAAATGATTCTTTTATCATTTTATCGAAATATATAGATCATATTTTTTTTTTTTTGTATTTATCATGCCAACGTGACCTATTTATATACTCTATGGCATTTTTTTCTATCTCAAAAATAAGAAAGTTATGTGTGTATTATGGTAAAATTTAATACTAAAGGTATTAGTCCGGGTGTCGGTCGGTGAATGAAATAGTTGAGTAGTTTCAACAGTTTATTTTTCGCCAACGTTTTCGACCCTCATTGTGGGTCATCATCAGGGCGTGTTGTAGGCGAATGGAAACTAGGTACAATTATTAGGTAACAACTAAAAGGAATTAGTCCGGGTGGCGGTCGGTGAATCAAATAATTGAGTAGTTTCAACAGTTTATTTTTGCCAACAATGAAATTGTACCTAGTTTCCATTCGCCTAAAACGCGCCCTGATGATGACCCACAATGGGGGTCGAAACGATGGCAAAAAATAAACTGTTGAAACTACTCAATTATTTCATTCACCGACCGCCACCCGGTCAAATTCCTTTTGGTAATTCTCAACGGCCAACTGATTATATCCACTATGGGCAAAATTTAAACTTTTTTTCTAATCATTAACGATTTTTTTATTAAAAAACTCTAATAAATTTTTCTCTATTTTCAAAAATAACTGAGTTTAGAGGTATTTATGGGTAAAATTGCAATATTTTTCTTTCAATTTTTCTGGTTTTTACTTTTTTAGTAGATGATTGTTTTCTTTCTTTACCTTCTATATTACGTAAACTCTTTTCCCTGACTGGGTAAAAATTTATATTTCTTATTGTTATAACTTTCCACCAAAACTAAAACTTGGATTGCCTATTAATTAATTAATGTAGACGACCAAGGGTTCATTATAATTAGTTATATTGAATAAATGAATGCATAAAATAACGAATGACTTATAGTAATTTTTTTAAAATCTTACTTTTTTTTTTTTTAGAAATTTATCTTGGCTATGACATTAATCACGTCTTAACAATTAGTGATACATACCATTAAAAAAACAACCGTATACCATTGTTCTCAAACCAGCGGTATGAAAACAATTCTCATTCTCTTTGTCGTTACTCTGGTAGATTTCAGAGCACATACGAAATGCACATCATGCTGCAGAGAGAAGAGACCCTGTTCCAACTGCCTTTCCTGTGTCTCCCAACCAAAAGGTAATAATGTATTTTATTTATTTACATTATTAATTTCATGCCAATGTCAATTAGTTGACTGCTATATTTAAAAATTCAAATAAATAATAATGAACATCTTACACAAAAATGCAATTAACTCAGTGCAAATTGCTATTTAATCGTAGGAAATGTTCTTTTTACACAGTTTCAATTACCTGTGTGTTTTAGATGATACTGGAGATATGAAAAAGTCAAAGATTGCTTCTCGATGCGAAATATGTGACGTCATTGTTTGCAAATGTATAGAGCAAACGGATAACTTGAGCTGTATTGCTGTTGGAAAAAAGCCTGAAAATGAAGAAGTGAGTGAGACAAGATTATTTAAATAAACATTTTCTATGTAATTGGGTCTTCAAATAACAATTAAAACATACTTTTCAAAGAATCCTTTAGCAGTGTGGTGCTCTTCTATGAAGGTTTCATTCTAATTGAAATAGTCTGACTGTGCTTAAATGTCGATAATTAAATTTTAAAAGTTAATGGAGTATGATAAAGCCGATAAAACTAACTGGGCCATTCCATTTTATTTTACTTTCAGTTACCTATATGTGGAATATAAAGTAAGGGAAAGTATTGCGATCGTGAAAATTTTTGAATTCTAGTTTGTTGTTTATTTATTTAACGTCACTTTATGCTACTATGGCTAATCGGACGATACTACAGTGGGAGTCCTAAATTTTGCCTATCCAGGTTTTATTAGGATAGGGATCTTTAACGAGTACCTGACATCGCACAGGCTCGGGACCACCTTTTAACGTCCCCTCCGAAGGACGGCGTAACTAAGGATTTTTTACTCCCATTAAAAAATCCTAGGACCACCTGCGGGTTTGAACCCGTGACCTTTAGCATAGGAGGCTGTTACGCTAGCCACCCAGCTACAAGTGATCCCTTTAAATTCTAGTTTTCAAAGGAAATACACGTTTTAGGACTTCCTGAGTCACAATGACCAAATCCCGCAAAAAGGTCTGTGTGTGTCCGTGTTTGTATGTGTGTGGTAAGTCCAGCGAAAATTCCTATACGCCCGTGATGTTACAGAATCTTTTTCATCAAAATCAGCTGACCGGAAGAGCCACATAATACCATACATTTATCACCTTTTTACGATTTTCTCAAAAACAGCTCTAAATATGTTGATTAAACTCGCTATATTGATGTAAAATTGGACGGGCTTCAATATCATGTAGATTTAATTCTAATTGATATAGTCTGGCAGGACTTGAATGTCGATATTTCAAAATTTCATCTTCTAAAGTACCTTTAACTTTGTATAGTTTAAGAAATTGACCTTATCATCTGATTAGCATTGCTAAAAAACAGGTAAATATATAAGTTGAACGAATTCGATATCCCACTAAATAAGAAAACTGCAAACATAATTTTTTAATGCAATTTTTAATTGAACATATGAACAGTAATGGACCCTCTTCCCCTGAGTATTTGCTCATCACTGGAGTATAGGATATTCTTTTTGTAGGTATAGAGTAAAAAATGGTGATCAAATGTTAAGAATCCTTTCAAGGAGAATGCCAGCTTGAACTTATAGTATAATAAATAATTAAAATAGCCCTTTAAATATTAAAATCGGGTATATCCTTCGAAATAGGGAAAAAAGTCCTTTTCGTGTGTTACAAACTTTTTGTTTATATTGCACCACCAATTAGGATTTCAATGATTTCCTCCTCTACAGATATCCTCATACATCTGAAATAATTAAGCTATAATGTCACTTTTACAGAAAACAAATAATGTGATTTTTGTGTAAGTTTTTTTAATTTTCCAGGTGAAAATTCGAAGCAAGAGAAGCATAATAAGGGTTCCTACGATTCGCAGAGGACAGATATTCGCAAAGGGCAGGCGTCAACTCATCTTGCAGGGCTATCTGTAGTCGGATGTAAACTTAATTTACTTTTTCTGCATTCTCCAATATCCGTAAGTTGTCAAATACATTATTTTATGAGCAATTGCCTTTCCGATGTATGATGTATCGAGTTGTGTCAAATGAAATGTCCGTTTTCAAGTAAGGATTTTTTATTAAAAATATGATATAAAAACAAGATAATTTTATTCGAAGTATTTACCTTCCTTTTCTACACATTTTTCCCAACGTGACACCAACTTTTTTATCCCCGAACTGAAAAACTGATCTTTGAAGTGAAACAAAATCTGAAAACGCACTATTCACTTGATCATCATTTTCAAAAAGTTTTCCTTTGACGAAGTTGTCTAAAGTCCTTGAACAGGTGGTAATCTGTTGAAGACAAGTCGGGAGAATATGGTGGGTGCGAAGAACTTCGTAGCCCAGTTCTTTCAAATTTTTGCACGGTATGTTTTGAAACATGGGGTCTTGCTGCCGCTCAGTGAGATCATGAGATACCCATGTATCGAGCTTTTTTACTTTCCAATACACTTTAAATGTCTGGAAACGGTAGATGCACTTGCATTTATTTGTGCTGAGAGCTCTTTAACTGTTTGGTAGGGGTTTCCTTCTACTGTATGTTTGAGGACATCGTTGTCTATTACGGACGGAGGTCTTCCTCGAGGACAAGTTTTCAAGTCGGTATCCCCAGCTGAAAACTTAGCAAACCAACGGCGAATATGGTCCCGTTCATAACCACTCCCTTCCCCAAACGCCTAGCAAATATTTCTAGCGGCCTCAGCTGCTGAATGGCCGAGTTTAAATATTACTCGGAAATCGCGTGTTTCCATGTTCATATTTGGAGGTATACTAAAAAGTGGGTAATTGATTGTGAAGCTAATGTTTATAATACAAAGGTAGAGGATTAGTAACTGTTTACTTTGAATATGTAAACATTCGGAAGAAAACAACAGAGACCTCAAAATCCTTAATGTATTTCAGAAACTATAAAAACGGACATTTCATGTGAAACAACCCAATATTATCAGGATAATTTAGGAAACTATTGTTTAATTTTCTAATATGTAATGTTTTTTGATATAATTGAGCAAAGTTTAAAAGGATGGTCGCATTTTACCCATTCTTCTTATTATTAAAGCACATTTAATTTTACATGAATGTAGTGAGTTAATGAAAATTTTGAGAAAATCGTAAAAAAAAAAGAAGTGCAAAATACTTGTTATAAAGTAGCACTTTTTTGCCGATTTTATTGTAAAAAAGGCGCTGTGACATTTTAGGAGATAGTTTACAACTGTATATAAAAATACAAGTAAATGTGAACAATACGATAATGGGCTTGGTAGTCTTGTGAAGAAGCTACCCGGTAGGAGCATTTTAAAGCTATCTTAAATATGAAATTTCCGTTTTTTTATGATTTTTAATTTTCGTGATAGATTTACTACACACAAACTCAGACCTTTTTGCAGGGCTTGGTAATTTGAACTAAATGTTCATGATTTAAAACTACTATTTTACGTCCACTCCTAAATACTGCATAGCCAAGGATTTTTTATTCTCTTAAAAAAACCTTAAATACGATCTACCGGGTTTGAACCGCGACTTTAGGCATAGAAAGCTGTTATGCTAGCTAGCCACTACTCCATAGACGATCCCCTGTGGTTAAGATATATAAGGTATATCGATTAAAAATTATTTTTTGCAAGATGGTTCATTAAATAATACTGTAATAGATAAAAACATTTTCGTTTTGTATTAACTAAGGCTAAATATATGTATTAAAATATATTTACTTATTGTATTTCAGACTAAACTGGACATCTCTTGAACATATTCTTGGTTAAAAGCTGCTGAAATGGAGAATTAAAATCATCAATGTGAAATCTAGATTACTACTAATTGAAGCAAAAAGATTTTTTATCAATTGCCAACCTTAGACAATGGAGTATCTAAGTCAACGCGACGTGGTCTTTCAAGAGATTCGTGAGATCAGAGATAAACTAAACTTCTATAAAAAAAAATCTGGTGCGGGCAACACACGACTTTCGCTTACCTCCATTTTAAAAATCAATGAAAGAATTTTCAAATACACTAAAGATAAAAACACATAAAACTATTAAAGAATTAGTTAAATTAAATTTATATAGAAACATGTGCTTTATTAAAAAATCTATTGTATTATTATCTAAAATAATTAGTTCTATCTGCTTTTCATCACTCTTTATTAACTTTTACAAGCTCTTGTGTATTAGATAATATTTTTTTTCTAAAATCTTTAGCTTTCCAACGGTATATTATAAGTGTATATTTCTAATGCTCTGTTCAAAATCCAAAATTAAAAAAATATGTTTTCACTTTTCTCCTTTAGTTGTTTTTTAAATTCGCACAACTTGCATATTTAGCTGTTATTTATCAATGCTAACAAGATAATTTGGTTATTTTTATAGAATCTACAAAATTAAAGGTACTTTAGGGGAAGAAATTAAAATATCGGCATTTAAGAGCTGTCAGACCATTTTAATCAGAATGAAACGTACATGACGTTTAAGCCTATCAAATTTTACATCGATATAGCGAGTTTAATCAAGACCGTCTTAACCGTTTTCGAGAAAATCGAAAAAAGGTGCAAAGTGCATGGTATAATGTGGCTCTTTTGGTAAGCTCATTTTGATGAAAAAGGTTTTGTAACGTCTCGGGCGTATATTTGTCTTAAATATGAAATTTCAGTTTCATAGGACTTAGCGTTTCCGCCCGGGAGTTACCACACACACAGACCTTTTTGCGGGACTTGGTTATTTGGACTCAGGAGACTCTAAAATGTGTATTTCCGTTGAAAACTGGAATTCGAAACTTTTCACGATCGCAATACTTTCCCTTACTATATATAGTAAGTGGAAGTAATACAAGTTTGTCTCCTAAAATCAAGGAGGTTGTAATAGTACTATTATAACCTCCTTGCCTAAAATAATGTTGAGGGGGATGAGTCGCCATGTCTACGTCACCGGCCCTTACTCAAGGTCTACATACGCTACAATATAAGGAGAGTGAGTCTACGTAAGTGCAAATTGAAGATGCTATGACAAAACAATAAATAAAAAACAAAACAAAAATATTAATCCTGTACAGAAATAATTATTTCATTCTGCGGATTGAGAGTTTTGCTTAAATAAAGATGTTAAATTTGGAAAAATACTGGCGTTATAAGATAATAATATAAACAATACTAATAACATTATACATCTATATTACTATTCTTGTGTTCAAAAGAACACAAAATGCATTAAAAATATGTTTGCTTCACTTCCCCATTTGTTTTATCAAATTCAACTTGCATATTTAGCTGTTATTTATCAATACTAACAAGATGATGTGCCTAATTTTATGAAATATACAAAATTAATATTATATAAGGTATATTATACGTCTATATTACTATTTACTATATTAAAAAAAAAAAAAAAAATTACATTAAAAAATAGTTTTGCTCTTTTTTCCTTTAGTTGGTCACCAAATTCGTCCAACTTGCATATTTAGCCGTCCTTCATCAACGTCACTTGGATGATATGTTTAATCTTTTAGAATGTACAAAATTAAAGGTGGTTTAGAGGAAGAAAATATCAGCATTTAAGCTCTGTTAGACTATTTCAATCAGAATGAAACCTACATGATATTAAAGCCCATTAAATTTTACATGAATATTGCGAGCTTAATAAAAAATTGTTTTTTTTAAATTAACATTGTAGTAGAATCCTGATATTGTGTCTTTGATAAAAATTGTAAAAAGGTGCAAAATGCAGGGTTTAAAGTGGCTCTTCTGGTTAGCCGATTTTGATGAAAATGTTGCTGCACCACCTCGGGCGTATAATTGTCTTAAATATGAAATTTTAGTTTCGTACGTCTTTTCGTTTTAGCGCTAGACTTACCGCAAACACACACACACTCCACATGTAATGCCCAACGGTAGCCTCGTAGTGGGTTAGAAATAGGTGTAGGAAGGTTGGCTTTAGTGGGTAAGAATCCCACACACGGATAGGCACGGTCGGGTCTTTTGAAGATTTCAGGACCTGATTATTTGGTCTCAGGTGACCCTAAAACGTGTATTTCCTTTGAAAATTGGAATTATAATATTTTCACGTTCGCAATATTTTCACTTAATAAAAAATAAAAATAAATAAATAAAATAAAATAAACCCAGTACCACTACAACCCATGAAGGGTCTTGTATTGATTAATTAATCCAATTAAAAGATAATGAAGAAATCTAAAAGAAGCTGCTAACTATCTTTTAAAGCGGTTAGAATCCGTTTTTCTCTTCATTTATTTAGTTTATATAAAACCCTTCATTTTCATTCATGAAGAAATAAGAGATTTCTCTTTTTAAATACCTGGAAGGGTAAACCCTTTATTAATTTCTTCAAAATTAAACTTTAAATATAATATATCCAAGTACTAAATTAATGTAATAAAAAATAATATAAAAATAAATCTAATTAAATAAATGTTTATGCTATTTAATTGATATAAATTTTTTTTAATTTTTTTTTATTGAGATATATTACAATTTGTTACAAAATGAACAACAATAATATTGATAAGAGAATACATTCATACTATATATACAGAAAATAATAATAATGGTCAAATTACATAAAATAGAACATAAATAAATTCATGTATATACAATAAAATAATAATAATAAATAAAAAACAAAATAAATCGAAACAAAAACCTATTATTGAGATAAATAAAAAGTTGGCAAATAAATAAACATCTTACACACAATCATAACTATATACAATATATACAATTACTAAAGGGACCCCAGCAAGCGCTTTTTCCTCCACAAGTGGAGGAAAAAGCGGAATCCAAGAGATCCCAGCGCCTCTATCTCAGCCGCATCACTGGTCTGAGCCAGTGGAGGCCGAGTTAGGGCGCTGTAGCCACAAACATACCGTACATGAGTGGAGGATCTGACCATTGTCAGAACTCCAGTTTAAATGTTTACAATAGGTCTCGTGGCCACTGCCGTTTCAATCTTCGAGGAGGATTGTAGGGATGGGTGGTGCTGGATAGGGATTGCGCTAGAGGGTTAGGATGATGACTAAGGTTCTGATGAAATTTGGAAAATTTGAATGGTACCAGGTCTAAAACAAACGGAATATTAAGGTCATGGTGTAGGGTACAGTTGGTAACGTAATAAGGAGCATTAACTATTGTTTGGAGGACTTTGGATTGGAAGGATTGGATGCGTTTGATGTTAGAATATTTAGCTGTCCCCCACAGTTCAAGTTCGTAGGTCCATATAGGTTTCAGTACTGTCTTGTATATTAGTAATTTGTTGTCAACTGTAAGATGAGATTTTCTGTTTAGTAGTCTGTATAACTGGCCGAATCTGCGGTTGAGTTCTTTTCTTTTTAGTCTTGTATGTGGGTTCCACGTCAGTCTTTTGTCTAGTAAAAAGCCGAGATACCGGACTGTGTCTGAGGAAGGAAGCGGTATGGAATTGAAATTAACCGTTGGACAGGATTTGCGTCGAAGGGTGAATGTGACGTGAGTGCATTTGCTTTGGTTCACCTTAATGCGCCAAGCATTGCACCAGTCTTCGACAAGGGAAAGGTGATTTTGGAGATTTAGCGATGCTGCTTCAGGATCGGAATTGGATGACAAAATGGCGGTATCATCAGCAAATGTTGCCAGAAAGGTATCGGGATCGGTAGGGATATCGGCGGTGTAGAGGATGTAGAGGACGGGTCCTGAGACGCTGCCCTGAGGAACACCGGCCTCAACAGTATAATCTTTGGAAAATTCGGAACCACTGCGAACTCGGAAGGAGCGGTTTGATAAATAGGATCGGAGGATTAGGTATAAGGATTGAGGTAAATGGGTTTTGAGCTTAAAGAGCAGTCCCGGGTGCCACACCCGGTCAAAAGCTTGAGCTATGTCCAGAAAGGCACCCGAACAATACTCCTTGCACTCAAGGGCGGAGGAAGTGTGGTCTAAAACTCGGAGTCCTTGGTGAACCGTGGAATGTTGAGGACGAAATCCAAACTGATGTGAAGGAAAATTGTGAAATTTGGCTAGGATTCGTTTTAATAGGATTTTTTCGAAGATTTTGGAGAGGATCGGGAGCAGGCTAATAGGTCTGTAAGATGAAGTGCTGTGGGAAGGTTTGCCTGGTTTTAGGAAAAGGATGATGGTTGAATGTTTCCATATGAGAGGGAAATAGGTAGTGCGTAGGATACAGTTATAGAGATATGCAAGAAATGTAATGGCTTTGGGAGGAAGTTGTCCTAAGATCTGAGGAGTAAGGAGGTCGTATCCTGGGGATTTACGGAGAGGAAGCTTTTTAAGAAGATATTTAACCTCAGATGGATTAACTGCTTTAGGTGGTAAGGATAGTGGTATTGGTGACATAAGGAACTCTTCAACTGTTGCAGAATGGGTTGGATTGAGCTCAGGATGAGGAGTGAAAACTTTGGAAAGGTGCTGTGCGAATTCCTCGGCTTTATCCTTGTCGGAAGTAGCCCAGGAACTATCACAGCGCCGGAGAGGGTGGGAAATGGTGTGGGATTTTAGAATTCTCTTCGTGACATTCCATAGGGAATTGTCACGAGTCGAGAGAGAGGAGAGGTAGGAATTGTAGGATTGGGAACGGAATATCGCCAACTCCCGCTTTAATTTTCTACAAAGAAAGTTGTAAGAGCGGCGATCTTCTGGGTGGCGGGTGCGTTGCCATAATGATCTGGATCGGCGTTTGGTGTTGATGAGGTCCTTCAGGTGTTGTGGTAAATGGCTTTTGTTAGGAATTCTTTGGAATTGTTTGGGAGAGGAGGCAGTCCAGGCAGCTTGTTGAATTGTGGTTGTAAAGGAATATACGGCATCATCAAGGTCAGTTTGGGTTTTGAGAGGTACTCTGAGGTCAATATCATTGGTAAGGATTTCGCGGAAGAGGTTCCAGTTGACAGGGCCTCTAATGAATGAAGGTGGGAAAGGTTTCGGAATAGGAGTTATGGATACATTTAGGATTAATGGACTATGATCAGAGGATAGTTCATCAAGGCTAGTTACGGAATAGTTCAGGGAGCCTAATCCGCAGTGGATGAAGAAGTCGAGGATGTCAGGATTACGGTTAGGATCTGTCGGCCAGTAGGTAGGAGAATCGGGAGGTAGGAGATGAAAGTGTCGGGAGTTGAGTGCAGACTGCAACGTCCGTCCACGAGAATTGGTGGTTCTAGAACCCCACTGTTGATTCTTAGCGTTTAAGTCGGCACCCAAAATGAAGTGATTTCCCAAGGAGTTGAGGAAGGATCCAAATTGGGCAAAGGAAATAGGATGTTTAGGAGGGCAGTATGCTGATGCGATGATAAGCGGAAAGGAAAAGGTTTTGATTACAATGGAAGTTGCTTGTAGGTAATCGTGGGCGGGAAGTGGGTGTAAGTGATGGGAGACGGATCAGCGGACAATGACAGCAGTACCGGCATGGGCTTTGCCGTCTGGATGGTCTGTCCGGTATGTTATGTATTCTGGTATTTTGAAGTACTGTTTAGTGGTTAATCTAGTTTTAGTAATGAGTGCAACATCAATGTTTTTGTCTTGCAGTACGGCTGTAAGTTCGTCAGTGTGAGTTCAACACCATTCGCATTCCAAAGGAGAATGGATAAGGAATTAGGTGTAGTCATTTATGGTTTTTTTTAAGGCAGGAATGAGATTTGATACGAGATTAGTTAGGAGTGATATTAGGGGCATAACAAGGGATTTAATTTCGGAGATAAAGGATGTCATCAAACTGTTAAGGTCTGTGGCATTTGAAGGAGGAGGGATATGAGAGATTTGTGGTTGATTAGGATGTGGAATGGATTGAGGTACATTCTGTAGTTCCGGCAGGGCCACGGCTTCAGTACTTTGATTCCCACCTCCAAGTAGGTGGGCAAATGATACATTAGCATCAATAAGTTTTGAGGGTTCTCTTCTGTTTCTTACTTGTCTTGCTGTTTCATCCAGTACTTGAGGTTTTTGAAACCTGGTCCTCAGTTCCTTATAGATTTGGCATCCTTTATAGTTGGCTGGGTGGTCCTTGAGGCAATGAGCACATACAGCTGGTGTTGATTTTGGTTTTGTACACTCCACAGACTTGTGCTGTTCACCGCATTTCACGCATCGAGGTATGTGATGACAATAACTTTTAGTATGACCATATGCTTGACAGTTATGGCACTGAACTATCTCCTTCTTTATGTAAGGTTTTTCAACTCTTACGCTGGTATAGTACAATCTATTGAGGTCATAGATTTTTTCAACTCCTTCAGCTGGTTCCAAATCCACAAAAAAGAGAGGTAGAGGAATTTTATCCTTTAGGACGTTAGTGACTTGCCGCACTTTATGGCCCATCTCCGTTAGTTCTTCTTTAATAGCTTCAACTGGTGTCGAGGGGTGTAAGTTTCTAATTACAACACTTAAAGCTCTCTCTTGGCGAAGCTGATAGGTATGGAAATCTGCTTTGGTTTCAGTTAGGTATTTCACTATTTTTCTATATGTCTCGGCAGTAGTAGGAGATATTTTGGTATCATTGGTTCTACTCATACAGTAGTAGCTGGTAGATTCGGTAATTTTGTTCAATTGCGCACACAACAACTGGAAATTTCTAATATTTTTGACAAATATTGGAGGAGGCCGTGGTTCACTGGGTATAGGAGTAGATTCCATGTTTTCTTTTTCATTATGTAAAATCTGAAAAGGATTTGGGGTGAAAAACGGCGATTCGTCAGTCATCCCTTGTGACGATGTGCCAGGTTGTGGTTCAGATTCTGAATTAGTACCTGAAGGGGTTGCTTGTAATCTTTTATTAGTATCACGGCGAGGTCTTTGTTTCGTAGGAGACGGGATTGAACCACTAGATCTAAATCTTTTAGTTGAAGCTTTGGAGGACATTACTTGATGATAATATCGCATTTCATGTAAGGAAAATAATTAAATAATAACCAGATGTGGAGAAAAAAAAAAAAACTTAAGAAAAGTTAAGCAAGACCAGCCTTGCCTAGCTATTGGCAATCAGCTGATATGAAGAGGTGACTCAGCATTCACTTTACAGTGTAAATTGTAACCCAACTTACCGTTGTTTGCTCCAATATTTACTGTTGTTGTTATCCTGAAGCCTGGTGATGTTTTCAAGACTTTTCTGAAGTGATATCCAACTGAAAAAGCAAGAAATCCAAGAGCCGATTTGAAAGATGACCGCTATACTCATGCGCATGCGCAGAACTCAATTGATATAAAGAATAAAAAGAATAACAATATGTAATTATTTTAGGTAACGAACTAGAAATTATATATTCTCCCCAACTATAATCTATAAATAAAGCACTTATTTTAGAATAAGGTAATATTTTATTATAAATCATGTAAGTTCTAAAATTAGGCATAAATCATATAATACTAATAAATTCTATAATATAATTATAATAAATACCCAAAATACTATCATAAACATTTATGATATATAATAGAAAATTTATAATGGAAAAACTATATCCTGCTCAACCCCCTGAAAAAATATGGGCTCAGTACTTATATAGTATCGTACTGTTTCAAGGCTAACGACCGGGCAATGAGGTGATTCGGCCGAGACACACTCAGCCGCCAGGTTTTTCCCCATTTTCGGGAACCCACTTAATAGAGGCTGGGTCTACCCCAGGAGAGTCTCCATATCCTAGGCTCGCCCCTCTGCTGATATAACAGAATAAATAATATTCTGTCATGACCGGGATTCGAACCCAGGACCCGGAGCACGAACGCTCAATCCAGTAGACCACGCCGCTCCCTTACCATATATTTCATATACATGTAAGTGAAAGTCAAAATGTATTCCTGTAAATGGTAAGGGATAAAAAATGTTTATATATCCTCTAGTGTAATTATAATATATTACAAATAATTTGAAGTTTGATACAAACAGCAATTGGGCTTAGATTTACCATTGATATAGTGCGCAATTTTTTTTACTATCAGCTAAGTTATAATCCAACAATCCTTGAATATTATTACTATTATTATTTTATCTTTTATTTGTTAAATATATACATCTTATACAAATTTAGTTAAATATTGCCAGTTACAGTTCACACTAATTGATTCTGAATTCCTTATCTTACTAGTCGGACAACAATAAATAAAATACACTAAATAATAGCTAAAATAATAATAAAAGAAAATGATAAAAAAGCGATTATAATAAACTAAGTACACTCCCCGTCAAAAGTATTGCAACACTCATAATTCTCGAGATTTTCTTTTTTAGTTTTGAGCTTAATCCAGACTTTGTTTATATTTATAGTAATATTATTTATTAAATGAGAGATATTAGAGATCAGACATGCCATTGTTATTTACTGTTTACCAACAAACGATGGAATTTTGTTTCATTCATTTCAAATTTCCATTTCAATCCATGTTTATCTTTCGTTTGCCTCAAGTCTAGTTAAAACAGTTAATTTTATTCACAATTAATCGTTTAAGTCACGATGATTCGGTCAGAATCATCACTCTCTCTGAAGAAGGAAAATCATTACGTTACATTGCGAATCGCCTTGGGATTCACTATTCTTCCGTTTCAAGGACCGTAAAAAGGTACAGAGAGACTGGTAGTCATTCCAGGGCGTCCCAGGGTTACTAACCCCATAGATGACCGCTTCGTTAAAATACAAGCACTTCGGAAGTGTAATTCTACTGTGTCATCCATTAACAACTTGATCGCTGGTTATCGAGGGATATCAATCTCGGAGTCAACGGTAATTAGAAGACTGAAAGAGTCAAACCAGAGGCCAAGAAGGCCAGTGAAAGGTCCTCTTCTCACCACAAAACACCGTGTACAACGATTAATATTTGCAAGGGAACACCTATCTTGGACTGTGGAGGAATGGAAAAAGTTTTATTCACTGATGAGACGAGAGTGGCCATTGACAGACCAGGTGGCAGTGGAAGAATTTGGAGAAGGCCAGGAGAACGGTATATTCAGTGCTGCACTTTAGAAACTGAGCCATTTTGGAGGGGATTATATCACAGGATTATTGGGAGGCGCACATCAAGTTAGAGCAAATCCAAGAAGGGGTTTTGAATGCTTTAAGGTATGTATAAATGATTCTTCAAGATCATGTAGTGCCTTTTATACCATTCATAGGCTCTGAATGCTCATCCTCACAAGGCAAGATGTGTTTCTGAATACCTGAACACCATAAATATTCACACCATCGATTAGCCAGCTAGAAGTTCTGACCATAATCCAATCGAGCACGTTTCTCGATTCTCAAAAGAAAGGTTCGGTCACGAGATTCACCTCCTACTACTTTTGAAATGCTAAAGTTAGTGGGACAATATACCCCAAGATTATCTTCAAAATATTTTTACTAGTATGTCAAGAAGGGTGGAAGCAGTCATTCAAGCCAAAGGGAGAAATACGTCTTATTAAATGTAAATTAAAATTAAAATTGTAATTTAAAAGTTAAAATTGTAAAGAAGGAAAATTTTAAAAAGTAAGTTTTCTAAATTTTCAGTTTATTGGAAGGAATATTGTAATTTATTTTAACAAAGCTTGTTTATTTCTAGTTTAAAAATATTTATTATTCACTTCAGAACCTTTCTTTATTATGAAAAAAAGAGCGTTTTTGTAAAATTCAAATATTTTAAGTGTCGCAATACTTTTGACGGAGATTATATTATAGCACTTAATTGCTGTGTGGTCCATCACAATTTAATGAATCGATAGTTCTACACGCTGACACAAAAAACATGTAAATTGTATTTATTTTTTGTAGGCTATTTATTGACTTTGTGTACGTTTTCTATGTTATGTTGAAATTTTATGTGATATATATATATATATATATATATATATATATATATATATATATATTATATATATATATATATGACTATATGCAGATGAAAATGGTCTTAAATATTTTTATCAATCTTCAATTAGTTATTTACAGTTGAGAAGAATGTATAACAGATTATTTCATATAAATTGGTTAAAAAAAATTCTTGAAATCCTTGAATATGTAGAAGTAGTTCTATATCATGCAAAGTTTCTCAACCGGATCCTGAAGAAGCTGAAAAATATATAAAATTTTGTATTAAAAAAATAATCTTAGTATAAGGTTGGAATAATTAGATGTATATGATTAGAGAAGTTGGTCGTTAATGCGGTCATCAAATAAGTCACACTGATATGAAAAACTTAATACTTTTGGTTGCCAGTGGGAAAAATCCCGATTTAGTGGCCAAAATTCAGATAAATTAGAAATTATTTTTTCATTTTTGAGAAGAAAAATGTAATTAAAAAAATCTGGTACGCGCAGCACACGTCTTACCTTTACTATTACCGTTATTTATATCAATTTAAGAATTAAAAAAAAAAATTAGAAACGAACAAAAAAAATTGTTATAGAATTATTTACATTGGATTTCAAAAGAACCATGTGTTTTATTAAATAATCTATTATATTATTATCTACGACAATCGGTTTGTTTTATTGGCTTTTCATCACTCTCCGTTAACTTTTACAATAGTAGGTATAATATAATATTTTTTCTAAAATCTTTAGCCTTCCAACGGTATATTATACATGTATATTACTGTTCTTAAGTTAAAAAACAAAAAATTTCATTAAAAAATATTTTTTCTGTTTTTTCCTCTATTATTATCTCCTCGGTTATCGAATTCGTTCAACTTATATAAATTAAAGGTACTTTAGAGGAAGAAAATTTTGAAATATCGGCATTTAAGCTCTGTCAGACTATTTTAATCAGAATGAAACCTACATGATATTGAAGCCCGTCCAATTTTACATCGATGTAGCGAGTTAAATCAAAATTGTTATAGCCGTTTTTGAGAAAATCGTAAATAGGTGAAAATGCATGGTATGAAGTATAAAGGACTCTTCTGGTCAGCTGATTTTGGTAAAAATGTTGCTGTTACATCTCAGTTGTCTTAAATATGAAATTTCAGTTTCATAGGACTTTTCGTTTACGCCCTGGATTTACCACACACACAGACCTTTTTGTGGAACTCGGTCATTTGGACTCAGGGGACCCTAAAACGCATATTTCTATTAAAAACTGAATTCGTAAATTTTCACGATCACAATACTTTCCCTTACTATATATTCCATAAATAAGTTAGTGAAAGTAAAAAAAAAAAAATGAAAAGGAACAGTAATATATGATGATTTGTGATATCTAAATATATCAAGATATTATTGGGTTGTCCTCAACATAATAAAGGATTATAATTTTAACAGAAAAAAAAATTATACCTCCTTTTATTAATTTGTATAGTCTTAAATTACTGTAATTTATTCTTACATGCATGTCCTGATCCTGAACCTGAAAAGAAAATCGGAATCAATATTTGTGCAAATCAAATAATAACTTAAATATAAATTTCTGAGAGTAATTGATAGTAATACCATGGACATATTGTAGGTATGGGGAGGGGGGGTGGGAAGTTATAGGGTAGGGTACTGCGTTCTCCCCACCTCAAATGATTTTTGGGACGAAAAAAACCAACTAAAATAAGGTATTAAGATAAAAGGTGGAGTTTGAGACTTTTCTTTCTGTTTCTTTTTTTTTTTTTTTGTCTCTCCTACTTCGGCTTTTTATTTATTTGTTTTGTTTTTAAATATATTTTATTGACTTTTAACAACTATATATACAATAGATAAAACCCTAAAAAGTGCTGAATTTTAATGAATGGTGTGAAAGGACTTGTGGAGATACTACCCAGCGGTGGTCCTTTGATCTTTTAAAGTTATACGAATCTTTTCTCGGACAAAGGGGTGAGGGCGTGGGAATGTTGCGAGGGTTAAAGCCCTCCCCTCCCCCGGCACAGAGACGCGAACTCAGGTTAGCCCGCTATTTTAAAAAGAGACTATTTTAACTCCCAAGCATGTAATTAATTTTCAATTTAACAAGCATAAAATACAGATTTTGAACAAAAATATATATATTTTCGACCTAGTTGGCGCCTCCTAACAAAAACACTGCGTACGGCCTTGAATAAGACAAAAAAAAAAAACAATAAAAAAACAATGTACCTCTACAACCTATAATGGGGTCCCGAGTTCAGTACTAACAGATATTCGTTCTGTTTAGTTAATAGTTTAGGCCGGTCATAAACATTTTGAAAATGTAGCACAACAAAAAAAACTCCGGCTTCCTCCGGGATGAGTAAGGTATTTTCTCCAATTTTTTTTTTTTTTTTTTTTTAATTCATTTATTGAAATTTACAACTGTATGTTCATACATCAAGTAAATAGGCTACAATGATAATACACATGAAAAAAACATGAAGAGAAACTGCCCATTGGCAGCACTCTAGTAGTGAATCTACACAAGAAGGTCTCGAGGCCATCTTCTTTTCAGACGCCTCGGCGGATTGTCAGGAATTGAAGTGGAAGCAAGGATTGAAACTTAGTGGATTAGAGTGGGAGTGGAGTTTTTCATGGAAGGAGTGATACCTGGTACAGGCCAAATCAGCAACATATGGAACATTAAGGTCTTTGTGGATGATTTTGTTGGTGACAAAGTAAGGAGCGTTAAGGATTTTGGATTGTAAGGATTGGATACGGGAAGAGTTTGATGGTTTAGTAGAGCCCCAAAGCTCAACTCCGTAAGTTCAGATAGGCCTTATGATTGTCATGTAAATTAGTCTTTTGTAGTAAAGAGAAAGGTTAGAGCGTCTGTCAAGTAAATGTTGAAGTAACCGAAATCGGCGAGCAGTCTCTTGTCTTTTCAGTCTTGTATGCGGATTCCATGTAAGACGTTTATTTCTCAAAATAAACGTTAAAATAAAGATTAGAACAAAAATCAACCTATAAAGATCTGCCTTTATCAACCTATCCGATCATAACACCGCAAAGAATAGAAAGGATTTGAACCTCCTTGTTTGTTGCACTATTTTGGTTACCCAATTCGCTCAGATAATACATGTCCCCACGTCGAAACATTTTTAATTCCAGTTCAGTCTAGTTGCTAACGTAGTCTAGCCATGGGCTATATCAAAATTAAACACCGCGATTTGTGTGAGTGCTTGCGGGGTGTTACAAACTTCGACGAAATCACCCTGAACTTGACGAGGAAAAAATTTCTACAATGGTGACAGCTCTAAGTAATTTATTTAATATATTTAATAAAAGTAATATATTTTTTAGTAATCTAAGCTTCAATTCTTTTCACTAAACGTCGCCCACAAATAAACCACCAAATTAAGATAAATTCAGCTCTCATCCCATGGTAAAAATCCGTACAGTACCTAGGCATAACATTAGACAAATCTCTTACTTTCACAGATCATATCAATAGAAAAATCGATAAAGCCAACAAATTAATATTTAATATATCAATATATTCTAAACACCCCCCCTGTTGTATACAATGTTGTATACAAAATAAATTGTCTGGACTGTGAAAAATGTTACATAGGGGAAACGTCCAAAAAAGTTAGTACTACAACTAAACAGCACAAAAGTAATTGTAACAACAGTAAAAATATAAATACAACTGCTTTATCACAACATAGCATACATTTGAAACATAAGTTTGATCTCAATAGACCCACAAATTTTGGAAATAGTCAAAAATAAACAAAATAGAAAAACCATAGAGGCTATATATATCAATAAAAATATAGATAAAACCGTGAATTTTAAAACTGACTCAAGACATTTAAGTTACCACTATTCTGATTTAATTAAAAAAATAAAAATAAAATATAAATAATTAATAATAAATGTTTTGAAGAATTTCACAATATGAAATAACAATAACCATATACATGTTAAAAATTGGTCTAATCCTTAATCCAGTTGAGGACAAAGATGTGAGCAATACTCTTGCTCAGATCTGACGTATTTAAATATTGACTTCATTTTACTATTTTACCTGGCTCAATGTGTGATTAGTGAAAATGTTGGGATTACTGAATATATAACAAGGTAACTTTATAATATTTACTTATTTAACTAAGTACTATGTAACATTGTTAAATTTTTGTTTTTAATCCCTCCTTATGATTTTAAAATTTGTTATTTAATAGTTTTAAAGTTTTGTTATCAATTGACACCTAATTTATAAAATTTTTAAACCATTCACTTCATTATAGTAATTTTTAATGTGATAATAAATTGCTTAATATAATTTTTGTAGACTTCCGAAGATGGGAGAATATCCCGAAACGTCATATTGATGAAATAAAAGAATGAGTATTAATGGAAGAATTATTCAGCCCAAAATCAACCTTATTAATATTTAAAATGTTCCCATACTTTAACAAAAAATCCCATTTGAGCTCTCATAACAAATTAATAATATACAAATCAGTTATTCGCCCGTTAATCACATACGCCTCGCCAGTCTGGAGCTCAACCTGTTTGACTAACTACCAAAAACTTGAAAGAATTCAAAATCTATCAATGCGTATAATTAACAATTACCCCCGCTACACTAAAATATCATCTATGCTCCAGGACTTGCAGCTTCCAACAATTAAACATTTTGTCCATACTCAAACAGCTTCTTACTTAAGTAAAACACCAGTCTCCAAAAATCCATTAATAAAGGAAATCGATAACAATAATAAAACATCTCTAAAACGCTACACTCATAAAAGAACTAAACATGTGTTGCTAACTTAAGCTAGTTTGTTTTAATTTATAATTTTATATTATCAATTATGTTATCCGTTTTTATTTGTAGGTTTTTGTATAATTTTTCCTACAACCATATATAATCACAATTTAATTTTACCACATATTATAGATTAGTTAATTAGATTATAACTACCAAATGAACCAAACATTTGCTGATTATAAGGATGTCTCATCCGAAATCATTTATAAATATTTAGTCAATTTGTAAATATGTAAATAAAGTTTATTTTCTTCTTCTGTTTGTCTCATCATCATAAAAAAACAAAAACAAAAAAACAAAAAAAAAACAAGGTAAATTGTGACCGGGCAAGGTTCAGAAAAATATTCAGCGAGTAGAAGGAAAATGAATATGTTTTTCACATACCAGACTACGAACCAGCTACTGGAGACTTCAGATCCTTTTATCACGAACATGAGACCCGAACCAAAGAAAAAGAATCTGGAAATCAGTGATGCAGCTAAGCAAATGTCGATATAATTTCCTTGAATTTGAAATCGTAAGTTTCTTTTCAATTTGAGCAAGCTTTGATTTCGAATCTCTAGTTTAATTAATTACGAAATTCTCCAATCTTTTAAACTTCCTTGAATTTTTATTTGTATCTATTATTTAATTTCAATATACACTCAAAATACTTGTTTGAACTGGTTTTCATAAGTGATACCCATTTCGAAATTTTTATCTTGCGATCAGGCTTTAATTTTCTTCATAATGAGACCAGCCTTAGGGGTTTATGCTAATCGGTTTTCGAGATATTAAATATTTTCCGCTTTTTTTCCATTCGGCCCCACTGTACGCCGCTCCCTTTAATGTAGCTTGATATTAATTTTGTCTTACCCATCGCTGAAGCACTTTCCGAAACAGGATATGAACCTTGTTTTCCTCCATTAAGTATAAAACCTACTGCTGCTACTGCACCTGAATAATGAACAAATATTATTACAATAAATCAATATTTGAGAATATGTGATAGAAAATGGAACTTAAACATACGATTAATAAATACTAATTCGTTATTAGAAGGTAATATCAGAATAATATTTTATTCAAACCTGAAAGTGCAAATGTTACACCTGAAAAAACAAAACAAAAAACACGCAATTAAAAAATTAATTAATATTTAGTCATATTTAATCACTATATATTGAATAATCCTATGTAAGCGCTATTTATCATAACATTATATACAATACCTGAAGACTGTGAACCTGAAACCGACGATGGAGCTGAGATGGAACCGGAACCCTCGGGATAAATTGAAACTATACCTGTAACAGGAACATCTCCCATAAAAGAATCAGTGGCCTTAACAGTTTGTAGTAAAGGCGCACCTGGAAAAAAAAGTATTATGTAACATAATAGTCAAAATCAATATTTTGCTGGGGTAACCTGTGGCGTAGTGGCACAAAAGCATCCTAAGGTCGTTGGTTCAAACAAGGCAGGTGACCCCAGGGATTTTTTACTTCATTTTTAATGCTTCATTCAATAATTAAACGCTGACTCAGAGTCAATGCTCCAATTTCACAATAATGCTAATGAAACAATAATATTGCCGAGTAGGACGGATGGGCGAATTGGAAAAAGGAGAAAAATTGAAAAAAAAAAAAAAAGATGGTCAGCACTTTTCTGTATAGCTGATGGATATTAATTGCAGAATGAGGAGCACAACGAACAACTGAAAACTATAAGCTCAATCCATTAATTTCTATTTAAAGTTTTGACTCTTTTTCGTTTAATCACTCCATTTTTAAAGGGAGTAAAAAATCATTGGTTATGCTGCTCTTCAGAGGGGAGGTAATATGGTGGCCCCGAACCCGTACGACAAGGTGTTTATATATACTCTATATGTAAACACCTTGCCCGTACGATACCAAGTATTCGTTAAAGATCTCTGTTCTAATTAATCCCGGATCGTCAATTAAAACAACGTCTCCCGACTAGCCAAAGTAGCATAAAGTGACGTTAAATGAATAAACAAATTATATTTTGTATATATCTAATTTTATGTGTTTTTGCTATCGTTTTTTTTCTCTTTATTTATTATAATCTACACCAGTCACTTTACCAGTAGATGCGCTGTATATATATTGTAAGAGGCATGTCAGGCATGAGGGAGGTCAGTACCCAGCGGCACCTCCTCCTAACGTGAAGATCCTAAGTTTTAAACAAGGAGATCCCTTAACCAGCTCTTTTTCAGTCTTCTGTTAGTTCCGACATGTCCATTGTCGCCATGTTTTGAATGAGTGTGTTGTAATGTCCGTGAAGTTTGTCATGGAATCTCTTGTATGAAGTATGAATGTAGTCTTAAACAGTAGGTATATGTAGGTCTGTATGTAAAGTTTTGTTACTCACGTACCAGGGTGAGCGTGTTAAAAAGTCAAGTAAAGTGTTAAAAGCGTGTTAAAAAGAGTGTGATTGAAAAGTCTGTATTTATTGAATGTGAGTCTTTTTAGCGGTTCCGAAAATTTGAGATGCATATGTCCATAATGTTTTTAAAAGGTAGTATAATGTATTCAGTCGTCTAAATTTTTCAGTGTGGATCGTTTATGAAGAATTAGATTACAACAGTTTCAATCTCCTGGTTAGGCATAAACGTTTCTGTTTCACGTGTGGGCCCCAGGTCATTCTTCTGTCAAAGGTGAGTCCTAAGTAATTAACTGTGTTAGTCTGTGGAATGGTTCATTATTCATGTAAACTGGAGGACAGGTATCGTGTCTGAGAGTGAAGGTAATGTGTTGAGATTTTTCATTTCCAGTTTTATCTTCCATTGTTTAAAATAATCCTGTAGCTGTAGTAAGTTATGTTGGAGAGTCATTGGAGCCTGAGTGATATCTGCGTGTCTAGTAATAACAGCTGTGTCGTCAGCGTAAGTTGCTAGTATTGTGTTTCGACAGATTGGTATATCATGTGTGTATATAATGTATAGTAACGGTGAAAGAATTACCCCTGAGGGATACCGACCTTGATTGGTAGGATAGAAGAGACCTCTGAGCCCTGCCGGACAGAAAAATATCTATTGGATAGAAAGGAAAGAAGTATGAGATAGTCAGTAGAAGGAAGAAAAGATCTTAGTTTGTAAAGTAGGCCACAGTGCCAGACCCTGTCAAATGCCTGAGCTACATCCAGGAATACGCCAGTAGCATATAGTCGTTCTTCTAATGCGACTGAAATATAATCTGTGACTCTATGTAATTGGTGTATGGTAGAGTGTTGTGATCGGAATCCAAATTGATGTTCGGGTAATATTTGTTTGTCAGTAAGTATGTCGATAAAGTGCTTGTAAATTAGTTTTTCAAAAATGTTTGAGCATATTGGAAGTAAACTGATGGTATGAGGTTGGGTTTTTTTTTCTTTGTCAGGTTATTGAATCATCAAAATATGTGAGGATTTCCACTGTAATGGGAATTTTTTTGTCCTGAGTATGAAATTGAAGATGGTTGTTAGAAATGACTACAGCTTTTCTGGGCATATGCTGGAGTAGCTCAGCAGTGATCAGGTCATGTCCAGGGGCTTTTCTTTTGTGTAGCTTCTTTATATCAAGAAGGACTTCAGATGGTTTGAAAGCACTTGGTGGCAAGGATAATGGTAAAGGTGCATCTAGTATGTCCTGTACAGAATTTTCGTGTTCACTGTCTGGGTAGTCTGTATGTGGTGTAAAAACTGTCGACAGATGATTGGCAAAAGTTCAGATTTTTCACTGTCCGACACGGCCCAAGAGCCATCCCCTCTTCGAAGAGGCGCTGACACCTTGCGATGCTTTAGCAATCTCTTTGTATGCCTACATAAACTTCCATCGTCAGTTGTGACATTTTCCAAAAATATATCATAGTTCGTCTGCTTAAATTTTTGTATTTGTTGTTTTAGTTCGTTATTTATTCTATTATAAGTTTGTTTGTCAGATGGTAGTCTGTTAGTCTGCCATACCTTACGAGCTCTTCTCTTGTCCCTGATCAGATCCGTTATGTACTGCGGGTAACTCGGCTGGATACTTCTTCTTTTTCTAGGTACTGATGATACCCATGCCGATTCCTGAATACTCTTCGTTAGTATTTGGACAGCATCTTCAATTTCTTTTTCAGTTTTTATTGAGAGAGGTACTGAAAGCTTTTCAATTAAATTTGATTGGTATAAATCCCAGTATATTTTTCCTCGAATGAGAGCAGGACGTTTTTCCTGTAGGCATGGTCCGTCGAAAAGGACTAGATGTATAAGGGAATGATCAGAGCATAGATCAGAGCTGGTTTTGATGGTATGAGGTATGGCTTGCAGTCCTTTAGTAATGAAAAAATCAAGTAAGTCTGGTGTCTTTAGACTCGATGTAGGCCAGTAAGTCGGTGAATTTGGAGATATAGTGTTTAAAGAAAGTTTATGGAGAGCGGAGAGCAAGTTTCTTCCCCTTGGAGTGCACAATCGTGAACCCCATACCTGATGCTTAGCATTATAATCACCTCCGGCAATAAAAACCCAGTTTTTCAAAGAAATCGCTAAACATAACAGAAGTGAGCGAATGCCGAGGTGGGCAATACACTGCTGCTAATGTTATTGCATTTTGTGTAGTGTGCAATGTAATTGCAGTGGCTTGAATTTGGGGCGTAATTGGAAAGTGTATGGAGTGGTGTTTTTATGATGACTGCTGTCCCACCATATGAAGTGTTGTTTCGGTGGTCAGTCCTATAAATGGTGTAGTCGGGGGTGTAGATTTTATTACGAGAAGTTAGATGTGTTTCAGTTATCAAAGCAATGTCAGTACGTTTTTCATGCAAATAAATATCTAGTTCGGTTTTATGTTGTAGTAGTCCGTTAGCGTTCCACAGAAGAATGGACAATGAACCTACTGTTCAACGTTTACTGGCCATAGACCGGGTTGTAGGTTTGTGTGACTTCTGAGAGCTTTTGTAAAAGGCTAATGAGGGGTTGGATAAGGTTACTTAGTCCTATTAATAAATTTTGAAATTGAGGCGAGACATTTTCAACAGAAGACGCCTGCTGAGGAATGCCCTGTCTCATACCTGACATACCTACATTAAATTGTCTTCCTTCTGATACTGGAGGATATTGCTGTGGTGGGTGCTGATGTCTTTCTTCAGATGATGTGAAAGTCTGCTCGTGCCTTGTATTTACTGGGTTGACTGAATGATGAGAACCCTGCGATAGTGGCGGAAAATCGTGCGGTCCTGATGGAACGGCTGGTTGAGCGGGTGTAGACCTGAGGTAAGGTTGATGTCGAGAATTTCGAGCAGTTCTGAGAGCCTTCAAGGCCTCGCAGTCCCTGTAGTTGGCAGGATGCGCTCCTTGACAGTTTGCGCAGGTGGCTGGTGAATCCCGGGTCTTCTTGCACGTAGTACTAATATGATTTTGGCCGCATCTGACACATTTTGGTTGTTGATTGTAGTAGGTTTTCGTGTGGCCATACTGCTGGCATCGGATGCATTGGGGTATCATTCTTTTCTTACGGGGTTCTTCGACTGATACCTTTGTGTAATATAAAAAGTCGATCTTGAAAATATTTTCATTGAATGTCTGTTTGATGATGTCAACGAAAAACATAGGTAAAGGTAGTTTGAACCGTGATATGGCATTTGTGACGTTTACTGCATCAAAACCCTTTAGTTTCAATTGATTAATAATTGTTGCCTTTGGTGTAGAATGGAGTAGGTTTTTTATTACTACCCGAGGGCATCGGTCATCTGGTAACTGATACGTATGAAAAGAGGCGTTTTCTTTTCTTAAAAAATTGACTATGGAACGGTAAGAGTCCGGTGTTTCTGGATAAATAGGTACTTTTTTATTAGTAGTTTTTAATTTAAAGGATGATTGGCCACTGACATTTTCTAGTGAATCTATTAATACTGGTTAATTTTGGATATCGTTGACAAATAATGGCGGTGGCTTGGACGTAGCCGTTTCAGTTGGTGAAGTTTGGAATGTTACCTGGGGCCCGGTGTTAAGGTAGCACTTGATACATGTTCTGGGTTGGTGTAATTGGCACATTCATAGTTGGCCTTTTAATTCTGTTTGTTTCATCTCCTCTGACATTGAGAGCCGTTTACGGCCTGTTACTAATTCCCAGACTCCCCTTGGCTCTGGGAATTATTATTTTCGATTATTTCTACCGCATTCATCATTTCGGAACATGCCGAAGTTGAAGGGAGCTCGTTCATTGCCACTCACCTCAAAATTGATTAAAAAAAAATGTTCACTCTCACTAAGTTTCAACAAAAAAAACAAAATACTTTTTGCCAATCGAATTCACTTTTTTATCACAGTTTAATAAAAAAAAAAAAAAAAAAAAAAAAAAAAAGATAACCTTTGCGCTACAATTTATCACTATCATCGATAACTTTAATACAAAATCACTCACCTCAGTGATTGGTAGTATTATAATGTCCAAATATCACTTTTTACAAAGTCTGACAACAGTAATTAACGATTGTCAACAGTTACAGAGTCATAATGACAGATCGACATTAATAAAAAACAAAACAAAAAACACGCAATTAAAAAATTAATTAATATTTAGTCATATTTAATCACTATATAATTAATAATCCTATGTAAGCGCTATTTACCATAACATTATATACAATACCTGGAGACCGTGAACCTGAAACTAAACCAGAACCAGAAACCGACGATGGAGCTAAGATGGTACTGGAATCCTCGGGATAAATTGAATCTGTAGCTGTAACAGGAACATCTTCCCTAATTTCACCTGAAGAGTCAGTGGCCTTAACAGTTTGTGGTAAAAATGCACCTGGAAAAAAAGTAACATAATAGTCAAAATCAATATTTTGCTGGGGTAACCTGTAGCGTAGTGGCACAAAAGCATCCTATACCCAAGGTCGCCGGTTCAAACCTGGCAGGTGGCCCCAGGGATTTTTTACTTCCTTTTTAATGCTTCATTCAATAATTAAACGTTGACTCAGAGTCAATGCTCCAATTTCACAATAATGCTAATGAAACAATAATATCGCCGAGTAGGACGGATGGGCGAATTGGAAAAAGGAGAAAAATTGAAAAAAAAAAAAAAAAAGATGGTCAGCACTTTTCTGTATAGCTGATGGATATTAATTGCAGAATGAGAAGCACAACGAACAACTGAAAACTATAAGCTCAATCCATTAATTTCTATTTAAAGTTTTAACTCTTTTTCGTTTAATCACTCCATTTTTAAAGGGAGTAAAAAATCATAGGTTATGCTGCTCTTCAGAGGGGAGGTAATATGGTGGCCCCGAACCCGTACGACAAAGTGTTTATATATACTCTATATGTAAACACCTTGCCCGTACGATACCAAGTATTCGTTAAAGATCTCTGTTCTAATTAATCCCGGATCGTCAATTAAAACAGCGTCTCCCGACTAGCCAAAGTAGCATAAAGTGACGTTAAATGAATAAACAAATTATATTTTGTATATATCTAATTTTATGTTAAACTGAAAATGTGCAGTTCATTCAATCTGTATTCAGTATCGATGCGTTCACCTAGCAACTTACCGTGCACGTACACAAGAGCTGTCAGATACAATGTTATGATCGCCTTCATCTCGACAACTAACTCTTTGCAGATCTAACACCGCCATATTAAGTTTTCGTTACGTCTGTGACGTAACAGCAGACCATTACGTCATTATTCTATATTAAAATATCTACGGTTTAGCATGTGGGATCATCTCTGGTATAGTGGCTAGCATAGTAGCATAGAAGTTTTCTATGCATGCCCAAGGTCACGGGTTCATTCCCGGCTGATGGCCCTAGTAAAAACAGACAGTTTAAGACAGTAAAAAAAAAAAAAAAAAATTCAAATGGACACTGATTTGAAGACGATTAACCAGAAATGAAATTCAAAGGTTAATACTTTCTAAAATACAAGTAAAGATTCACAATAAAATTCTGATTTTATAACCTTCATCAAATATAATAATGTTAATATTCTGGCAATTGAAAAAGAGGTAATAACTAGTTTATGACTGAACATTTTAGAATTTTACACATAAAATAATTTGCAAATGAAGATGATATTACAATAATAAGCATAGTGATATAGGTATATTATTTTAATACAATAAATTAGAAGGCAGATCTATATGTTCTCTAATTTTAATTCCGTAGAAGGAAGGTTTTAAAATAATTTATAATAAAAAAGATAGGAACAATCTCGAAGTCACGTGTAGTGGCTAACAGAACAGCCTTCCATACCCAATGATACAGGTTCAAACTTGGTTAATGGCCCTAGAATATTTTTAAGAGAGGTAAAATCCTTGGTTATGGCGTCCTACGGAGCTGACAAAAATGTTGGTCCTGAGCGATGTCAGGTACTCGTTTAAGATTCCTTTCTAATTAAATCTGGGTAGCCAAATTTAGAACTCCCAATGTAGCATTGTCCGATTCTCCATTGTAGTATTAAGTGACGCTAAATGAATAAGCATAACAAAAATTTTTCGCACGTGAAAATAAAATTCGTATGGTCAATGTTATTAACGAAATGGCCCGGTAGGAACATTTCGCGTTTTAGGACTGTATAAATATTAAGTGCTCACCACAACTTATATTATTTACATTTAGTTCTTTTGGACAAAAAATTTAATACGGGCACTTCATACAAAAACTTATTGGTAGATTAATCTGTGGAGCAAGGCTAATTCGTCGAATTAAAGAAAGAAGTGAACTATTGAATGCAATGTTGCTCGATTTCAAAAATCATAAATACTTAACAAAAGAATAAGTATATTTGTTAGGATCATTAGAATATGGGAAATAAAATCACACAAATTACTAAATTTCTGTTATCTCACAAATCCTGCACATACGAAAGAGTATAAATGATCAATACACAATTATTTAATTTAAATTTTATATGAACAATAAATGTTACAAAGTAATCCTAAAATGTTAATAAGTAGTTAACAATTATGTTGGTGAGTATTAATAAATGTTAATGTTAAAATGTTTATAACCGTGTTACCATGAGGCCACATTTATCAGAATTTTTATGCTATATTAAACCATTACAGTGGTTACCTGTAGCAGGGTGGCTAGCATAACAGCCTCCTATGCCAAAGGTCTCGGGTTCCAACCGCAGGTGGCCCTAGGATTTTTTAATGAGAGTAAATAATCCTTTGTTATGCCGCCCTTCGGAGGGGACGTTAAAAAGTGCGATGTCAGTACTCGTTAAAGATCCCTATCCTAATTAAACTTGGATAGACAAAATTTAGGACTCCCACTGTATCATCGTCCGATTAGCCACAGCAGCATAAAGGGACGTTAAATAAATAAACAAACAAAACATTACAACACAAAGACGAATAGCAGTAATTTAAAAAAACTTTGGGATTTCGAAATATTTTTCTAACCATTAAGTAAATAGATAAGCAAACAACCAATACATTCTCTAAATCAGGCTCGTCGAATGGATTTACATCAAGACCTTCTCAGTAGTGATTGAACATGAAAACAAAGACAAAAAAAAAAAAAAAAGAACAACAATAAAAATTTAAAAACAAAATAACAATCGTGTGAAAAACATTTATTATGTTATACACTTCCTCTCTCAATAGCTCAACAAGAACAAAACATGTAATTTTTTTTTTTTTTGAATAAGTTAGACCAATGTCATGTGATTCATATAATATTACGATTGGGCAAGTAATAAATCAATTTGCTCTAAATTGCCTTATTTATTGCCTTATACTTATGATGATGTAACAATGCATTATGAATTTTAAAAATTCATCGCAAGTGAAACGGACCTTGAGTCTGCAAGACCATGGATGACTACTTTCATGGGCGTATTTGAATGTTTACATCAATGTTATTTACATAAAAATATATCACAACATGCATATACATACATATGTATTGGGTCTGTTGCTTACGAATGTTTTGTCTGCTGTGCAAACACCCTGTCAACGCCTGCGCAGTACAGTTTTCCCGCAACTGTAATGCGCATGCATTGATAGGGTATTGCATATGCACAACAGGTGTAATAGTCTGTTTTAAATTAAATTTAGAAATTGCTATTTCAATCGCACGATAAACATCCTAAATCACTGAGGAAATTTCTGCCTTTAATAGGTAGATCTGAATATTAAACCTTTGAGTACACACACTAAGGGCCTTTGCTTACTATAGTCGGTTGCTGGCCAGTTGATAATCGCCTAATATAATAGGGTACCCCGGAGGTAATAGAGTATTTTTATTGGGTTGTGTCACATGAAATGTCCGTTTTCAAGGTAAAGGATTTTTATTAAAAATACGATATGAAAACAAGATAATTTTATTCGAAGTATTTACCTTATTTTTCTACACATTTTTCCCAACGTGACACCAACTTTTTTATCACCGAACTGAAAAAGTCTGAGCTTTGAAGTGAAACAAAATCTGAAAACGCACTTTTCACTTGATCATCATTTTCAAAAAGTTTTCCTTTGACGAAGTTGTCTAAATTTCTGAACAGGTGGTAATCTGTTGGAGACAAGTCGGAAGAATATGGTGGGTGCGGAAGAACTTCGTAGCCCAGTTCTTTCAATTTGTGCACGTTATGTTTGGAAACATGGGGCCTTGCTGCCGCTCGGTGAGATCATGATGTACCCATGTATCGAGCTTTTTTATTTCCAAATAGACTTTAAATGTCTGGAAACGGTAGATGCACTTGCATTTAGTTGTGCTGAGTCCTTTAACTGTTTGGTAGGGGTTTCCTTCTACTGTATGTTTGAGGATATCGTTGTCTATTACGGACGGAGGTCTTTCTCGGGGCTGAAAACTTAGCAAACCAACGATGAATGGTCCGTTCATTAACACTTCCTTCCCCAAACGCCTTGCAAATATTTCTAGCGGCCTCAGCTGCTGAATGCCCGAGTTTAAACTCCTACAAAAATATTACTCGAAAATCGCGTGTTTCCATGTTCATATTTGGAGGTATACTAAAATGTGGGTAATTGATTGGGAAGCTAATGTTTATAATACAAAGGTAGAGGATTAGTAACTGTTTACTTTAAATATGTAAACATTCGGAAGAAAATAACAGAGACCTGCAAAATTCTTTATGTATTTCAGAAACTATAAAAACAACCCAATACTACTAAGCATGCATTAATTTTGAAATTTATACGTACATAGACGGTATTTAAAAAAAAAAAGTTATATTTTCAACCCATTTGAGATCCTCCTAACGATTTTTAAACAGTTTCTCCCCCCCCCTCCCTTCAACATAAATCCTGGGTACACCAATGAGTGGATATAGATTTCTCCACTCAGGTAAGTGTAGTTTGGAAGGATGAAAATAAAACTGAAAGGTATCACGTTATTTTTAAATTATTTTGATTCGGAAAGGACATTAAATAAATATATAAAATAAAATATGATATACGCTAAAATCAATCATCGATACTTGTGATTTAGATTTATATAAATCGCTTATATGATCTTGAAAACTGTAAGTAAGCTTTCAATACAGTCGTACAAATGCAAAGAAGAAGTGAATTATAATTATTTTATTATCTCATCTTCTGTAAAAGTACTTGAAATTGATGGATAAGTAATATTTAAGGTTTTCGGCTATGGTGTACTATCGATAGCTCGTTATCACTGCCTTACCAAGAGAGTGTACAAGGCTGTTCACTTTTAATCTTATCACAGTTTTAATTTTTAGTAGTACTCATTTTTAAGAGTCATCGTAACGAACTTTTTACTAGCAGTTTATATCCTAAACTTTTTTGTTATTATTTTATTTAATTGCTCTTAAAAATTTTATTACAGTATGATGAATACAGGGTATGTATCTAAAAAATTGCCTGAATTAATAATTGGATTTATCTTAAATGTATAATAGGTGTTTATAAAACAAAGTGAATCTCTGGTTCTGTAGGAAACTTGCTGGAAAAACACTTTTTATTACTGGTGCAAGTCGGGGAATAGGGAAAGCAATTGCTTTAAAAGCAGCGAAAGATGGAGCAAATGTTGTCATTGCGGCTAAAACAGCTGATCCTCATCCAAAATTGCCAGGAACTATTTTTTCTGCTGCCAAAGAAAGTAAGTCACTCATTATATCTGTCTTTAAAGTGTTGATCATATTTGGTTTTCATTTGTAAATTTCTTTGAAGGCTATATGGGAGTTCCTCTTGCCAGGGGGCAGGTAAGTAGACAAATGCTGACTTATAAGCCCTCCCAGGCATCGAGATGAGAACTAGTAATTATTTGGTTTAAAGTTTCTGTATTGTTTAAAGTTATTAGAATTTGTAAATTTCTCCCCAGAGCCCTAATTAATTAGTCCTGATCAGTGAAATTCCAATTAACATCAAATTTGGTTTAAATAAATGTTTTAATGATGGGATTAATATTGGGAGATTAATTTTACTTTTTTATTAATTTATTTTTGACCTTGGATAATGCTTTTTTATTTCAATATCATGTATTTCGGTTTATAATTATGGGATATTTATGATCATAAATGTCATTTAAAATTATAAAGGTTGCAGATTAAATATGTTTTAGTGATATGAACCCAGAATATGGTTGTTAATTAAATATTACATATTTTTCAACAGTTTAAAGGATTTTTATTAAAATTATTTATTTTCAAATTAGTTTTTCACAATATCTGTGTGCTTTATTAATTTATGTTTTATCGTTTTAGTTGAAGCTGCTGGGGGCAAAGCATTGCCATGTGTTGTTGATGTCAGAAATGAAGATCAAATAAAAGCTGCTGTTGACAATGCTGTAAAAAAATTTGGAGGAATCGATATTCTTGTTAACAATGCCAGTGCTATTTCGTTAACTGGTACTTTAGAGACTGATATGAAACGCTATGATTTGATGCATAACATCAATACCAGAGGTACATTTCTTACGTAAGTATTTTTTAATTAAAACTGTATCATCTGCTGTTATTTATAAATGTTCTAAAGTTTTAGCTATTATCATAAACCATATAAAAATTTAAATGTTTTAAAGGATATGCTTACATCTTATCCCATTAACATATTAGCTTAATTTACTTTTTAGGTCTAACCCCTCTTTGTTATTTTTGTAGTATGTCAGAGTGCTATATACCGCAATTAAGATCCGTTTATTACTTTTATTGTAACATGAAAAATCATTATATTGGATAAATAATGAATGATTTGTCTAAAGGCCTTGGACAAAATTAAAAAAAATATAGACTAAAGATTCAATCAGTTAATTGTACATTAACAGCTCCTTCTGTTATAGATAATTATAATATAACTATAAAAATGTCTGAACCTACAGGTGCTTATTAATGGGATAGATTTCTTGATAAAGGAGGATAAACTTAATTCATGCTCGTTTCATTTCTGTAATTTATATAAACAAAATGGATAATCAAAACCTATAATACACAGTTAAAAAAAAAAATTGTTGTTTTTGGTCCAGGTAATAATCTTGTCAAGAATAACATATTTGAATAATATTACAGAAATTGCATTAAAATGGCAGGTGTCAATGCTATAAATACTTTTTTATTAAAAGTTAAATGGCTATTTAACTAAGAAACTATATTCCATTTTACGTTTCATGGTTCTTTATAGCTTCCGATAAAGAAACTGTTAAAAAAAAAAAGAAGAAAGAAGTTGTAGCAAAGTTATAAATGTTCTCATCATTGTCGTAATTGTTCTTTTGTTTGAATATTTGTTCGGTAAATATTAGGCCGTTCTACAAAAGAAATCTTGGATATATTTTTTAATGGTAGGTGACATAATTATTAAAAATAATTTATTATGTGTTGATATTAGATGTTGAAAATGTATAAATGCAATAAAACTTTAATTGATTACAGAAGCTTGAGAATGGCCCTAGAGGCTGAAACATTGCGATGACTGGAAATTAAATAAATTGTTTAAAAAAACATAATTATTAATGTTTTTATTATTATTTTTTTTTTTTAGTTCAAAAATTTGTATACCTCACCTTCTGAAAAGCAAAAACCCACATATCCTTAACCTCAGCCCTCCTCTTAACATGAGCGCGATGTGGTTCAAGGTGCATGTTGCTTATACCATGGCCAAGTATGGAATGTCGATGTGTGTTCTCGGAATGGCTGAGGAGTTCAAAAATGAGGGGATTGCTGTCAATGCTCTTTGGCCCAAAACAGGTATGTTGTTGTTTTTTAGTATTATTATTTATTCTTAATGTAACTTTGTTTAAGCGTTAACAAAATCTGGTGTGTCCATCACAAAACTTTTACTTCTTTGCTCATAAATAAATTGATTGAGTTAAAATGTTAGTGCAGAAGTAAACATTAAAGTTTCCCAAGAAATTGTATCTAGTTTCCATAAAAACATCTGGAAATAATCTAAAAGCAAAAAATATTAGCTAAAATTAATAACTTAAGTTTATCTCTTATAAGTTCTACTTCTTAATTTGTTAAATATTATTTTTTTCGAAAATCTTGTTCTTTAAACATATAATATAGAATAGTTGAGGTTGTGCTTAATAAGAAGGAAGAGATGGTTCAGGTGGCAGTGAAAAATTATTAGAAAATAGTGTAAAAACGATTTATTTTACTAAAATTTTGACATACTCGTATGTTGTGGGTCTTCTTCTTGGCTCCCAGATAGAAGTTGGGAAGCTGAGTATCTTGTTGTAACTTCATGTTGTTTGAAACATTTTGAATATTACATTTAAATAGTTAACTCTGTGATTATTTATTTATTTAATGTCACTTTATGCTGCTGTGGCTAATCGGATAATGCTACAGAGGGAGTCCTAAATTTTGTCTCTCCAGGTTTAATTAGGATAGTTATCTTTAACAAGCACCTGACATCGCACAGGCTCGGGACCACCATTTAACGTCTGCTCCGAAGTATAGCATATGTTTTACTCCCATTATATAATCCTAGGGCCACCTGCTGATTTGAACCCATGACCTTGGGCATAGAAGGCTGTTATGATAGCCACTAAGCCATAGGTGACCCCAACCTTGTGATTAATATGAAGGAAGATATGGTTCGGATGTCAGTAAAAAAAATTAGAAAATAATGTAAATATTTTTGACTGCCACCCCCCGAATCATCTCATTCTTCAGATTATACACACATATTTTTATTCTTTCCCGATAGCATTTGTTTTTATAAATAATTCATATAAAAATTATTTATAATATTTTCTACCTTGTTTGATTCTCAAGTTCATATTGCATATTTATTTTTTTCTGATCAATGATAAAATGGTTAGTTATTACAAACCAATAAAATTAAAGGCACTCCAGAAGACTAACTTAACAAATTCGGCATTTGAGCCTTGCCAGACTATTTTAATCATAATAAAATAAAATTTTAATGATAACAATACTTTTCCTTTCTATATATTTCATACAAATGTAAGTGAAAGTAATATATTAAAACTAATCATTATAATTTTTTAAATAATTATTTTTCAGCAATCCAGACTGCTGCTATAGAGATGCTAATGGGTGATTCGGCTCAAGAAGGTTCCCGCAAACCAGAAATCATGGCTGATGCTGCTTATTCTATCCTTTGTCGGGACTCTCGAAGCACGACGGGGCAATTTTTTATCGATGAAGAAGTACTCAGAGGGGAAGGTCTGACTGAAAAACAAATCGATGAATACGCCACCATTCCAGGTAATATTAATTTTTTACTTAAGTAATATTATTTCAATATTGGTATTCTCACTGATTTAAGAAGCAAGTGCTATAATAATTTTATAAAATTTCTGAGAGTAAAAATTAAATAAAACATGTTTATTTACAGGTAATAAAGAATTCACCCTCGATTTCTTCATTGATTTAGACTCTGAAGGTAAACTGCTTAAAGTAGGAAATGTGATGGATAAACAGAAGAGGAAGATGTCTTCATATGCTCCAAAAAGCAAGCTTTAAGGTGATATAATTGTTTTATGTTCAATATATTATTATCAGTTTATTTACAAAAAAAATTGGTGCGTGCAGCACATAACTTTCACTTACCTCTGTTGATAAAATTAATTCAAGCACTATGAAATAGAGTTGAAAATATTTTAATGATTTATATTAAGTTTTTTTGGTAACATAACGTCTTATTATACATACATACATATATATATATATATATATATTATATATATTATAAAATAATATATATATATAATATATATATTATTATATATTATATAATTTATTTATTAGGTTTGTAAAAAAAATTAACTAAAAATATATTTTTTCTCTTTTCTCCTCTTATAGGTTATCAAATTTATTCTATTTTATCAATAATAATAAAATGATATGCCTAATTTTTTGGAATCTACATAATTAAAAGTACTTTGAAGAAAGACATTAAAAAAATTGGCATTTGAGTTCTGTCAGACTATTTCAATCAGAATGAAACTTACATGATATTAAAGTCTTTTAAATTTTACATTAATATAGCGAGTTTAATAAAAATTGTTGGAGCCTTTTATGAGAAAATCATAAAAAAGTGCAAAATACATTGTATAAATTGGCTCATCTGGTTAGCCGATTTTGATTAAAAAGTTGCTGTAACATCTCAGGAATATACACTCCTTAAATATGAAATTCCACAGGTGGCCCCATAAAAAGATTTAAATTCATTCTAAATTGTACTAAAGCATTTTATTCTAAAAGCTTAACATTAAGTTTGTTTGTTTACTCATGTAATGTCACTTTTATATTACTGTGGCTAATCGGACAATGCTTCGTTGGGCGCCCTAAATTTTGCCTATTCAGGTTTAAATAGGATAGTAATCTTTATCGAGTACCTGACATCACTCATGCTCGGAACCACCTTTTAATGTCCCCTCCGAAGGACGGCATAACTAAGGATATTTTACTCCCATGAAAAAATTCTAGGGTTTGAACCTTTGACCTTAGACGTAGAAGGCTGTTATGCTAGTCTTGACACCACAGATTGTTCTGGACTTTTTTTCATAATTATTTGAAAACCTTGTTCCAATAAAATTAAAATTAGGGAACATATTGATGTGTCTTCTTATTTATTAAATTAAAATAATAACCAAATTTTACTAGGCTTATTATTGTGATTCTATCTTAATTTGCAAATTATTTTGCCTGAAAAATTCTATTATGTTTTATCATGAACTAAATATTGTCTCTATTTCAACTGTGAAAATATTATCATTATTATATTAGATGTTAATTTAACAAATTTGAATTTTACTTTTATTTTGGAAAGTATTAACCTTGGAATTTCTTTTTTTAGTTTATCGTCTTCAGTTCCATTTCAATTTGAAGATCTTCAGCAGCAGTATTTACTTTTGAAATTGATGTGAAAATTATTTTTGTACCCTGATCGAATTTATTTAAAAAACAAAAGAAATTATCATGACATAGAATGTAATCATCCGCCTGTGATTTAAAAAGAAATATATCTATATTCTATTTTTATAAATTTACAATTCATTTATTAGATTCATCATATTCCCTTTGTGTTGTAAGTTCTTTAGTTTCATCCATATTTCTTATTGTTAATTATTTTAATAATTCTATGGTTTTAATTTTAAAGACTACAAAATTCAGCTGTTCAATCTTTTATTCGCTGACTAATATTAATCATATATACTTGTCCAGAGGATCTGGTTATGCATATTAAGTACAAGAAATGGAACTTTGATAAAATCTTGAAGAACTGTTGAAATATTTGGTTTAGGAATTGGTCTTAATGACATAATTTTAAATTAAATCGTAAATAGATGGAAGAATGAATATCTCAGTTGTCTTGGAAATGCCTAGTGATCTTGCGATGTATCGCTGGCTTCTTCCATCTTCTGTTAAAGCAATTATTTGAGCAGCTGTGAATGGATCCACAATAGTTTAAAAAATAAAATAAAAACCACTTATGAGAAGTCTGGTCCAAAAAATTGGAAGCAAAATTAGAGTGAGTGGTGTATAGGTAATACGAATTTGCCTAGCAAAGATAATAGCGATACTGATTTATACTTTATCATGAAGCCTAGATGCTCCTATATCTAATCATTCAGAGATAATATTCCCTAAATACTTAGCATATTATCTTTCAAATTTTCTAACCACAATAACTATGGTAGATATTATAATTGATGTTTCAGTGTTTTTTAAGAAACGTATAGTGGTCCACTTTTTTTGGGGTTGAGTATATTGACTGAAGATAGGCCGCAGTTTTCAAATATGGAAAATGACACCGAGTCTGAAGCAGGTAAGGAACGCATTGGTCCTGGTGAAAGAGGTTGATGTTCGACAGGCCCTATCAAAGGCGAAGACTGGCATATCTCCGGGACCAGGTGGAATTGCTATGGAGCTCCTGAAAGTGGGAAGTGCGAAATTAGTCACTCTTCTGACAAATGTGATTAATCTTGTTCTCAAGGGAGATGATATTCCGGATGATCTGAGGGCTGATTACATCTCATCAATATACAAGAAGGAAGACAGGAAAGTGTGTACGAACTATCGAGGAATATGCCTACAAAGCTCCATAACCAGGATTATGGGTAGGATGCTCCGGGGCATACTTTACCCCTCAGGAGCAAGTAGGTTTTACAGTGGGCTGGTCATGTACGGACAACATCTTTGTTCTTCGCCAGCTTAATGAGAGAGAAGTCCCAAGAAAGAAAACAGCAACTCCATATGGCGTTTATCCACCTGGAACAGGCGTATGATAATGTACCCATGGTACGAGCAATGTGGGAATGTTGGGCTGTTGAATAGGAATAGGAGCGACTTCTATCTTTGTTTTTTGTGGATGACCAGGTCGTGTTTGCGAGGCAGAAGGTCTATCTCGAAATGATGATATTCACACTGAAGTCCTGCTACGAAACGGCGGGCTTAAAAATTAACCTCGAGAAGACCGAGTACATGGCCATTGGCGATAATGACACTGGTGCGCTTTTGGTAGACAGCGAAACTTGTAAAAAGGTGGACGTTTTCAAATATCTTGGGTCTTATTTGGATGCTGCCGGGTCGTCTGAGCATGATGTGAGAAAGAAGGTGGAACAGGCCCGTAAGGCTACCCGAATGTTACATCCAGTTCTTTAGAATACGGAGATCTCTACTGAGAACAAGCACCAAATTTTCTCAGCCATAGTGGAGTCTATCCTGACATACGCATCAGAAACATGGACAATGAACTCCCGTTTGTATTCTAGGTTACAGGGGATGGAGATGGATTTCTGGAGAAGGTGTATACAGGTCACTAGGCTGGACAAAGTCAGGAATGAAGTTGTTCCTCTGAGGATGGATGTGGGTACATCAGTGAATGAAAGGATCTGGACATGCCGCCTAAGATGGTATGTGCATGTTAAAAGAATGCAAAAGGAATGTTGGCCCAATAGAATCCTGGATTAGCTGCCAGGAATGAGAGGGCGTGGATGACCCAGAAGCAGGTGGATGAAAGGAGTCCAAGAAGAAATGGCTGGCTGAGGCACTTGGAGCTCTGCGCTGACTGGGTGAGGCAACCCTTGATGGAATGCCTATAAAGTAAACTAAGTGTATTTGGGCCCTGTAGTGTATTTCGTTTATTTAAATCAGAGCTGTTATATGTACCTGTTGAGTATATCATTAGAATAGATTTTATTAATGTCATTCCTCCATCTGTAGTTTTTTCTGGATGGTCTGTCATGTTCAAATATCTACTAGAATAGAAAGTTTATTACCTGAATATTGATACTAAAATATTTTTGAGCTTATTAGTCCTTTTCTATCAATTTCATTTTCCATTATTGAGATACACAGTATTTTTAAATACATTTTTATAAAGATTGAATTGTAAAGATATTTTAAAAAAAAAATATTTTATTGATATTTACAACTGTACATACAATATATACAACAAGTAAATGGGCTAATTGACACTTATGAGCGTGATAATGTCTTGTGAAGAAACTGGGTGTGTACCCAGTGGTAGCACTTCAAAGTCAATTTAATTAAAGTAGGTCTCGAGGCCATCGTCTTTTCAATCGCCTCGGAGGGTTGTCAGGAATAGATGGGAATGATAAGTTGCGTACAAGAGGATTCGTGTGGGTTGGGAGTTCGGAATGAAAAGAGGCGTATCTGTTTCGGGCTAGTTCTGCGACAAATGGGATATTTAGGTCATTATGGATGATTTTATTCGTAACGAAATAAGGAGCATTTAGGATTTTGCGAAGGATTTTGGATTGTAAGGATTGAATACGAGAGGAATTAGATGGTTTAGTAGAGCCCCAAAGCTCGATTCCATATGTTCAGATGGGTCTGATGATAATAACATAAATGAGCTTTTTGTAATAAATTGGACGTTTGTCTAGTAAGTGTTGTAGTAATCGGTATCTACGGGCAGTTTCTTGTCGTTTAAGTCGCGTATGGGGATTCCATGTAAGACGTTTGTCAAGATGGAGTCCTAGGTAACGGATTTGTTCAACAGGTATGAGTGGGGTATTATTAAAGGATACAGTGGGGCAGGAAGTCATCGGTTTGCGACGAAGGGTAAAGGTAATTTGGTGGGATTTGTTAGGATTTATTTTAATCCTCCAGTTCTGACACCATTCCTCAATGGCTGTGATGTGAGACTGAAGGGTTCGGGATGCAGCGGATTGATCATTATGTACAGATAACACACAAGTGTCATCCGCATAAGTTGTGAGGACAGTGGATGGATGGAGTGGAATATCAGCTGTATATACCATATAAAGGATGGGACCTAAGATACTACCCTGAGGTACACCTGCAGACTGAGAAAATATGGAAGAGTAGGAAAGTTTATGATTTACTTTGAAGGTTCTATTAGTGAGGTAGGAACGGATTATCAAGTAGTATGTTGCGGGAAGGAATTGACGGAGTTTATAAAGGAGTCCTGGGTGCCGTAAAGATATTTAAATATCAATTTTAATTATGTGCAATACCAAGGTATTGTCTTGATAGTCAACAACCCCAGAATGTCAACACTGGTAAAGAAAATTTGATGGATGTAAAAATCATACATCTTTTTAATTTGAAAAGAGTATGTATACTTTAGAAGTTGGGATTATCCAAGATGTTTATCTATACGCTATATGCAAGGAGGTTGTAATAGTACTATTACAAACTCCTTGGCTATATGTAAACACCTTCGGGATCATCTGTTGATAACAAAACATTAAGTTTTGTCTTTTTCAGAGAATACAATCTCTCCAAAGAGCTACTTATCAGATCAATTACAACTTTAATTAACTTTGGAGGTTATATATCACGTGATAAAGGAATTATGAATGAGTCTTTCCACACATTGTTTTATACTGTATGTAAAAGTTATGAATGAATGCTTTAATAATGTATGGTCGTATTCAACTACTTTTGTGCATGACTTCAACTATTGATTTTAAATCAATAGTTATAGTTACATAATCAATATTTATATCAGTAGTAATATCTCGTATGAACGTTACTGCGGAAAAGTAATGTAACTATTAATTATTTTTTAAATTTTGACAAAATATTATAGTTCAAAGATAGATGTGTAAAATGGAATGGGATTATCTTGGACAACCTAAAATCTGCTGATGACCAGTTTACTATTGCAGGTGATGAAAAACATTCATAATTTATGATGAGGAAGTTGTTAGAAGCCTATACGGCAGGAGGCCGAGTAATCAGCTCTGAAACACTGAGTATTTGGTAATAAATAAGAATGGACATTCAGATATTGAATTTGGTGAATGGGATTTGAGCCCTACTGAACAATTCTAATATTTAGGGAGGGAAGTAGCAGCAAAAGACTTTGATGAAAAAGTCTTCGAAGGGAGAAGTATAATAAGAAATCCCAATTCTGTACTATGGTATAAGGATGCCCAGCACCAAACGAAATAAATGTTTTTTCATTCATTTGTAGAAAGCACCGCTTTGTATGCCTCTGAAACATGGACCGTTTCCGCTTACTCAGCAAGAAAACTTGTCTTAGCGAATTTAGATTTTTGGGAGAGGCAGTTGTGGGATATCTAGCTTACAACACGTTTCTAATAACGTAATCAGGAAAAAAGTCGAAGAACGCCTCAACATTCTTTACTCCATTGAGACAAGAATGCTGAGTTGGTATGGGTTGTCATAAGAACGCCGGAACACTGGTGGCCATAAACACGGCTAGGGGACTTCAGGAGAGTGATTGGCAGAACAAAACAAAATGGCGGCCTGGATTGTAGGATACAATATATTACCTCCGGTTTAAATAAAGTCGTATATTTTATAAAATAAAGATGTCTCAAAATAGTGTGTACTGGTCAGGAGAAAACATATCAAGGTATTTTTTTTTAACATAAAATTTATAGTTGATGCAAAAAAAAAACAAATATAATGCCATTCTTCTGAAACATTATAAAGAACGATTTTTATTATGTTATCTTCCGAGGAATTTATCCTTACTATTACAACGAAAATTCTTTATGTGGAAAAAGTTAGTTCAGGGTGCAGTCAAAAGAACACACAATTAAGATATAAAGTTTATATCTTAATTGTGTGTTCTTTTGACTGCACCCTCAACTAACTACTCCCACTTACTCACACAGTCCACCATTCTCACTTCACGAAAATTCTTTATCTTTTAAATTTAAATGACACCAATTCCAAAGAATGCTGTGTTATGAATGACAATGCTCTGGAATTGTGTTCATATACAGGCAAAAAAATAAAGAAATAAATAAAATCTTGCTAGCCGTTTTAGGCTACTTCAACACTTATTAGACAAACGGTCAAACCTTCCTCTTAACTGCTAAAAGCTTATCTACGTGACTGCTATAAGACCAATATGGACTTAGGGAGTAGAGCTATGGAGCTCTACTAAACCATCAAATTCTTAAAATCCAAAATCCTTCGTAAAATCCTCAACGCTCCTTACTTTGTCACGAATAAACTCATTCATGAAGACCTTAACGTTCCCTATGTTACTGAATTGGCCCGGACCAAGTATCAATCTTGTCATGACAAACTCCATTCTCACTCTAATCCACTAGTTTTAATCCTTTCTTCCTCATTGATTCCTGATAATCCTCTGAGGTGCCTGAAAAGGAGATGGCCCCGGAACCTTCTAGTTTAGAATATTTTTAGAGTGCTTCCAACGGGAAGCTTCACTACACGTATTTCATGGCATTGTATTATATAACTATCACACTTACTTGATGTATTTTTTTTACTTTCACTTACTATATATAGTAAGGGGAAGTATTGCGATCGTGAAAATTTTCGAATTCCAGTTTTCAACGGAAATGCACGTTTTAGGGTCCCCTGAGTCCAAATAACCAAGTCCCGCAAAAAGGTCTGAGTGTGTCTGTGTGTGTGTGTGTGTGTGTGTGGTAACTCCCGGGCGGAAACGGTAAGTCCTATGAAACTGAAATTTTATATTTAAGACAGCTATACGCCCGAGACGTGACAAAACTTTTTTCATCAAAATGAGCTTACCAGAAGAGGCACTCCATACCATGCATTTTGCACCTTTTTTCGATTTTCTCGAAAACGGTTCCGACGATTTTGATTAAACTAGCTATATCGATGTAAAATTTAATGGGCTTTAATATAATGTAGGTTTTATTTGGATAAAAAATGGTCTGACAGGGCTTAAATGCCGATATTTTAAATTTTCTTCCCCTAAAGTACCTTTAATTTTGTAGATTCAATAATAATAACTAGACTATCTTGTTAACGCTGATGAAAAACAGGTAAATATATAAATTGAATAAATTCGATACCCAACTAAAGAAGAAAACAGAAACATATTTTTTTAATGCAATTTTTCGTTTTTGAACATAAGAGCAGTAATATATATGTATGATATACCGTTGGAAAGTTAAAGATTTTAGAAAAAATATCATCTCATACACAAGCTTTTAGAAGTTAATAGAGAGTGATGAGAAGAAGATAAAACTAACTGATTATTTTAGATAATAATATAATAGATTTTTTAATAAAACACATGTTTCTATATAAATTCAATTTGATTAATTCCTTAATAGTTTCACCTATTTTTATCCCTAACTGTATTTGAAAATTCTTTCATTGATTTTAAAAATCGAGGTAAGTGAAAGTCGTGTGTTGCCCGCACCAGAATTTTTTTAATTCTGTTTAAAATATCAATAAAAATGTTTAAAAAAAAAATCAAATATTTTTGCATATTTAAAATTATGACCCTACAATTTAAAAGAAACAATTGAAAACAAAATATAACCACCGAAATGGTTGTGTTTGGGCGATGGAATGGAAGATCACTTATTCACTACTTCATGTTTCCTTTCAGTGAACTCAGAGGTTTGGAATGTTACATATGTGCGGATCACCATCAACAAGTTTTTTTACGATATGATTGAGCTATGAGCACAGCATTAAAATTTCTAGTTTGCCCAACACTTTGAGGTTCTCCATATTATTTATGCCAAGGCCTACTTGATTTTGAGAACATGAGAAAACCGTTCCTTACTTCGTGTTGTCAACACGACAAGGTAGTGCAAGGTATGTCAATGCTGAGTCATTTTTGGTGGCCTATTAGAGGCTTCTATTAAGTAATAGACATAGGAATAAGAAAAAGAAAAAGAAGAAAAAACAAATAGCTCTGGTATATTGTGATAGTTACTTCTTTAATGATGTAAGAACAACCTCAGATCTATGGTTTGTATTTAATCGAATGCGTTAACTAAGTTATAGTAGGAATACGCTCCATTTATCACCTGAAAAACCAAGAGTTAAAGTTTAATGGGAACGTTTAACACTTTCCTTATATATTATAAAAATCAATTAATATGGTATAAATAATTTTTTACTCTCTAAAGGCGGCGAAAGGGTATGTGTAGGTGAGGTGAAATGGCGATATTTACATCGTTGAGCGCCCTGGAAAGTTCGTGGAAGTAAATATCGTGATAGTTGATGTACTATATCACCCTTTCATCTACTTTCCATAACGATAATTAATAGCAATATCATTTGTTATATTATTTTGGTCAAACTCTAACTAAAATAGTTTATTTATATTCATATATATTTAATTGTGTTTCTAGATTCCAAAACTATTATTTAATAATATGTATATTTTTACTGTTTGGATATTACATTTTAATTCTATAGTTATTTATTAGAAATTATATTATATATATTTTTGTATTATAGTTTGAGATTTATATTTTTTTTTGCGTTAAAATTCGAAATAGAAAAAATCGGAAGTGATTTTACAAAGCAACGTTGCTGTCATAAGTGTCGTGCATGTTCCCGTCACTCGTCACTTTTGTTGTTGACGTTTTTAGTTGGTTAGTAATTAAATTTGTGTAAGAATGTCGAAAACATTTTTGAACATTACTCTTATTATTATTAAAACAAGATGACACCAATTGAACATTCATCTTTACATAAGAACTTGGTAACCTACACAGAGCTAACCAAACTTTTCAACAACTTTCCTGAATAATCAGCTGTTCACACATCCGCCATTTTCCGAGTACTGTTGCATACTCTCACCGTATATACGCGCACATTTTTACTCTCACGCAGTTTTCACCACCCTCTACTCTCGCGAGAGTACTTTCACCTCACCTATACATACCCTATTTCTCACCGTGTATCGCCGCCTAAAACAAACAAAAAAAAAAAAAAAGTACACCAGTTTTTTTAACCACTTTACCGTAGAAAACGTCTCCATATTGGCAGGGACGATTTTTGCTGCCTTCATAGTCAGTGGTTTTAAAGTCATTTCTTGAAATATCATCAAAGACCTTTTGATTTCTTTGCTGCTCATGTACCATTTTGTGTTGTACATTATAGACCTGAGTTCAATGCTCTGGAAACATAATAGAAATATAAATTTTTCTATCAGAGTCATTCCCACAGTTCTTTATATTTTAAGATGATAACAGTGTTTGGATTAAATTAAATTATAGGTTTACTAATGGACCAGCCCCTGCTTCGCACAGGTGAAATTATAATGAGGTGTCTTAATGTTTAAAAAATCTCTGTCGGACTGATTTAGGGTTTATCACTTCGGGAAATTCATTCTATCATAACGAAAAGTATAATTATCAAGAAAATATCTTTAACATTTGTTATATGTATGTATGTATATATATATATATATATATATATATATATATACATATATATATAAATATATATATATTTAAAATTCAAAATAACCAGTTCTTATTTAGATCATGCATTTTGATGAATCTAACTTTTTTTTTCCTATTTATCTTCTTGCTGTTCCCAATAAAGGTGACTAGTATTCATTTATTTATTGATTTTACATCGCAAAAGAAGAGACTTATAGAACACTCTAATATAATTAACTATTAACTATTTATTATTGGTGTGTATGTTAATTGAATAAGTAATGTATTATCAATTGAATCAGTTATTTATTAGTACATTCTGCTTTTGGCTAATACGTTTGTTATATATTTTATTTTAAATAAACAGTTATTGTTTACTCTTATTAAACCCAGTCTTATTAAAAAAAATAATTTTCTCGTTTATCTAAAAAAAGGTGACAAGTTTTTATTTATTTTTTGATCTTTTTTATTATCACAAAAGACTAGTAACACATCTATCTAACATAATTAAGGACCAATGACGTTGACTAAATATGTTGTGCTGGTTTGCAGATCAGAATGAGCCTACCTCTCTATATAAACACTAACTACGTTGGGTTTCAATAGAAACACGTGTTTTGTTGAAAAATGTATCATATCATTATCTACATCAATCATTAAGTTTTATCGGCTTTTTATCACTCTCATCTCTCACTTATCACTGTAAACTTTAACAATTTGATGTCTAAGTTTGTTTGTTTATTTATTTAACGTCACTTTATGCTACTATGGCTAATCGGACGATGCTACAGTGGGAGTCCCAAATTTTGCCTATCCAGGTTTTATTTAGGATAGAGATCTTTAATGAGTACCTGACATCGCACAGGCTCGGGACCACCTTTTAACGTCCCCTCCGAAGGACGGCGTAACTAAGGATTTTTTACTCCCATTAAAAAATCCTAGGACCACCTGCGGATTTGAACCCACTTGATGTCTAAGATGATATTTTTTCTAAAATCTTTTGCTTTCCAACGGTATATTATACATACATCTTTCAACCCAAAATTACTTAAAAAACATTTGTTTGCTCTTTTCTGCCTTAGTTATATTTATGATTCCTCAAACTTATATTTTTACACGTTATTTGTTAATGCTTGAAATTTCAGAAAAATATATTTTGGGTTTTTTCTCCTATAGTTGGATGTCGAATTTGTTCAATATAGTTACCCGTCTGTTAAGTTGTACGAAACCGATATTTCATATTTAAGACAACTATATGCCCGACATGTTACAGCGACTTGTTTATCAGTGTCAGTTTACCAAAAGAGCCACTTTATAAAATTCGTATTGCACATTTTTACGATTTTCTCAAAAACGGCTCCAACGATTTTGATTTCGATGTAGAATTTAATGACTTTGATATCATGTAGTATTCATTCTGATTAAAAAAGTCTGGTAGTTTTTGTATTTTCTTGCTCTAAAATAACTTCTATTAAAACAACCATATAAGGGATCACTTGTAGCTGGGTGGCTAGCGAAACAGCCTCCCATGCTAAAGGTCACGGGTTCAAACCCGCAGGTGGTCCTAGGATTTTTTAATGGGAGTAAAAAGTCCTTAGTTACGCCGTCCTCCGGAGGGGACGTTAAAAGGTGGTCCCGAGCCTGTGCGATGTCAGGCACTCGTTAAAGATCCCTATCCTAATAAAACCTGGATAGGCAAAATTTAGGACTCCCACTGTAGCATCGTCCGATTAGCCATAGTAGCATAAAGTGACGTTAAATAAATAAACAAACAAACAACCATATAATATTTTTAGCATTGATAAAAAACGGATAAATATATTATTTGAACCAGATTTTTTTTTTTTATATTAATTTTATATCATATTACCAGATCAGCGAACCGCTGACCGATCATAGAAAGGAGAAACATGTAGCCAACTTCAACGGCACACAGTATCATCGAAGACATAGTTGTTCCTGGAAGTTCTTGAGCCTGTGAAGATGAATTGACATAAGTTAAAGAGCGAACGAAAATATAATTTTAGTTTATATCAATAAAACTTAGGAATTATAGTATTCAATTCATGCAAAATATTTTTTTTACTTCATAATTTTATTTGTATCTGTATACACTACAATTAGCAAAGGAGTTTTATTTGATAAAAACATCATAGGTAGGCGTGAGGGAGGCAGCTCCCAGTTATGCATCCTCCTGACATTCAAAAACAAACTCTATTTTCAGGCTAGAAGGTACCTCATCGAGTGGGGTTTGTTGTAATTGGAACAAGTAAGTCAGTATGAAGGGTATCGTTAGAAACATATGTTGGTGGGTATGTTGTTCACCTTATAAAATGGTATTTTTCGTATGTGTCTTTTTAGCTGGTCTCTATATTTGGCTAGCGTAAGTCCATCCAAGTTTTAATAAATAAGTGTACACGTAAAGTTTATGTCGGGTGGATAATTTAGAACGTCTATGTACTATCAAATATTATAGTCTTAGTCGAAAGTTTAGCGTTTTATGGTTTTGTCTTGATATGTGGATCCCTGACCTGAAGGATAGGGTGACCCTGTCGATTAATTGCTTAAGAATAGGGGGTGCATTTTGGGACGTCAGATACTCTGCAACCATGACCATTTACAGAGGAGTGGTCTTGGGTATCCTGAGGTATGCATCCCTCGCCTGGAGTCGAAACCTCATCCGAGAGAAGAAGAGAATACTGGCCACTATTCAGCGACTGGCTCTGCTAAGGGTCACGAAGGCCTACAGAACGGTATCGCACGAAGCAGTGCAGGTGCTGGCCGGCCCTTGACCTCATCCTCAAGGAAGACTTATTGAGATACGAATGTAAGAGGCAGGGGCTGGAGGCGCTTCCGAAGGGACTCCACAGAAGGATAGGTGGGACCCCGAATCTGTGGAAGAAGCTACTTCGGGAGGACCTTATAGAAGAGTGGAATGGGCGGTGGGTGGCGAGCCAGAAGGGCTCTACATTGAGAAAGTTCTTCCCCACCGTGCAATCAAGATTAATGGCCAAGTGGGTCCTTCCGGACTACTGGGTCTCACAAATATTAACAGGACATGGAGGGTTTCGGGGGAAACTTCATGATCATAGGAAGGATATAGACCCCCGGTGCCCTACCTGCGGAGTCCCTGATACAGCAGAACACTTGGTCTTGTCCTGCACTTCCATGGAGCGGCACCGGGCCAGGTTGTTGACAAACACCGGGATCTACACGCTCGCAGAGACTGACCTTCCGTGCCTATTGGAGGAGGAGAACTTCTCCTTCAAAGAATTCGTCTATGCGTGGAAGGAGGTGGTTGGCCCTACTCACTTTAACTTTGGAAGAGCATAACTGGCCGACGAGTAACAAATGTGGAAAAGGGAAAGAAGAACACGCCTCCACTGGACGGCACCCGGACGTATGAGGCAGAATGCTGGACGGCATCTGGAAGGAAGAAGAGCGCTGGTCTGGTTAAGGTGCAACCCCAACAGTAAGGTGCGCACCCGCGCTACAGAGTAGCGGACAAGGTGCTGCTCCAAGGTACACACCTGTGCACCGGGCTGCATCATATTCTATACAAATAAATTCGTAAAACTTGAGATTAATAAATTGTTGGTTTTTGGGAGCAGAGGCATGCGTACACCTAGCGCACCGCCCATCACCCCCCTCCTCCCGTGTGCCAGAGATGGCTAGGTAGGGGGTAAAAAAAAAGAAAAAAAAAAAGATATGTGGACCCCATGTCAACCTTTTGTCAAGAATAAGTCCTAGGTATGTTACTGTATTTGATTGTGGTACTGGATGATTGTCTATATAAACTGGAGGGCAGGTTACGCGTTTAAGGGTAAATGTAACCTGTTGTGACTTGCCATGGGTAATTTTTAACTTCCATTTCTTACACAAGATTTGTACTTTGTCCAAGTGGTGTTGTTATGTCATACTGGTCTGTATGGGTTCTGTGTTTCTCGTAATAACAGCAGTGTCGTCGGCATAGGTCACAGTTAAGAATTGTTGGTCTGTTCATAAGTCATGTGTAAATATTTAGTAGATAAGTGGTGCAGGATAGAGCCTTGGAGAACACCTGCCGAGATTGGTTTTATTGATGATGTCTCAAAACTCTGTCGGACAGAGGAGAATCGATCGTAGAGAAACGATTATAAAACTAAATTATATGTGATTGGAAGAATGGGGTATAGTTTAGAAAGAAGGCCCTGGTGCCATACCATATCATAAGCCTGAGTAACATCCAAAAATGCCACTGATGCGTATTATTTTAGTTCTGGTGCAGCAGAAATAAAGTCGGTAACTCTGCGAAGCTGTTGTACTGTTGAATGGAAAGAGCGAATCCCGAATCGCCTATCTGGTAATATGTCTTGATCTGTCTGTATGTTAATAATACGTTCGTACAAACATTTTTCAAATACTTTCGAACATACCGGAAGAAGGCTGTTAGATCTATAGGAGTCAGGTCCATGTTTGTCTTTGCTAGGTTTATGTATATGTATATTTCCATTGAATAGGGAATTTAGTTAATCTAAAAATAGCATTGTACAGGGTTGTAAAGAAGTATGGAAGCTTTTTTGGAGATATTAGCAGTGTCCAGGTCATATTCAATAGTCTTCCTTTTTGACATTTTCATAATCTGTCTTGATACCTCAGAAGGAGTAAAGGATTATATATAAAATTGATATATATATATATATATATAGAGAGAGAGAGAGAGAGATTTAGGTATAGTCTAAAAAAATTACTATCGTCAAATATTTAAATATTACTATCTATAATATTAAAGAATGATGGAGTTTTGTTGACCGTAGAGAAATTAGATGAGGAAGATGGTTGGGGGTGCGGTCATAAATTAAAACCACACAATTAAAAATAAGAGTTATTTTTATTATGTGCCGACGTTTCGGCCTACAATGTGGGCCTTCATCAGGGCTAAAAGAAACAAGATAACAACCAATGTAATTAGACTTAATAATGCGTTAGGTATATAATAATAATATGACAGTAATAAATTATGGGAACATAAATAATATTAAATGTAAAATGATAATAAGATGACAATTATAAAGTATGGAAATAAGGTGACAGTTATAAAGTATGGAAATAAACAAAATTAAGATGATAGTTATAAAGTATGGAAGTAGACATAATTGAGATGATAATATTGTAATGAGAATATATAAATAGAGACTCAGTAAATGAAAAAAATGATAAAGGAAAAATATGTGAACAATTAAAATTTTAAATATTAACAATTATGAGTTGATATATGACGGTAATATATTAAAAACATAGTTAAGAGTATAGGTAATATATAAAAAAAATATAGTCATTACAAAAGAGAAACAGTATGAATAAAAAATAATAATTTAAATTTTAAAATAATGTAATATTAAACTAATAATTATATGTCAGGATATGTAATGGAGAAATATATGGGTATGGAAAGGGGGAGAAAGAAATGGGCGATGAAAAAAGACCCTTATAAATAAGAAAAAAATATACATACATGACGTGCAAGCTTTGCCTACGAAGTGATGTTTCTCAGTTTAAAAAACGCTCATTGCGTGGAACGGAAAATATGAGAACTAGAATGTCCGTTAGGAAAATTCCAAGAAGCTAAGTTATGTTTACTGATTCGATTGTTAAAAAATAGCCAAAAGTCACTACTTGAGAGTACTTGAGTTATTACTTATGAGTATTTGATAAAATTGTAAGAAATAGTGACGAGGTAAAGATTAAAAGATTTTAAGTAATAACGGATGACGATAATAAATGATGAATGATGATAAGGTAATAACGAATGACGATAAGGAGCTGTCGAAGGAAATGATAAATAAACAGTAATCTAGTAGGTAAACAAATAAATAAATAAAAAAGGGGAGTACGAAAATTAAATAAATATATAAATAAAAAATTGATAATAAATAAATAAAAATAAAATTATGAAGAGATGATCAGGTGGTTGTTTAAAAAATGAGCTAGGGATGCTTTATTAAATTTAATATTTGGGAATAAGCTAGTGACAAGTTATGTTTGTCAGTCTTTTGATTAACAGGAAGGGGTTCTAGTTGTATGTAAATGCATTTTAAATGCAATTTATGACCGCACCCCCAACCATCTTCCTCATATAATATTAAAGAGTTTCAATGTGGATTTGATGATAACAAATTATAGCATTTTTAACTATAAAAATAAAATACTGCAAATTATTCCACAAGGTTTTTCATTTTATTTTTTAATTTGTAGAGGAACAGTTGGAATTGAGCACCTTGTAGTAAATCCCTCTATACACGATTTAAGGCTTAACTTCAATGTAATTCGATAATGATTCGGTCAATTATTACTTACAGATCCAGCTGATATCAAACTAAGAGCGATCACTATTGTACCAGTCATGAAAGAGCTTCCAATGGGGATGGAGAAAATATCTTCTAGCACATAGAAGGCCCTAGAACATAAATTGAAGATCGATATTAGTGTTGAATACGTTTTATGAATACTTCATTAATGATTGGTGGTTATGATTGTTTTAGTTGTGAAATAATGATTGTTATTGCAGGTTTTTCAACACGAATCCTTGAGTACCCGGAAACCTGTTGGAGCATGCGCCGTGAAACGAAAATACTGTACCTCGCATGTGCACCAGTCCTTCCATCAGTTTTTTGCTAATCATAACCAGTGGAAATGCGAATAAATACTGTTATAAATATTTAAGTAATTTACTTTCTGAATTATTTTCATGGAAATACAAGTTTTAGGATCCCCTTAATCCAAATGACCAAGTCCCGCAAAAAAAGTCTGTGTGTGATGTTGCGGTAAGTCTAGCACAAAAACGAAACGTCATTCTTGACTGAAATTTCATATTTAAGACAACTATAGGCCTGAGATGTTACAGCAACTTTTTCGCTAAAAGCGGCTGAACAGAAGTGCTATTTTATACCACGCATTTATCACCTTTTTATGATTTTCTAAAAAAAAAAGAAAAAAAAAAAGGCTCCAACGATTTTGATTAAACTCGCAGTTTCAATGTAAAATTTATTGGGCTTTAAAACAGTGTAGGTTCCATTCTGATTGAAATAGTATGACAGGTCTCAAATGCCAGTAGTGTAAATTGTCTTCAACTGAAGTACGTTTAATTTTGTAGATTTGAATATAATTGATAAATAACAGGTAAATATACTCGCATAAGTTGAACGAAGTTCTTCCAACTAAAGAAGAAAAGAACAAACCATTTTTTTCGTGTAATTTTAGTGTTCTTAAGCACGAAAAGGGTAATTTAGATGTATAGTATACCGTTGGAAATCCAAGGCTTTTAGAAAAAATATATTATACAGACCATTGTAAAAGTTAATAGAGTGTGATGAAAAAACGATCAAATTAACTGATTGTCGTAGGTAATAATATGATAGATATTTATCCATTGAAACTCTATGTGATGAACTCATTAATCATTTATTTCCTTCCCTAAAAATGTATTTAAAAATGCTTAAGTTGATTATGGAGCGAAGTGGTCTAGTGGGTAGAGCGCTAGTCTATGTGCTCCGGGTCCTAGGTTCTAATCCCGGCTGTGGCGGAATAATATTTATTCTACTACTTCAGCCGGGGGGCGATCCTGGAGTATGGAGACCCTCCTGAGGCACACCGAATCACCTCATTGCACGGCCGTTGGCCTTGAAACGGTACGAATCCCTACATGTACTGAACCCAAAACTCTTCAAGTGGTACAGATTTTTTGTTTTTAAGTTGATTATAATTTAAGTTGATTATAATATGTTGCGCGCACCAATTTTTTAAAAAGTAATCATATGGTGATAAAAATTAACAGCCTTAATAGAAGAAATACCCTCAATACTTGTATACCCCACTTGTGTGCCCCAGGAGGGTCTCCATACCCCAGGATCGCCCCGCTGCTGAAATAACAGAATAAATAATATTCCGCCACATCCGGGATTCGAACTCAGGACCCGGAGCACAGTAAACTAATATTTTCAACATAATGTTACGATTAAAAAAAAAAAACGTGAATATGGTGATTACAAGTATGAAAAATTATAGAATAAAAAATTAGAGGTAAAGAACTTGGGCTGATATATTATTTCTTCCAAAAACTTTTATTATTATTTTTCATAACATGAACGTTCCGGGATCTCAATTCCATCCTCAGGACCCTTTACTTTCCATCATATAATTTTCCAGTAATTTACACTCCCCGTCAAAAGTATTGCAAGACCGATAATTCTCGAGATTTTCTTGGCTTTGACCTTAATCCAGACTTTGTTTATATTTATAGGTATTTTATTTATTAAATGAGAGATATCAGGGATTAGACATGCCATTTTTATTCACTGTTTACCAACAAACGATGGAATTTTGTTTCATTCATTTCAAATTTCCTTTCAGTCCATGTTTATCTTTCGTTTGCCTCAAGTCTGTTCTCTCTTTACTCTTAAGTCTAGTTAAAACAATTAATTTTATTCACAATTAATCCTTTAAGTCACGATGATTCGGTCAGAATCATCACTCACTATGAAGAAGGCAAATCATTGCGTTACATTAAGAAGCGACTAGGGATTCACTATTCTAATGTTTTAAGGACCATAAAAAGGTATTGGAAGACTGGTAGTCATTCCAAAAGACCAACATCAGGGCTACTAACCCCATAGATGACCGCTTCGTTGAAATACAAGCAATTCAGAAGTATAATTCTACTGTGTCATCCATTAAAACGTGATCGCTGGTGTTCGAAGGTTATGAATCTCGGAGTCAACGGTCATTAGAAGACTGAGAGAGTCAAAACTCAGGTCAAGAAGGACACAGAGTAAAAATATTAAGATTTGCAAGGGAACACTAATCTTGGACTGTGGAGGAATGGAAAAAAGTTTTATTTACTGATGAGACGAGAGTGGCCATTAACAGACCAGGTGGCAGTGAAAGAGATTGGAGAAGGCCTGGAGAACGGTATAGTTAGTGCTGCACGTTAGAAACTGAGCCACTGGGAGGGGATTCTGTCATGTTCTGGGATGGCATATCTTGGAAGGAGCGGACCCAAGGAGGATGATAAGGAATTTACTAACCTAAATAATTAATTATATAATTTTCAGCTTTCACCCAGAACTAGGGCGATATTTTAGATGAATGTAGCTGGGTTACGACTGCAGCAGTTCGCCCTCTTCTAAATCCTCAGAAATATCAGCTGCATCGTCTGCTAGTTTGGTAAGATCTATAATTCCTTTAAAAATTTATGGATTTTCGGCAGATGGTTTAATAGATACTGGAAGCACAGAAGTAATCTAAACATAACCTCAAACTATATCCTACCGAATCTGCTGTTTCCATTGCTTCATCATATTTGGCTGTGCCCATCAAGGTGTACTGTAGAGTAAACTTGCAGGCGCTAAACCATGTTTATTCCAACGTCCGATTAAGCGTTCAAAAGGGCTGCTGTGCTGATGTGATAATGGGTCACGACAAAAGTTTATTCGTTTTATTTCGTCCACATTAATGAACTGCTAAGAGAAGGTATATTCGAAGAAAGTGACTCTCCGTGGAGGGAACAGGTATTAGTTGTAAAAGGGTCGCGTAGAAAACGGATGGTAGTCAATTATTATTTGACAATTAATATATACATTTTACTCGTTGCTTACCCTATACCTCCAGTAGAGAAAATCGCTTCCAGTATAGCTAGGTATAACGTACATAGCACTATCGACTTCCAGTATAGCTAGGTATAACGTACATAGCACTATCGACTTCCAGTATAGCTAGGTATAACGTACATAGCACTATCGACTTCCAGTATAGCTAGGTATAACGTACATAGCACTATCGACTTCCAGTATAGCTAGGTATAACGTACATAGCACTATCGATCTAAAAAGCCATCGTACCAAGTACCGATTCGAAGAGAAGACCGACCTTACACTGCCTTTGAAGCAGTTGGCAAACTGTGGCAATTCAATAGGATTCCAATGGGAGTGACTAATGGTCTTGCGTTTCAAAGAAAATAAACGAAATTAAAACAAAAGAAGGTTTAGATAGTGTCAACATATATCTGGACGATATAAAAGTCAGTGGAAGAGATCAGAACGAACATGACCGCAACCTGAAGAAATTCTTAGAAGTCTGCAAGAAATACAATTTAACTATTAACCAACATAAGTCTAAATTTAATTTGAAGCCCAATAAAATTTTTGGTTACTTGATTGAAAATAACGTCCTACGGCCTGATCCCGACAGACTCAAACCATTGATTGATTTTCCACTCCCAAAGAACAAGGCATCATTGCAGCGACTCTTGGAGTCCAATCCTAATTACGCACTAGCACGATTGCCAGGCGGGAAGTAGACAACGGTTAAAGAGGAAGATCCTTGGCCAGCACAAGTTGTCAGTGAAGGAGTTGCCCCGACCGGAGCATAGCCTCAGCCAGCCGATCACCTAAACCAAAGAGCAAAGTGCTCTCGAGATGACCAGCCACTTCGCAGGTCTACTCGCATCTCAAGACCTCCCTCCTACTTGAAGGTCTACGTTTTTATATAAAGCGGGGGAGAGTGATGAGGATTTTACTAACCTAACTAATTAATTATATCATTTTCATTTAAAACACATGTTAAGTATTAATGTCGATTAAAGCCTTTACAAATCAAGGTTGTTCTTATTTCACAACACAGGGGCTTTGAATGCTTTGAGGTATGTATAAATGATTCTTCAAGACCATGTAGTGCCTTTTATGCCATTCTTAGGCTCTGAATCATTGCTCATACATGATAATGCTCGTCCTCACAAGGAAAGGTGTGTTTCTGAACACCACAAATATTCACATCGATTGGCCAGCAAGAAGTCCTGACCTTAACCCAATCGAGAAGTTTTGGGACCAAAGAAAGGTTCCCTCACGAGATCCACCTCCTACTACCCTTGAAATGCCAAAGAAAGTTATATCGGAAGAGTGGCACAATATACCCCAAGATTTTCTTCAAAATCTTTTTATAAGTATACCAAGACGGGTTGAAGCAGTCATTCAAGCCAGAGGGGGCAATACATCTTATTAAATGTAACTTAAAAAATCTGGTGCGGGCAACACATGTGTGTCATGACTTCCACTTACCTCCTTTTAAAAATCTATCAAAGAATTTTCAGAAGCAGTTAGAGAAAAATGAGTTAAAATAATTTAAGCATTTAAAAAATATTTTTTCAGTTTTCTCCTTTAGTTGCTTTTCAAATTCGGTCAACTTACATATTTAGCTGTTATTTATCAATGCTATCAAGATAATATGGTTATTTATATAGAATCTACAAAATTAAAGGTACGTTGGGGGAAGACAATTTAAAATATCGGCATTTAAGCCCTGTCAGACTATTTCAATCGGAGTGAAACCTACATGATATTAAAGCCCATTAAACTTTACATCGATATAGCGAGTTAAATCAAAATCGTCAGAGCCGTTATTGAGAGAATCGAAAAAAGGTGCAAAATGCATGGTACAAAGTGCCTCTTCTGGTAAGCTGATTTTGATGAAAAAGGTTTTGTAACGTCTCGGACGTATATTTGTTTTAAATATGAAATTTCAGTTTCATAGGACTTTTCGTTTCCGCCTGTGAGTTTCCACACCATCCCTAAAACGTGTATTTCGTTGAAAACTGGAATTAGAAAATTTTCACGATCGCAATACTTGTATACAGTAAGTGAAAGTAAAATTGAAATTCTAATTTAAAAGTTAAAATTGTAAAAAAGGAAATAAAAAAAAAAAAAGTTTTCTAAAATTTTTGTTTATTGGAAGAAATATTGTAATTTATTTTAATAAAATTTGTTTATTTCCAGTTTAATAATGTTTATTATTGACTTCAGCAACTTTTTGTATTATAAAAAAAAGAACATTTTTGTAAAATTCAAATATTTTTAAGTGTCGCAATACTTTTGACGGGGAGTATATGTAGATGTTCCTCGTAGTTATTTTTGGAAGAATTAATGTATCAGCCCAAGTTTTCTACCTCTAGAATTTCGAAAAAACAGCAATTTCTTTCGGTGCTAGTAGTATAATAATATAATGAATTTATACTGGTAACAGCGGCTACCATATGGAGCAGATTAATAATATTTTTAGTGAACAACTGAGTAGATTACTGGAAAATTATATGATGGAAAGTAAATTGTCCTGAGGATGAGAGGAGATCCCGAAACGTTGATGTTATGAAATATAATATTAAAAGTTATTTGAAGAAATAATAAATCGACCCTAATAAGTTTTATACCTCTAATATTGCGCAATTTCTTCCGGTGCTAGGAGTATAGTAATATAAAAGTATAAAAAAATATTATTAATGCTAATACTTCAGTATAAGTTGGTGATGCTCGAAATTCTTTTTCAGACATTGCTTGTGACAGTAATTGTAACGACTATCATATAGGAGCGACTTGGTACTGTTCCTGTCAAATCCACCAAATAGTTTCGAATGCAGATTCTCTATCCTGCTTTCGATGTTATCCAAAGAGTTTAGTAAGATCTTCAGTTGAAGGATTAGGTTTTCGCTGAGGTGAATGAAAAGTAAACCACTGCCACTGATGATGAAAGCCAACACGAGAGCGCAACTTAATTGTCCTAACGTCGCGATGTAGTAACCGAAGCCAACCTTCACGTTGAATGGGTACTTGGTGTAAGGGAGGGGAAGCTCGTAGTCGAACATGTATGCGTTTCCTTCGAAATCGAAAGTGCCAGCTCTGAAGTCGATGATCGGGGCAGCGACCATAACGACTCCTGCAGCCAGGGCCACACCCATCGGAATAAGGGTCAAGCGGAGGATTTCTGTTTCCATAACGGAGCGAAGGATCTCTTCTCCGGCGATGGCAGGTTCTTGATAATCGTAAAAATTGTGCAAAAGTAAGTTATGGAGAAAAAATATATCGTAGTTTTTCCATAGCCAAGTCGTCTCTAACGTTATGCCTATTTGGATAAGGAGAACGAAGTGGATATTCTGGCTAAAGAGAACCATATTGAAACCATAAATGTCGATAGTACACAGTACAAGTAGCCCTAAATGGTAGAACAATATAAGAAAGTAGATTGTGATTTGGACAATGCTGATGATGCAGTTCTTCCCCTCCATGTTTGGATAGATGGCGGATATTTGGAGGAAATGGTAATATTGCTTGGAGATATAGGCGGCCACGGCTCTATTAGCATCAGTGTATTCACGATATTGCCACATGTTTCGTATTGAAGAAACTGTCCAACGCTGTCTTCCTCGCTGTGTCCTAACATGCAAACTGAATTTCGTATGAGACCTTTGCGGAAACTTTTTTTTAATCTTCTGATTAATACATAGGTTCTTTTAGAACAAAACTGTTAGCACGAACCCTATTAAAGAAAGTAGCAAAACTAACCAACATCATCATTAATTAAATATCAATTGTATTTATATTTAGGAGATATGATAAGTTTGTTATAGTTTAGAATTCTGTGGAACTGTAATATCAAAGCACCACGGCCTTTAGTAATGTATAATAAAGTCAGAATGTAATTCGGAAGTTTTGATATGGAATACTTTAAAGGCTTAAAAACTTTCAACACACGACTTTCACTTACCTCAGTTGTTTAAATCAATTTAAGAATTTTAAATACAGTTAGAGATGAGATATATTGGTAAGTTAAAGTAAAAAGGTTAAAAAATTAATTAATTTTAGTTACGAATAGCATCCTTTTCCGGTCATATGGAGTCCATTCGGTGACTATTTTTGACCATCTATTGTCGATGCATCGCAGAAGATGTCCAGCCCATTTCCATTTGCCTTTTCTTATTTGCGAGAGTGTGTCTTTGAGCCCTGTTTCTTCCTTTATCTTCTTGCATCTGATTTTATCCATCTTTTTTACTTTCAAAATGCTTCTTTCGATGCCATTTTGCCACACCATGATCTTCCTCTCTTGGGCTTTTGTCAATGACCATGTTTGGGAGCCATAGGTCACCACTGGCATAATGCATCTATCGAAAACTAGCCTTTTTAGGTTGATACTTATGTTTCCTTTTGTTATGTACTTCAGAGACCAGAACTTGTTCCAACCAAATGCTATTCTTCTCTGGACTTCTTTTGTACCTCTGTCAGAAAAGGAAACTAACTGTCCCAAGTAAACATATTCCTCTATGTATTCCAGGGTGAAGTTGTTCATTTTTATTTCTTCCTTTGAAATATTGGTCATTAGTTTCGTTTTATTGTGGTTTGGGTATAAACCAATTTCTTCACAGGCCCCTAGAAGGTGTGACCGGAAAAGGATGAGAGGCCGACAAATGAAGAGATGGAGAGATCCATTTAGGCTTCTGGCAGGACCTCTCTGGTGGAGAACAGCTAGGGACAGAGATGTGTGGAAAGAAAAATGGTTAGAGGTCAGAAATCCCGCTTCCCAGTATGGCTAGTCACCCAGGGAAGTGTTAAAGACTATTACTCCTAAGGGAAGGCATATGCAAGATAGCAAAAAGTTTTGTATAAATTATAATGCAAAAAAAAAAAGAAATTGTTTTATTTTGTTTTGTTACCTTTTGAAATTGTAATATTAGTGCATAAATAAAGGCTATTTTCATTTCATTTCAGTTACGGATAGACACGTGTCTTACTTCCACTTACCTATATATGAAATATAGGTAAATACTTGAAAATACTTGTTGTATTTTTACTTTCACTTACTATATATAGTAAGAGAAAGTATTGCGATCGTGAAAATTTTAGAATTCCAGTTTTCAACGGAAATACACATTTTAGGATCCTCTGAGTCCAAATAACCAAGTCCCGCAAAGGTCTGTGTCTCCGTTGTGTTTGTAGTAAGTCTACCGCGGAAACGAAAAGTCGTACGAAACTTAACTTTTCTTTTATCTGATTGGTGTAACAACTGGAGAATCAAAATCAATCAATCCAAATGCAAACATGTCACCTTTACCCTTCGAAGACAATCCTGCCCTGCAGTTCTCTTTAATTCCAGAAGAATGCTCCCTTTCTCTCACACAGTCCGGTATCTTGGCTTCGATCTAGACAAAAGACTAACTTGGAATTGACATACTAGACTTTAACGACAAGAACTTAATCGACGATTTGGCTAATTATACAGACTACTGAACAGAAATTCTAAACTATCCATAGAAAACAAACTGCTAATATACAAGACAGTACTGAAACCTATCTGGACATACGGACTTGAACTGTGAAGGACCGCCAATTTTCTAACGTCAAACGCATTCAATCCTTCCAATCCAAAGTCCTCAGAACTATAGTTAATGCTCCTTATTATGTCACCAACCTTACCTTACACGGCGACCTAAATATTCCATTTATTTTAGACCTTATAACATCAAAATTCTCTAAATTCCATCAGAACCTTATCCATCACCCTAATCCCCTAGCTCAATCCTTATCCAGCTCCACACATCCTTACCATCCCCCTAGAAGGTGTAACGGCAGTGGCCTCGAGATCTCTTGTAACATGTATTATGTCATTAATATTTAAGAATCATAGAACGTACTATTTGTTTTGAACATTTTAATAACAATGAATAACCTCAATACTTATTCTAATAATGTTTATGACATATGTTCCGATAATCAATATTAACACATGTGCTTAGAGATATAACAGTCCTCCTCCGCTAATCGGCTCCCTCACATACGAAACCAGTCCAGTGGCCTGCGCTGCCTCTTAGATCTCCTCAATGGTGGGTGTTCATCATTCGATTCTCTATTCCTCGTACGATCCAACACTGGCGTCTTCGGTGAATTTCCTTCTTCTCGGGTTGACGTTATTAGAGATCCGTCTCTCCCCTCCTTATCTTGCGTTCGATCTAGACGGACATCATCTCCGATAATCGATATTAACACATGTGCTTAGAGATATAACAAATGTATATTGGAGTTCTAGCATTGGCTAGATTCTCCACTCACTGTGCTTGAGGATTGACTTTTTTTTTTGTATTATATTTTTATTGATTTTGTTTTGTATAATATTTCTATTGATTTTGTTTTATTATAAAACAATTTTTAATGCCTCCTTTTGATTTTTAATTTGTTATTTAATAGTTTTAAATTTTGTTATCAATGGACACCTAATTTATAATATTTTTTCATAACGTTTTAAACCATTCACTTCAGTATAGTATTTTTTAATGTAATGGAAATTGCTTATTTTACTTTGTAGACTTCTGAAGATGGGATAAGATCCCGAAACGTCATGTTGATGTAATAAAAAGAACTTAATAAGAATAACTTGTTCTTTATGGAAGAAGTTATTCAGCCCGAAATCTACCTTCGTACTTCGTACGAGATCTTCCGTTTTTTAGAATATATTGATATAAATTATTAATGATAAATTATAAAGGGTCACTATTGAAAATAATAAACCAAAAACATTAAATTAAATCCTATAGCTTTACAATCATAAATGACATTTTGTGCAGTACATATATGTAAATTACACCGTAAATAGGGTGATAAGCCCTAGCTCACGCTCAGCCTTCAAGGATTTTTCCTATTTTTGGGTACCCACTTTAAAGAGGCTTAGTGTGCCCTAGGAAGGTCCTCCGTAACCCAGTGTTCCCCCAACGGAATAAATAATTCCGCCACAGTTATCAGTTAGTTTTATCGGCTTTTTATCACTCTTTATTAACTTTTACAAGCTTGTGTATAATATAATATTTTTCCTAAAATCTTTCTCTTACCAACGGTATATTATATGTCTATATTACTGTTCTTATGTTCAAAAACAAAAACTTGCATTAAGTAAATATTTTTTTCAGTTTTCTTCTTTAGTTGTTTATTAAATTCGCTCAACTTGGATATTAACTGTTAGTTATCAATGCTAACCAGATAATATAGTTATTTTTATAAAATATACAGAAGTAAAGGTACTTTAAAGGAAATTTTCTTAAAATATCGGCATTATAGCCTTGTCAGACTATTTCAATCAGAATGGTATTAAAGCCCGTTGAATTTTACATCGATATAGCAAGTTGAATCAAAATCGTATAAAGTGGCTCTTCTGGTCAGCTGATTTTATCAAAAATAGTTGCTGTAACATTTCGGGCGTATAGTTGTCTTAAATATGAAATGTCATACACACAGACCTTTTTGTGGGACTTGGTTAATTGGACTCAGGGGACCCTATAACGTGTATTTCCGTTGAAAACTAGAATTTGAAAATTTTCACGATCGCAATACTTTCCCTTACTATATATTTCATAAATAGGTAAGTGAACGAATTCCATATCCAAATAAAGGAGAAAACTGAATAAATAATTTTTTAATGTGACTTTTGGTTTTCGAACATAAGGGCAGTAATATACGTCTATAATATACTGTTGGAAAGCTGAAATTTTAGAAAAAATATTATCTTTTACACAAGCTTGTAAAAGTTAATGGAGAGTGATGAAAACCCGATAAAACTGACTGATTATTTTAGATAATAGTATAATAGATTTTTTAATAAAACACATGTTTCTATAGAAACTCCATTGTTTATTTATTTAACGTCACTTTATGCTACTATGGCTAATCGGACGATGCTACAGTGGGAGTTCTAAAATTTGCCTATCCAGGTTTTATTAGGATAGGGATCTTTAACGAGTACCTGACATCGCACAGGCTCGGGACCACCTTTTAACAACCCCTCCGAAGGACGGCGTAACTAAGGATTTTTTACTACCATTAAAAAATCCTAGGATCACCTGCGGGTTTGAGCCCATGACCTTTAGATGGGAGGCTGTTACGCTAGCCACCCAGCTACAAGTGATCCCCTAGAAATTCCATTTAATTAATTCTTAAATGGTTTCACTCATTTTTATCTCTTACTGTCCTTGATAATTCTTTAATCGATTTTAAAAACGGAGGTAAGTGAAAGTCGTGTGTTGCCCGCACCAGAATTTTGTTTTTTAACTTAGGAACAGTGAAGTGCTACTATTGTGTAGTTCTTTCTCAGGACATTTTCATGACTTTTTTTTTTATTAATTACTCATATTTACTTATTGTGTTCTTTAATACAGTTTTAAATTACTATAAATAAATAAATAAAAACTTAAGAACAGTAATATACATGTATAATATACCGTTAGAATGCTAAAGATTTTAGAAAAAATATTATCTTATACATACGATCGTAAAAGGTAACGGAGAGTGATGAAAAGCCGATTAAACAAACTGAATGTCGTAGATAATAATATAATAGATTAGTTAATAAAACACATGTTTCTTTTAAAATCAATGCAAATAATTCTTAAACGATTTACTTTCGTTTCTGAATTTTTACTTCCACTTACTATATATAGTAAGTGTGTGTGTGTGTGTCTGTGTGTGTTTGTGTGTGGTAGCTCCCATGCGGAAACGGTAAGTCCTATGAAACTGAAATTTCATATTTAAGACAACTATACGCCCGAGACGTGACAAAACTTTTTTCATCAAAATGAGCCTACCAGAAGAGGCACTTTATACTATGCATTTTGCACTTTTTTTCGATTTTCTCAAAAACGGTTCCGACGATTTTGATTAAACTCGCTACATCGATGTAAAATTTAATGGGCTTTAATTTCATGTAGGTTTTATTTATATAAAAATGGTCTGACAGGGCTTAAAGGCCGATATTTTAAATTTTCTTCCCCTAAAGTACCTTTAATTTTGTAGATTCAATAATAATAACTATATTGTCTTGTTAACGCTTATGAAAAACAGGTAAATATATAAATTGAATGAATTCGATACCCAACTAAAGGAGAAACCTGAAAAAAAAAATTTTTAATGCAATTTTTCGTTTTTGAACATAAGAGCAGTAATATACATGTATGATATACCGTTGGAAAGCTAAAGATTTTAGAAAAATTATCATCTCATACACAAGCTTTTAAAAGTTAATAGAGAGTGATGAGATGAACATAAAACTAACTGATTATTTTAGATAATAATATAATAGATTTTTGAATCAAACACATGTTTCTATAGAAATTTAATTTAATTTATTACTTTCACTTACTATACATAGTAAGGGGAAGTATTGCGATCGTGAAAATTTTCGAATTCCAGTTTTCAACGGAAATACACGTTTTAGGGTCCCCTGAGTCCAAATAACCAAGTCCCGCAAAAAGGTCTGTGTGTGTGTGTGTGTGGTAGCTCCCGGCGGAAACGGTAAGTCCTATGAAACTGAAAATTCATATTTAAGACAACTATACGCCCGAGACGTGATAAAACTTTTTTCATCAAAATGAGCCAACCAGAAGAGGCACTTTATACCATGCATTTTGCACCTTTTTTCGATTTTCTCAAAAACGGTTCCGACGATTTTGATTAAACTCGCTATATCGATTTAAATTTAATGTGTTTTAATATCATGTAGGTTTTATTTAGATAAAAATGGTCTGACAGGGCTTAAATGCCGATATTTTAAATTTTCTTCCTTTAAAGTACCTTTAATTTTGTAGATTCAATAATAATAACTATATTGTCTTGTTAACGCTTATGAAAAACAGGTAAATATATAAATTGAATAAATTCGATACCCAACTAAAGGAGAAAACAGAAAAAATATTTTTTTAATGCAATTTTTCATTTTTGAACATAAGAGCAGTAATATACATGTATGATATACCGTTGGAAAGCTAAAGATTTTAGAAAAAATATTATCTCATACACAAGCTTTTAGAAGTTAATAGAGAGTGATGAAATGAACATAAAACTAACTGATTATTTTATATATTAATATAATAGATTTTTTAATAAAACACATGTTTCTATATAAATTTAATTTAATTTATTCTTTAATAGTTTCACGTATTTTTATCTCTATCTGTATTTGAAACTTCGATCATTGATTTTATTAATCGAGGTAAGTGAAAGTCGTGTGTTGCGCGCACAAGATTTTTCTTATCTCGAGCGTGTTCTAAATACAAATTAATCCCCTGACATGTGACCAATAGTTGATAAAATATTAAGTTTCGTAGTATTCTTTCTACTTTTGAAAATGTCATAACTAGCGTGCTGGCAATTCACTTATGAAAGGAACTACTTATTAATTGTGTCAGATATAAAAGTTTCCGAAAATGTGAAATTCGTGTAGTATGTATAGGTATAGTATCAAGACCTTATTAAACAGTTTCTTCTACAAGAAATACGTGGGTATACAGAATGAACCCTGAGGCTAACCGACTGGTGGCTGACTACATATCCAAACAATTCTACAATATTCTTCAAATAGCTGGAGTCTATCCTAGAACTGACGAAAGGAACCGATTTCGAATCTTTACGCAGCATGTATTATACCTCAGTATTTTGTTATTCCACTTAGTTGTCTTTACAAACTCTTGTATCATCGTCAAAGACGCAAACATGGTACTCTTCAGCCAGAACGTCCACTTCTGCCTTCTGATACAAGTAGCAATAATTGTGCTACTAATCTTGGAATGGAAGAACTTAAAAATATACCTCCTCTTCAGCATAATAGCAGAGGATTTTTACGACTATAAAGAAACCGCTGCCATCGGAGAAGATCTTCTGAGATCAAATATGAAAAAGGAAACTCGGCAGTTAATACTTATACCCGCCGGGGTTGGTCTGGCTGCAGCAGTCATTCTCATTGTCTCTACAACCATCGACTTCAACGTAGGATCTTTCGATTTTAACAGAATCGCTTCCAAGTTCGACTACAACCTTCCTCTACCTTATACAAAGTATCCATATTACGTCACTGATGGTTATGGTTTTTACTTAACAGCGTTAGCACAAATGGTAGCCGCACTAATTCTGACTGTTATCATATCGACTGGTGGTTTCCTTTTTATTAACATAAGCCAGAAAATCATCTTGCAACTCAAGATCTTAAACAACTCTTTGGATAAGATCGAAATCAGAATAGAGAACCTATATTCAGAACTATTCGGAGGAATGGACAGTAGTGGGGTGAGATCTCTTCGACGTGACAGCCGCTACGATTACTGTTACAACCAATGTCTGAGGAAGAATTTCGAGCATCACCAAATTATACTGAAGTATTAGCATTAATAATATATATATTTTTTTACATAATTATTTCTTCATAACTTATGTTTTTTCTTTGTTTTTACCTATATAAGTGATTTAATTAATTCAAAACGATTAATTATTTGCTCTGTTCGATATCTTCGGGGTCCTTAGATACACCTCAGTACTCCCTTTTTATGGCGAGTTAAACTGGCTTTACTCGCATCATTACTTTACCAAGTTATCCAATCCCGTTGAGTATCATACATTTTTGACCTCCTACAGTTCAAATCCTCAGTCCATTCCCGTTGTACACGCTCCAGGCCTTCAGATTTATACAGTACGTCCCACCGAACTGCAGCATTTCGACAAATCCTTTCTCGTTCGGTCCTCAATCCTATGGAATTCTATCCCTCCTTCCGTCACTCCAACTCTCTTTCTACCTTCCAATCCCGCCTCAATAGAATTGTAAATAAGCTTTTCTTATTTATTTATTTTGGTTTATTATTTTCAATAATCAATCTTTGTAATAGACAAAAAAAAAAAAAAAAAAAAAAAAAAAAATACGAGTGCTCAAAATTTGAGGGTTTACGTTTCAAGATGCGTAAAATCCGAATAACGAATAAATAAAAATCCCTTTGTCCGCTGTTCGCCGTCCGCGGCACATCTCCGAGACTACTGGACCAATTTTTTTGAAATTCGGTACAAAAATACTAGTCCCTTCAACGATGATCCTAACACTTAGGCCCGGTTGCACCAACAGCCTGTGTTAAAGTTAACTTTTGCTGTTAACTAACCCGGGGTAAAAATTAATCATGATTTAAGTTTTTGTCCAGTTGCACCAACCAATTTTTAATCCGAGTTAGCTAACATATGTTAGCGCGGGACGTCATCATATTCGTGACGTATTTAACAACTCCTAACCCTCTAGACAGTTAGGTTATATTGAAATGATTATTTTACTCTGCCCATAGACGTTGATATCAGCTGGTTAGTTTTAAAATGGCGGCCCATTAAAAGGATTTTATTCAATAACTCAGTTATTTTTGAAGAAAGAAAAAAACTTTATTAGTGTTTTTTAACCAACAAAACGCGAATAATTGTATAAAAGATAAATAAGAAAAGAAAAAAAATTGATATTTTTCACATAAATACGCTCATAACTCAGTTATTTTTATCGATAGAGAAAAATATGTATAGAGTTTTAGAATCAGTAAAGCGCGATAAACAAAAGATAAATTAAAATAAAGGGAAAAAAATTATATATATGAATAATTATATATAAGAAAAAAAATAATAGAAAAAATTGAAATCTCGCTTATATATACGCTTGTAACTACGTTATTTTCAAAGATGAAAAAAAAGTTCATTTTGTTTAAAAAAAAAATCATTATTGTTTTTTAATAATTATATAAAAGAGAGAAAAAGAAAGAAAAAAAATTGATATTTTTCACATAAATACGCTTATAATTCAGTTATTTTTAAAGATAGAAGAAAAAGTCATTATTGTTTTTTAATTAAAAAACCGCGAATAATAATATAAAAGAGAGAAAAGAAAAAAAAAAAAATTGAAATCTCACTTATATATACGCTTGTAACTACGTTATTTTCGAAGATAGAAAAAAAATCATTATTGTTTTTTTAATAATTATATAAAAGAGAAATAAGAAAGAAAAAAATTGATATTTTTACATAAATACGCTTATAACTCAGTTATTTTTAAAGATAGAAGAAAAAGTCATTATTGTTTTTTAATTACAAAACCGCGAATAATAATATAAAAGAGAGAAAAGAAAAGAAAAAAATTGAAATCTCGCTTATATATATATACGCTTGTAACTACATTATTTTGGAAGATAGAAAAAAAAATCATTATTTTTTTTTAATAATTATATAAAAGACAAATAAGAAAAAAAAATTAATATTTTTCACATTAATACGCTAATAACTCAGTTATTTTTATCGATAGAGAAAAATATGTATTGAGTTTTAGAATCAGTAAAGCGCGATAAACAAAAGATAAATTAAAATAAAGGGGAAAAAATTATATATATGAATAATTATATATAAGAGAAAAAAGAATAGAAAAAAAATTGAAATCTCGCTTATATATACGCTTGTAACTACGTTATTTTCAAAGATAAAAAAAAAATTTCTTTTTGTTTAAAAAAAAATCATTATCGCGTTTTAATAATTATATAGAAGAGAAAAAAAGAAAAGAAAAAAAATTGATGTTTTTCACATAAATACGCTTATAACTCAGTTATTTTTAAAGATAGAAGAAAAAGTCATTATTGTTTTTTAATTAAAAAATCGCGAATAATAATATAAAAGAGAAAAAAAGAAAAGAAAAAAAATTGAAATCTCGCTTATAAATACGCTTGTAACTACGTTATTTTCAAAGATAAAAAAAAATTTCTTTTTCTTTAAAAAAAAAAATCATTATCGCGTTTTAATAATTATATAAAAGAGAAAAAAGAAAAGAAAAAAAATTGATGTTTTTCACATAAATACGCTTATAACTCAGTTATTTTTAAAGATAAAAGAAAAAGTCATGATTGTTTTTTAATTAAAAAATCGCGAATAATAATATAAAAGAGAAAAAAAGAAAAGAAAAAAAAATCATTATTGTTTTTTAATAATTATATAAAAGAGAAATAAGAAAGAAAAAAATTAATATTTTTCACCTAAATACGCTCATAACTCAGTTATTTTTGACGATAGGGAAAAGTATGTATAGAGTTTTAGAATCAGTAAAGCGCGATAAACAAAAGATAAATTAAAATAAAGGGAAAAAAATTATATATATGAATAATTATATATAAGAAAAAAAATAATAGAAAAAAATTGAAATCTCGCTTATATATACGCTTGTAACTACGTTATTTTCAAAGATGAAAAAAAAGTTCATTTTGTTTAAAAAAAAAATCATTATCGCGTTTTAATAATTATATAAAAGAGAAAAAAGGAAAGAAAAAAAATTGATATTTTTCACATAAATACGCTTATAACTCAGTTATTTTTAAAGATAGAAGAAAAAGTCATTATTGTTTTTTAATTAAAAAACCGCGAAAGATAATAAAAAAGAGAAAAAAAAATTGAAATCTCGCTTATATATATACGCTTGTAACTACGTTATTTTCAAAGATAAAAAAAAAATTTCTTTTTGTATAAAAAAAAAATCATTATCGCGTTTTAATAATTGTATAGAAGAGAAAAAAAGAAAAGAAAAAAAATTGATGTTTTTCACATAAATACGCTTATAACTCAGTTATTTTTAAAGATAGAAGAAAAAGTCATTATTGTTTTTTAATTAAAAAATCGCGAATAATAATATAAAAGAGAAAAAAAGAAAAGAAAAAAAATTGAAATCTCGCTTATATATATACGCTTGTAACTACGTTATTTTCAAAGATAAAAAAAAAATTTCTTTTTGTTTAAAAAAAAAATCATTATCGCGTTTTAATAATTATCTAAAAGAGAAAAAAGAAAAGAAAAAAAATTGATGTTTTTCACATAAATACGCTTATAACTCAGTTATTTTTAAAGATAAAAGAAAAAGTCATGATTGTTTTTTAATTAAAAAATCGCGAATAATAATATAAAAGAGAAAAAAAGAAAAGAAAAAAAAATCATTATTGTTTTTTAATAATTATATAAAAGAGAAATAAGAAAGAAAAAAATTAATATTTTTCACCTAAATACGCTCATAACTCAGTTATTTTTGACGATAGGGAAAAGTATGTATAGAGTTTTAGAATCAGTAAAAAAAAAAAAAGAATCATTATCGCGTTTTAATAATTATATAAATGAGAAAAAAGGAAAGAAAAAAAATTTAAATCTCGCTTATATATACGCTTGTAACTACGTTATTTTCAAAGATAAAAAAAAAATTCTTTTTGTTTAAAAAAAAGAATCATTATCGCGTTTCAATAATTATATAAATGAGAAAAAAGGAAAGAAAAAAAATTGAAATCTCGCTTATATATACGCTTGTAACTACGTTATTTTTGAAGATAGAGAAAAGTGTGTAGAGAGTTTTAGAATCAGTAAAGCGCGATAAACAAAAAAATAAATAAATAACAAATAAAAATATTACATGTGAATAATACAATGAAAATTAATAGAAACTTTATTAGCATCAAAAGAATTATCTTGAACTAATGATTTACGTTATACACTCAGTAGCGACAAACTAAACATTTCCATTCAAGTAGATAGCAAATCAGATTTCCAGGAGGTTCCAGTGCTATTCTCCAAAAAATTTGGACCAAATGAAAATAGAATAATTGAATTTGGTTTAAAATTAGCTTAGATATTGCGTTTTGAAATCAGTGGTAGTGTTATGATATGATGCTTTGAATTAGTGCTTTTCATATTACTTAATTGCCTATCAACAGCCATATAAACAGTTATACCCTAATATTCTTATTTGGAAATAATAAACCATTGTGTAATAATTTGCAGCGTTTTTTTTTTTTTTTTTTTTGTTTTGGTTTTCTTCACAATTAAATATATCTAGTTTATATGAGTAATTCTTAAAGTGTTAATATTTATTTAATATACTTTAAGACCCCAAAGCACACTTTTTATATTCTGTATGTATTATTCTAAAGGGACGTGTCCCAGGATAATGAATAATTTATTTATTACTATTATTATTATTGTTATTATTATATATGAAATGTAAAGTAAACAAAAAAAATTGCGATCGTGTAAATTTTCGAATTCTAGTTTTCATTGAAATAAATATTTTAGGGCCCTCTGAGTCCAAATGATCAAGTCCCGAATAAAGGTCTGTGTGTCCGCATGTATGTGGTAAATCTAGTGCGAAAACGATAGGTTGTATAATTAAAAATATTTTAAGAGCATCTTTGCCTGAGATGTTACAGCAACTTTTTCATCAAAATCAGTCTTGAACGTTTTTAAGATTTACTCAAAAAAATCACTAAATATTTTTATTAAAATCGCCATATCTATGTAAAATTTAATGTGCTTTAATATCATGTAGGTTTTATTCTGATTGAAATAGTCTAATAATAATAATAATAATAATATAATAATAATAGGCTTAGCGAACCCGAAGGTTCGATGCCGATACCACCAAATTCCGCCTACACAGACTCGTCCAATGCTCACAATTCAAGCCCAAGCTCCCGAGATCAGCCTTAACGCAATCCTCCCATCTCCGCTTCGGCCTACCTTTCGGACGCCCACCAGTCGGATCAGCAAATACCAACTTTCTCGGAATCCGTTCGTCATCGAGCCCAACAACTTTACTCGCCCATTTGAGTCTCCGCGATGCAATCAGCTCAATTATATTCACAGGATGCAAGTTCCGCAATTCCGCGTTATGCAACCTTCTAAACTCCCCAGTGGCCTCATCTCTCTTTGGAGCAAATATTTTACGCAATACTTTATTTTCGAAAACCTTAAGCCGCTGTTCATCCTTTAAAGTAAGCGGCCACGTTTCACATCCGTAAAGAACCGTTGGAAGAATAATAGTTTTATAAATTCTAATCTTTAAGTTTTTAGATAGAAGCCGCGAACTAAGTAACTTAGCAACTGAATAATAACACGCATTTCCCACCTTTAACCGGGACTTTATTTCTTCCTGGATTTCATTTTTTCTAGTTATAATTGAACCTAATTACTTGAATTTCTCTACGTGTTCAAAAGTATGACCTGATACATCAATATCTCCAAGATCGACACCGTTTCTGCTACTAATCATATACTTCGTTTTATCGGTATTTAATTCGAGTCCTATTTCTTTACCGGTTTTTATTAACACACTTGTATTTAGTTGTATGGTTTCCGTGTCTTCACCTAGCAGTACCAGATCATCGGCATACCCCAAAACCGGAATCTTGTCACCCATATTTAAGCCTTTCTCGGTACACATCACCTTTTCTATGACATATTCTAAAGCTATATTAAATAACACAGGTGAAAGGGAGTCACCCTGTTTAAAACCCGATCGCACCTCAAATCTCTCGGAGTAATTATGATCGATTCTAAGTTTATGGAATGTTTCCGACAAACACATCTCTACTAGGTTTACTAACTTTCTAGGTATTCCCTGTTCAATCATGATGTTACATAGCTTCTGACGGTCTATTGAATCATAAGCCTTTTTAAAATCGATATAAAGTTGATGGACTACACCGTTGTATTCCAATTTTTTCTCTAATATTTGACGTAGGGAAAATATTTGGTCAATAGTCGAGCGATTCCGCCTAAAACCACATTGGTAATCTCCGATAATTTCCTCAGCGTATTCCGTGATTCGACTAGTTAGAATTGACGAGAATATTTTATAGCATACTGGGAGAAGAGAGATCCCACGATAGTTGTTACAATCCGACCTCGGTCCTTTTTTGTGAATCGGAATAAGTATTGATTCTTTCCATTCCTCGGGCATTTTTTCAGTTTCCCAGATCTTTTTAACTAAAAAATGTATTTTGGAAACGCCCGCTTCTCCACACGCCTTGATTAATTCACTCGTGATATTATCATTTCCTGCGGCCTTATAACGTTTTAATTTTCCTATCGCCATTTCGACTTCCTCTTTACTCGGTGCGTCTATCCATGGTTCAGCGCTCTGATATTCAGAGAGAGGAGATTGATTATTATTTTCCGTATTTAAGATGCCGTCAAAGTGTTGTTTAAATTTATTTAATATCTCAGAAGGATCCGCAATTATATTGTTATTTGCATCTTTAATCGCATTCAATAGAGGTTCAAATCTTTTACGCGATTTGTTTATACCTTTGTACATCTCTCTTACGTCATTTTCGTTTCTGTGTTTTTCTATTTCTATTATTTTGCCTTTAAGATACTCTCTTTTCTTATTTTTTAAGAGTTTTGAAGTTTCATTCTTTACTAACCGAAAATAAGCCACATTATTATCGCTTGGATTATTTAAGGAATTCAGTTTAGCGGTTTTTCTTTTTTCGCACATATTTTGACAATCCCTGTCGAACCAAGGTTTGTTCTTTTTATTTTCAATTTTTCCAAGACATAAATTACCGACCTCTTTAATATTATACCTGATCCCTTCCCATAGTTTGTTTACATCTTTGTGTTCCTCGTCTGAAGATTCCAAAGCTTCGAACCGATTTTTTTACTTCTATCGCGAATTGTTTTCTAATTTCGAGGTTGTTCAATTTAACTAAATCAAAATTCTCGGGACGAATATAGTTCGGTGTTCTCTTTTTTGTATTTAGTTTTTGTCGAAGTTTCGCGATTACTAATTCATGATCAGAACCGCATTCTGCACCCCGATACGATCTCACGTTAATTATGCTACTTTGCCATCTGTTTTGTATTAAAACATGATCGATTTGATTCCGTGTTTGTCCATCCGGCGATGTCCACGTATACTTATGAATATCCTTATGTTTAAATGTAGTACTTTTGATTACTAGGTTTTTCGAAATGGCAAAGTTTATTAGTCGGGTCCCATTATCATTACTATATTCGTGCAAACTTTCTTTACCGATTGTAGGACGATATACTTCTTCCCTTCCAACTTTTGCGTTCGCGTCGCCTAGTATTATCTTAATGTAATTTCGTGGTAACTTATCGTAAACCGACTCTAGTTTATCATAAAATTCGCATTTTACTTCATCATCACTGTCTTCGGTGGGAGAATGAATGTTTATAAACGCGATTTTAAACCAACGCCCTTGAAATATAGCAACCGATATTCTTTCACTAAAGAACTGTACGTCCCGTAAAGCTGAAAGAAATCTATTCCTAATCAGAAACCCGGTACCTAGACAATAATTAACGCTCCCCCCGTACCAAATAGTATACTTTCCTTCTGTTAACGAACCCTCCCCTGGCCAGCGAACCTCTTGTAATGCAACGATATCTAAATGGTACCCCTTAACTTCATTCGCGACCGACTTTAACCCACCTGCCGTATTTAAACTTCTAACGTTCCACGTCCCTATTGTTAGATCTCTAATTTTCATCTTGCGCCATGATTCCCCTGAAGCAGTCCCCATTCGGAGACCCGAACGGGGGACTAGTTTACCTCCGGATAATGAGCGTTTTACCTCAGAGGAATCCATGACTTTTGGTGATATTTTGTGAACTAAAATATGTGAGTAGGGCGTTCGAACCTACGTCACACCCTCCAGCAAGCCTGGGGGGCCGCTCTCATTGTTGGTCAGCGAGTCCATCGGACTTAGCCGGGAGGAGCTTCCGAGGAAATTCCACCGACCATCCCCACATCCGCCACCCGTGGGACGCTCCCCATACGCGGTAATGAGATCCGCGCGAGGTGAAATAGTCTAACCAGGCTTAAATGCCGATACTTTAAATTTTCTTCCTTTAAAGTATCTTTAATTTAAATTAAAAAATTAACCGTTTCATGTTGTAAGCATTAATAAAAAAATTCAACTTGAACGAATTTGATAATCAACTAATAGAGAAAAGTGTAAAAGTATTTTTAATGTAATATTTGTTTTTTAAAGATAAGAACCATGATATATTTGTATAATATACCGTTGGAACGATAAAAATTAAAAAAATTATTATTCGACAAAAAGTTGTAAAAATTAATGGAGAGTGAGGAAAAGCTGATAAAATTAACTGATAGTTTTAGATAATAATATAATAGATTATTTAATAAAACACATGTTTCTATTGAAAATCAATTTAATTAATTCTTTAAACTTATTTCATCTCTTACGGTATTTAAAAATTCTTAAATTGATTTTAATAACGGAGGTAAGTGAAAGTCGTGAGTTGTTCGCACCAGATTTCTTGCCTATAATTTTGGTTTATTATTTTCAATAACGAACCTTTGAAATCGACAAAAAAAAAAAAAATAATAGTAATAATAAAATAAAAAAATTACCCCTCTCAACTTTTTATAACTTATCGCTTTCGAGCTGGTGTTAACTGAGTCACATCCACACACACGCACACATACAGATCATTTTGCTGATCAAGGTTATTTGGACTCATATACGTATATTCTGGTGAAAACTCGAATTCGTAAATTTTCACGATCAGAATACTTTCCCTTATGATGTATTTCATATTTAAATAGTGAAAGTAAAATTCGGACACTATCATGGCTGTTACCAAGTTATGCTAAACTCTGATGTTGGCCAAAAAGTTTGTCCGAAACTTCAATCGGACTGTCTTGTTCAATCGCAAACACGAATTAATTAATATGATTTATGCTATATTTCAGGGCCTTCCGTCTTCTTGAAGATTTGTCATCCCTGTCCATCGGATACGCCTATCTTATAGGAACGATAGTCATTGCTCTCAGCCTGATATCAGCTGGATCTGTGAGTAATAACTCAGTGATTCATTAAATGTTTTTTGTATTGTTTTTAAAGAAAAGTAAATTTTATTCTAGGACCTTTCTAGTTCCTAAGAATAACAGTAAAGTACAAAAACTGAGTCTAGTGTCTGGCACAGAAACAAAGCATTAAAAAACAAATACAAAATTAGGACAGAGTAGAGCGGGACGAGTTGAGCATAGGGGCGAATTGGACAATTGGAATATCTCGCAAACTATTCACCGTGCGCATAGGCATCTTATGGCGGAAAGAAACAGACGTGGGAGGGATAATCACCTCGTGTGTTTTGTTTATTTTGTGAACAAAAAGTAAAAAATCTGGTGCGGGCAACTCACGACTTATTAAAACAGTTAGAGATAAAAATACGTGAAATTATTAAGGAATTAATTAAATTAAATTTCAATAGAAACATGTGTTTAATTCAAAAATCTATTATATTATTATCTAAAATAATCAGTTAGTTTTATGTTCATTTCATCACTCTCTATTAACTTTTAAAAGCTTGTGTATGAGATAATATTTTTTCTAAAATCTTAAGCTTTCCAACGCTGTATCATCATACATGTATATTACTGCTCTTATGTTCAAAAACGAAAAATTGCATTAAAAAAATATTTTTTCTGTTTTCTCCTATAGTTGGGTATCGAATTTATTCAATTTATATATTTACCTGTTTTTCATCAGCGTTAACAAGATAATATAGTTATTTTAATTGAATCTATAAAATTAAAAGTACTTTAGGGGAAGAAAATTTAAAATATCGGCATTTAAGCCCTGTCAGACCATTTTAATCAGAATGAAACCTACATGATATTCAAGCCCATTAAATTTTACATCGATATAGCGAGTTTAATCAAATTCGTCGGAACCGTTTTCGAGAAAATCGAAAAAAGGTGCAAAATGCATAGTATAAAGTGCCTCTTCTGGTAAGCTCATTTTGATGAAAAAAGTTTTGTCACGTCTCGGGCGTATAGTTGTCTTAAATATGAAATTTCAGTTTCATATGACTTTTCATTTCCGCCCGGGAGTTACCACACACAAACACACACACACAGACATTTATACGCAGCCCCATTATGGAATAATGCCCTGGACACACTTTCTTACAGGAGACTCATTGTGTCAGTTTATCGCCGAAGCGCTCAGAGGGTGATAAGTGCATTTCACACTGTATCTTACGAAGCTGCATGTGTGGTGGCCAGGATGCCACCCATTGTACGGTAACGTACGTATAAAAGTGTTGTCCACATTCCTAGAACCGAAGAGAGGAAGCAGACAGTCCAAAAGTGGCAGCGACGCTGGGATTTGGCAGCGAGCGGAAGGTGGACCCATAGGCTGGTACCTTGCATCCAACCCTGGATGGATAGAAGCCACGGGGAAGTGGACTACTACCTGACCCAAATGCTCACTGGACATGGCTGCTTCAGAGCCTACCAATTACGGTTTAAGTTGGACAATACAGCAGAATGTCCAAGATGCCCAACAATAGATTAGACAGTAGAACACGTATTCTTCTGCTGTCCTCGCTTTCAAGTAGAGAGGGAAGAATTTCAAGAAATATGCTACATATTACTATATATAGTAAGTTAAAATAAAAACGTCGTTCATAAGTTTTCGTCTGTATTAGTCAATTTTTATCTGTTTTTAATCAGGTAACTGTTATTCTTTTAGGGAATTATTGTACTTTTGATAAGTGGAGTTGTTCTGGGTATAATTCTTATGATTTTTTTAAAACATCGCTTTTGTTTTATAATTCCGGGTTGGGACTAGTTGAGCAATGGTTGCTCAACTTACCTCACGACTCAAACAACTTAAGTAATGAATGTATAAGTGATCACTTGTAGCTGGGTGGTTAGCATAACAGCCTCCTATGCCAAAGGTCACGGGTTCAAACCCGCAGGTGGTCCCTAGCCTGTGCCATGTCAGGTACTCGTTAAAGATCCCTATTCTAATAAAACCTGGATAGGCAAAATTTTGGACTTCCACTGTAGCATCGTCCGATTAGCCATAGTAGCATAAAGGGACGTTAAATAAATAAACAAACAAGTAATAAATGTTTTATTTTTTGTTAGGATGCGGGCTTACAAGAGGAAGACTACAAGATGTTCTTACACTGCAACAGTGACAATGATCATTAAGTTCCAAAGATCAAATTATTACTCTTTATGATATAAGTTATATGAGTAATAATATAAACATTTAAGTCTGATTTTAAATAGCAAGACTGAATCTAATGTTGAAGTTAATCTTAAGATACGTTAATGTTTTATTGATTCTAGTTTTGGTTAATTATTCAAAGAAAATTGCTTTAAACTTTGTCGTGCTGTCACTAAAAGACGATAAATAAAGAGCTGACTGTTAAACACATATTTTACTTTATTTCTAGTCTAAATCGAACCCATGGTTTGGTAAGACATTCTTAGTGCTCAACTTGCCCCATACCCTTGCTCAACTTACCTATGGGGTACATTGAGCAAACTTGACTTCCTGGATTTAAATAGGTGTAGCTCTTAAATTCGACTTCTTACAAAAAAATTACTATGAACACTTTTGCTGAGGGATATATTACGAACCCATCGAGCCTCTTAAAAATTCATTGAGACTTATCATTGAGGAGTTATATCCGATCAAGTGAAGAATTGCTCAACTAGCCCCACCCTGCTCTATACTTATATTATTTATAAAAGTAGCAAATACGACTGCTTGTACGTCATACGACTACTACTTACATTATTTATAAAAGTAGTGAATAGAACGATAATAGTTTATATTTATATATGTTTATAATTATATAAACATATGTGTATGAAGAGATATTATAATTGTACTTCTCACTAATATCCTAACATCATAGAGAAAAACAAAAAAAGAAAGGTTGTGGTTGTTTCGGTCCTCATTTTAGAATGGAATATGACCATTATCCTAACATTTTGTTTACAATTGCTAGTAAGATTTCCAACGGTATATCACACATGTATATTACTGCTCTTATGTTCAAAAACGAAAAATTGCATTAAAAAAATATTTTTTCTGTTTTCTCCTTTTGTTGGGTATCGAATGTATTCAATTTATAAATTTACCTGTTTTTCATCAGCGTTAACAAGATGATATAGTTATTTTTATTGAATCTACAAAATTAAAGGTACTTTAGGGGAAGAAAATTTAAAATATCGGCATTTAAGCCCTGTCAGACCATTTTAATCAGAATAAAACCTACATGATATTAAAGCCCATTAAATTTTACATCGATATAGCGAGTTTAATCAAAATCATCGGAACCGTTTTCGAGAAAATCGAAAAAAGGTGCAAAATGCATAGTATAAAGTGCCGCTTCTAGTAAGCTCAATTTGATGAAAAAAGTTTTGTCACGTCTCGGGCGTATAGTTGTCTTAAATATGAAATTTCAGTTTAATAGGACTTACCGTTTCCGCCCAGGAGTTACCGGATATGTAGGAACAATTTGTTTTTAAATGAGGTGGGGATCACTTGTAGCTGGGTGGCTAGCGTAACAGCCTCCCATGCTAAAGGTCACGGGTTCAAACCCGCAGGTGGTCCTAGGATTTTTTAATGGGAGTAAAAAATCCTTAGTTACGCCGTCCTTCGGAGGGGACGTTAAAAGGTGGTCCCGAGCCTGTGCGATGTCAGGTACTCGTTAAAGATCCCTATCCTAATAAAACCTGGATAGGCAAAATTTAGGACTCCCACTTTAGCATCGTCCGATTAGCCATAGTAGCATAAAGTGACGTTAAATAAATAAATAAACAAATTTAAATGAGGTTAAAGAAGATGCTTTGCTTATAGTGGTAGGTATGATATTACAGAACGATGTGGCACGCTAAGTAAAGGATGTGTTAAACGAATTTACCGATGAACAAGGGATGCGTAGGTCAAGAATGTAGGATGCTATTGCGGTATTGAAAGTGCGAATTAAAAATACTTCCAGGAAATACTGTCCCCAAAAAAATGGATTGAGCCACTTCTACTCGGCATAGGTGTCGCTGGTGCGCCTGCTAAACTTAACGTACATGGGGACACACAAACCTCTTTCTCACACAAACACACACTCCTTTTTACGTAACTTGATTATTTGAACCGTTTTGGATGGCCGCCATTTTTGATTCCGACCAGTTTGAGGTGGCAGACAAAATAAAATGTTGTACAAGTTGGCTAAAATGTGAAAATCACATTGAAAATTTTCTTCTTAAATATACGCATTTTCGACCCTAGCTTTTGGATTATGAGGTAAGGATGAAATAAACGTTACACAAATATAAGCACTCACTAGACTGTTAGAAAACACAATAATCGATGAAACTATGCATAAATTCGAGCATAACAGCCTCCTATGCCAAAGGTCACGGGTTCAAACCCGCAGGTGGTCCTAGGATTTTTTAATGGAAGTAAAAAATCATTAGTTGGATATTAACTGTTAGTTATCAATGCTATCAAGATAATATAGTTATTTTTATAAAATATACAGAAGTAAAGGTACTTTTAAGGAAATTTTCTTAAAATATCGGCAATATAGCCTTGTCAGACTATTTCAATCAGAATGATATTAAAGCCCGTTGAATTTTACATCGATATAGCAAGTTGAATCAAAATCGTATAAAGTGGCTCTTCTGGTTAGCTGATTTTGATGAAAAAGTTGCTGTAACATTTCGGGCGTATAGTTGTCTTAAATATGAAATGTCATACACACAGACCTTTTTGTGGGACTTGGTTAATTGGACTCAGGGGACCCTATAACGTGCATTTCCGTTGAAAACTAGAATTCGAAAATTTTCACGATCGCAATACTTCCCCTTACTATATATTTCATAAATAGGTAAGTGAACGAATTCCATATCCAAATAAAGGAGAAAACTGAAAAAATATTTTTTTAAAGCGATTTATGGTTTTCGAACATAAGAACAGTAATATACATCTATAATATACTGTTGGAAAGCTAAAGATTTTAGAAAAAATATCATCTTTTACACAAGCTTGTAACAGTTAATGGAGAGTGATGAAAAGCCGATAAAACTGACTGATTATTTTAGATAATAGTATAATAGATTTTTTAATAAAACACATGTTTCTATAGAAATTCCATTGTTTATTTATTTAACGTCACTTTATGCTACTATGGCTAATCGGACGATGCTACGCTACAGTGAGAGTCCTAAATTTTGCCTATCCAGGTTTTATTAGGATAGGGATCTTTAACGAGTACCTGACATCGCACAGGCTCGGGACCACCTTTTAACGTCCCCTCCGAAGATGACAAAATTTAGGACTCTCACTGTAGCATCATCCGATTAGCCATAGTAGCATAAAGTGACGTTAAATAAATAAACAATTCTAGCGCCGCCCCACAGAGCAGACATTGAAAATCGGCGCCACCATGAACGTGTTAATATATCTCAAAACGGTCGCATTAATCTTCAACTCGCTGCGCATGAAGCACGACTAAATAAAACATTTTGGACTCTTTGCATGAGTCAAGTTTTGGTTCGAAACTGCTTGCATGCCCTTCACTATACAATCTTCCATTGAAATGCATGTTTGTACTTTTAGCGAAAATTTATCGTTACATGAAGCGCAGAATGTCGTTTCAATATGCGGGCACCCTAATATTTGCATACTTATAGGATAATAATAATTATTAACTTGGATTTTTATTAAAATCTAACCAAATATTTGCTTCCTTTTAATTTACTACACCATCTTTTCAGGTTAAAGAATTTCCTGGAACAACGATGTCTTCGATGATACTTTGCGCTGTCGAAGTTGGCTATATGTTCCTCTTCTCTCTCATTGGTCAGCGGTTTATTGATCTGGTAAAATCTTATTTTATTATGATAGTTTTTACGTAAACGAATGCAAAATAAGCTTGCTGATTAATAAAATATAGTACAATTATAAAAAAGAAGAAACAATTATAAAACAAATAATAATAGTAATAAAAATATTAAATAAACAATAAAATAGTAAAAACAAAACAATAAAATACAAAAACAAAAATTTATAAATCATAGATGATAAGGTTATAGATAACTCAGAAATAAAAAATAATAAACAATGTGGGCCAAATACCTCTCTTCGGACCAAATATTTTACGCAGTACCTTATTTTCGAAAACCTTAAGTCGTTGTTCATCCTTCAAAGTAAGCGGCCACGTTTCACATGAGTAAAGAACCGTTGGAAGAATAATAGTTTTATAAATGCTAACCTTTAAGTTTTTAGACAGAAGCCGCGAGCTAAGTAACTTAGCAACTGAATAATAACACGCATTTTCCACTTTTAACCGGGACTTTATTTCTTCCTGGATTTCATTTTTTCTTGTTATCGTTGAACATAAGTACTTGAATTTCTGTAGGTGTTCAAATGTCTGCCCTGATATATCAATATCACCAAGACCGCTTCCGTTTCTGCTACTAATCATATTAAATAAAACAGATGAAAGGGAGTCACCCTGTTTCAAACCTGATCGCACCTCAAATCTCTCGGTGTAATTATGACCGATTCTAACTTTATGGAATGTTTCCGACAAACACATCTCTATTAGGTTTACTAACTTTCTAGGTATTCTCTGTTCAATCATGATGTTATATAGCTTCTGACGGTCTATTTAATCATAAGCCTTTTTAAAATAGATATAAAGTTGATGGACTACGCCGTTGTATTCCAATTTTTCTCTAATATTTGACGTAAGGAAAATATTTGATCAATAGTCGAGCGATTCCGCCTAAAACCACATTGGTAATCTCCGATAATTTTTACTCAGCCCATTCCGTGATTCGGCTAGTTAGTATTGACGAGAATATTTTATAGCAGACTGGGAGAAGAGAGATCCCACGATAGTTGGTACAATCCGTCCTCGGTCCTTTTTTGTGGATCAGAATGAGTATTGATTCTTTCCATTCTTCGGGCATTTTTTTTCATTTTCCCAGATCTTTTTAACTAAAACATGTAATTTGGAGACGCCCGCTTCTCCACACGCCTTGATTAATTCACTCGTTATATTATCATTCCCTGCAGCTTTATAACATTTTACTTTTCCTATCGCCATTTCGACTTCCTCTTTACTCAGTGCGTCTATCCATGGTTCAGCGCTCTGATATTCAGATTGAGGAGATAGATTATTATGTTCCGTATTTAAAATGCCGTCGAAGTGTTGTTTATATTTATTTAATATCTCAGTCGGATCCGCAATTATATTGTTTTTTGCATCTTTAACCGCATTCAATAGGTGTTCAAATCTTTTACTAATACCTCTGTACATCTATCTTACGTTATTTTCGCTTCTGTATTTTTCTATTTCAATTAAATTTCAAAGATAAATTTCAAAACAGATACAAAAAACCTTGGAAGACATTATACAGTTATTATCAATAACGTAAAATTATAAAATAAATATTAGAGTAGTCCAAAATCATAATTAGGATATGTAATTAATAGAAATACAGCTAAAAATAAATAAAGGGCACCGGCATTACATAGGAATATCAGAAGAATATACCTTGGTACAAAGTGTAAAATTATAAATAATAGAAACAGTGAGCCAATAGATATCAAATAAGACAAATAGCAGTAAGCTAACTATGAAATAAAATGTGTGTGTGTTAAAAAGTTAAAAAAAGATAAATCATATTAATAGGTTTTTAATTAATAATGACAATTTAAATTAAAATTTATAAAGGTAAATAACAAAATAATTTTTCTAATTAAACTATAAACATTGTTTTAGCCTTCATAATGGGGACAGAACCCTGAAAAGTGCTTTTTTAGGTGTGAAATATGGAATAAAGCTTCCTAAAGAATTATTTAAGAAAAGAGACTTGCGATTTTTTTTACTTTCACTTACTATATATAGTAAGGGAAAGTATTGAGATCGTGAAAATTTTCGAATTCCAGTTTTCAACGGAAATACACGTTTTAGGGTCCCCTGAGTCCAAATAACCAAGTCAGGCAAAAAGGTCTGTGTGCGTGTGGTAACTCCCGCGCGTAAACGAAAAGTCCTATGAAACTGAAATTTCATATTTAAGACAAATATATGTCCGAGACATCGATATAGCGAGTTTAATCAAAATCGCCGGAACCGCTTTTGAGAAAAGCGATAAAAGGTGCAAAATGCATAGTATGAAGTGGCTCTTCTGATAAGCTCATTTTGATGAAAAAAGTTTTGTCACGTCTCGGGCGTATAGTTGTCTTAAATATGAAATTTCAGTTTCATAGGACTAACCGTTTCTGCCCGGGAGTTACCACACACACAGACCTTTTTGCGGGACTTGGTTATTTGGTCTCAGGGGACCCTAAATGTGTATTTCCGTTGAAAACTGGAATTCGAAAATTTTCACGATCGCAATACTTCCCCTAACTATATATAGTAAGTGAATGTAAAAACTTGTCCCTCTACAAACATAAAAGATTTCGGACTGAGTCCATATAGAGATTTTTACATTTTCTCGACCAATGACCATGCAAGGAGGTGATAGGCCGAAATCATGCTTAGCCTCCAGGCATTTTCCCCAAATTGGAGTACTCGTTTTTGACGTGCTGTGTTTGTCATTGCTTCTAGAAGGTTCTCTCTACCTTATCAATGAAATATCTGAAACAATTACTCTGTCACAACCCGGGATATGAACCAAAACATTGTTATCATCTTCAAATACATTACAGTTATGCGTGATACATTAATTCATCTATTACATTTCTAGAGCACTGAAATGAGGTTTAAGATGTACAAAACAAGATGGTACATGTGCAACAAAGAAAGCAAAAGCTCTATCATGATATTTCAAGTAATGACGTTAAAGCCAATGATCATGACAGTAGCCAATGTCGTTCCAGTCAATATGGAGACTTTCACGACGGTAAGATGCTATTTTATATCATCAAAGTGTTAAATTTAATATTATTTTATGCATATAAATAAAACTGTCAATATGATTTCCGATATAATTTTTTTTTTTGTTTTCAGGTAATAAATGGTGCCTACTCCTATTATAATTTAGTAAGCGCATTTGATACAAAATAATTCATATTTTGGATGTATTATTTAATTAATATCAAATATATAAAGACGACAACGTATTTTACTTATTTATATTACTGCCAATAATTCTCCTTATTAAAAGTATTGCAAGACCCACAATTCTCAAGATTTTTTTGGATTTGACCTTAATCCAGACTAGATGAGGAAGATGGTTGGGGGTGCGGTCATAAATTAGAAACACACATTTAAAACAAGTGCTATTTGAATTATGAGTCGACGTTTCGGCCTACAATGTGGGCCTTCATCAGGGCTAAAAGAAACAAGATAACAACCAATATAATTATAGACTTAATAATGCATTAGGTATATAATAATAATATGACAGTAACATAATATGGGAACATAAATAAAATGATAATAAGATGGCATTTAAAAAGTATGGAAATAAACAAAATTAAGATGATAGTTTTAAAGTATGGAAGTAAACAGAATTGAGATGATAATATTGTAATAAGAATATATAAAGAGAGACTAAGCAAATGAAAAAATGACAAAGGAAAAATATGTGAACAATTAAAATTTTAAATATGAACAATTTTGAAGTGGTATATGACGGTAATATATTAAAAACATAGTTAAGAGTATATGTAATATATAACAAAAAGAACATAGTCATTAAAAAAGAGAAACGGTATGAATACAAATATAATTTTAAATTTTAAAATAATATAATATTAAACTAACAATTATATGTCAGGATATGTAACGGAGAAAAATATGAGTATGGAAAGAGGGAGAAAGAAATAGGCGATGAAAAGATATCCTAAATTTCTCAACGGTCAACAAAACCTCCACCATTATTAATGCAGACTTGGTTTATATTTATACTGATATTATTTATTATTTATAGGGATCACTTGTAGCTGGGTGGCTAGCGTAACATCCTCCCATGCTAAAGGTCACGGGTTCAATCCCGCAGGTGGTCCTAGGATTTTTTAATTGGAGTAAAAAATCCTTAGTTACGCCGTCCTTCGGAGGGGACGTTAAAAGGTGGTCCCGAGCCTGTGCGATGTCAGGTACTCGTTAAAGATCCCTATCCTAATAAAACCTGGATAGGCAAAATTTAGGACTCCCACTGTAGCATCGTCCGATTAGCCATAGTAGCATAAAGTGACGTTAAATAAATAAACAATAAACAATTTATTATTTATTGAGGAATTCAAATCAATGCGTTACAAAGTACAATTCGCCTTGGGATTCACTATTCTACCGTTTCGAGGATCATAAAAAGGTACAGGGAGACTGGTAGTCATTCGATGCGACCAACATCAGGGCGTCCCAGGCTTATTAACCCCATAGTTGATCGCTTCATTAAAATACAAGCACTTCAGAAGAGTAATTCGACGGTCATTATGGAAGCTGTAGGAGGGAGGCCACGAGTTTCAATCTAGTTGCGATGAGGGTGAGGATGATATCTGAACTTAGACGGCAAAAGTCACTTTTTTTAGAAATGAGAGTTTTTCACATGCTGGAGTGTCATTCGTCCATGTTTAGAAAATGGTAAGACGTCATAAGTGTTTCTCATTTTAGGAAAATAAAAGAAAGGACACTCCGGATTGTGTAAAACTCTCATTCCTAGAAAAAAGTGACATCTCAGCAAGAAATTTCTCCTTCATAGGTAGCAGTCGCATTTGACTCATGATTATGTTATCTACCTATCTATCTATCTATCTATCTATCTATCTATCTATCTATCTATCTATCTATCTATCTATCTATCTATCTATCTATCTATATATATATATATATATATATATATATATATATATATATATATATATATATATATATATAAATAAAAATCTCGTGTCACAATGTTTGTTCGGGATAAACTCTGAAATTACTGAACCGACTTTTATCAAACTTCGTAAGTATCTGTTATTTGGTCCAACTTAAATGATAGGATAGTTTTTATTACTATTCTAAATGGTTGAAAAATATATTTTTATAAAACGTAAAACAAAATTTGTTTAACTGTGGCAACACTGGTTAAACATAGTAACCTTTCCATATCTTCACATATGTGATTATTAATTCAAATATAAGTGTGTTTTGATTGTTTATATGCGTTCTAATTATAAAAATATACATTCACATTATAGTTATTAAAGAGTCATTAAAGAGTTATGAGTTGCAAAGGAGTTATGATGATATAAAACGATTATGTTTAAAAAGTAAAATGATGTTATTGAATAATTTGGATGTGGCTACTTGGTACTGGTATGTAGTTGTAACATTGAGTAAATAAAATTGATATCTGACATGGAATAATAGTATTTTATTTATCATAAACAGAGTAGTTCATTGCTATTAGCCTGAATTTCTTTTATATAACCTCATTCAACATAGTCACTATCAACATCTTTCGTAATTTGTAGCAATTGTATATCAAATTATTTTATTTATCAAATTGAATTCACCAAACCGCAAACAAAGATAAAGAAGTGTAGTTTTTGTTCTATTTTTTCAATGTGTCTCGATATTAGAAACAAGATATTTATAGTTGTATTAGATTAATTATAGTAATAGGTTAAGTTGTTTTTAAATCACTTTCCTCATCAACCATAATTCTAACTTTATTCTAATAAGTTGCCATTTAATTCTGTTAAATATACAATAGCGATCCAGTAGAAGTAGGCACCCTATATACCCAAATTACTCAATATATTTTATCTGTAACGTAATCGGGTACATAGTCACGTTTGCAACATAAATATGATTGATATACATTGATACAACGAGTGGGAATATTTTTACTTGAAAACAACTTTCATAAATATAATTGTAAAAAATATAATATTTATATTTCTTGAAAATTCAGAAGTCTGATAATAATGGAGTAATTGTTGACCGTTTTGACTATATGGTAAGGAAGTTGGTTGAGGGTGCAGCCACCAAGAAAACACACCAGTAAGAGAAAAAAATCTGGCGCTCGCAACACAAGACTTTCACTTACCTCCGTTGTTAAAATCAATTTAAGGATTTTTAAATACATTTAAAGATACAAATAAATAGTTAAAGAATAAATTATTTTGAATTTCAATTAAAACATATGCTTTATTAAATAATCTATTACATTTCTATCTACAACAATCAGTTAGTTTAATCGGCTTTTTATCACTCTCCATTAACCTTTAAAATTCCGTATATTTGATTTTAAAAAAATTTTAAATCAATAGCTTTCAAACGGTATGTTATACATCTATATTACTATTCTTATGTACGAAATCACAAAAATTGATAAAAAAATATGTTTGCACTTTTCTCGTTTAGTTGTTTATCAAATTCGCTCAACTTGCATATTTTACCGTTATTTATCAATGCTAATAAGATGATGTTCCAATTTTTTTGAAATCTACAAAAATAAAATTTAGGTACTTTAGGGGAAGAAAATTTAAAATATCGGCATTTAAGCCCTGTAAGACTATTTTAATCAGAATGAAACCTACATGATAGTCTATTAAATTTTACATTGATATAGCGAGTTTAATCAAAATCGTCGGAACCGTTTTAGAGAAAATCGAAAAAAGGTGCAAAATGCATGGTATAAAGTGGCTCTTCTGGTTAGCTTATTTTGATAAAAAATATTTTGTAACGTCTCGGGCTTAGATTTGTCTTAAATATGAAATTTCAGTTTCATAGGACTTACCGTTTCCGCCCGGGAGTTACCACACACGGACACACATACACAGACCTTTTTGCGGGACTAGGTTATTTGGACTCAGGGGACCCTAAAACGTGTATTTCCGTTGAAAACTGGAATTCGAAAATTTTCACGATCGCAATACTTTTCCTTACTATATATAGTAAGTGAAAGTAATAAAGCAAGTGTTTTTATTGGTAGTTTCTTTGTTACCACAACCCCAAACAACTGCTCCATCATATGCGTTTTATAGCTACCACTCATAAACGCATTTATGCAAATTTAAATAAAGACAAAATGAAATATTCGCGAGCAAAGCCGAGGGGTTACAGCTACGGTGTATAAAAATGAACCACCCTTTTTCCTGGTCATCACATTACGCATAAAGGGCTTGACCGATTTCGCTAAGACATAGTTCAGTCAGGACATCGTCTGTCGGGTCAGCTAGTATATATATATATATATATATATATATATATATGTAAATGAATCACCGTTTTCCTTGGCCATCGCATCAAGAGTGAATGGCTTGACCGATTTCCCTTAATACTTTTTTGGTTGTGTTTATATCAGTATGGAGAAGGATCTTACGAAAGAAAAAAAAAAAATTACTTCGGCCAAAAGGTGTTTTTTTTATTTATTATTTTTACTTTCACTTACTATATATATAAAGTAAGGAAAAGTATTGCGATCGTGAAAATTTTCAACGGAAATACACATTTTAGGGTCCTCTGAGTCCAAATAACCAAGTCCCGCAAAAAAGTATGTGTGCCTGTGAGTGTGTGTGTGTGTGTGTGTGTCCCTGTGTGGTAACTCCCGGGCGAAAACAGTAAGTCCTATGAAACTGAAATTTCATATTTAAGACAAATATATGTCCGAGACGTTACAAAACCTTTTTCATCAAAATCAGCTTACCATAAGAGCCACTTTATACCATGCATTTTGCACCTTTTTTCGAATTTCTTGAAAACGGTTCCGACGATTTTGATTAAACTCGCTATATCGATGTATGTATGCCTACATGATATTAAAGCCCAATTAATTTTACATCGATATAACGAGTTTAATTAAAATCGTCGCAACCATTTTGGAAAAAACCAAAAAAAGGTGCAAAATGCATAGTATAAAGTGGCTCTTCTGGTAAGCTCATTTTTAAGAAAAAGGTTTTGTAACGTCTCGGGCGTATATTTGTCTTAAATGTGAAATTTCAGTTTCGTAGGACTTTTCGTTTCTGCCCGGGAGTTACCACACACACACCTTTTTTCGGGACTTGTTTATTTGGACTCAGGGGACCCTAAAAGGTGTATTTCCGTTGAAAACTGGAATTCGAAAATTTTCACGATCGCAATACTTTCTCTTATTATATATAGTAAGTGAAAGTAAAAATTAATCGCCTTTTTCCTTGGTCATCGCATTACACGTGAACCTCTTGACAGGTAGAGGTAAGTTATAGTTAAGACTGGACATCGTCTGTCGGGTCAGCTAGTCTGAATATAAATCTAACCGCTGGCACGTGGATGTCAATTATTAAAGTGTAAAGTTTCTTACATGGTTTTACTTTTAGTTTTGCCTTAACTGGCGTGCTGTGTGACAATATAGCCGACAAGAGAATCTACGTATTTATTGATAAGATATTTTATAAGTCTGCAAAAGAAAACTATTTCTCGGAAAATCTTCACATGGAATTAAGTTAGCATGTAATGCAGTATTGCGGACGACAGTGTCGAACAGTTTCTTCGATCAGAAATATGTGGATATACGGTGATGACCCTGAGGCTAAAAGAATGGTGGTTGCATGCATGTCGAAGGACTACCGCAACTTCCACCTATTGGCTACTCTCTATCCCACGAGAGACGGAAGAAACAGAATTTTCAGCATTATCCAGAAGACATTTCACACTATTCACCTTAACCGAACACATTAATATAAAAATAGAATCAGAAAAAAAAAAAAAACTGAAAAAACGTCTTTATTATCCTGGAACTTAAGTCCCTTACGAATAAAATAAAAATACAGGTTTGATGACCGGAAAAATGTGGTCATGGCTTTGAACAACAAATTACTAAACTAAGAAAAATAATTAAGGTTGTAATATATATGTACATATTTACAAATCAGACTCTTAGAATGAAAATAAAAAAACAGTAATAGCTACTTCATCAGTGATAATTTTAAAAAATCTGGTGCGGGCAACAGACGTCTTTCACTTACCTCCGTTTTTAAAATCGATTAAAGAATTTCCAAACACAGTTATTAAAGGTAAAAATCTGGTGCGGGCAACACACGACTTTCACTTACCTCCATTTTTAAAATCAATGAAAGAATGTCCAAATACAGTTAGAGATAAAAATACGTGAAATTATTAAGGAATTAATCAAATTGAATTTACATAGAAACATGTGTTTTATTAAAAAATCTATTATATTATTATCTAAAATAATCAGTTAGTTTTATGTTGATTTCATCACTCTCTATTAACTTTTAAAAGCTTGTGTATGAGATGATATTTTTTCTAAAATCTTTAGCTTCCCAACGGTATATCATACATGTATATTACTGCTCTTATGTTCAAAAACGAAAAATTGCATTAAAAAAATATTTTTTCTGTTTTCTCCTTTAGTTGGGTATCGAATTTATTCAATTTATATATTTACCTGTTTTTCATCAGAGTTAACAAGATAATCTAGTTATTATCATTGAATCTACAAAATTAAAGGTACTTTAGGGGAAGAAAATTTAAAATATCGGCATTTAAGCCCTGTCAGACCATTTTTATCCAAAAAAAACCTACATGATATTAAAGCCCATTAAGTTTTACATCGATATAGCGAGTTTAATCAAAATCGTCGGAACCGTTTTCGAGAAAATCGAAAAAAAGTGCAAATTGCATAGTATAAAGTGCCTCTTCTGGTAAGCTCATTTTGATGAAAAAAGTTTTGTCACGTCTCGGGCGTATAGTTGTCTTAAATATGAATTTTCAGTTTCATAGGACTTACCGTTTCCGCCCGGGAGTTACCACACACACACACATACACAGACCTTTTTGCGGGACTTGGTTATTTGGACTCAGGGGACCCTAAAACGTGTATTTCCGTTGAAAACTGGAATTCGAAAATTTTCACGATCGCAATACTTCCCCTTACTATATATAGTAAGTGAAAGTAAAAAATCTGGTGCGGGCAACACACGACTTTCACTTACCTCCATTTTTAAAATCAATGAAGGAAATTTCAAATATAGTTAGAGATAAAAATACGTGAAATTATTAAGGAATTAATCAAATTGAATTTATATAGAAACATGTGTTTTATTAAAAAATCTATTATATTATTATCTAAAATAATCAGTAAGTTTTATGTTCATTTCATGACTCTCTATTAACTTTTAAAAGCTTGTGTATGAGATGATATTTTTTCTAAAATCTTTAGCTTTCCAACGGTATATCATACATGTATATTACTGCTCTTATGTTCAAAAGAAAAATTGCATTGAAAAAATATTTTTTCTGTTTTCTCCTTTAGTTGGGTATCGAATTTATTCAATTTATATATTTACCTGTTTTTCATCAGCGTTAACAAGATAATCTAGTTATTATTATTGAATCTACAAAATTAAAGGTACTTTAGGGGAAGACAATTTAAAATATCTGCATTTAAGCCCTGTCAGACCATTTTTATCTAAATATAACCTACATGATATTAAAGCCCATTAAATTTTACGATATAGCGAGTTTAATCAAAATCGTCGGAACCGTTTTCGAGAAAATTGAAAAAAGGTGCAAAATGCATGGTATAAAGTGCCTCTTCTGGTAGGCTCATTTTGATGAAAAAAGTTTTGTCACGTCTCGGGCGTATAGTTGTCTTAAATATGAAATTTCAGTTTCATAGGACTTACCGTTTCCGCCCGGGAGTTACCACACACACACACACACACAGACACACACACACACACACACAGACACACACACACACACACACACACACAGACCTTTTTGCGGGACTTGGTTATTTGGACTCAGGGGACCCTAAAACGTGTATTTCCGTTGAAAACTGGAATTCAAAAATTTTCACGATCGCAATACTTCCCCTTACTATATATAGTAAGTGAAAGTAAAATGAGTGAAACGATTAAATAATTAATTATATTGAATTAATAAAGAACATGTGTTTAAAGTGGTGGTTTTTATTTCTTTTATGTATTCCGTATCTGTAAGAGCCATTGTTTTTTTAATGAAGTTTTTAATATTTTTTTTCTTATCCTCTAACTTTATTTACAAAATAAATACACAAACATTTCATGTATATACAGCAACAATGGTATATACAGTCCACGGCTCAGGCCTCGTATTGTCCGTTGGCATTCTAAGGTTCCTTTCGCACTAGGCGCGGTATGCGCTTGAGGAGTGGGGTGGCTTTGTTAAGTTTTTAATAAAATTTATTTTCTGTATATATAGGTGATTAGAATGGTAATTTATTAGCACATTACTAATGTTTAGGTGGGAATGAAAAATATTATTTCATTTCAATTTTAAATTTAATACCGGAAGGTGCTGCCCCCTAATACTCTAGCAAGCCCACTAATCCTTGAGAGAAGTGGGCCCACTTGGTTCTTAAACTTCGTCCGCCGTAGATCGTCCTAGACAGCGAGTACCCGATCGTCGTGGGAGCTGATGGTGCTGACTGAGGCGGTCCTAAGGATCCTTATTATTTTCCTATTTAACCTCATCTTTCCTACTTCCTGACCCCCCTTAGGAACCAGGACAGACAGGAGGGACGAGAGGTGAGTTTTTTTGTTTTGTTTTTCGTTCAGCGCACACGCTGCTAAAATGTTTAATTTTTTGTTCATATAAAAATAAAATATCAAAATACAGTCCACTGGCTCACACAACTAGTTATATCTTTCTTCGTCCATCTTGTTTTAATTATTTTGTTTTTAAGAATTATATCCATATCTAAAAATCTAATTATATTGTTATGAGGCTTTTCAATGGCTTAATCTTACAAAAACTCAGGCCATCTTTATTGGTCCCAAATACCTCCTCCGATCTCTCACCACCCTTCCTCCGCTTTTGCTTAATGATCATCCTGTTGTTTTAAGTTCCTCTGTTAAAAATCTTGGCATCATCATCGACCAAAACCTGTCCTGGAAACCCCAAATTTCCCGTCGATCGATTAGTATCTTAAAATTATTCCACCGATCCCGTCACCTCCTACCACTATCTACCCGTTAACTCCTAGTCTCATCACTCATTTCCACCCACTTTGACTATAGTTGTGTGGCATATGGCGGCCTCTCGAAGGTACTCGAGGACAGATTGAGAAGGATTATGAATTGCTTATTAAGATTTGTGATCGGCACCTGGAGACGGTCTCATGTATCCCACCTCTACGACGAGTTAAAGTGGTTACCCCCAACCTTTCGAAGACAATATTTCCTTAGATCATTCCTTTATCAAATCATTACCTCCCACTACCCATTTTATGTCAACAGCCTTCTGGTATTTAAATCCTCAACCCATCACCAGGAAACAAGATCCCGTCTGTCCGACCCCCAAACTCCTTTCCACAGAATCAAAAAATATGACTGCTCCTTTTTAGCCCGTTCCACTGCCTTATGGAATACTCTCCTTTCAAACATCCGACATGTTCCTTCCCTACCATCATTTAAATCCCTCCTCTTTCAATACTTCCTTTCTCTCTAGTCCGATGTAAGCTAATTTTAATTTTTATTATGTCTATTTATGTGAGGTGATTCGCTTATATACTTTAATGAGATGTAAAAGATATATTTTAGGTTGTTTCTTATTTATTTATTTCTGAATATGTACATAGAGATGTAACAATGACCTTTTATTTTTGTCTTCTTTCTTTTGTTATTTAAATGTAGTTATATATTGTTTTAGGCCAGATATAAATTATTATTTTGTTCATTAATGTTATTCTGAAGGGACATTGTCCCAGAATAAAGTTTGTTTTGTACCTATCTATCTATCTAAATATCATTCTTCTATGGTGATTGTTAAAGGTTTCAAGGAGATTATTTCGTTGGTTTTTGTCTATTATAAGTAACATATCGTCAATGTATTTTTTCAACAACATTGGTCTTCCACCTAAGTTTATTAGGTTTTTATTAATTAGGTCATTTAAATAAATACCACTGAGATTAACTGACATAGCTCCACCCATTGGTAGTACAAATAATTGTTTGTAAATTTCTCCATTGTATTTGAAAAAAATATATTTAAGGCATAAATTTAAACCTTCTATAAAAGTTTTTTTTATCTTTAATTGTTGGATATTCTATTATTTTGTGCCAGTTTTCTTCAATTAATTTAAGGATATCGTCTATTGGAATGTTGGTGAATAGTGATTTAACGTCTAGACTGATTTCGGTATTCTCATTAGGTATTTGGATGTTGTTAAGTATCTTTTTCAGTACTAATGAATTTTTTATATCTTAGTTATTATCATTTTTTAGAAAATTTAAAGAAGGGTTTAAAAATTTTGATAAAGCCTCTGTAGGACCATCAATATTATTGATGATAGGTCTGAGATTTTGTTTATCTTTGTGGGTTTTAATTAGGCCATGTATTCTAGGGATACAAAAGTCAGTTACTTGTAGTTTATTTTTTGTTCTTTTGTCTATATAGCTATTTTTGAATAATTTAGTGACATATAACGACCGCAACATCGCAGAGGCTCGGGACTACCTGTTAACGTCCCCTCCGAAGGACGGCATAACTAAGGATTTTAATATTAGTTAATTGCCTGTAAACAGCTATATAAACTATTATAGCCTAATATAGTTTTTTGGAAACAATAAACCATTGTGTAATAATTTGAAACTTTTTTAAAAAAATCTGGTGCGGGCAACACACGACTTTCACTTACCTCCGTTTTTAAAATCGATTAAAGAATTTTCAAATACAGTAAGAGATCAAAATGAGTGAAACTATTAAGGAATTAATTAAATTAAAATTCTATAGAAACATGTGTTGCGTTAAAAAATCTATTATATTATTATCTAAAATAATCAGTTAGTTTTATGTTTATTTCATCGTTCTCTACAACTTTTAAAAGCTTGTGTATGAGATAATATTTTTTCTAAAATATTAGCTTTCCAACGGTATATCATACATGTATATTACCGCTCTTATGTTCAAAAACGAAAAATTGCATTAAAAAAATATTTTTTCTATTTTCTCCTTTAGTGGGTATCGAATTTATTCAATTTATATATTTACCTGTTTTTCATCAGCGTTAACAAGATAATATAGTTATTTTTATTGAATCTACAAAATTAAAGGTACTTTAGAGGCAGAAAATTTAAAATATCGGCATTCAAGTCCTATCAGACCTTTTTAATTAGAATAAAACCTACATGATATTAAAGCCCATTAAAATTTACATCGATATAGCGAGTTTAATCAAAATCGTCGGAACCGTTTTCGAGAAAATCGCAAAAAGGTGCAAAATGCATGGTATAAAGTGCCTCTTCTGGTAAGCTCATTTTGATGAAAAAAGTTTTGTTACGTCTCGGGCGTATAGTTGTCTTAAATATGAAATTTCAGTTTCATAGAACTTACCGTTTCCGCCCGGAAGTTACCACACACACACACACACACACACACACACACACACACACACACACACAGGCACAGACACACACAGACCTTTTTGCGGGACTTGGTTATTTGGACTCAGGGGACACTAAAACGTGTATTCCCGTTGAAAACTAGAATTCGATAATTTTCACGATCGCAATACTTCCCCTTACTATATATAGTAAGTGAAAGTAAAAATAAATATTGAATCAAATGAAAGTGGATTATAAATGGGAGGAAAACTAATCATAAATATCAATAGAAACTATATTTTTTTAAATGAAATGAGTTATTGACAGTAAAAAAAATAAGTACAATACGTTGTTATATTTATATATTTGATATTGATTAAATACTACATCACAAATATGAATTACTTTGTATCAAATACGCTTACTAAGTTATAATAGGAGTAGGCACCATTTATTACCTGAAAGCAAAGAACAAAAATTATATCGGAAACCATATTGACAGTTTTATTTATATGTATAAAGTACTATAAAATTTAACACTTTCATGATATAAAATAGTTTTACTACCATCTTACCGTCGTGAAAGTCTCCATATTGGCTGGAACGACTTTGGCTACTGTCATGATCATTGGCTTTAACGTCATTTCTTGAAATATCATGATAGAGCTTTTGCTTTCTTTGCTGCACATGTACCATCTTGTTTTGTACATCTTAAACCTCATTTCAGTGCTCTAGAAATGTAATAGATGAATTGCAAGATATGTATTAATGTATCACGCATAATTTTAATGTATTTGAAGATAATAACAATGTTTTGGTTCATAATAGGAACTGTGTAGTATCGTCATTAGAGAAATATGTTCGGTCTCGGGTTGTGACTGAGTAATTATTTCAGATATTTCATTGATAAGGTAGAGAGAACCTTCTAGAAGCAATGACAAATACAGCACGTCAAAAACGAGTACCCCAATCGGGGGAAAATGCCTGGAGGCTAAGCATGATTTCGAAAATGTGCGAAACTCTGTATGGACTCAGCCCAAAATGTTGCATGTTTGTAGAGGGACAGGTTTTTTTATTTTTTTTCACATACCTTTATATAGAATACTAGCTGTTGCTCGCGACTTCGTCTGCGTCAATTTCTGTTATTATGATCGCTATTAAGACGTTCTTAAAAAAATATATTGGGCTGTCCGGAAAGTTCGTAGGGAAATTTGGACAACAATTAAAATTGATGAACAGCTTAAAATTTATATATTTAATTTACAAAATAGTTACCACCGTTAGCGATTACCCTTTCCCAACGGCTTGAAATGTTCATTATCCCTTTTTTTCCAAAAATCACTATCCTTACTCCTGAAGAACAATAAAAGCTCCGATTTGAAGTAATCTTCTGAAGAGTAGGATTTCCCTTGTAGAAAATTTTCGAGGGAACGGAAAAGATGAAAATTTATTTATAGTTTGGTTTTGTGGAAGGAGCTCAAAAGGTATGGATCCCTTCCAATCCCGCCAAATACTGAGCATCACCTTTCTTGGATGCAACCGGTCTTTGGTGTTGCGAGCGGCGTCGTTCCAGGCAACCCCTAAGATTTTTTTCGGCTGGTGTTGATGTAGAGAACCATTTTCCGTCACCAGTAACAACTTGTTTCAAAAATGGACCCTCCGCTTTTTTTTTCAGAAGTAAATCACAACATGAAATCCTTTCAATAAGCTCATGGGGAACCCAAACGTCGTAACGACAGACGTACCCGGCCTTCTTTAGATAATAAAAAACGTTCGATTTGCAGGCTCTTAACTCCGCAGCTATTTCACGAACAGTAATTCGTGGATTGTTTTTGATGACCGTCATAATATTCTTGATGTCAAGAGTTGAACTCTGGCCAGCCCGGGGCTGGTCTTCCAAATTGAACTCTCCTTATCTAAACCGCGAAAACCACTTTTGAACCGTGCTATCAGCAATTAAATTGCTACCATACACGGCAAGAATCTTTCTTCAGTTTGGAATGCTTTTTTCCCTTTTTAAAAAAAGAACAGCATAATATGCCGAAAATTAACCGAACCGTCACTCATGTTGGTTTGCAATAAACTACAATACTGATCCTCAATAAAGACGAATTCAGTATTTAAATATAGTTAATTCCATGAGGATGGATAAAATCAATTCCTACGTGTTTAAATGTTTGCCCATGTGATTTATTATTTGTTACGACAAAATTTAACTTAACGGGACATTGAATTATTTTAAAATTTAAAGGTAAATCATTTGAAATCGTTGGGATGCGAGGTCAATTTCCCCCGTTGTTTTTCAGATTTTCCACTGATTCTTCGGTCCTATTGGTCGCAGTGTGATGTTATATATCCTATAACCTTCCTCGATAAATGGACTTTCCAACACAAAAAGAATTTTTCAATTTGAACCAGTAGTTTCTGAGATTAGCGCGTTCAAACAAACAAACTCTTCAGTTTTATAATATTAGTATAGATAAATGAAATGGAAAAAACAAAAAAAGCTTCATTCTAGGACCAAGTCCCCTTAGAACAAAAACAATGAAAACCAAAAAATTCTTATGTTTTAGATACCTATAAATAAAGGTCTACTAGGTAATATAAAATACCTGCTTCTACTTATTTTCTGATTCTCCAATCTTTCTTTCTCGACATGTTCTTCTGTATTTCCATTAATCCTTCCAAGATATCTTATTAAAACGACCGTCAATGGAAAATGTCCTTTTTTAAAAAAATACAACTATTTTAATGAGCCAGAATTAATGAATCGTCTTTATTCCGATAATTTAACTTTATTATCATAATATAAGTTTATGCAGCTTGAATTTTTATAGATTCTTAAACTTTTATTAATGAAAAACATAAAAAAAAAAAAAATTGAAACATTCATAACGAAGATCGCTCAAAATCGCCTAGAAATCTACCACCACAGAAATTAACTAGAATGTTTATAGTTTGTTTTCTATTAATTAATAATCACCTGTGGGTTCGAGCCGATTTACGAGAACAAAATTATTTTAAAATTTTCTTTCTTTTAGCTCTTTCAATTTTTTTTTTTTTTTTTTTCAATTTTGTCATTATAAATTCCAGTTTTTTAGTTTTAAATGTTTGTTTATTCTTTATGAAGGAATTATTGTCTTTAATTCTCATGAATCGTAAAAATAAATTATCATCTGATGCCCTAAAATTGTTAATAAATTATTACTTTCACTTACTATATATAGTAAGGAAAGTATTGCGATCGTGAAAATTTTTGAATTCCAGTTTTCAACGGAAATACACGTTTTAGGGTCCCCTGAGTCCAAATAACCAAGTCCCGCAAAAAGGTCTGTGTGTGTGTGTGTGTGTCTGTGTGTGTGTGTGTGTGTGTGTGTGTGTGTGTGTGGTAACTCCCGGGCGGAAACGGTAAGTCCTATGAAACTGAAATTTCATATTTAAGACAACTATACGCCCGAGACGTGACAAAACTTTTTTCATCAAAATGAGCTTACCAGAAGAGGCACTTTATACCATGCATTTTGCACCTTTTTTCGATTTTCTCAAAAACGGTTCCGACGATTTTGATTAAACTCGCTATATCGATGTAAAATTGATTGGGCTTTAATATCATGTAGGTTTTATTTGGATAAAAATGGTCTGACAGGGCTTAAATGCCGATATTTTAAATTTTCTTTCCCTAAAGTACCTTTAATTTTTTAGTTTCAATAATAAAAACTAGATTATCTTGTTAACGCTGATGAAAAACAGGTAAATATATAAATTGAATGAATTCGATAATCAACTAAAGGAGAAAAGAGAAAAAAATATATTTTTAATGAAATTTTTCGTTTTTGAACATAAGAGTAGTAATATATATGTATGATATACCGTTGGAAAGCTAAAGATTTTAGAAAAAATATGATCTGATACACAAGCTTTTAGAAGTTAATAGAGAGTGATGAGAAGAAGATAAAACTAACTGATTATTTTAGATAATAATATAATAGATTTTTTAATAAAACACATGTTTCTATATAAATTCAATTTGATTAATTCCTTAATAGTTTCACGTATTTTTATCTCTAACTGTATTTGAAAATTCTTTCATTGATTTTAAAAATGGAGGTAAGTGAAAGTCGTGTGTTGCCCGCACCAGATTTTTTTTTCTATTTTTACTTTCACTTACTATATATATGTGTGTGTGTGGTAACTCCCGGGCGGAAACGGTAAGTCCTATGAAACTGAAATTTCATATTTAAGACAAATATACGCCGAGACGTTACAAAACCTTTTTCATCAATATGAGCTTACCAAAAGAGCCACTTTATACCATGTATTTTGCACCTTTTTTTCGATTTTCTCAATAACGGTTCCGACGATTTTGATTAAACTCGCTATATCGATGTAAAATTGAATGGGCTTTAATATCATTTAGGTTTCATTCTGATTAAAATGGTTTGACAGGGCTTAAATGCCGATATTTTAAATTTTCTTTCTCTGAAGTGCCTTTAATTTTGTCGATTCTATAAAAATAACTATATTATCTTGTTACCACTGATGTAAAACAGGTAAATATGTAAATTGAATGGATTAGATACCCAACTAAAGGAGAAAACAGAAAAAATAATTTTTTGTTTTTGAACATAAGAGCAGTAATATACATGTATGATATACCGTTGCTAGATATAAAAGCTAAAGATTTTAGAAAAAATATTATCTTATACTCAAGCTTTTAAAAGTTAATAGAGAGTGAAGAAAAGAAGATAAAAACTAACTGATTATTTAAGATAATAATATAATAGATTTTTTAATAAAACACATGTTTCTATATAAATTCAATTTAATGAATTCTTTAATAGTGTCACGTATTTTTATCTCTGTCTGTATTTGAAAATTCTTTTATTGATTTAAAAAATGGAGGTAAGTGAAAGTCGTGTGTTGCCCGCACCAGATTTTTTAAAAAATATATAACTAAACCAAAATAACTATAGATAATTAAAAAAAAAATTTTTTTTTGGAATACATAATTATATACAAACATAATTAGTAAAAGTAACTAATCATTATATTTTGAATAATACATAAATAATTATAATTCGGGATACATGAATCATTTGATCATGGAATCATTCCATTATTGAAATCATGGAAGTCCGATCATTCGATTATGCCTACCCCTAAGGTAAGAAGAATGAGAAGAGGGATTAATACGCCATCATGTTAAGGAAAGAAGGAGGAAATGGAAGAAACAACGGAAATACAGAACCTACTGAGAAAGAAATATTGGAGAATCGAAAAATAAGTAGAAGGTAGGTGCAGTTTTATTTGCCAACGTAAATGTTTGTGCCAAACACTATCCAAAGCTATTTAGATATCAAGGAAAAATATTATAAATTCAAAAAATCCAATAATAATAATAATAATAATAGGCTTAGCGAACCCGAAGGTTCGATGCCGAAACCACCAAATTCTGTCTACACAGACTCGTCCAATGTTCACCCGTTCAAGCCCAAGCCCCCGAGATCAGCCTTAACGAAATCCTTCGGCTTACCTTTCGGACGTCTACCAGTCGGATCAGCAAACACCAACTTTCTTGTAATCCGTTCATTCACATCCGTAAAGAACCGTCGGAAGAATAATAGTTTTATAAATTCTTACCTTTAAGTTTTTAGAAAGAAAGTAACTTGAATAATAACACATATTTCCCACCTTTAACCAGGACTTTATTTCTTCCTGGATTTCATTTTTTCTTGTTATGATTGAACCTAAATACTTGAATTTCTTCAAAAAATCAAAAAAAAAATAAATTAAATAAATTATGCAAGCTTATTTTGCATTCGTATACGTAAAAACTATCAGTATAAGATAAGATTTTACCAGATCAATAAACCGCTGACCGATGAGAGAGAAGAGGAACATAAAGTATCATCGAAGACATTGTCGTTCCAGGAAATTCTTTCGCCTGAACAGATGGTGTAGTAAATTAAAAGGAAGCAAATATTTGGTTAGATTTTAATAAAAATCGAAGTGAATAATTATTATTACTATCCTATAATTATACAAATATTAGGGTGCCCGGATATTGGAAACACATTCTTTGGAGCGGTTTTTTTTCATCCTAACCTCATAAGTCCAAGAGCTGAAAAATGAAGAAAGTTTTCAATGTGCTTTTCACATTTTAGCCACTTGTACAACAACATTTTTTTTTTTTTATCTGCCACCTCAAAATGGTCTGAATGAAAAATGGCGGCCATCCAAAACGGTCTAAATCCAGGAATTGACCTCATTTTAACATTATAAAGGTAAATATTAAAGAAACAACGCATTATACGAAAATACTCATTACAATATAAATTGATGGACATTAAATATGCTTCGGCTCGAGAGCTCATAGACGTCTGTAGGTCTTATAGGTTCGAGGTATCTTTTTCCATATAATACATTGTGTTCTAACTGCAAAAATTGATCTAATTTTCACGTTATGAAGGTAAATATTAAAGAAACAACGCATTATACGAAAATACTCATTACAATATAAATTGATGGACATTAAATATGCTTCGGCTCGAGAGCTCATAGACGTCTGTAGGTCTTATAGGTTCGAGGTATCTTTTTCCATATAATACATTGTGTTCTAACTGCAAAAATTGATCTAATTTTCACGTTATGAAGGTAAATATTACAGAAACCAAGCATTATACGAAAATACTCATCATGATATAAATTATTGGACATTAAATAAGCTTTAATTTCAGACCTGATAGACGTCTGTAGGTCTTATAGGTACCGAGATATCTTTTTCCATAAAATTAGGTAAATTCTCGTATTAAGGGCACAATATATTATAAGGACAAAGATATCTCAACACCTATAAGACCTACAGACGCCTGTCACCTCTCATATTAAAACTTATTAAACGTTTGTTAATTTTTAATATTGTGGGTATTGTGGTAAATGAGCGGTTTCTAAGATATCGTGCTGAACACTGTTAAAATTCGATCAATTCCTTAGTTTAATACAATGTATTACACGTAGGTCTGATAGGTAACGAGATATCTTTGTCCATAAATACATTGTGTTCTACCGACGAAAGTTGGTCTAATTGTAATACTGGAAGTATTCCTATTTCGCACATTCAATACCGAAATCCATCATAAATTCTTGACCTACTCATCCCTCATCCATGGGTACATTCGTTTAACAGCTCTATTTTCCTTCTCATCGAACATCATCCTTTACTTTGCGTGCCACACCGTTCTGGAATCCCATACCTACCACTATATGCAAAGTATATTCTTTAACCTCATTTAAAAACAAACTGTTGCTTCTTCTCCTCAGCCATCCATCTTCCTAGCAATTGTAAACAAAATGTTAGTATAATGGTCATATTCCATTCTAAAATGAGGTCATGATATTAGTGAATAGTACAATTACAATATCTCTTCATACACATATGTTATATATATATATATATATATATATATATATATATATATATATATATATATATATATATATATATACATACACTAATATCGTTCTATTCATTACTTTTATAAATAATGTAAGTAGTAGTCGAATGTCGTACAAGTAGTCCTATTTACTACTTTTATAAATAATATATGTGTATCCTAATTTATTTATTTATTTTTTTTTTTTTAATATGTTTTTGTTTCTATGCCCGACATGGGCCCCCAGACAGGAACGAGATGGCCGACAGAGCTGCCAGAGAAGCGTTGAATCTGCCTGGTAGGGGTGCAGTGATCCTCACCGCACCGGAGCTGGCCCGTCCCCTAACAGAAACAGTAAAAATAAGGTGGCAATCCATGAGGGATGAAAGCCCACCGAGTAAGCTTAAACTTATTAAGAAAACCGTAAACCCCTGGAAAACCTCAAACCGTAGTTCTCGTCGAGAAGAAGTCGCTATTACCCGCATCAGAATCGGACATAGCCGACTTACCCATGGCTACTTAATTACTAGAGAAATCACTCCTAAATGCTCACAGTGCAACAAAATTTTATCCATCAGACACATATTTGAAGAATGCTCTTATTATCACAAAGTATTATCCCAGCTGGGTATGCCGCCCAACATATCAATGGCTCTGCGGAATGATGAGCCCTAAATAAAAGCAGTCATTAAATTCCTAAAAAAAGTGATACTGTTAACCAGTCTCTGACTATCCAACACATTTATCGAGGTCGTACCCTCCTTATTATGTATCTATTAAATTCCTTTTCCTATTGTATTTTTTTTTTTTGTTTCTACCTTCATTTTTTATTTCATATTATTATTATTATTTTATTTATTATTTATTTTATTATTATTATTTTTTAATTTATTTTGTTTTTATTTTATTTGATTTTTTTTTTATCATTATAATTCCTCTTGAACTAAGAATAAACACCTCTCAAGGATAAACCATAATAACTAACCATCGGGCGTTGATGACCTGGCTGTTGTACGCCCTAAAACCAAACAAAACAAACAATATATGCCCGACAAAAGACTCAGTTTTTGTACTTTACTGTTATTCTTAGGAGACTGAAGGTCCCAGAGTAAAATTGTCTTGTCTTTAAAAAAAAAAAAAAATTAATGAAGTTTTATTTCATAATTCACTGAGTTATTACTCACAGATCCAGCTGATATCAGGCTGAGAGCAATAACTATCGTTCCTGTAAGATAGCCGCATCCGATAGACAGGGATGACAAATCTTCAAGAATACGGAACGCCCTGAAATATAGCATAAATCATATTAATTAATTCGTAATTGTGGTAGAACGAGATATGACATTTCGTCGAAGTTTCGGACTAACTTGTTGGCCAACATCAGAGCTTAGCATAACTTGATAAGGACCATGATAGGATTCGAATTTTAATTTCATTATTTAAATATGAAATACACCGTAAGGGGAAGTTTTCACCGGAATACGCGTATATGAGTCCAAATGACCTAGTCCTGTAAAATGGTCTGTGTGTGTGTATGTGTTAACTCCAGCTCGAAAACGATTAGTTATATTGTTATAAGATCCTACGAACTTACAGCCACACAATGTTATCTATGAACCAATTGGAGATAAATAATGTTTGGAGCGGAATCTGAAAGGTTGGTTCCGCTCAAATTGCTTGAATAGGAATTTTTCAAAAATATTTTGAACAACATATTTTTATTGAAATTTTCATTTTGTCTATGGAATGATTGGTTAGATCATCTTCATTCATCATTTTTTGTGTTGCTTTCTTATACACTGTGTTCAAACATTATAAGTTTTTTTTTAACTCATTTTTTTTAGTTTATTGATAGAAAAGAAGGAATGTGAGGTATTAGTAAATATGAAATGAGATCTTAAATATTCAATAAGTTGTTTTGAAATTTCTGCAAATTGCAATAGAAACCGAAAATTTCTTAAAAGGCCGTTTAGGCGAGCAAATCACCACTGTAAAATCAGCAATGAAGCTTGAGAAATCGTATTAGATTTTTTTTTTTTTTTTTACTTATTTATAGTAATTTACAACTGTATTAAAGAACACAATACGTAAGTATGAGGAATGAAAAAAAAAAAAGTCATGACAATGTCTTGGGAAAGAATTACCCAGTGGTAGCACTTCACTAACCATTTCAACTCAGTAGGTCCCGAGGCCATCTTCATTTCAGTCGCCTTGGAGGGTTATCAGGGATATCTAAGGAAGATTAATTACGGACAAGTGGGTTGGTATGGGCAGGGAGTTAAAAATGGAAAGAGGTGTATCTATCACGGGCTATGTCTGCAACAAATTGGATGTTTAGGTCATTATGGAGGAGTTAATTTGTGACAGAATAAGGCCACTCAGGATTTTTTATTGTAAGGACTGGATGCGGGAGGAATTAGATGGTTTCGTAGACCCCCAAAGCTCGATTCCATATGTCCAAATAGGTCTGATAATAGTGATGTAAATGAGTCTTTTGTAATATGCTGGAAGTTTTGAACGTTTGTCTAGTAAGTGTTGTAGTAATCGATATCTTCGAGCAGTTTCTTGTCGTTTCAGTCTTGTGTGAGGATTTCAAGTAAGGCGCTTTATCAGATTTAAAAAAATAAATATTACGTGAAAAGTAAGAATTAATAAACCTAAAAACGTAATTAGCTGTGATATGCTATTGATTTTTCGGACTTATTGTTAGTGCCAGTTGCTGTAGCTCAAAAAAGTAATGAATTTTCAACTGAAAATATGTGAATACCGATAAACAAAATAAAAGTTCAAAACGCTGGAAATTATTACACAATGGTTAATTATTTCCAAATAACTATAATAGCGTATAACTGTTTTAATAGCTGTTTTTAGACAATTAATTAATGTGAAAAGTATTAATAATTCAAAGGAAAACAATCTAAAATGGCCTATCACCACTACTAATATCAAAACGCAATATATCTGCTATTTCCGAACCGATTTTATATTCTCATAATTATATTTTCATATATATGAAATATATACATAGTAAGAGAAAGTATTGCGATCGTGAACATTTTCGAACTCCGGTTTTCAACGGAAATACACGTTTTAGGGTTCCCTGAGTCCAAATAACCAAGTCCCACAAAAAGTGTGTCCGTGTGTGTGTGGTAACTCCCGGACGAAAATATATAGACGTATAATACACGTTATGTAGGTTTCATTTTACGGTTTTCTCAACAATGGCTCCAACGATTTTGATTAAAATCCCTATAACGATGTAAAATTTAATGGCCTTAATATCATGTAGGCTTCATTCTGATTGAAATAGTATGAGAGAACTTAAATGCCGATACTTTAAATTTTCTCTCTCTAAAGTACTTTTAATTCTATAAAAATAACTATATTATCTTGTTAACATTGATAATTAACAGCTAAATAAGTTGAGCAGATTTGATGAACAACTAATGGAGAAAAATGAAAAAATAATTTTATAATGCAAATTTTTGGTTTTGAACATAAGAACAGTAATATATACGTACAATATATCGTTCGAAGGCAAAATATTTTAGAAAAAATATTATCTTATACACAAGCTTGTAAAAGTTAATAAAAAGTGATGAAAAGCCGATAAAAATAACTGATTCTTTTAGATAATAATATAATAGATTTTTTAATAAAACAAATAGATATTTCCATAGAAATTCAATTTAATTAATTCTTGCTAAATATACAGGTTGGATGAATTTGATGACCAACTAAAGGATAAAACACTAAAAAATATTTTTTAATGTACTTTTTGTTTTTTTAATAATAAGAACAGTAATATAGACGTATAATATACCGTTGGAAAGAGAAAGATTTTAGAAAAAAAAACATTATGTTATGCACATACTGACATTGAGTGTCAAATAGGGAATACAATTTTTAATGATTAAAATTTAATTTAAACTAAATCATATGTTTCCAGCAAAAATGAATATACGTTTTATTAAAATCAACTCAAAGTATTTTTCAAATTGAAGTATATTTAGTTGTTTTTAAATTTATTTTAACAGTCGAGGTCAGTGAAAGTCGTGTATTGTCCGCAGCAGATTTTTTCGCTTACTGTACATTTCATATATAGGTAAGTGAAAGTAATACAAATATAATCGATGCTAAAAATGCAAAGCAAAAACATAAGTTATGAAGATATAATTATGTAAAAAAATATATATATTATTAATGCTAATACTTCAGTATAATTTGGTGATGCTCGAAATTCTTCCTCAGACATTGGTTGTAACAGTAATCGTAGCGGCTGTCACGTCGAAGAGATCTCACCCCGCTACTGTCCATTCCTCCGAATATTTCTGAATATAGGTACTCTATTCTGATTTCGATCTTATCCAAAGAGTTGTTTAAGATCTCGAGTTGCAAGATGATGTTCTGGCTTATGTTAATAAAAAGGAAACCACCAGTCGATATGATAACAGTCAGAATTAGTGCGGCTACCATTTGTGCTAACGCTGTTAAGTAAAAACCATAGCCATCAGTGACGTAATATGGATACTTTGTGTAAGGTAGAGGAAGGTTGAAGTCGAACTTGGAAGCGCTTCTGTTAAAATCGAAAGATCCTAAGTTGAAGTCGATGGTTGTAGAGACAATGAGAATGACTCCTGCAGCCAGACCAACCCCGACGGGTATAAGTATTAACTGTCGAGTTTCCTTTTTCATATTTGATCTCAGAAGCTCTTCTCCGATGGCAGCGGTTTCTTTATAGTCGTAAAAATCCTCTGCTATTATGCTGAAGAGGAGGTACATTTTGAAGTTCTTCCATTCCAAGAGTAGTAGCACAATTATTGATATTTGTATCAGAAGGCAGAAGTGGACGTTCTGGCTGAAGAGTACCATGTTTGCGTCTTTGACGATGATACAAGAGTTTGTAAAGACAACTAAGTGGAATAACAAAATACTGACGTATAATGCCTGCTGCGTAAAGATTAGAAGTCGATTCCCTTCGTCCGTTCTAGGATAGACTCCAGCTATTTGAAGAAGATTGTAAAATTGTTTGGATATGTAGTCAGCCACTAATCTGTTAGCCTCAGGATCCTTTCGGTATACCCACATGTTTCTTAAAGAAGAAACTGTTTAACAAGGTCTTGGTAATATGCCTGTACATAATACATGAATTTCACATACCCATTTTCGAAAACTTTTGTACCTGAACAATTAATAAGTAGTTCCTTACATAAGTGAATTGCCAGCACGCTAGTTATGACATCTGCAAAAGTAGGAATACTACGAAACTTAATATTTGATTAACTATTGGTCACGTGTCAGGGAATAGGTTTGTATTTACGACACGCTCGCAATAAGAATAATCTAGAAAACTAACAAGCTACTAACGGATTTACTTGTGAGCTCCAAAATATAACAAAGTTTCTTCTCTCTCATCAACGTTGACTTGTTTCGAACTTAGAATATGCTTCCACGTAAGCCCAAATTCTCTTTTTTAGTGAAAAAAACAAACCTGTACCTCTACATCACAGAAGGGGTTTGGGCTCAGTAAATATAGAGGATTCTCACTGCTTATAGGCCAACGACAGTGAAATGAGATGATTAGGCCAAGATCACGCTCAGAAGTCAGGTTTTTTCCCCGATCTCTGGGTCTTGAGGCTGGGTCTACCCCAGAAAAGTCTCCAGTACCCTATGGTTGTCCCACGGCTGCATTAATATAACAAATAATATTCTGTCACAATAGGGATTTGAACCCAGGACCCGGACTATAAAGCCTTGTGCTCTGTCCACTGTAGCTCCTCCAAATTCTCTCTAGATGCATAAAATTGAAAAATCGCATACAGCGCACAATTTTATATGATTAAACCTTAAAATAATTTTGGGTAATAAAAGGTACTCTATGCATGTATACATATATAATGTTGAATGTATTGTTTTGTATAACAAATTAGAGAAATCTTTAATTGTTTTATTTAGAATTAATACAATCTGCCACAACTTGGGCATGGAGTATTAGTGCTATTAGAAATCATTCATTCCTTATGTACAGTAAATAAAAAATTACAAAGAAGAATAATTAAATAAAAAAATAAAAGTAAAAAAATAATAATAATTTTGGGCACATTCATACATGTATACATCATTTACCTAAAGATTTCGAATCAAAACCAGTGAATGTCGGGGCCCAAGGCCATGAGATCCCAGTCAGTCGCGTCACCGCGGCTGAAAAGGAGATGGCCACGAGACTTTCTGGTTTAGAATATTAATTGGAATGTTGTCAATGAGCAGTGCTTTATATGAGTATTTAATTTCCTTCAAATTGACTAGATTTATCTTCATGAAAGTGCAATATAACCTCCTTGGTATGAACATTTAATTCTCATTAATTACACCATTGCTGACTAGATCGTGAACGACATAGATAACCATAGAAACAATTCATTGAATTGCCTCTATACTTTTAATTTTTCATGAGATTAAATGCATAGCTTTCATTTGACCAATAAATTAGGTTGTTTCGACAAAAATTAATTAACTACCAAAATAATTATTTTTCAAAAAATTTAAAATGCTTTTCTGTTTCTTTACTAAGTATTTAAGTAAAATTATGAAAATAGATAGAACACAGTCTTTTATTTATTTCATTACAATTAACTTTATTCCTTATCATGAAAATTGATGATTCCTCTAAACCACATACCAATTTTTTTTTTTTTTTTTAATAATAGTTCTTTATTTATTCTGGGACAAGCCCCTTCAGAAGAACATAACAGGAAATAAAAAGGTGGACTTAAGACTAGAGTCTTAAGAGTAAAATGACTGAAAAAACAGAAAAGAATTAAACTAATAACATGAACAAATAAAATAACTTAAAAGCTAAATTATAATAAAAATGTACAAACCAGAAAAATAAATGTATGTTAACATGAGAACAAAAAAATATATACAAAAAAACAAAACATAATCAGATAAAAGAAATATAAATATACACACATAAACATATGCAAGTATGTATACAGTTTTTAAAAACAAAGGAAATTACTATTCTTCTTTAAACATATATATAATTTAATCTTGCATCTTTGAAAAGATAATAATTTCAAATATTTGCTGTTGAATTTACCGTTGAGAATGATAATTAAATAAGTAAATCTGTTCTATTATTTATGAGTTGATTATTCTTGAAATTAGCATCTACTTGGGATTATTTGGAAATTGGATTGATAGGAAATGGCTAAATAGACGGGATTTGAATGTGAAGAGAGTTTGGGAGTTACGGATATTAGGAGGAATGGAGTTCCATAGAGAGGCGGATCGCATTAAGAATGATCTATCGAAAGCTGTGGATCGATGGGATGTTATATACAGATCTGAAGTGCGTGAGCGGGTGTAACGGGAATGACCAGAGAATTTGAATATAAGGAGATCCGAGATGTAAAACGGACACCGGGATTAGATAACTTGGTAGAGGAAGGATGCCAGGAAGTACTTATGGCGGTAAGAAGAGTAAAGCCACTTCATAAACTCGAGTTACAGAGGTGTCTCTGAATATCCCAAAGATGAAACGTATAAAGCAGTTAAACATGCGTTTTAGTTTTGCCTTGAGATCCCCAGAGACACCCCCATACACCGCACAGCAGTAGTCGAAGTGGGGAAATATTAAGGAGCTTACGGGTTTCTATAAGAAGAAGGGGTCGGAGGTAATTCAGAAGTTTTAAGGTGGAGAATGTACGACAGGAGATTTCGGAAACATGATTTTTCCAGGAAAGGATTTGATCAAGGGTGACCCCGAGGTTTATAACAGATAGGTGGAATTGTATTGGATTATTATTCAGAAAAATAGTGGGAATCGGTGGAAGTGACTTAAGGAGGGGATTGGAACATATTACAATTGCCTTGGTCTTCTTAGTGTTCAAATTAAGCTTGTTGTCCGCTGTCCAAATGCTGATTCGATTCAGATCCTCTTGAAGCATTTCTGTGGCTTGTAATAGGTCAGAAGAAGGAAAGGATAGATAGATTTGGAAATCATCTGCATAGATATGGTATTGGGAGTGATTGATCTGGAGGGGAAGGTCATTAATATCAATTGCAAATAAGGAGGGGGTAATGATGATCCCTGAGGTACACCACAGGATAGTGTATAGACAATTTCACACATTATATTAATAATTTAATTTCAAATCAAGCATAAGTTAACAAATAAATAATAAATTACTGTACACATTAAATAATAAATTAATCAAAATTGGAAACTATTTGTGAATATCTTACCGACTAATATATTTTTTAAAAATTTAAATTGACCTAAACAATTTCATTGTTAACAAAATAATAATTAATAACATTATTATAACAAAGACATTTATTATTACTATAAAAGCTGTCAGTCTTAATTCAATAGTTTGACTTTATTATAATTGAAGATGTAATCATTTGCGAAAAATTAAAATTAATAAGCAAAACAATTAAGGTATCGTTGTTTGTTTTGTTTATTTATTTAGCTTAATTTAGCTGCTGTGGGTAATAGGACGAGGCCATCTTTTTACAGTTCGTAAGATATCATATGGTTCGTCATGTCACTACTTTTACAAAGGTATCGTAAATCACAAAATTTATACTAATCAGTCTTTTTTACTATTTGTTTTTTTCTGATAAAGAAGAATAAAACAATTTCAGACAAAAAAAATAATAAGAATACAATCATATAGCATAAAGCTTATCATTACAATCAATTTACAACATAACTAAAAAAAAAAAAAAAATGTATAACTGCTGTGATGAATAAGTGATATTCAAAATATTGGTAACATAGTGATATTGTATCATCGGTCACAGTGTGAAAGCAAACAACCGTCCAGCTCCAAAGTTTTTGAAGGGGTTAATAAAAGTAACCATGCAACATATTCAAATTTTTAAAGAAACATTAAGTACTGTCAAGTAATACAATTTCCATTCTAAATAGGAAAAATAATGTAAATCAAATTGACTTGTAATTATAGAGTTTCACCTGTGGTCAAAAACATGAGTATCACTTTTTATTAACAGATTATAAAACGAAAGCCAAAGAATAAACAAAATATAAAGAGAAAACAGTAATATTAGGTAAATAGCCAATATATAAAGGAAGTGAAACAACCTGAGAACGAAAATTCAATTTTTTTATAGTTTGTAAATCATTTATTCATTTAACATCACTTTATGCTACTATGGCTAATATTGTCCAATTAATCGTTGCCTAGAAACAGTATGAATCTCTGGATGTATTTAACCCAAGTCCCATGAGGAGTTATAGAGGCACAATTATTTTATTATTTCTTTTGCTTGTTTATTTAAAGTCACTTTATGCTACTGTGGCTAATCGGACGATGCTACAATGGGAGACCTAAATTTTGTCTATCCAGGCTTTATTAGGATAGGGATCTTTAACGAGTACCTGACATCGCACAGGCTCGGGACCACCTTTCAATGTCCTCCCCGAAGGAAGGCATAACTAAGAATTTTTTATTCCCATTACAAAATCCTAGGACCACCAACGAGTTTGAACCCGTTACCTTTGGCAGAGGAGGCTGTTATGTACTAGCCACCCAGCTACAAGTGATCCCAAGTTATTAAAAGTGATTTTTTTATAGTTCTAAACCAAAATGTGAAAAAAAATAATCTAAGTCTCGAGTCAGTATATATTACAATCTAGAATTAAAAATAATCACAAATAAGATTTAAACATACTCAACATTATTAAAACACTTTAAAATTAATAATGAAGCATACAAAAGGTTGGTTGTCTATTCAGTTAACGTCACTTTATGCTACTATGGCTTATCGGACGATGCTTCAGTGGGAGTCCTAAATTTTGCCTATCCTGGTTTAATTAGGATAGTTATCTTTAACGAGTACCTGATATCGCACAGGCTTAAAACCACCATTTTATATCCTCTCTGAAGGACGGTATAATGATGGATTTTTAACCTCTTAAAAAATCCTTGGGACATCTGCCAGGTTTGATTAGGTTATTACACTACCAAAATTGTTATGTCTAATACTGACATCAATGATGGTCTACGACTTAGTTGCTCACAAGATTTATATGACCTGCCACAATTGTAAGTATGCAACAAGTGGTCCGCGTACACCTGGGTTTACTGACAATGTACAGGGGGCCATGAGTTTTGGAAATTATTTTAAATAATTTTAATGAATAATATTTAGGAAGCTTTGGCTTCAATCAAGAATCACTCAGAAATATTAAATTTTAATTAGCTAAATAAGTAACTATGTAGTGTTTCTAAATTCTGGTAATTCCACTGAGTACAATGTTTTGCGAATTGTAGAAGGTTCTGAGAGACTGGGTCTAGGATATGCAGTATTCTGACTCTATATTTTTTGCTTGGGTTAATGGTACTCTCATTGGAGCACCAGGTGTGTTGATTTATTTATATATATATATATATATATATATATATATATATATATATATATATATATATATATATATTTTTTTTTTTTTTTTTATGAAATTTTATTTAGGGAAAACTAGATATTAAACCATTAGAATCTGCAAAATATTAGGGGCTAATGCTCTCCAGGATCATATAAAAAAAGAAAGTTTGTGTGCTAAAAACACATTTAATAAAATTTTAAATATAAACTGTTTGGTTTTAGTAAATGTAGAAAAATAAATTTGGTGTCAAAATTATCTTATTTTAAAGTGGAATGTAGAAAAAAATAAACCATTAAAATATTTAAGTTTTATTCTTGGTAATAACTCTTAAAATATAAATAATCTCGTCAAAACAATACTTAAAACTGTGTTCCTCACTCCTAAAAAGGATCTTAATCTGAGCACAGTTTTTAAGAAACTTATTAAAAGTACTGTTTTGACAAGATTGTTTAAATTTTTAGGGTTATTACCAAGCATAATATTTAAATATTGTAATGGCTTATTTTTATAATTATTCTGCTTTGAAATAGGGTAATTTTGACACCAAACTTTTTCTACCTTAACGAGAACTAGATATATTAAACATAATGTATGTGTATTTCACACACAAACTTTCCGATTTTTTTTTACGTGACCACTGGGGAATGTTGGTCCCTAATATTTTGCAAATGCCAATCATTTAATGTCTAGCTTCACTTAAAAAAAAAAAAAAAAAATCTTATCGCAGAGACATTTGGAATCCTTTCCTTGGAAGTGCAGGAAGGGGTCTGCAAAATGTTTTGTATTGGGAACAATTTCAGTAGAACACACAGTTTTTTCTCTAACAATCTCATATAAACCAGAAAAAAAAAAAAAAAAAAAAAAAAAAAAAAAAAAAAAAAAAAAGCACTGATTCACTTCTTTTTTTTTTTTTTTTTTTATTATCACACTTATCAGATCCAGATCTTTTAGAATATCTCGAGTTTTCTCCTATCATTGTCTAAAGATTAAATTAAAGTATTCACTTCTGTTTTAATAAGTATTGACTATTGTATTGTTTATAAGTATTAACTGAGAATTAATTCATAAACGACTTTTTAATTTATTTTTTTCTGTCTCTAAATCAACAGCTTTTCTTATAACTAGTTAACTAAAAAAAAAATGTTAATAAATTAATAAATAGTGTTTAATATACACATATATAACTAAATGTAATAAAAAATATAAATATATAAATTAATTTACGATAATTGATAAAAAATTCAGATAAAAAGAAGAGTTTTTGCAACCGATACATGACTAGAGAAAAAGGATAATTTACATTTAGAAGATTATTGAGGGTCACCTAACATCCTCAACTTCTGGGTGTTGGTTTTTAACATGGCGCTTCAGTTCCCAACCGAACGGATACCTATTATCACAATGAATACACTTGAATGGCTTCTCGTTACTATGCAAGCGTTTCATATGGCGATTGTAAGCACTGGTAGTGAGGGCGTTGTATTCACAATGTGGGCACTGCCTGTATGTGTCTCTCGTGTGTTTAGATTTCACATGATACTTAAGACTGCTGTTAGATCCTGAAGTGTAGTCGCAATACTCACACTTGAAAATTTTCTCTTTTGTATGCTTTACCCTTATATGAGACCGGAGATAAGAAGCAGACGCGCATCTATAATCACAGGATGGGCATTTATGAGGTTTCTCTCGATCGTGTTTGATTTTTATATGATTTTTCAACGAGAAAGCTTGAGCTACTTCGTAACTGCAGTGCGGGCACTTGTGGAGCTTTTCCACACAATGTTTTGTATCCATGTGGAGTTTTAATTTATTAGCCAACGATGTTCTGTAATTACACAGACTGCATATGAAATTCTTTTCACTGTTATGTTTGAGCTGCAAGTGACATTTTAAGGTGTAAGCCCGGGCAGCTTTATAATCACATTGTGGGCACTTGTGCATCAGCTCATCCTTATGATTTAAATGAAGGTGAAGTTTGAGTTGGGAATATTGAGAACATTTGAAATCACAGAATTGACATTTGAATTTTTCAGGATTGTGTTTAGATTTAACGTGATGTTTTAACAGCTCGAGGCGTGAAGCCTTGTAATTACACTCTTTACATGGATAATTTTTTTCTTTAGTATGCTTTAACAAATGAAATCTCAAAAGGTATGGTCTGAAGGATTTATAATCGCAATAAGGGCAAGACAGGTGCTTGTCTTTAGTATGTTCACCGATTATGTGATATTTTAAAATGGTACCAGTAAAGGCGGTGAAATCACAATGAGGGCAGCAAAGTTTTTCGTTTGTATGCTTGACTTTTAAATGGTACGTGAGGGAGTTCTTCATATATGCGATGTATGGGCAGTACGGACAAGGATACATTGCGGATTTCGTATGCTTAGCATTGATGTGGTGTTTCAAATAATCTCCTTGAGCTGTGCTATAGTTGCAATGAGGGCATTTGTAAGGACGATCTTTCTTTATGACTTTTCTTTTTTGGGCAAAATGTTTTATGTGGATTAGGTCAATATGAGACCTGAGCACATCAAGGTTTTGCCAGCTCTTATGACAATAAAAACATTCATAAAGCTGAATACCTAAAAATAGAAATAATGTATTAATAATTTAAAAAGAAAAATTAACTGAAAAAATAAAATTAAATAAATAAGTAAATTACCATTCAAAAGGGTGGCCTCTGAATCAATACAATTATTCTTTGAATTATGAACTCCTAAAAATAAAATAGAAATCAATAAGCAGAACAACATAATAAATCCATTAATTACAATAAACAAATATTGGTTACAACATATTAGTTATGGTAATCTTGACACAATGAAACTCTTAGTTTATTTTTATTTTCCAGCATAATATAGCTATGAAAATACATCTGACCAGCTTGCTTATTACTTTCTATCATATCAGATCAAAAGATTTCAAATGTACCATAAATTTTATTAAGGTGTAGGTTCTTTAAGGTGAAGGTCAAATTCTGAGAATAAAAATGGAGGCTGATTTATACTTCACCACTCTTTTATTAAAAATTAATGCACGACATTTCGGCTAAAATGCCATTTTCAGGTGCAAAGGAAAAAATTTATCTAGTGTGAGTGGATGCTTACAACCAGAAGCCTCGTGTCTAAATGTCATTAGACCTTAAATACAACATTACTCATAACTAACATCTTTATAATGTTAATTACTAAGTTATGTACATTTCCCTATTTTCACTCTGAGAAATATCTTTTCTTGTTGGTTAGCTAAATTTTATTGCCTGTTCTTCATAAAGAAAGCGATTATTCAAAGGATCTTTTATTTAGTTTTGGCACTATATAAGAAAGTATGTAATTATGAAAATTGTTTTGAACTTTTAATTATTCTTTCTGTGAATTTAACAAATGTATTTAATTATTAACTAAGAGTAAACAATATTTAACTATAAAGACTGATAAATAAATAACTTTTATTTCGGCTTTTTTTTTTTTTTTTAAAGGTACAAAGAGAGGAAGTCGAAATGGCGATAGGAAAATTAAAACGTTATAAAGCTCCAGGAAATGATAATATCACGAGTGAATTAATCAAGGCGTGTGGAGAAGCGGGCGTTTCCAAATTACATGTTTTAGTTTTAAAAAAAATGGGAAAATGAAAAAATAGAATAGAGAAAAAAAATAGAGAATAGAAAGAATCAATACTTATTCCGATATACAAAAAAGGACCGAGGACGGATTGTAACAACTATCGTGGGATCTCTCTTCTCCCAGTATGCTATAAAATATTCTCGTCAATACTAACTAGCTGAATCATGGAATACGCTGAGGAAATTATCGGAGACTACCAATGTGGTTTTAGGCGGAACCGCTCCACTATTGATCAAATATTCTATCTAAAAACTTAAAGGTTAGAATTTATAAAACTATTATTCTTCCGACGGTTCGTTACGGATGTGAAACGTGGCCGCTTACTTTGAAGAATAAACAACGGCTTAAGGTTTTCGAAAATAAGGTAATGCGTAAAATATTTGGTCCGAAGAGAGATGAGGCCACTGGGGAGTTTAGAAGGTTGCACAATGCGAAATTGTGGAACTTGTATCCTGTGAATATAATTGAGTTGATAGCAACATGGAGACTCAAATAGGCGCGTAAATTGGTTGGACTCGGTGAGGAACGGATTCCAAGAAAGTTGGTACTTGCTGAACCGACTGGTAGGCGTCCAAAAGGCAGGCCGAAGAGTCGATGGGAGGATTGCATTAAGGCTGATCTCAGGGGCTTGGGCTTGAACGGTGATCATTGGACGAGTCTGTGCAGGCAGACTTTGGTGGTATCGGGTTCGATAAGTCTATTATTATTATTATTTTAAAAGGTAAAATTCTATTAGGTTAGATCAGGCACGGTTTTTCTTCTCATATTTAGCATGGTTATGGAATTCTAATTACAACCATGACATTTAGACATGAGGCTTCTGGTTGAAAGCATCCACTCACAGTAGATAAATTTGTTCCTTTGCACCTGATGATGGCGTTTTAGCCGAAATGTCATGCATTAATTTTTAATAAAAGAGTGGTGAAGATTTTATTCACAAAACATTTTTTTTTGTTATTAATTTATGGTGCTTTAGTAAAATTCTTAAAATGAAAAAAAAAAACAAAAAAAACACACACACCTGAATTGTAGAAATTTAAAGTTTCTTTATGATTATGAATTGAAGCACTTACCATTAGCCAATTTCGAGGTATAATTATAAGTCATTTTTTTCAAATCTTTACAAAGTTTTGCACCAACTTTACGCTTTGCTATAAAAAACAACAACAATGTAATGAATAAGAAAATACCGAAATACAAATCATTATGATAATAAAATATTAACAAAAATGTAAAACAGAACAATTACATTTTCTTTTGATATGCCTCTTGATCACGTGAAACCTCAGGCAATACGGAATTGAGGTTTGATAATAGCAATACGGGCACCACAGAATCCTTTCCTTCGGGTGCTGATGTCGCACATGATTTTTCAACTGGCGCAAATAGGTGCCTTTGAAACAACAGTACGGACAATGCTGCTTCAATAATTTCATAACATGTTTGGATTTTATATGCTTCCTCATATCGACGAACCTGTCCCGCTTAATGCCACAATGATAGCACTTGTAAGGTACAGCAGCTGAAAATACAAAAAAAAAAAAAAAAAAAAAAAATTAATATTGATAGTTGAGTGTTTGGAGATTCAAAAGGAAGATATGCAAGAGTGCGGTCAAGAAAAAGCAATGAAATAGTCCTAACTAATTATTGTTCATGTTTCCACCCGCATTGCAGGTCTTCATCATGGCACCTTGATGCACTACATTGCATTTAAAAAAAATATTATCATTACTTATTGAAATTTACAACAGTGTTGGATAATATAAGAGAATAAGCTTTATAATGATGGAATTTAGTTGACTGTTGAGAAATTAGATGATGAAGATCGTTGGGGGTGTGGTCATTAGAGAGAAACACACATTAAAACATAGAACTATTTTAATTGTGGGCCGACGTTATGGTCTACATTGTGGGCCTTCATCAGGGTTAAAGAAACAAGATAACAACCAATGTAATTATAGACTTAATAATAGGTTAGGTATATAATAATAATATGGTGACAGGAATATAATATGGAAACAAACATAAAATTAAATGTAAAATGATAATAAGATGACAGTTATAAAGTATGGAAGTAAGCAAACTTAAGATGACTGTAATATATAATTAAGGTCTTTATGGATGAGTTTATATATTTTTTTATATATTATCGTCAAATATCACTTCAAAATTGTTCATATCTAAAAATTTTAATAGTTCACATATTGTTCTTTTAACATTTAATCATTTGCTTAGTTTCTCTATAAATATTCTTATTGAAATATTATCATCTTAATTTTGTTTACTTCCATACTTTATAACTGTCATCTTATTACCATTTTACATTTAATTTTATGTTTGTCCCCATATTATATTACTGTCACCATATTATTATTACATATCTAAAGTATTATTAAGTCTATAATTACATTGGTTGTAATTTTGTTTCTTTAGCCCTGATGAAGGCCCACAATGTAGGCTGTGACAGGCTTTCAAGGTTAAGGTTCACAATATTTGGTGATGTCTGCTTGGAACACCCGTTGAATAACAAGCTAGTAGATCCTAATAGGCTCTTGAAGTTTGCCATTGCAACCAAACTCTTATTTTAACTATACAAATTTGATTCGATAGTGCACAATAGACCTATTTGGTTGCGGTACAGGTTTATGCCAGCAAGGATGAGTTTATTTGTGACAAAATAAGGAACATTGAGGATTTTTCGATTGTAATGATTGAAGACAGGAAGAATTTGATGGTTTTGTTGAACCCCAAAGCTCTACTCCGTAAGTCCATATCGACCTTATGGATACGGTCTTTAAGAAGAGCCTTTTGTAGTTAAGAGGAAGCTTTGACTGTTTGTTCAGTAAGTGTTGAAGTCTTTTGTAGTTAAGTGGAAGGTTTGAGCGTTTGTCTGATAATGGTTGAAGAAGCCGAAAATGTCAGGCAGTTTCTTGATGTTTCAGTCTTCTGTGAGGATTCCAATTAAGATGAAGTCCTAGATATCAGACTGAAGGATACTATACTGCAGTTACTGAAGGATACTGTAGTGCAGGAAGTTATAGGTTTATGACAAGGATAATGTAAATGAAAAAAAAACATGTATAGAAACTATCCATTGGCATAACTCCAGTAGGTCGTCTAACCAGGAGGCCTCAAGACCATCTTCTTTTCGGGTGCCTCGGAGGATTATCAAAGATAATTTAGATTGTTAGGGAAGGAGTGATACCTAGTTCGGGCTAAGTCAGCAACATATTGAACATTAAGGTCTTTATGGATGAGTTTATTCGTGACAAAGTAAAGAGTGCTAAGGATTTGATGAAAGATTGAATGGTTTAGTGGAGCCCCAAAGCTCAACTCCATAAGTCCAGATAGGCCTTATGATAGTCATGTACACGAGTATTTTACAGTTAAGTGGAAGGATAGAGCGTCTGTTCAGTAAGTCATGAAGTAACTGTAAACGGTGAGCAGTTTCTAGTTGCTTCAGTCTTGTGTTCGGATTCCATGTTAGAGGGTTGTCAAGCAGGAGTCCTAGATAGCGGATTCGTTTAACTGGGAAAGACAAAATATTATTTAAGTGTACTGTGAGGCAGGATGTTTTGGCTTATGACAAAGGTTAAAGGTTGTTTGATGGGATATGTAGGAATTTATTTTAATTATCTAATTCTGACACCTCGAGGTCTCTGATGTGGGATTGAAGAGTTTAAGAGGCAATAGTGAGCTTGTTACCGATTGATAGTCATCGGGATAGGTAGAAAAGAAAGTGTTTGGATAGGTTGGGATATCAACTGTATAGGCTGTGTAAAGAATGGGTTCTAGGAATACCAGCAGACAGAGTAAAAAGGAATGAATAGAAACTATCATAAATTATTTTGAAGGATCTGTCAGTGAGGTAGGACTGGATAATGAGGAAGTACGTCGGAAGGAAGAATTTACGGACTTAGTACAGCAGTCCTAGGTCCCAGTTGGACCTTGGGGTTACTTAAATTTTTAATATCAATATGAATCTAAAAATAAAGAGACACTTACGGCCAACTATATCCCAATAATTTGAAATCATTCAGAAAACAAACAAATTATAAAATTACTACTTACTTTCAAAACCTTCAAATGGTGATCCAGGGCTGAATACAAATTCCACAGGTTCACTTTTAACTGATGCATTATCTTCATCTAAATAGAAACAAAAAAAAATTAAATACTGCCGAACATACATAAACAGTTTTGAATAATAGAGAACTAATATGATAGAATTTTAAACAGATTATTTTTTTTTTAATTTATTAAAATGTCCTTTTAATTAATTTTGAAAGTAATTAACAGCAAATTCATGTACCAGAAATTAATATATTTCATGAAATGCGTAGCAATATTTTTTTGTAAAATAATCAAATTAACGTATCTTCATCCATTATCTCAAACAGTAGTAGAACAGTGTTGAGTTCATGTTTTATAAATTTACCTAAAAAAATAATAACCTATAAGGTTTAAAATAAATATTTAACTTTATTTCAGCTAAGTGAAAATAATGTTTAAAATTTTAATTTAATTCAAATTAAATTAAGAAGTAACTATAAAAACTCTTGAAAGTATTAAGTTATTACCTGATTCAACATCTATGTTTCGTTCATTCCTTAATGGAGCTAGGGTATCATTACCTACAATTAAAGAATTATTGTAATTAAATTAAAAAAGATGTGCTTAATAAAAAGAATAAATTTTAAACAAACAGTTTTTTACTTTCACTTGCCTATATGTGAAATATATAGTAAGGGAAAGTATTGCGATCATGAAAATTTTCGAATTTCAGTTTTCAATGGAAATACACGTTCTAGGGTCCCCGGAGTCCAAATGACCAAGTCTCGCAAAAAGGTCTGTAGTAACTCCAGCACGTAAACCAACAGCCCTATGAAACTGAAATTTCATATTTAAAACAACTATATGCCCGAGATGTTATTAAAACTTTTTCATCAAAATCAGCTTACCAGAAGAGCCACTTTATACCATACATTTTGCACCTTTTTACAATTTTATCAAAAACGGCACTAACAATTCTGACTAAACTAGTTATATCGATGTAAAATTTAATGGGCTTTAACATCATGTAGGTTTCATTCTGATTGAAATAGTCTGACAGGGCTAAAATGCCAATATTATAATTTTCTTCCTTTAAAGTACCTTTAATTTTGTAGATTCTATAAAAATAACCATATTATCTAGTTAGTATTGATAAATAACAGTTAAATATGCAAGTTGAGCGAATTTGAAAAACAACTAAAGGAGAAAACTGAAAAAATATTTTTTAATGCAATTTTTTGTTTTTGAAAATAAGAACAGTAATATACAAGTATGATATACCGTTAGAAAGCTAAAGATTTTAGAAAAAATATTATCTCATACACATGCTTTCAAAAGTTAATAGAGAGTGATGAAAAGCCGATAAAACTAAGTGATTATTTTATATAACAATATAATATATTTTTTAATAAAACACATGTTTATATTTAAATCATTATTTAACAATTTATTTTATTTTATAAATTCTTGAATTGATATAAATAATGAAGGTAAGTAAAAAGCACCAAATTTTTTTTTAAACACAGCTCAAAAATAAATTTTTATTTGTTGCACTTTCCAACGGTATTATACATCTATTACTACTCATATTATATTTCAGGAATAAGTTTTTGATGACTTGGTTGCAGAAAATTTATTTTTTCCATTTAAAGAAAAGATAAATTGCAATGTATTTGACTTTTAAACCTTATGCCCTAAATGATACTAAAAAAATGTATTAAAATCTATCCAGTGGTTAAGGAGTTCGCAAAAACCAAGAATCAAGATATCACTATTCACCATATTCATCATTATACACTTGACAGCAAAAAAAACATACCACCAAACATTTCTTAAACAACACTGAAATAACCAACTACCTACTTCATCCCATAAGGTAGTATTATTTTTCCTTTAAAGGTGCAGTATCAGGTCAATAGAAAACATGAACATTTTTAAGGGAAAGTAAGATGTTGACCATTTAAAAAAAAAAAAATTATCTTGCCTTACAGTTAACTTGGGTCTGTGTTTCCTTGAATTATCAGTAGTGACACTGTAACTGGCACCGATAAACTTCCGGATTTGTAAGTCCGAAGGCAGCGCCAGGATATTGTTTTCATCGAGCCTGTGAAGTAATTTACAATGTCCTTGGTTGGTAAACTTATTGGAACACTTGCCTAATTTTGCTAAGCGATAGATAGTTCTTAGCGCTTGCACTTCCACCTCCAAGTTTAGAGGCATGATGTTTAACACTGCAGCAGTTGGAGTAGTCTCAATTGTCCCTGTTATCATAAGTAGAACCTTTGCAATTTATAAAGTACATTTTAATTGCTCCATATGTGAGCCCTATGACACCATATAATGGAGTAGTATGTGAGCATTGGTCTAATGGCCGTTGTGTAAAGCCAATAGACGATTTTTGGGTTTGAGTCCCCATACATTGTTAATAGCATTTTCACATGCCCAAAGGAACTTTCATATATCTCTTACCGGCAATGTAAGAGATATGATTGTCCCACCGCAATTTGTGGTCCAGAAGATTTGCACTAATCACAAAGAATGTAAATCGCATTTTGGGTAAGGAGGATATCACGCATTGATGTTTCCCCTCTCCATTAGTATTGCAACATCTTCTGCATAGCCTTGTGTGTAGAAGCCTTGGGAGATTAGTTTCTTGATAAGCGGATCAATCACCAAACAGCAAAGTAGAGGCGATAGAACGCCACCCTGAGGGCAGCCACCATGTGGTTTGATCCTTAGTATATTATTAGATAGTTCTGATACTAAGGTTCTACTATCAAGCATAACCATTATCCATCCTCTGATGATAGGATCAATGTCACAGTCAATCATGGTCCCAGGATAGTGTTATAGGAAGTACGGTCAAAAGCACCTTCAATATCGATAAAGGTGCCAGTCATTATGTCTTTCTGTTCCAGGGATGTCTCAATCCTGGAGACTTGATTGTGTAAGGCTAATACGCATGACTTACCTGCCTGGTAGGCGAATTGAAGTGAATGAAATGATCTGTTAAGTGATAAATGTTCTCTTATATGCCTGTCCAAGATTTTTTCAAGAATTTTCATCAGAAAGGGGGACAGGCATATAGGTCTGAATGATTTAGGGTCTGTATCATTACCTTTGCCAGGTTTGGGGATGTAGCAGAGTTTGGATTCCCTCCAAATAACTGATACATAGTTTAATGCTAAGCTACCTCTGAGTAGTAAAAGAAGGTATTGTTTGATAATTGAAAGACCTTTCTGCAGTAAAGCTGGAAAGATACCATCAATGCCTGGAGACTTAAATGGGGCTAATGATTTAGTTGCCCATTCAAGCCTGTTTGGAGTTATAATTCCTCTGGCCGTATGCCAGGCCTCTTTGCTGGTTCGGTCAGTAGGGTAAACCACATCATTGTTATCCAAGTTAATAACCTTGCAGTTGGGAAAATGAGATTCCGCAAGCATGAGTAGTGTTTCATATTCGTTTGTTGATTGTTTGTCATGAGTCTTAAGGGTTCCAAGTACCCCTGGTCATATTGTTTAGATAGGATTTTCTTAACACGGCAAGCAGCCGGTAAGTTGTTATGTTACTGCAGAAGTTCCTCCATGCCTGACGTTTAGCATGTCTGACAGATTTGTGATACTCAGTTAGGTTGCTTTATAAGTTTCCCATCTGCCAGTTTTTGGCCAAATTAAAAAGTCTCCTGGTGAGTGTTCTCAGCCTGTTAAGGTCATTGTTCAACCAAGAAGCCTTTCGTAGACCTCTTTATAGGATTGCTTTCAAAATATGTATTCATGAGAGCATCAGTTAACGATAGACATTCAATATTCCATGGATTCTCAATCCTTGTAGGACATCCTTTGACTGCTTCAGCCAATTGTAAGAAAAAGGATTCCCCAGTTTGTTAGTCGGGGTGTCCTGAATGTTGTGGAATAGGTGTCATCAAATTTTAGATCAAACCTAATGTATTTATGATCTGAGCATGTTTCTTCATCAGCTACATGCCAGTTAGTAATATGTGACCTTAACGAATTTGAGACTAAGGTTATATCAATGATCTCAGATCAAATTTTATTGTGAAAGGTTGGTACACTTCCTTTGTTTAAGATAATGAGATAATGTCTAGGATTAGCTCACCTTTGTTGTTGGTGTTCGTGCTTCCCCAGATTTTGAGATGTGCGTTGGCATCCAGTCCAGCAATGGTGCTTTGATTCCACCACTCCAGGGCTGTGCCAAGAATGTAGGTAGGGTCAGAAACCTCATATGGCAGATAACCCGCCACTATGGTTAGCTCCATATGTTTTATGTTCCCTTTCGGGTTGAGTTTCACTACTACTAAAGTTCTGGAAAAAAATTGTCAAAGAGGAAGCAGTTTTAGAGTTTTTAAAATAAGATGCAAGCTCTTGGATTGCTGGCAGCAGAAATGATTTCAAAGCCCCTCAGTTTCAATCCAGTAACCTTGATATTGAGTAAATAAGGTTCTTGAATAAGAATGATATCTATATCCTTACCTTTAATGAACTGCAGAAACACCACAGGCAGCAATGCAGTGGTGGAGGTTTATCTGCAGCAACTTTATGATATTGTGTCAGTCAGTAGTGGGAGGTCGGCCAGATTTCTGTTGCTGGGGTCCACCCTTAGATTCAGATTGCACTGAGCCCTTAGGCCCTGTGCATTCAGCCCTTAGGCTGTGCCCCACCATCAGACAGATCTGGTCGCCTCAACCTCTCGTGTTCTGTGGCTGACTTTGAGCAACCAGGGATGCAGTAGGGTATATGCGGTGGCATAGGTTCATCCTTAGGAGCAGCTTTCACTGGTCCCTTGGAGCTTATCCCGCCAAGAATGTTGTCCCAACCTGCCTCCCCTCAGGCTTGGACTGTTTAACCTCGGGAGGGATAAGACCAGGCGACAGCTCTGGTGGCAGGGGTCTGCCTTCAGTCCCAGCAACAGCTGTGACCTTCGGCTTCGCCCCGCCTCCCAAAGGCCTCACCGATCCGCGACCCAACCTGATGATGATCACTGTCGACATTCATTTTCACTTCCTCTAGGATCCTGGAAACCGCCTCACATCACTTTCAACTTATAACTCTCCCTGATCCAGAGTAGGTTCTTCAGTCTTCTTGGATTTAAGAATCCTGATTGTTATACTGTGCATGCCACAGTTGAGTACCATGTTCTTGATTTTGAGGCATCCACGCTCGTCTCAGAAACTTTAAAGATGGCGTAGAAGTCTTTATCAAGTTCCTTAAGGTATAGTAGAGTCCAGGAGTGAATTCCATCAACGTTGTAATTCTGGATCGAAAAACGATTCATTAATTCAGCCTCAGTGCACTCTACCAGGGTAAAATCCCCCAACCTTAACAGTTTTTGTGAGATCCCACACATCACATGTGCGAAGGGACATTCCCACACACAAGCTCAGTGACGGGATAGTGGCTTCAAGCCATGTCTTAGTAGCCTCATCCTTACAGCATGCAATGCAGCCACCCAACTTGAAGCTGGCTCCATCGAAGGCAGGATGGTGTTCTATAAATGTGCCCTTACAACCTCTTCTTTTAAATTTGCTATGGACATTTTTCTCATCTAAAGCATAAATAATTAGGGCATTCAGTAGAGAGGCCCCAAAAATAAGATCAATTTTGTGATACCACTTAAGGGTTTGCCATAAGTGCTGAACCCAAGACCCTTTATGGGTTGTAGAGGAACAGTTTTTTTCGTTGTAATAATTAAATCAGTAAAACCAATAATTTTAGTAAATACCCTGAAATTATTAATTAACACTTACCACATGTAAAACTTTGATTGTTTTCATATCCATTTTTAAAGTTTAATAAATGTTCTTTCCCAATAGTATGTTCCGCTAAAAAAAAAAAAAAAAAAATTAAAATTTTTAAAATAAGACCGGACAATAATAACACTTTGCATCACGAATGAGCAACTATTCCAATAAGAGAAAAGACTTACAATTTCCCTTAAGGTGCTTGTTGATAACATGGTACCTTAGGCAATACGGAACGGGAGTCTGGTAGTAGCAATACGGGCACCATAGCAGTGTCGCTCCTGAATGCTCCTCGGCTACATGTTTTTTTAAATGGATGATTAAGCTACCTCTGAAGGTACAGTAGTGGCATTTGTATCTGAACCTCTTTGGAATGTGCTTCAATTTGATGTGTCTTCTAAGATCGTTAAACTTATCACACTCGAATCCACAATGGTAACATTTGTAAGGTGAAACAGCTGAAAGCAAAATATTTTAAAATATCAAAAAAAAAAAAAAAAAAAAATTGAAACAATGTATAAATCAAAATGAATGATAATTAACCAGCATACTAAATATTCCTTTTATATTACTATTTTTTATTTTACACCTACCTACAACTATAAATCTGCTTAGTAATGAAAAATACTTATTGAGAGTACAAACAGGACATTGAATGTTTTAATGACATTAAGCTTTATTATCATTTAAATACTGCTACAGGTTAAAAATCTTTGGTTATACCATTCTTCAGAGGGGACGTTAAAAGGTGGTCCCGAGCCTGTGCGATGTCAGGTACTCGTCAAAGATCCCTATCCTAAAAAAACTTGGATAGGCAAAATTTCGGATTCCCACTGTAGCATCGTCTGATTAGCCATAGCAGCATAAAGTGACGTTAAATAAATAAACAAACAAATAAAACAGGTTTGTAATTGCGAGGAGAATCATGATTTGGATGTACACTGGTGGACAGAATTTAATTTAGCAGTCAAAATATTTTGTTTTGCCAATTGAATATAGGTCTTCCAAATTGAAATCTCCTGATCTAAACCACGAAAACCACTTCAAAATCGTGCTATCAGCAATTGAATCACTACTATAGTAATTGAATCAGTCTTAGAGTGTCTCTTGTGCAGTAAGGAGCTTCGTCATTTATTTGTGTGGTGTGTTATGTTACAATAGAACATCTTAAAACTTTTATACTTAAATTTTTCATATGTACTGTCAACAACAGGTAACTATATAGTGTACTATAGTTACTGATTTAATTAGAAGAATTAAAATAAAATACATACAAAATTAAAAGTATATATAGTCAGTGCCTCTGTGTAGTGGTGGTGGGGATAGTCTGCTTAAGGAGCCTAATCCTACTTGCCGCAAATAAACAAGCTGCGTTATTGTTCCAGGATTATTATTTTGTTTTCTGTTCTAAAATAATTTAAATACATTTAATAATGGTGAATTGTAATGTATGAGGTAAAACAGTGGGCAGAGATGAAAAAGCAAAACTGTCCTGCACCAAATGTCTAAATATTTACCATAAAAAATGTGTCAAAATAGAAATGACGAATCCAGAGTCCCACAAAAACTGGCATTGTATGGACTGTGAATTGTCTTCACGAACATCTCCAGCCAATGAGCCTGGCACTATGATTAATTTGTTGATGGCGCTTACCGAGGAGGTTAAAGAGATGAAGGCCAAGCTCCGAGGAATCGACGAGCTAAAAGAGATAAAACAAACTCTCGAAAAACAATCTCAACTATCGTTCGAAAATATGGAGAGGTTACAAAAAATTGAGAATCTCCTTGAACAAAAAAATCAAACGGAAAAATTGACTTTAGAAAATAACTTCTTAAAAGAAAAAATTTCCAAATTGGAAGATCGGTTAAATAATGCCGAACAGAACCAATTAAAAAATAGTCTCGAAATCAGAGGTATACCGGAGAGACCAGGTGAAAATGTAACTGAGACCATTATAAAGGTCGGGGCAGCCCTGGGCGTGAAGCTGGGCCCGGAAGATCTGGACCACACCGTACGCCTCAGGCCTAAACAAGCCGGGACCCCGGGGACCATCATCGCCCGCTTCGTTCGCCAAGCAGTGAAGGATGAAATGGTGCGGCAAAGAAGAGTCAAGAGAGCCTTTTCCACGCGCCACCTAGGCTTGGAGGAGAACAAACCGCTCCCTATTTACGTTAGCGAGGCGATGACGCCGGCCAACAGGCGCCTATACTGGCTCGCCAGGCAGAAAAAGGTGTCTGCAAAGGTGAAATATGTGTGGTTCAGTGGTGGTCGTGTGAGGTGCCGGAAGGCCGATGGGTGTCCAGTGGTAATAATTAATAGACAGACCGACTTAGATAACTTTGCCTGAGGTTTGTTTTGAACTTACAGACTTATTGTCAAATATTTATATTGTTTCCTTAAAGAAGACATATTATTTTTGTTTTGGAATATTTTAATTTTTCATATACAATATTTGTGTTATTTTTTCTATTTACATTCATAATTTAGTATTTTAATAATTATTTCCTATATGTTTTAGCTACATACGTTTTATTTTACTTTATTTTATTTTTTTTAATTCTCAGTCTAAATTTGTGTTATCAATTTAAATACCTATTGCTTTCCTTTCTGAAAGATACCAAGGACTTATAATAATTAATATTTTTAGGATTAGCTCTGCTCTACTCCTTTATCCCCGACACTTTTACAACTATCCCGATTGTCACTTCCACGGTTATGACTAATATTCTTACTTCCTTGTATTATGTTTTATGTTACGTTGTATTTTGCACATGTTATATTATTTTTATATTATAAGAAAATAATAATAAATAAATGTAAATTTCTTTTTTTTCAAAATTGTATATACGTACATATCTCTTATTTTATTTATTATCTAGTTTAATTTTCAATATTTTTATTTGAAGTTGCTTTTGATTTGTTATTATTTGTTTATAATTTGTATTGTTTTTTGTTTTTATACTCTAAGACTCAAAAGTGTTTATTTTAATTTTATTGTCATATTATTCTTAAGGGACTAGTCCCAAAATAAATAAAGAATTTATTATTATTATTATTATTATTACTATACATGGCACGAATTGCAGTTTGGGCTGTTTTTTCCTTTTTTAAAAAAGAACAGCAAATGCCTAAAATGAACTGAATCGTCACTCATGTTTGTTATTAATAAACTACACTACTGAGCCTTACTAAAGACGAATTCATTGTGTAAACATAGTTAATTCCATGAGGATTAAAGGCATATAAATAAACATTGACTTTGTGATTCACAGTTAGTAGAAAAAATAAAAGGTAAATTTTACTTTAAAAATCTCTACAAACATTTCGGACAACCCAATAAGTTAAATTACCGAAAAAACTTATTTAAATGTGGATTGTTTGTTTATTCGTTTAACATCACTTTATGCTACTATGGCTAATCGGACGATGCTACAGTGGGAGTCCTAAATGTTGCCTATCTAGGTTTTATTAGGATAGGGATCTTTGATGAGTACCTGACATCGCACAGGCTCGGGACCATCTTTTAACATCTTCTCCGAAGGACGGCATAACTAAGGATTTTTTACTCCCATTAAAAAATCCTAGGGCCACCCGAATGTTTGAACCCGCGACCTTTGGCATAGAAAGTTGTTATGGTAGCCACTACGCTATGGGTGACCCCTTTAAATGTGGATCATAAGGGTATTTCAAAATAAACATGGAATAATCTATTGATTACTTTTTTTAACTTTTAATCCTCAAAGCTAGAGTAAAGACATGATAATTTTCGTTTTAACTTATAAATGTAATTGGAATTTAAGCAAGTATAGGTAATACCTAGAAGATATGCTTCCAACTCAACCAATAATAAATGGAATACTTCAAATATATTTAGAGTCAAACAATAATTAAACTTTCAGTAAAATATATTAAATTTTTAATTTATAATAAACATAATAAATTATAACAGGTTAACTTTATTTTCATGTAATTTATTTATTATAGATTTCAAAAAGGCAAAGAAAATCAAATTGTAATGTTTGAAATCAATGAAATCTGTCTCTATGTATTAGATAGGTTGAGAATCCTCATATACTTCCTCAATGTAAATATATCATATATTTTATGCAATATAAATAATGTTGCATAAAATGGTCAATGTAAAAATATACATAAAAGACTGTCATACAAGTGAAAGACCTCATTGAGTCAATGAAGCACCACAGATAAAAACACACATATCAGCCTGCCATACAAGTGAAAAGCCTCTTAAGTCATTGCAACTAAAAAACTGTAAGAGTCAAAGAGACAAAAATAAACTTCTGTATTAAAAGAAATAGGTATATTAAATTATAATAAATTGGTTCGTAATATTAGATACAGTTTAAACCATTAGTTTAGTTTAGCTTCTTGCTCTAGAAAAACATAAAATAAAATAGTAAACCTTGATATCGTTTGAAAATCAAGAATATTTTTTTTAGTTAGCATAAAACAGAAAAAAAGCTTGATAACCTTGTTATTAACATTTCACATCTAATCTGTGAATTGGTCATTTAAAAACACCTTAAGTCTCATAATTATTATTTTGTCAATATATACATCTAAATTGCATAATATAAGAAGGTTCATTTCATAATAATAAATATTTAGCATCTTTATAGATATTAGTGTTTCCAACACGTGTGCTTACACCATTTGTGGCAATAAATTCAAAATTAGTAATATTCAGTAAATATCAAAACGTTAGTGAGCAAAATAATTTTGAATGATTATTATTAAAAAAATATTGCAATAAAATCTTACTTGTAATGCCTTGAATGAGAGAATCATTACTTGGTTGAATTTCATCCGGCTCGCTTTTTACTGTGACTTCTGCAGATTCAGCTATTAAAAAAAAAAAAAAAAATGTTTAAATGTTAATAAATTTTATCAAAGAAAATTTCAGGTAATAATCCAGGAAGATTAATCATAGTAATAAATTCAAACAGTGTTTTTAACAAATTGGACAAGAGCAAAAACTGTGATTAAAATATTATTATAGATGTTCAACTTATATTTCCTACTATGGAAATTTATGGGAGTAGGTATTATTTCTGTTCAGTTAAGGTTTGTAGAAGTAAAAGAATCTCTAAAAAACACCAGAATAATTTTGCAGTTTTCAATTTTGGTTGACTTAGCAATTATTTTGAAAAATTTCAATAATAATAAGTATCAGAATATATTGATTTGCCTTTAAAGAGTACTATGGCAACAAAATCTGAAAACAACAGAAAAATATAAAGTAAATTAAAATAAATGCAAATAACCATTAACTTTGAATGGTATTGTAGTCGATAATGTCGGAAATATGTAGATAAAACATTGAGCTGTCTTATGAAATAATTATGGCCATAAAAATGAATAACCTATTGCATAGATTTAATGGAAATATACATAACATGCCTATTAAGAGGAAAATTCGATATAAAAGAGGATAATACCTTAAGAAACTTAGTTAGTTTCTATTATATTTAAAAAGCAAGCTATTAGTGTTTATAATTCACTGTAATATGCAGGAATATAACAGGGAGACATTAGTCTTTTAAGAACTATTTCACATATAAAACCTGATTAGAGAACAAAATAAAGTAAGGTTAAAAAAAAAAAAGTTCATAAGATGGGTGATAGCCTTTAAAAAACTAAATATACAAAAGTTAGAAGTTATTTAGGTTAACTGATTAAAAAAGGAGAGTTTGCAGAAACTGGAAAAATCAGATGAACATAATACAGATTGGTGACCTATAGATAACCTGTCCTAATTAGAGTAAGTATAACCATTCTTTGAAAATAAAACAATAATAATTATTTTCGAAAATACCTGATTTTTGTAAGGATTCTTCATCCTCTGGTTCTTCCTTTATTGTTGTATCTTCTCCGTTCACATCTACAAACAAAAGAAAAAAAAACTCTTGAGTTACTTACTATACAGTATAAGAAGAATAGAAATTTTATTCAAAACTCTATTTCACTGTCTCTATAGAGGCTAATAAAGCATGAAGTAACCTTCACGGACAGTATTCTCTTTTAAGTTGCATTGTTAGTATTTTTGGAGAATTTTTTTTTCCATCCCATATGCACCGTAGCAACTATACTTTAACTTTTGAATATCAGGGTACAAAAGGAGTACATAGTCAAGTTTCAATATGGGAAAAGAAGTTTATAACATTCATAAATAACATACATACAATCGTGACCAATGAATTAATCAAACTTATTTTAATCAGTATAGAATAAAATGTTATCAGGGGAATGAAGAAGGGAATACCCAATTCGCAGCAGCTCAGCTGCTATGGCTAAACAATATAATTATTTTTCATTTAAGTTAACAGTATCTGGCTGAATTACCATAGATTATTCTATCATCTTAGAAAACTAATGGAGTAAAAGCTATTAATTACATGACGAAATAAAACTTCAATAGCCATTAATACCTTTAATAATAAATCAGTAGATATATTTTAAGAAATGAGTAAAAGAAGAATTAAAGAATTAAATAATACTTAAAATAAATACTGGTGTACTCATAAAATATCTTACCTTCATCTTCTATTTTGATCACTGTGTCTATAAATTCAGGTGGAACATCTATAAAGTAAATATATTAATTAAACCACAAAAGGAAATTAAAATTAATGGTTTGAAAAGTTCAGAAAAAATAATGTGACTTTAACCTTTATTAGGCATCATAAAAACGAAACCTCTAACCACAAACTGTGATAACCCACTTGAAAACTAAACCTGACATAAATTGGTCAAAAACATTGTACCTCTGTGTTGCAGGCATAGTGAAACGAACGCATCCAAACATCTATGAGTATTTCCAAATTGAAAATACTCTGAATATGTGAAAATTATGTAAATATTAAGGCTAAGTAGTGAATTTAAAATGTATACGATAGAAAATAAATCACAATTGTTTACTAATATGATGTAAGACCTGAAAGTTTTACAATTGATTGATGTGTTTTTGCTCTGAGAGTATATCTGAAACGCAATGTCTGAGACATGATCTTTTTATGTTACCAATCTAATATTGAAACATTTAATACAAAGAGAAATTTCCCGTCTGCTGTTTGCGTAAAATGTACGAAAAACGAATATTTGGAACTAACAATTTACTTATTTTAGAATCTTTATCACATTATCACTGTGTCATGTTTTAGTCTTATAGAAAAGAATTTAATCATTCAAGCTAAAACATAATATTACGTTTAATTATTTTCTTTTAAACAACCCATTTATGGCTCATGCAGCCTATCTGGAAATAAAGAAATATTAAATAATCTTACGTTAATCTGTTTGTTTCTTTATTTAACGTCACTTTATGCTACTATGGCTAATCGGAGGAAATGCTATGGCTAATCGTTAATCTGTTATCTAAGTCTACTCCGACAGTCGGATGTTGACTTATTGGTTGTCCTCAACAAATAATATTCACATTATATGTCGTTTTTCCTAACTTTTGATGTTTTTCTTAATTTTTTCACTATGATCTTCAAATTAATTCATGTATGATATGGAAGAAACATAGGTGATGAGAATAATTACGTTTTAGTTATACTTCGTTCAGGTTCTTATCACATTGTCGCTGTCTCATAGTTAAGGTTCCAACATATAGTAGTACAACGCGACAATTAGACGTTGCTTTTCAAAAGGTACTATATCCACTTTAGAAAATTTTACAGGAAACGCAAAAATCTGTCATTTATTTATTATTGGACCAATTTACGTGATTCTTTTTTTTATTAAAATCAAAAGTTGATTTTTAAGTGTGTTGCCAACTCATTTTCTAAATTATTGCAGTTTTCCGATGATTTTAAACAATATAATATGGATATAGTACTTTTTGGAAAGAATTGAAAGGGATATAGTACTTTTTGGAAGAATATAACGTGCGATAAGTTGGTAACAGTCACTATAACCTTCCTGATACAACATTACCGATAACTAACGTCTTTATATCGTTAATTACTAAGTTTTGTAAATTTCCTTATTCTCTCGCTGAGAAATATCTTTCTTTGTTGGTTAATTACATTGATTATATATTCTTTATAAAGAAAGTAAATATTCAAAGGATAATTTATCTATTTATGGCACTATAGTAAGAAAGTATGTAATTATGAAGTTTGTTTTGAACTTGTATTTACTATTTGTGTGAATTTAGCAAATTTAACTATATTATTAACGAAGTGTAAACAATATTTAACCATAGATACTGGATAAATAGTAACTTTTGAGCTTTTATTTAACATAAAAAATCGACTACTTAGATCAGGCACGGATTTTCTTCACATATTTAGCAAGTTCGTGGAATGCTAATTCCAACTATTTGCTGCATCAAATACCATTATTCTATTAAAATGTGAGTTTCTGAAAAATTTTAAACCAAATTTATGTTGCTACAAGAAGAAATACTATGAAAAAACTTAATTTAATTGACAACCTAATAATACCAAAGCGACGCAACTAAGTTGTTTCAAATAGCCTAAAAACTGATTATTAGGTTAAAACCAGTGATCAAAATAATAGCGGTGATTCAAGGCGTGCTAAATGAACCAATAAAAATGCATAAAATGATGAAAACAATAAATTAATGGTGATATATTACGGGGTTAGGTGCTTCTGCCGTATAGTAGGAAATATAGTACCAATTAGAATGAAATGAAAAGTTATATCTGTTTACTGAGGATATAATACGTTTTGGAACGAAACATGGATATAGTACCTTTTGGAATGAAATAAAGTGTGAATTTAGTACCTTTTGGAATGAAATTAAATTTTTAAATACTTTTTTAAAGGGTTTTTATGTTTTTTAGATAAAATTTGATGACGGGTTTAGATAAACCTAAACCATTAGAATAAAGATATCTGACAAAATCAACTTTGAAAAAAATGTTCTTTAGTACCTTTTGGAAATCAACGTCTCCAATTTACAAGTTCTTGCTATAAATTAAAATATTAATCTACATATCTTAATAGAGAGTTCAGAAGTTTATTTTTATCTGAAGCCTCCGCCATATTGGATGTGGGGAATGAAATTGGAGTGGTTTGCATGCGTTTTTTTGGTGAATCATTTATAAGTTTGAAGTTCTAGTGTAAACGTAAATAAAACAATAAAACAATGAGAATGTTTTATAGGAAATTATTAAACTAAGTAAGATAGTAGGCAACCTTGGAAAAAGCTAAGGTGTAAATTCAACATCTTACTTTGAGCACAAGAATGGTCCAAGAGAACACTTACCAGTACAAGAATGATAACTAGAACGATCCAAACCATGAATGGGCTCGTGGTATTTTCGGGATGTTTTAAATACATTGATGCTTTATAAAAGAGTTGTACTAAGTTTCTTGAATTATAAATCCTTCTAAATTCGGAACCTCACACTGCGCCAGAGAAAAAGATCGCCTTCGAATCAGAAAACGGTTTTACTTTTTTAAGCCCGACCTCATAAGAATCAGTGTGTAAGTCTTAACGAGGAGGTCAAGAAGTTTGTGAGTTCTCACCTGTAACAGGTTGGAAGAATAGTTGCAGGTTCAAGCATAGAGAAATGTCAAAATGGCGGACCCTCATTTGACGTCATTGGCCCTTAGTTGATCTGCTTGCTTTCAAGTGCGCTGTTGATTTTCAAGCGATTCAGCTGTTTAGGGTGTTAAATATCGATTGTATATGTAAAGATAGTTGTGGCACTGAACTTCCACCTAGGTGTACAGCAGCCCAACAACAAATCAGTCCAGTTGGTAGCGTCCCCTGCGCCATGTTGTTTGTGTATATAGCAGTAATAAACAAGCTGTCTAGTACAAGGTTCTTTTATTCCACTGCCTAATACTCTATAACTTTAATAGGTTATGGGCCCAGTGAAAAGGCTACGTTTAGATAATGGAGGAGAATTTACGTCTAAATTTTTTCAAAAATATTGTTCAGATAAAGGTATAAAATTAGAATATTCTTTGCCATATAGCCCTCAAATGAACGGAAAGAGTGAAAGAATGAATAGGACGCTATTAGATATGATGCGTACTAAGGTATCAGATTCTGGCATCCCCAAGTTCTTGTGGGGGGAAGCAGCTCGATGTTCTGCTTATGAACTGAATAGGTCACCTACTTCAGCCTTAAATAAAGGTGAAACTCCCTCATTAATATGGAATGGTAGAAATGATCTGTCTAAACTTCGAATATTTGGTTGCCGAGCATGGCCTACCATTCTTCCTAAAGGTTCCAAATTGGATCCCAGAAGCAAGGAGGGGGTGATGGTTGGTTATTGTGGTGGTGGGTATAGGATTTGGTTGCCAGACGAGCAGAAAGTTATTAGATCTAGAGATGTGATATTCGAGGAGAGCCAAATGCCCTATAAAGAAGTTAAAAATGTACCTATTGTCTATCATAATAGTGGTGGAAGCTATGAAGAGGGAAGGAAAAATGGTGAAGAGAATAACACTAATATTTCAGAGCAGCCAGAAGAAACTTCTAGACCTCAGAATGATTGTAATCCAGAGCAGTCAGAAAACCCTTCAAGACTTCAGAATGAAGAATCCAATCCAGAGCATTCAGAAGAAACTTCTAGACCTCAGAGAAACCGGTCAAAACCTCATTTCCTAAATGATTATGAGTTATATAATGCATACTGTATGGTAAGCCGATCAGATGGAGTTCCATCATCTTATGAGGATGCTAATAAAAAGGAGGAATGGCAGGAAGCCATTATTAAAGAATTAAAAGCTCATGAGAAGATGAACACTTGGTCTGAAGAGGAAGCACCGAATGGAAGTGTCCCAATCACAACTAAATGGGTTTTCACAGTGAAGGAAGATGGAATCAAAAAGGCCAGATTGGTAGCAAGAGGGTTTGAAGAACAAACTCAAGATGATTGTGTATTGAATTACTCACCAGTTTGCCGAATGGATACTGTAAGAACTCTCTTGTCATTTGCATGCCAAAACGATTGGAGTATTAGACAAGTTGATGTGCCAACAGCCTTTCTCAATGGCTCACTGGACTATCCTGTGTTTATAAAACCACCTAAAGGTGTAAGTTGTTCTACAAAAACTCTGAGACTAAATAGGCCACTTTATGGACTCAAGAAAGCACCGAAGTATTGGAATGAAAGATTTAATTCTTTTATGTTAAAATTGGGATTTAAGAGATCCCAATATGATTTATGCCTTTACTACAAGAGTACGGTATTCTTTGTTCTTTTTGTGGATGATGGCCTAATTACAGGGGATGAAAAGGCTATTGAAGAATTAGTGAACAATTTAAAAGGAGAGTTCAGCATTAAAGAAATGAAGGCTTCTCAATTTTTAGGGATGAAGATTGAAAGGCAAGAAAAGAAAATAAGGGTTACACAAACCCGCTTTATTGATAAACTCCTTGAAGATTATAATATGGTAGAGTGCAGGAAGGTATCAACCCCCATGGAGGTTGGATTTAAACTTAACGCTGACAGTCCACCTTTAGATGAAAATATACCATACAGGAGCTTGGTATGTGGACTTATGTATCTGAGCACAACAACTCGCCCGGATTTATCATTCCCAATTAGCTATTTATCTAGATGTTTAGATAAAGCTACTCAGCAGTCTTGGAAAGCTGCAAAACGAATACTCAGATATCTCAAAGAAACTCGAGATATGGGTCTTACTTTCAAACCAAGTGAGAACCTAGGACTTATTGGTTATTCAGATGCTGACTGGGCAGGTGACATAGAAACACGAAAGAGTGTAAGTGGCTTTGCAGCATTCTGCGGAAGCAATCCCATAGCTTGGCATTCAAGAAAGCAAGCATGTGTGGCTCTGTCAACGATGGAAGCGGAGTACATTGCAGCAGGAATGGCATCACAGGAAATTGTGAGTTTAAGTGGTATAATTAGTGAGTTCAGTGGTGAAACATTAAGTGGAAAACTGTTGGTGGATAACACTAGTGCTATAGCTTTAATAAAGCATTGTGAAAACTCTAAACGAGCAAAGCACATTGATATAAAATTCCATTTTGTTAAAGATCTTATTTCCAAAGAAATAATATCTGTGGAACACATCAATTCTGACCGCAATGTGGCAGATTTGTTCACAAAACCACTTGCGTTTGATAAGTTTCAAATGTTTCGGAAGGCTTTAATTAATTAATATATTAATGTCATGTATATATATTGTGCTAAAATTGTTGTATAGAATTTTGTAATAGTATAATATTTTACTTGCTTTGTTGTATAGAATTTTTTAATAGAATAATATTTTTACTTGTTTTGTATGTGAGATACAATTGAATATTTACTTGTGTATGTATATATTTGAAAACATTCAATTGAGGGGGTGTGTTAAATATCGATTGTATATGTAAAGATAGTTGTGGCACTGAACTTCCACCTAGGTGTACAGCAGCCCAACAACAAATCAGTCCAGTTGGTAGCGTCCCCTGCGCCATGTTGTTTGTGTATATAGCAGTAATAAACAAGCTGTCTAGTACAAGGTTCTTTTATTCCACTGCCTAATACTCTATAACTTTAATATAGGGTTGTTTAATATAATTGTTTAGTATCATTTTAAAGCTACTTTTCAGTTTTTGTTCAACTTTAAAAAGCTTTTTTTTTTTTTTTTTTTAAGTATAAACACCTTTAATCTTAAAATTATAATGTAATTTGAATCTTATAAAGAGTCATACACTCATTGGGACATTTTATTTATGAAGAAGGAATTCCTTCTTTCTAAATGTTTAATTAATTATTTTAATGCCTTTTCCTATTGTTATATGATGAATACAGGTGTGTTCCCATGTCACTTCTTTTTTTTTTTTTTTTAGGATAAGGCTGGGTGCGCAGCAAAATTTTCCTTTCTGATGAATATCTGTTTCAACCTTAAAAGTGTACTGCGCATGTCCTGTTTTATCCTTAAATACAACTTTTAAGGGCAACTACGTCATCAAAACAGCGCTGATAGTCACCTTTCTATGAGTGAATCTCTTAGAACGGTTCAGAAAGAGCTCGGATCGACATAACTACTAAGAGACTTTATTTGTGATGTAAAAACTTTTGTCAACTTCATTAGTTTATATTATTATCCTTGATTGTCAATATTTTTATATCAATATATATATATATATATATATATATATATATATATATATATATATATATATATATATATATATATCTTTTTTTTTTTTTTAATTGGAATTCTGACTATATTCTCGAGAATGTATATAAGGTGAACAATTATTTGATGATTCTGTTGTTTAAAATAGATTACAAATAATAATTTTCTTTGTGAATATTCAATTAAATGTTTTGATTTTGTCCTTGTTTTGGCGGATAAATTTGTTTTTGCAATAGTTGATGAAACATAGTTCCTACAGTTAATTAATTTAAGTATTCAAGATAGAATAAATAATAATAAGTTAATGTATTATCTAAGATACTTCTCGTGCAGTCTGATTTTGAATTATAGGTTGAGAAATACGCTGTTAATTTTTACGAAACTTTTGAGGCGTTTCATCATTTTTTTCTCAATGATCCTCAAATTAATTCATGCATGAGATGGAAGAAATATTTAGGTGATAAGGATAATTACGTTTATGTAATACTTATCAAAAAGTTTGTTTTCTGTACGTCCATATTGACTCTTTTCTTGAACATGCTTCTGAGTCAAAATAAAGGGAGAGGAGAGGTTAAAAACAAAACAAAAAAACCAAAAAAAAAACCCTCAAGTCACTCCTATTTTAACAATAAATTACTAAAAATAATAAAACACAAGAACAGAGAGTGTGTGAATAAAATAAAAACGTAAACTTTAATCATAACCATTTATTTTACAATTTATATAAAAAAATCTTAATTACCATGTACTTCGTTAAACAATAATAAATAAATTTGACAATTTTTACATTGTTCATCAAATCACACAGTAACATAATTATTAAAAAAAAAAAAATACAACCAGTGATCTGTAAATTGTTAAGAAGTGCATTGCTTTTATGTACATTCGCTTGAATTTCATTTACTAGATGACTTAGTAAAGAAAACATTAATGGTAATAACTTATACAGTATCCTGCTTTATTAATAAGTATAATATTATAATCAATTATTTGAATGATGGGGCAATGTGGAAGTATACAAAGGTTTTGTAAAATTTTATATTTTCAGATTGTTACAAAAATAAGTCAGCTTTCTTTTGGAATTTAGATTTAATTTCTATAACTCTTGCCTTTTATTTAATCAACCGACCTTATCATGATATTTCCAATTGCCACTGAACATTGATTCAAACGGTGATGGGACTTGATGTGTTACGAACTATATAAAAAAAAATCTTTTGTTAATTGGACGTTTATGTATGTTAAGATCTATTCAACAGAACATATTACCTCGCCCAAACATTTTCTTAATAACAGAGATCTGTACATAAAAAAATGTAGGTGTTATACTACTAGATGACTAAATAATATCACAAGTAAAACTAAGCCACCCTGTACCGCCATTCCTTCCGCCTTAGTAGCGGTTAAAAGAAGTCCTTATTGGTAATCTAATCCTTATTTATCCTTATTTTGCATTGATTTGAGGTTTTTGTAGGAGGATGGCTTTAGTGATCTATGAGCATTGCTTCAGTTGAGTATAATCCACCTCACACTAGTCACGTTTCGATCAAGATATTTCAATCATATTTTTTGGGTTTCTTTTTCCTTCTCCTTTTCTTTATCCACGTCGATTATCTCGAATTTGACCTTCTTCTTTTCATCTTCCGGGTCGAAAATTTGTACATCCTTCACGTAATACCATGCCGCAAGAGCGAATATCAATCCCACAGCAAGGAATCCTGTGAAACAGTAAATTAGAAATTAGTCATATATTTTCAACTTTATTATTTCTTTGTATCCCAAGAAATATCAGATTTTTACTTTCACTTACTATATATACTAAGGGAAAGTATTGCGATCGTGAAAATTTTCGAATTCCAGTTTTCAACGGAAATACATATTTTAGGGTCCCCTGAGTCCAAATGACCTAGTCTCGCAAAAAAGTTTGTGGTAACTCCAGCGCGTAAACCAACAGCCCTATGAAACTGAAATTTCATATTTAAAACAACTATACGCCCGAGATGTTATTAAAACTTTTTCATCAAAATCAGCTTACCAGAAGAGCCACTTTATACCATACATTTTGCACCTTTTTACGATTTTATCAAAAACGGCCCTAACAATTCTGACTAAACTAGTTATATCGATGTAAAATTTAATGGGCTTTAACATCATGTAGGTTTCATTCTGATTGAAATGATCTGACAGGGCTAAAATGCCAATATTTAAAACTTTCTTCTTCTAAAGTACCTTTAATTTTGTAGATTCTATAAAAATAACCATATTATCTAGTTAGTATTAATAAATAACAGTTAAATATGCAAGTTGAGCGAATTTGAAAAACAACTAAAGGAGAAAAATGAAAAAATATTTTTTTAATGGAATTTTTTGTTTTTGAAAATAGGAACAGTAATATACATGTATGATATACCGTTAGAAAGCTAAAGATTTTAGAAAAAATATTATTTTATACACATGCTTTCAAGTCCCGCAAAAAGGTCTGTGTGTGTGTGGGTGGTAACTCCCGGGCGGAAACTGTAAGTCCTATGAAACTGAAATTTCATATTTAAGACAAATATACGCCCGAGACGTTACAAAACCTTTTTCATCAATATGAGGTTACCAGAAGATTCACTTTATACCATGCATTTTGCACCTTTTTTCGATTTTCACGAAAACGGTTCGACGATTTTAATAAAACACATGTTTCTATATAAATTCAATTTAATTAATTCTTTAATAGTTTCACGTATTTTTATTTCTGTTAACTGTATTTGAAAATTCTTCTATTGATTTTAAAAATGGAGGTAAGTGAAAGTCGTTTGTTGCCCGCACCAGATTTTGTTCATTAGCTCAACATCCGAAGAAGTTAATGGTTACTGTATTGTTAATGGTGGTCTATGGTCGGGGTAATTAATTTGTATTTTCTACTAATGCGAAAAACAACTGATTCAACATTATACTGTCAGGAAATGGACCAAATGCATCAAAATTTGATCAAGCTACAGCCGGCACTGGTAAAAAAGGAAACGGTTTACTTATACGGTATACTACTTCATGATAACGCATGAACTCATGATTCAACACAGACAGTGAATAACTTGAAGGAGTTGGGCTATCACATCCTCACATCCCATATTCCCCTGACCTCTCCCCACATACTGCCTCTGTTTTCGGTGTTTAGCCAACACTTTGTAAGGAAAATCGTTTACAAAAGATTAACAATGCGTTTCATGAATTACTTTCAACATGTGACTTAAAGATTTTTAACTTTGGGACAGAAAAATAGGAAAGTTCTTGAGAGAAGTCTACCGAAAATGTAAAATTTGAAAGGTATCACTCGCCAAATTTTGTCAGAAAATGTATTTTTCGCTCCTCTATACTGAAGAATTTTTTTCGATTTTTTTAAGTGGTGAAACAATATGAAAAAACTCATTTTTTCTCTTAAATCTTGCGTTTTAAGAAACTTTTAGTTTTTAGATTATCGAAAAATGTGTATATAATTATTTTTTAAACAGAAAATACATCCTCCCAAAAAAATACCTGAAAAAGTGAGACCTTACAAGAAATTATTGATTGTGATTAAATAGACTGGCGTAATAGCCTGGAGCGCGTTTTGAAAAACTTTTAGTAGTAAAATTATTGGAAATGTGTTATAAGTAATGTAATTCTGAATTTTTGAAGCGAAATAATTGTTTACACATTTTTCAGTAATAATAAGAAGTTAGGTCCAAGATTTTAGAAAAAAATAAGTTCGAAAAAAAGACATTTTCTGAAGAAAAAAAATTCGTGATTGACACAAAAAAGTAAAAAAATATATATATTTTGGTTTTCTTTCTTCCGCTAAAAATTGGCTTTTCATTTAAGAATCAGGATCATATAATTTTTTAATGACTTTGAATACTAAGGATCAGAGAAAAATCATCATTAATTAATTTCAAATTTTACTATTTAAAAAAAAAAAATCGAAAAAAGTGTTGTTTTTTTTAAAATTTCGGGAAATCGTTTGAATTAAAAAGCTACAAATTATGCGAATTATTTCTATTCGACACCAAATCGATCCCCCAAGTTTGAACCAAAAAAGCCGTGGGGGCAGATTTACCATACCATCCTTACCCGGCTATACTCCTGGTTTCATTTTCCGTGACTAAAAACGGCGATTTGAAGTGTTACAACCTAATAGAATTTGTATATAATGGTTTTTAAATTTAGAAAAATAGGTAATCTAGCAAATATAGTTTGAAAAACTAATTATTTTATTTAAACTTACCGCCTGCGTTTGCGTTGATGAAGTACCTCAGCTTTTGAGCATCATAAAGCCAGCAGTTTCCCTTTGAAGAGCACGTTTTACCCCAAACTAGACATGTGCTGTCTGTAACAATATTTTAATGTTATTGTCAATATTCTATTTTGGATGAAATTAATTTTAGCTTTCTAACCACTTACCTATTATCCTACCGAAGAATATAGGCGCCGGGATTAGCGCAAACACTGTGATCATCGTCATACCGAAACCCATAGCCAATGTTTTATCTCGTTCTTCCACGCTCCTGTAATAATCATCAAATTCAAATTTAATTTCAAAATAAAGTTTAAATTTATAGCAAATTTTATGATGAGAAGTGTATGCTGAATTCGAAGGGAAAGAATGTAGCGATATATGAAGCTACTAGTGAGTACCCCCTTCTGGTGAGTACTCACCCCCTGCCTATATCAACTTTCTAATTACTTGTAACAAGAATTCGCTCTTTTGTTGTACGTTAAATTTTCTTAAATCTTGTGATTTTCAAAGGTATTTTATACTTATGAAAAACTAAATTGCAATGGGATCACTTTTAGCTGGGTGGTTAGCATAACAGCCTCCTATGCCAAAGGTCACGGGTTCAAACCCGCAGGTGGTCCTAGGATTTTCGAATGGCAGTAAAAAATCTTTAGCTATGCCGTCCTTCGGTGAGGACGTAAAAAGGTGGTCCCGAGCCTGTGCGATGTCAGATACTCGTTAAAGATCCCTATCCTAATAAAACCTGGATAGACAAAATTTAGGACTCCCACTGTAGCATCGTCCGATTAGCCATAGTAGCATAAAATGACGTTAAATAAATAAACAACAACTAAATTGCAATGTATTGTACTTGTAAACCTTCAAGGAAAGAGTGTTCTGAGCAAGAGTAAAAATCTAATCAGAATACTTGGTGTGGTTCGCATCGAAAACTCTGAATCGTGATTTCATTCCATATATAGAGAGAGGAGAAAAGGAAAGAGATGATATAGTTGAACAATTTCAAACAGAAGTAGTGGAAAATTCAATAAGGATGGTAAGAAAATACATCTTTAATGTGAAATTTATTTTCAGAGATATTTCGATTATTAAATGGAGGTTAAGGTTGTGTACTGGTCTTTATATTTTTTAACTACAACTTTTTATTATTTATTCTCAAGTTTGAGAATGTTACAAAAAACTGAAGAAGGGTCAAAGAGGAAATGTGAAAGGGAATAACTTCGAAAACCGAAAATTGTTTTTTTTTTATGTTCTTTCTGATGGCATATGCTATTATTATAAACTATGATAAATAATTTAGCATTAATTACACTGAAATACCTCATGGACACAATGAAGTTGGAAGTTTGTGAAGTGGCTCCGAGCAATTTTAAAATACATACGACCATTAAGAAGAGTCTGAATTGGTCACTGCAGTCGATGGGGCAACTTCCAGGTATTGCAATTTGAGGTAGCTGGACACCATCTTGGAATTCGTTGACGCAAGCGCAGTTGGTGTAAACCTTTAACATCATCAAAGTAAAGTTACTTTAAAACCAATATAAAAAGTATATAAATGCAACATATTAGTGGTTTATTATTTCCGATAATGAACCCTTGTAATCGAAAACGAAAATCACCCCTCTTCAAAATTCCAGGGCTTAAGTTTCAAGATACGTATCACCCGAATAACAATCAGGGTCACCCATAGCGTAGTTGCTAGCATAACAGCTTTCTATGCCAAATGTCGCGGGTTCGAACCTGCGGGTGGCCCTAGGATTTTTTAATGGGAGTAAAAAATCCTTAGTTATGCCGTTCTTCGGAGGGGATGTTAAAAGGTGGTCCCGAGACTGTGCGATGTCAGGTACTCGCTAAAGATCCCTATGCTAATAAAACCTGGATAGGCAGAATTTAGTACTCCCACTGTAGCATCGTCCGATTAGCCATAGTAGCATAAAGTGGCGTTAAACGAATAAACAACAACCCGAATAACAAAAGATAAAAATTCCTTTTACCGCCGTACGCCGCACAGTGGTTAAAAGGTGGAAAAAACCTAAAAATGTGAACTTTTTTTCTTAACATATCTCGACTCGTTTTTAACAAACAAAATCCCAAACTATAATTATACCAAAAGCTTTAATAAAAAATATTCTTGGAAGTTGGCAATATTCATTTACAAAGGTAAGTGATTTCTATACCTCTAATAAACCAAACATTTTATCTATAATTATTCGCGCTCGATTGCTACTTAGGGAATAGTTTTCAATTAAAATTTTATATTTGATTTTTCACAAACCTTTGCAGTATCGGACAACAGTAGAAGACCTTCAAAATTTTATAAAGAAGGTTGTAGCTTTGTATCGGGTTGTTTCACATAAAATGTCCGTTTTTATAGTTTCTGAAATACATAAAGGTTTTTGCAGGTCTCTGTTGTTTTCTTCCGAATGTTTACAGATTATAAGTAAACAGTTACTAATCCTCTACCTTTGTATTATAAACATTAGCTTCCCAATTACCCACTTTTTAGTACACCTCCAAATATGAACATGGTAACACGCGATTTTTGAGTAATATTTTTGTATGAGTTTAAACTCGGCCATTCAGCAGCTGAGGCCGCTAGAAATATTTGCAAGGCGTTTGGGGAAGGGAGTGTTAATGAAGGGACCGTTGGTTTGCTAAGTTTTCAGCTGGGGATACCGACTTGGAAAACTTGTCCCGAGGAAGACCTCCGTCCGTAATAGACAACGATGTTTTCAAACATACAGTAGAAGGAAACCCCTACCAAACAGTTAAAGTTCATCCGCACCCACCATATTCTTCCGACTTGCCTCCAACAGATTACCACCTGTTCAGGAATTTAGACAACTTCGTCAAAGGAAAACTTTTTGAAAATGATGATCAAGTGAAAAGTGCGTTTTTCAGATTGTGTTTTACTACAAAGCTCAGAGTTTTTCAGTTCGGGGATAAAAAAGTTGGTGTGTATGTGTAGAAAAAGAAGGTAAATACTTCGAATAAAATTATCTTGTTTGCATATCGTATTTTTAATAAAAATCCTTTACCTTGAAAACGGACATTTCATGTGACACAACCCAATAGATCTAAATTCAATGTTCATTTCCGATGTGGTTTTAGCTAAGGATAGAAATATAAAAGGTAGCTACACTTACCTACGCGATGGTACTTATACCTCTCGTTAGTAGATATCAAAATGTAACTGCCACGGAAAAATTCGTTTGCTCATACCTACTTTTCTCGGAGTAAAAGCTATTTTAGTTAAAGAATATGAAGAAGATAGAAGAAGGAATCTTGGAGGTACTGAACAGCGACTGCGGCATTCACCCTGATAAATTTTACATAAATACCAGACAAACAGTGGAATTAGCTATATACATGAACCCCTGGTACTACTTATCGACAAATGTGAACCGAATCCTCTTTCATGGAATGCAATGGCTACTCTTTCCGAAGAGGCACAGAAAGCCGGAATATAGAATATAAGTATCACAGGACCCACCACAGTAGGAAAACATCCCGCCTAGCTACAAACCAAGACTTTTTTAATATTATGATGATATCCTTGGACCCTTATATAAGTTGATTAAGACCAGAACCAAAAGTTAAGAGCATTAATCTTAGTGATACAGCATAAGATTCGTTGAAATGAGTGCAACTGTAAACTTTAAATATTTTTTTAGCGTGTCGTAAACTTTATTTTTTAAATATTAAATATATATTTTTTTTAGAAATGAAAATGTTTTAAGATTAAAATGAGTGAGATTTTTGTGTAAATGGTTTTAAAAATTATTTTTTAGAATACAACTCAGTTGGATTAACCATTTAATAATACCCTCTCTTTCTCTCCGGGGTTCTGCAATGATGTCACATCCCGGTCCTCAGCACTCCGTCTCTCCAATAATCTCGATCATTACAGTCGTCCTCAGTCAGACCTCTGGCTGCCATATCCTACATTACCTCTTCTAACCATCTTTTCCGACGTCTTCCACGTTTTCTCCTCTTGGGTGGGCAGTATTCAATCAATCGAAGAGGCCAACGTGCTTCATCCATTCTCATAACGTGCCCATACCACATCAGCCTTCTTCTACTAATTTCTTCGAGAATGGTGAGCTCGGCCCCCACTCTTTCCCTTGTTTGATCATTAGGGATTTTTTCTAACCGAGACACGGCACAACTTCTTCTCCAAAAATCCATCTCCAGGGATAATAATTTTTTTTGTTGGGATTTCTTCACCGTCCAAGATTCACATCTATATAGCGTAGTGGCAACCAAAAAGGAGTGGAATATCTTCTTTTTCGTTTGGAGTGAAACCTTCTTATTCCATAACACTCCATTTAGTATCCCGGTAATCCTTTTTCCGTTAACAATCTTATTAGATATGTCCCTAACTATTAATAATACCCAATTAAATCATTCGGTGACCAGAAATATAATTTGATCCAAAGGTTATGTTAGATATTTTTCAAAATTGCGCAATCTATGGAGTTTTTTTTCGGAATTTTTTCGTCGATTACAAAGGATGATAATTGAAAATAATAGACCAAAATATATAAATGATGATGTTTTATGGAAAATACGGCAATCGAATATTTATACGAAGAAATTATGTGAGAGTGATATTGACTCGCCGTGTAGCACGGCCATGACATAGCTAACTGACTTACATGGGTGCCATTGATTTCCATGGTCTCGTTGCAGCCGGCGTGGCATGGCGAGATGTAGGACTTGCCATATGCGCAGACAGGACTGTACTTGACGTATTCACAATGACAGTCTGCGTTACAGGCTTGTGTAGCGTTCAACCTGTAATATAATTTTAAGGAATAAATTATAATAAATTAATGTTTGGTGTTTTGTTATTTTTATACTCTCTCGTCGTTCACAGCGCTCCATGCCTCTTTCACTCATATACCACATCCTTACACACTTATAATAAGTTAGTTATTTTTTGTCTAAACTAGAAATTTCCTAGAAATAATTTACATGGCAAAACTACGTTTGCCGGATCAGCTAGTATGTATATATATATTAAATTGATGCAAATACCTAGGCTTCAATCACTTGCAATAGCTTTATCGGAAACAAGAACTTACTCTCCAGTGGCTGATACGTCTCCTTGTACGTCGTTAATGGCACAGCCGAGATTGTTGTAAACGATAAATCCACAGATGGTGATGATTTTGACGATGAAGCCCCACATGGAGAGCGTCCTCGCCTTCGGCTTGAACTTGGAAATGACGAACCCGCTGATGAGGACACCGATCGCAGAACAGATGAGGCCGACGAAACCTATCGAAATACATTATATAGCTTTGTATAATCAAATATGAAATTTTCCATATTTATGCTCAGATTATAGGTAATAAGAAAATACATGCAGCGTTAACAAAATTCATGACCAAAAGACCAAAATGAGGAAGTCACTGAAATCGAAGTTAAGGTTATAAGTTAAGAAGATGTAGGAGTCTGGTAACACTGACTGTGAGCCTGGCAACACTGTGTGAGGATACCGGACAATTGGAAGAACTCTGATCAGAGAACTCAGAGGCTAGGACTCATCATCATCTGAAAGCGGACAAACCGCCTGATATCAGATATAGCATCGTGGGTGACACGCACACATGGAGAGGTTAAGTACGTAAGTGAATCAAATATAAACGAGACTTATTTTTTAATTTTTACTTTGAATACAAAGAAAAGTACACCTCATTTTTATACATAGTCTCCTGATTCGGTAGATCCCTTCTTTTGCAGCGATATGCAAGTCTGACTTCATTTAAAATGTCGCAGTAGTATGCGGCATTGGTAGTCCTGCGTTCATGCAAAAAATCAAGATGCAGCAAGCCACGCGGGTCAAAAAACACGGAAGCCAAAACCTTCCCAGCTGACAGCCGTGACTTGGCTTTCACTGGTCCAGGTTCCACTTTCAATCTCCACTCCATACTCGCTTGTTTTGATTCAGGGTGTAATGGTCCTCAATCTGAAATCTTGCAAGAAGACCTTCACAGACCTGCAAATGGTTCAGCTTCTGCTCAGCTGTGAGAAATCGAGGAACCCATCTGACACACACCTTACGAAACCCTAGCTCCTCTGTGAGTATGGAAAAAGTGCTTCCATAGCTTATCCCAACCTCACTTGCAATGGCACTGGTGGTTAGACGTCTGTCACCTTCAATAAGCTGTCGAACACGGCTGATGTTGTCTGTTGTGATGCTTATTACGTATTATCTTACTCAACTGCTCTCTGGACATGGCTGCTTCAGGTCATATCTCTACAGGGTCAAGATGGAAGTAGGATCATCATCATGTACCACCTGTATGAAACATGAACACTAGCTATGAAAATCTGGTACAGCTCATGTTGACCAGTCGAGAAAACTGTATTGCTGTTTCAGATTATGCTGCGAGAGTCGGAAGAATGCTGAGAACCCAAGTGGCGAGAGGGAAGAGGTCAGGTACCGTGAAGTACGCAGTAGAGAAGTAGGCACTTAGCCATCTTGTCCACCACGAAGTAATGCCTGCAAGCAGTTCCGTGGTGTGGAATCGCAGAGAATGAAGGAGGTTTTGTAATGAGTAAGAATCTCACACTGCTGTGGATTCAATGGCCCACTTCGTCTTATGTAAGATTTTCTCGAACAATAAAAAAAAAACAAAAAAAAAAAAAAAAGGCCTTTTGCGGGACTTGGTAATTTGGCTCAAGGGAACCCTAAAACGTGTATTTCCGTTGAAAACTGGAATTCGAAAATTTTCACTTAAGTAAAAGTAAAAAGTATGAATAAACAGTAAAAAAAAAAAAAAAAAAAAAAAAAAAAAAAAAAAAAAAAAAATGTATACCAGTAGCTAAGTTAGCAACAGCTGCAGACTGCTTGAAGATGACTTCGAAATACTTGGGCATGTACATCCAGTAAGGCAGGTACCCGAAAACGTACATAATCCCTCCGATCGTTTTGCACATTATAACTTTGTTCTTCAACAGACGTATGAACGATTGCAGAAAATCTAAAAAAAAAAAAGAGAGTTGATTGTATAGTTAATATTATTTATTGTGATGCATTTTTTTTATTATGTATTATATTTAAATAGATAGATAGTTAGATAGATAAAAAACTGTTTTTTTATTTTTTCTTTCAGCATATTACAACAAAAATATAACATATAAAAAAACATTAATAGAACTATGGTCTTTTAGACCGTCTAGTCCGGAGCCGACCTGTTCAATTTTATAATTTATATAACAGTAACTATATTCATATACGATACACTACAAAATAACAGTAAAATAATCTCACTCACTGATTCAACTATTTCATTATCAGGCTCAAAACAACAAAACAATAACAATAATAATAAACAATTACATATATATAAATATATTACAATTTTTAAATATAGTTAAACTCTTTTATAAGTTTATATCTGTAGGGCCATGCTATTTTACAATATTTATACACAGCCATCAAGTTCTGTCCATTAAGATAGTTTATTACTTCATCAGTGTTTAAACAATTCTTTCCGAAACACCTTATTCTAATTTTAGATAAAATGGGACATGTGGCGAGGAAATGAAAGGTATTTTCTACTTCTTTTCTATTACAAAGCGAACACATCACATTGTTATTTGACCAAAATCTATTATAGTTGAGGTATACCAATTCACATCTAACTTTAAATATCCATTTCGCCCCATTAAAACTTAATTTGGTATCAAACAAATATTGCGTCCCATTATCATGATCTAAGTTTTTATAAACAAAAATTTTCTCTGAGACTATAGCCCTTTGTAAAAATTTTGATCTATAAATACCTATCAGTGATTGTCTAAATTGTTGTAAGATTAGAGCCCAGTTATATTTGTTTTCAAGTTGAATGTCTATTGAAATATTATGTTTTTCGGCCAGTTCTCTTACATCTTTAATCCAGAAAATATTTTGTTTGATGACTTCCTCATTTATGAAATGTGGCAGTCTATTGTTTGGTAGATTTTTTAACTTTTAGAATGTAGTTATTTTGAATTTTTAAAGTTTCCACGAACATTGGGACTATTTTTGTTTCGATGTGCAGCAGATATGACGGTGTGGCTTGTGGCAGGCTAAATACTTTTTTAATAAAATAATATAAAAGTTTTTCAGTTTCTATATATTCCTTACTTCCCCATGCCTGAGCTCCATATCCTATGAATGATTTAAAAACGGCATTAAATACTTTTGATTTATAGGGTATACTGTTGTTTAATAGGAAATTTTTCCATATGGAGGTATTATATTTATATATAATATAACTTTATATTACTACAGATTAAATGAATTTAGATAGGTTCAAATTTAAAAAAAAAATAGGAGCATCGTCTAATGGGTTTAGCATCAGATTATCGTAGAACGGGATCTGGCTAGAGCCATGGTTATGTCAGAATTATTATTTATTCTTTCATAGAAAAGAAAAATGAATGACTCCGACCATAGACCACTATACAGTAATTAACTTTTTCCGTTGGAGATTTTCCGGCATTTGCTTAGGAGTCTGATCGGCATCTAACTATTCACTTGACCGTCGTCGATCGTCATGTTTATGAACAAGCAAAGAAACACATGTCTGTAGACGTTTCAACTGTTGACGCTCCCATGAATCGAGCCTTTTTGCCTTTCCGATCATCTTCAAAAGGCCTGAAAACTGTCATGTGACTTGACGAACATTTCCTGACTGTATTTTCAGGGTCTTCTTCTAGAGCTTTCAAAAGTTCTTTACCCTCCATAGGTGGTTAAGGCCATCCACGGTCCAGATTTTTTAACGTCATAACTCCCAAAAAAAAGTTTGTAAACGAACGACGGATGGTTCTTCCATTAGAGCTTCCTTCAAACAAACGCATGATCAATATTCCTTGTTACTTGCGCGCAAATGACTGAGTTTGTACACACAAAAAAATTGTTCAAAAATCGCCTGATTACATAGGCAGGATTGAAATTATACTATTGGGTTGTTTCACATGAAATGTCCGTTTTTATAGCTTCTGAAATACATAAAGGATTTTGCAGGTCTCTGTTGTTTTCTTCCGAATGTTTACATATTTAAAATAAACAGTTACTAATCCTCTACCTTTGTATTATAAACATTAGCTTCCCAATCAATTACCCACTTTTTAGTATACCTCCAAATATGAACATGGAAACACGCGATTTTCTGAGGCCGCTAGAAATATTTGAAAGGCGTTTGGGGAAGGGAGTGTTAATGAACGGACCATTCGCCGTTGGTTTGCTAAGTTTTCAGCTGGGATACCGACTTGGAAAACTTGCCCCGAGGAAGACCTCCGTCCGTAATAGACAACGATGTCCTCAAACATACAGTAGAAGGAAACCTCTGCCAAACAGATAAAGGACTCTCAGCACAACTAAATGCAAGTGCATTTACCGTTTTCAGACATTTAAAGTGTATTGGAAAAGTAAAAAATCTCGATACTTGGGTACCTCATGATCTCACTGAGCGGCATCAAGACCCATGTTTCAGAACATATCGTGCAAAAATTGAAAGAACTGGGCTACGAATTTCTTCCACACCCACCATATTCTCCCGACTTGTCTCCAACAGATTACCACCTGTTCAGGAATTTTGACAACTTCGTCAAAGGAAAACTTTTTGAAAATGATGATCAAGTGAAAAGTGAGTTTTCAGATTTTGTTTCACTTCAAAGCTCAGAGTTTTTCAGTTCGAGGATAAAAAAGTTGGTGTCACGTTGGGAAATATGCGTAGAAAAATAACGTAAATACTTCGAATAAAATTATCTTGTTTTCATATCGTATTTTTAATAAAAATCCTTTACCTTGAAAACGGACATTTCATGTGACACAACCCAATAAAATCTGTATGGCTGCTTGGGAGAAAAAAAACATAGTTGGCAAGTAAACGATTCGCAAGATTGTATTACGGGTAGGAAATATTTTGCTAGTAATCAATAGAGAAAGCTTTAAACCTCTACATAGATTAAGATTTTATTTATTTACGCACAATACCTTGCCAAATATGCAAGAAGGGATATGACAACATTACCTTGCGGATTATACCGGAAAGTTAACCTTCCAAATTCTTTAAGGTTGTCCGTCGTTCATTTCAATTGTTCACATTAGGGAGCACCTTCGCTTGTATTCTTCTAGCTGGTATTCTCAACGATATTAAAATGGGCTGGACCCACTGCCGTTTTTTAATTATACACAAAATCTTTGTAGTCGCGTTGTTCCTTTCGGTCACCCATTGAGGAAGGAATAGGTCTGAGACGACGTAGAGTCCGGTTTCCGCAGGAGAGTGATCCGTTGGGGTTCAAAGGTGGCAGCAATTAGCAGGGTAGGAAAGAATCGATATCTATTCCAAAGTTGTCCGGGAAGACTTATAGGACTTGGCATCATTATATTGGTAGTAAACGAGACTAACATTTAAAAAATCAGAGTTCCATGTGCCATAAACTAATACTGTCGTTAACTTTGATGAAACTCAACAGGTTGAATCTTTAATCGTTCCCTAACAACAAATTATTAATTTATAAGACAATACTGAAGCCCATCTGGACCTACGGACTTGAACTGTGGGGGACAGCTAAACGTTCTAACATCAATCGCATTCAATCCTTTCAATCCAAAGTCCTGCGAATAATAGTAAATGCTCCTTATTATGTATGCAACTATACCTTGCACCACGACCTTAATGTTCCATTTATTTCAGACGTAATTCCATCCAAATTTTCCAAATTCCACCAGAACCTCATTCATCATCCTAATCCTCTAGCACGATCCCTATCCAGCTCCACTCATCCATACAACCCACCTAGAAGGTTGAAACGGCAGTGGCCCCGAGACATATTGTAAAACATCTATTCTGGAGTTCTGACACTGGTCAGATTCTCCTCTCATGTGCGGTGTGATTGTGGCACTTAGCTTCCGCTGGCTCTCACCAGTGATGCGGCTGAGAGGGAGGCGCTGGGATCCTTTGGACTCTGCTTGTCCTTCCACAAGTGGGGAGACAAGCCCCGTCCGGGGTTCCCAAGCTGATTGTAAATATTGTACATAGGTATGAATGTGACATATTTTGTTTATTTATTTGTATTTATTTTGTCTACAAATTTTGTTATTGTATACGTTTATTTATTTTGATTTTTTTTTTATGTAATTTTTCTTTCCTTTTGTTTATATTGTAAATATTGTATGAATGAGATCCTGTAGCACTATTATTATTGTCTATTATGACAAATTGTAATATATACGAATAAAAAAAATAAAAAAATCGTTCCCTAAGAAAAAGCAAAATTAGAATCTTATAATATATATCGTGTGATTAACAAGTTACCACGCAACGAGGCAGGTTCTTCTTCCGGCTCAGCCTTTTCTTTCATATCTCTTCTCCTTGCGGCTTCCGGTAGTGTCCTGGGAAAGAGACCGACCAGCGATCCAAGCACGAACATTGCCGTTCCCAATATAAGCCAACCTTAAAAAGGAAAATAGGTGAGTATTTTATCGGTAATTAAAAAGGTTTAAATTGAATTGATAAGTTGACAAACCTATCCAGAAGGCTCCTATCCATCGAGGGTCTGTGGGTTTGATTCTCGGGGTCAAAGATGGAGAGATGTAAATATTGAGGCAGACAGAAGCCAGCCCATAGCCTATCACGTTACCGAACGTCTTCAAGCACTGAGAAATACCTAAGAAGTTAAAGCAATCAGTTTAGAAATCAATAATTGAAAACCTGAGGTTGATTTTTTCTAAATATACTTCATACACTTACTAAAGAGAGCAGGAGATTTTGATTTTTTGGTATTATCGTCCATGTAGGATACTCCAAGCGTTCCGAAGAGAGAACCCCCAAAGCCTGAAATCAACTGAGCTAAGAACAAGGTGAGTGGTGGTCCCCAGTCATTGCCCTCAGAGCTTTCACATTTCGTGTTCGCATCCTCTTGGCACATTATCTGCTTATCTGTTAATTAAAAATTATATATGATAGTATATAGTATATGATGATAATATGATATAGTATGTAGTATGATATAATACATATTATTACTATTTTTCATTAGCGCTACATCCCAATAACTGAGACGCAACTGTAGATCGACAGTTTTCTCTTTATACAAATATACAAAATACGCTTTTTTAAATTTATTTTTTATTGATTCATATCAAAACAAACGAAATTTGAGATTCCGCATTCTCCTCGAATCAGTCATTACAAGCACTCACGACTTAATTTAACACTGAAACATGAAAATTAGTCCATCCTTAGATTATGGTTGTTTTGTAGGTCACATTATTGTTCATTTTTTTTCTACTAGGACTAAGTTCGATTTGAAATATTCTCTTATTTTTTTTATTTAATAGCTTGTCACCCACAACAGGCAAGATTCCGCATTGCCACGTTTATCAAATGGGATGGATATAAAGGACAGAGTGGAGCTATCTTGTTTCCAGCAAGTGGACAGAGATTACTGACAACTGCGTTGTTGTTGTTGTGGGAGTCCTAAATTTTGTCTATCCAGGTTTAATTAGGTTAGAGATCTTTAACGAGTACCAGAAATCGCACAAGCTCAGGACCACCTATTTACGCCTCCTTCGAGGAACGGCAAAACTAAGGATTTTTCACTCCCATTAAAGAATCCTAGGATCACCTGCGGTTTGAACCCGTGACTTTTGGCATAGACGGCTGTTATGCTAGCCATCCTGCCATAGAGTGATCCTCAGAAGGCTGTTTATATTTTATTATTTCGTAACCCATCCCAACACTTTCCTTTCTACCTATGCTGATGACACTTGTGTGTTATCAGTCAATAACGATCCTACTATTGCCTCTCAAACTCTTCAATCCCATATCAGAGCTTGAGATATGGTGTCAGAATTGGAGAATCAAAATCAATTCCAACAAATCCCACCAAATTACCTTTACCCTTCGTCGTAAACCTATGACATCCTGCCCTACAGTTTCCTTTAATAATATTCCGCTTGTTCCAGTTGAACAGATCCGCTACCTAGGACTACTACTTGACAAACGTCTAACATGGAATCCCCACACACGACTGAAAGAACAAGAAACTGTCCGTCGCTTTCGCTTACTACAACACTTACTGGACAGACGCTCCAACCTTCCACTTATCTACAAAAGGCTCATCTATATCACCATCATAAGGCCTGGACTTACGGAGTTGAGCTTTGGGGCTCTACGAAACCATCAAATTCTTCCCGTATTCAATCCTTACAATCCAAAATCCTTCGAAAAATCCTCAATGCTCCTTACATTGTCAAAAATAAACTCATCCATAAAGACCTTAACATCCCATATGTTGCTGATTTGGCCCGAACCAGGTATCAATTATTCCATGACAAACTTCACTCCCACTCTAATCCTCTAGTTTCAATTCTTGCTTCCTCTTCAATTCCTGACAATTCTACGAGGCGCCTGAAAAGAAGATGGCCTCGAGACCTTCTAGTTTAGTTACTTAGTGGAGTGATGCCAATGGGCATTTCCTCTTCGTGTTTTTTTTTTTCATGTATTTTATCATTACCAACATATTTACTTGTTGTATTACAAAATACAGTTGTAAATTTCAATAAAAATATTTAAAAAAAAAAAAATTATTTCGTAAAAGAATGACCTGAGAAAATACTGTCTGCATATGAAGTGAAGGAACCACTTCACCTCATTTTAGAGGTGGTTCATGGGAGACCATCTTGAGGTGCCGAAAACGGTTCTTAAAATACAAATCATTTGGTAATTTGTTTTCGAGTATAATAGAGAGGACACCTTAAACATTAGTCAAAGTGAGGAAAACGAGTGAGGAAACTAAGAGTTTATAAGTTGGATTGTCGAACAAAGTGAAGGGAATCGTGAAAAAACTTTAGGGTACTTATTGATTTTCGGAAAATTCAGGCAATATAGGGTTTGACCAATAGTGATTCCGTGGGTTTTGACAGAGGAACTGAATGCAACAGAATTTCTTTATATAAACACTTAAAACTTCCAAAAAAATTAAAAAAGAAAAGAAACTAAATTAAATATGGACATTAGCACCAACAATTCATCCAATTCGAAGAAAAAATAGATCAACTTTTAGATAAGCACATTAAATCTTGAAAATGGGGAAACTGCCCCGAAACGTCGACAAATATGAAAGCTTATAAAATAAAGTAATTAAGTGACAAAATGAAGTCAATGTGTGATCATTAAGTATTTAAATTTTTTATAGTGCTCAAGACACCATAGAGTGTTCATACTCACCAAATTTTATGGTATTTTTATTGGTTAGTCCTTAAAAGCACATTATGGTTATACTATTGCTCTCCTATTCTATTAGCACATTAAAATTACCACGAGATTCCTCCGAGATATTATTGGCGCTTCCGTACTCGTAGCTGAGGGAGATGGCATCCTCCCCTGGGCCGAACATGAAGTAGAGCGCCGCGTTCAACATGCAGAAGATGACGACCGTGTAGATCCCGACGGCGATCCAGCGCGGCCTGTGGCTCTTCCCGACGTAGTAGCTGAGCACCGTCAGCACGAAGATCTGGCTTATGTCGTTACCCACGCTGATGATTCCTGTGGAAAAGTAACGATTATTAATTTATTAGCAACATAGCTAAACATTGTAAACACAAATTGTGACATAATAAGTACTAACAAGTATAATAATATTTATAACAAAGAAAGGGTCCCAAATATGTCTCATAAAATTTTATGGGGGTAAAATTATACATTAAACCATTAGTATTGATTCATAAGTTAAATTTAATCGATTCTTTGTATGGTAGTATTAAGAATTTTAGTCATTGTTGCCAGACCCTGCCCATAAATACGGTACGTACTTTCCATTCTACTTTTTTTCCTACGTATTTTCCATCCTACCTACCCCCATCTACCAAATAGTACCTAGTTTCCATCTTCCACCATGCGGTACGTATCTCTACTCAACTTCATATTTTTATGTTTCATATTTCATGTAAATTATTGATAGCTGTGTAAATTTTGTTTAGTAAACATTTTTTTCTGTTTTTATTATACTATAGTCATTGTATTTTAATTAATTAAGTTTTTTTTTTTTTACATACATAGTTCTTCTGTTATATTTTAATACCGACGTTCTCTAGCTCAATAGTTTATATAATATTGTATGTAATGTCATTGAAATTGTATCTTTTTAGCCCTGATGATGATCCACAAAGGGGGTCGAAACGTTGGCAAACAATAAATATTTGAAACGATTTAGTTGTTTCATTTAATGACCGCCACCCGGACTAATTCCTTCCAATTAAACCATTAGACTGCAAAATATTAGGTCTTAACGGTTCCAAGGAATCGCGTACAAATTCGGAAGCTTAGATTGATAAATTTTCTGATCACCTTTGTCTATTACCCTTTTTGTCACGCAGATAGATGTCCAGGTGTCTAAATAATAGATAGTCCATAAGAGAGAGGTCCGGTGAGTAGGGCGGACGTGTCAGAGTTTCATATCCAAACTCAAACAGTGTCACGTCACACGTGAGACTTCTAGTCGAGCGTTGTTATGCAAAACAATACGCCTCTTTCGATTGACCACGAAAATATCCAGTTTTACTATTTAAAAGGATATGCTCGATTTTATTATTTTAAGAAATAATTTTAATTTATTTTTTTCTTAAATTTTTTTTCATTTATTTTTACATCCACACATGTCACTAAGCCCGTGACAATAAGCGGATTTGATAACTATTGATATAAAGGGAATGTCAGGCATGAGGGAGGTCGATACCCATTGGCATCTACTCCTAACTTGAATTTTAAAAGAGTTTACTTAAGGAGATCTCTTAGCCAGCTTCTTTTCAGCCTTATTTGAATATTTTTTGGCATATCTGTCGTGGCCATGTTTTGTATGAATTTGTTAGTATGTCCGTGAAGTTTGTCAATTTTTTTTAATTTTAAGTCTAAATGTGACCCTGAACCATTGGTATGTATAAGTCGGTATGTAAAGTTTTGTTACTGACATACCAGGGTGATCGAGTAATAAGTCTTAAAGTTTTTGATTGAAAAGTCTGGATTTTTTTTAAATCTGAGTCTGCTTCGCTATTCCATAAATTTGAGAGGCGTATGTCCATAGGGGTTTTAGTAAGTAGGTATAAGTATTTAGTTTTTGTCGGATTTTTAAAGAGTGTTTGTGTAGCAGAGAATATGGAAGTCTTCGTCGAGCGTTGAGAGTCAGCCGCTTCTGCTTAATGTGAGGCCTCCATGTCATCCTTCTGTCGAAAGTGAGTCCTAAGTAATGAACTGTGTTGTAAATTTTTTTTTAAAAATCTGGTGCTGGTATCACACGACTTTCATTAACATCGATTTTTAAATCAATTTAATAACTCTAAAATACACTTCAATTTGAAAAATATTTGAATTGTTAATTGTTAATCAGTAATAAGTTTATTCCCTATTCGTCACTTTAAAGGAAGAAAATTTAAAATATCGGCATTTAAGCTCTGTCAGGCTATTCCAATCAGAATGAAACGAAGTTGAGTCTCTTTTCCTTAACATGTTTAAAGTCTCATTTTTTATTAATTTTCCAGATTTTTGTTAACTACTCTTTTCACTTTTAAGGCAACAAGTTGTAAGAACAAAATATATAAAGCACATCCTTATCTTACTGTTAGTTTTTTTTTTTTTTTTTACTCGATATCTGCGAAATTATTAGAATTAGAGAGATTTCCCCAACACATGCTTTCAGTCGCGAGGCTGACTTAAAACGGCTGCAACACTAAAAGTATTTGTCAGAAAAAATGTTTATGTAAATAAATTTATGATGGAGAATAACTGGTTAAAAAATCTGGTGCGGGCAACACACGACTTTCACTTACCTCCGTTTTTGAAATCGATTAAAGAATTTTCAAATACAGATAGAGACAAAAATGAGTGAAACCATTAAAGAATTAGTTAAATCGAATTTATATATAAAACATGTGTTCTAATAAAAAATCCATTATATTATTATCTAAAATAATCAGTTAGTTTTATAGAATTTCATCACTATTTAATAAACTTTTAAAAGCTTGTCTATTAGATAATATTTGTTCTAAAATCTTTAGCTTTCCAAAGGTATATTATATATCGATATCACTGTTCTTATTTATTTTTATAGAATTCACAGAATTAAAGATAGTTTAGAGAATGAAATTTTAAAATATCGGCATTTAAGCCCTGTCATACTATTTCAATCAGAATGAAATCTACATGATATTAAAGCCTTGTTAGAGCTGTTTTTGAGAAAATCGTAAAAAGGAGCAAAATGCATGGTATAAAGTACACCTTCCGGTCAGCTGATTTTGATGAAAAAGATTCTGTAACATCTCGGGCGTATAGTTGTCTTAAATATGAAATTTCAGTTTCATAGGACTTTTCGTTTTCGCCCGGGAGTTACCACACAGACCTGTTTGCGTTACTTGGTTTATTTGTACTCAGGAGACCCTAAAATGTGTATTTACGTTGAAAACTGGAATTAGAAAATTTTACAAGTTAAAATTAAAGTTACATATGATACACATTGATCATAAAGAAAATTTACGATTGCCATAAGCATTAAAAATTATATTTGTGAAATGTCAAACGTATCGTCAAACTTTTAATTTAAATTTTTGAATACAAATATTCATCTTTTTATTAAGATTGTTTTAAATATTTAATAATAAAACATTGGAATAATTTCAAGAAATATTGCTAATGCATTGGCAATACAGAAAATAAAAAATAATACAATAAAAATAAACTCTGTTATTGTGTATCATTTATACAATTTCACCGCAAATGGGGTCTGCACCATCGCATTTAGATCATTATGTAACATCATAAAGAACAAATAAATCTATTTTATGATAAGAGCTGTTTACGAAACACTTCTCAGTAATAAAATTTAAATATTTACCTCAATGATTGAACTTTATTTTATTTCGCCGTGTAATGGTAACGGATGTAATTGGATTCATTTAAGTAATTTTTAATAATTCATTATTAAGTTTATTTTAATAATTCGACATATATTCTGAAGATGTTTCCCTCTTTAAAATGAGTCCAAGAACGTCATAATCGAGTAAGCTGAAGAAGAGGTAGAACTTTTTTTTCGATTTTAGTTTAAACAAAAAGGCTTTTTGGGAGAGTAGAAAGACAGTTTAGGTAGTTTTTTTCAAAGTACCGTTTTGAAATTAATAAAAGACGTGCAAAGATATCGCAATGATTTTATTTTTACATGAAAGCCTGTACCTTAATCTACTTATATACATAATTTCCATGAATTTTGAGGCACTTGTCATATCGCGGGACCAGTTTTTGAATAACCTCCTCAAAAAATTCTGCCGCCTGACTTGTTTACCACTTTTTTAGACCAAATTGTTACTGGTGACGAAACATGGGTGGCCTACGTCACACCAGAATCAAAACAACAATCCATGGAATGGCGACATTCATCATCACCCAAAAGAGTGAAGTTTAAGCAAACAGTATCTGCCAGGAAAAACCATGTGCACAGTTTTTGGGACAGAAAAGGATATTGCTAGTGGAGTTTCTACCTCGTAATGAGACAATCAATTGTGAGACATTGAAAAATCTGCGTCGTGCAATCCAGAACAAAAGACGTGGCAAGTTGAGTAAGGGTATCGTTTTGCTGCATGACAATGCCGTCCACATGTGGCTAATCGGACCAAAGATCTCATCAAATCATTTAAATGGGAAACTCTAGATCATCCTCCATACAGACCTGATCTGGCGCCCAGCGACTTCCGTTTGTTCCTGCACTTGAAGAAAAACCTGGGCGGTCGGTGTCATCAAGACGATAAAGAAGTCAAAACATTTGTGATGCAGTGGTTAACAAGTCGGGTGGCAGAATTTTTTGAGGAGGGTATTCAAAAACTGGTGCCGCGTTATGACAAGTGCCTCAAAATTCATGGAAATTATGTATAAAAGTAGATTAAGGAACAGGCTTTCATGTAAAATAAAATTATTGCGATATCTTTGCACGTCTTTTTTTAATTCCAAAACGGTACTTACTTAAAAAACATACCTCGTAATTAATGATATATATAATTTTAAGGAATAAATTATAATAAATTTAAATAATTAATGTTTGGTGTTTGGTTATTGTTATATTCCCTCATCGTTCACAGCGTTCCATGCCTCTTTCACTCATATAACACATCCTTGCACCCTTACAATAAGTTAGTTATTTTTTGTACAATACAAATTTCCTATAAATCTATACTAATATTATAAAGCTGAAGAGTTTGTTTGTTTGTTTGTTTGTTTATTCGAACGCGCTAATCTCAGAAACTACTGGTTCTAATTGAAAAATTAGATAATATAACATCACGCTGCTACCAATAGGACCAAAGAATCAGTCGAAAATCTGGGAAAAAACGGGGAAAATTTGGGAGAAAAAAAAAAAAAACCTCGCTTCCCAATGATTCCAAATGATTTACCTTTTATTTTTAAATAATTCAATTTCCCGTTAATTTATATTTTTCCATTTAAACACGTAGGAATAGATTTACGTCGAGATCGGGTTGCGGAGAAAATCAGTATGTTCTGCCACAAGAAAATAAAACTATAAATGTCATTTACGCGGAAGTACTTTAAAATATATTCTTTTAAAAACTTCTTAATAGCAATCATAATAACAGAAATTGATGCAGACGAAGTCGCTTTAGAATATATCAAAGAAGAAGTGACATGTACTAAGAAGGTTTAAATTTGGGTGATAAAATTCCGGTTCTGGGATACGCCGATGATTTGGTACTGCTAAAGGAAGATACGAAAACTAAACTACCTTAACTAAATACAAGTCCGTTAATAAAGCCGGTAAAGAAATAGGACTCGAAATAAATACCGAAAAGACAAAATATATGATTTGTAGCAGAGACGGTGGCGATCATAGTGATATTGATATATCAGGGTATACTTTTGAACACGTAGAGAAATTTAAGTTCAATGATTACGAAAAAAAAATCCAGGAGGAAATAAAGTCCTGGTTAAACGCGGGAAATGCGTGTTATAATTCAGTTGCGAAATTACTTAGCTTCTGTCTAAAAACTTAACGGTTAGAATTTATAAAACTGTTATTCTTCCGACGGTGAAACGTGGCCGCTTGCTTTGAAGGATGGACAACCGCTAAAGGTTTTAGAAAATAAGGTACTAAAATATTTGGTCCGAAGAGAGATGAGGCTACTGGAGAGTATGGAAAATAAATTAAAAAAATTACTATTTCTTTTGATTTATTCGAGTATAATAATCGAAATATTATTTTAAGCATATTTAGGACTTTTATTAGTTGTATGTCTATATTTATAAAAAAAAGTACCACTTAATTTTCTGGTATCTAAAAAATTACTATGGTTGTGAGGCTAAAATTTTCCCTGGAGGTTCGTCTTACCGCCTAGATGTGCAATAAGGCAGGATTTGAAAATCTTCGCCCAAAAAGTGGTTGAACAACCTAAACGTAAAATTGTCTTAATCTGATATCTATTAGCAAAGGTACAAAGATTTTATAACAAATATATTTAAGCATATTGCTGTTGTTATCTGTTCGTTTAACGTCACTTTTATACTACTATGGTTAATCGTATGATGACTAATTTTTTCCTCTCCAAGTTTAGTTAGGGTAGAGATCTTTAACGAGTTCATGGAATCTCAAAGGCTTGGGACCACCGTTTTACGTCCCCTTCGAAGGAGGGTATAACTAAGGTTGTTTTTTACTCTCATTAAAAAAATTTAAGGGCACCTGGCTGGTCACTACATACAGATGACCGACATTTTTAAGCATATTACGTTTCACATCTGTTTCGAGTGTAGGTTCCTATGAAAATATATTCAATTTTTATTTATTTTTTTAAAATGGTTTGTGACGATTATTTTTACATATTAAGTGATTATGGATATAACCACTTCTACTGGTTTGCTATTGTTAATTTGACAGGAAGAAGTCAAGATCGGGCTTTAAATGATAACAAAGAGTAACTGATAGTTGATATTTATTATAGCCAATCTCACCATAAACGCACATAAATTAATACGAAATGCAATATTCGCGAGCAAAGCTGCGTGACACAGCTAGTAATTCATATGGCAAAACAACGTTTGCCGGGTCAGCTAGTAATTTATATAATATAATATTAGTTGAAGTCGACATTAAGGACAGGGATCGTAGAGTCTCCCTACCCCAAGGTCTCTCCACGACTGAAATATCAGAATAAATAATTCCTTTGCCACATCCAGGATTCGAACCCGGGACCTAGAGAAAAGTAGCCAAGTGCTCTAACCACTAGGCCACGCCGCTACTAAAGGAAAAAATATATTAGTATACATTCAGACATTTTTCTATCTGAAGGGAAAATAACAGACTCCTCTAATTGTACCATCAAAATCGTAAATTACATGTTAGTAAATAGTTACACAAAGAATAAATAAATGTTGATAAGGTCATGTCTATTTATATCAGAGCTTTGTTATTGCATTTTGTATTATTCAGTAGGCATTCCATGAAATTTAAAAACCCTTTTTATTGTTTGGCAGATTCGAGAAAACTAAAATATCCATAAATCTTCATTTATGAAGTTGCAATGATAGGGAGTCAATTAAGATAACATTTTTGCCAAACTCGTATGAATGGTAGATACAAGAAATGAAATATGACAGATGTAAGCAAATACTTATCATGAAGCCTATCTACAAACTCAATGGAAAGTAAATACAATAAAACTATTGCGTGTGGGATTCGTCCTCTGGTTTATTTACTATTAAAATATCATAAACAGAGAATACTTGTTTAACTTTCGTGTAAAAAAAAAAAAGTATGAGACTGAAAACGCAAAAAAGTATTAGAATGGTGAAGAGACTGGTATTAATGATCAAACCACATTATCTATCAATAAACAATTTATAAAAAATGTCGAATAATAGTTTAAAAATATTTATTATTTTTTATATATGATTCGTTCTTCAATAGAACTGCTTTGCATCTAACGAATGAGAATCGGTAATATAGTTATGATGATCTTTTTGATTCTATCCGGGATAGTCGAGAATTGATTGAAAAATCTTGTACGGGCAACACACGACATTCACCTACATCCGTTTTAAAAATCGATTAAAGAATTTTCAAATACAGTTTGAGATAAAAATTAGTGAAACTAATAAATAATTAATTAAATTGAATTTCTATAGAAACATGTGTTTTATTAAAAAATCTATTATATTATTATCTAAAATCATCAGTTAGTTTTATTGGCTTATTATCACTATTTATTACGTTTTACAAGCTCGTGTATAAGATAATATTTTTTCTAAAATCTTTAGTTTTCCAACAGTAATTATACATGTATATTACTGTTCCTATGTTCAAAATCAAAAACTTGCATAAAAAAAAAATATTTTTTCAGTTTTCTCCTATAGTTGTTTTTAAATTCGTACAATCTATAAGATTAAAGGTACTTTAGAGGAAGAAAATTGAAATACCGGCATTTAAGCCCTGTCAGACTATTTTTATCAGAATGAAACCTACATGATGTTAAAGCCTATTGAATTTTACATTGATATAGCGAGTTTGATCTAAATCGTCGGAATCGTTTTCGAGAAAATCGAAAAAAGGTGCAAAATACATGGTATAAAGTGGCACTTCTGGTAAGCTCATTTTGATGTAAAAGGTTTTGTAACGTCTCAGGCGTATAGTTGTCTTAAATATGAAATTTCAGTTTTATAGGGCTTTTCGTTTCGGCCCGGGAGTTACCACACACACAGACCTTTTTGCGGGACGGTTATTTGGACTCAGGGGACCCTGAAACGTGTATTTAATGTCCACAGACTTGGGACCACCTTTTAACGTCCCCTTCGAAGGACGGTATAACTAAGGATTTTTTAATAAATCATAAGGCTACCTGCGGGTTTGAACCCGGGACCTTGGGCATAGAAAACTGTCATGCTAGTTACTACACCACATGTGACTCCTTAATGTATATTGGATTTCTCAATTTTTTTCTTGATTCTATTTATGATTAAAGAACCAATATTAGTACAGTATTATCGATACAATCTTACGCTTAAAAGGTCATCAAATTAGAAAATTAATGAAAGAAACAGAAATCTAATATTCCTTTTATATACCTACTTTGATTCCATTCATTTACAGAGGCAATGCAAACATGCCATGTTTGTGTTGATTACATTCTAGCCTAGTTACAGCTCATGGTTTCGTTGTTATTGTTGCAGTGATTAGTTCTAAACAAAATTGTATTGTTGGTAAATTTTTTTTTTGGTTTTCCTATATCGCAATGGTTCCTGGTCTATGGATTTAGATAGAAATAAAAGTTGATTTTCATGATAGTCTACCTCAAAATATTCGGAAAGTAGTTGAAATGGTGAAAATCCATTGATTCGTTCACGAGATTCGCCGGAAAAGAGAATGAAAATTTTGAAAAAAATACACGCTGATTTTCGTGTTAGTCTACCTTAAAATAGTCGAAATGGTCCTAATCCATTGATTTGTTTACAATATACAACCAAAAAAGCGAATGAAAATTAGAGTAAAATTCAATGCTAATTTTCATTCCAAGGGAAATTTTGATGATTATTATATAGCAAAATTGTCTAGAAAACTTTTAATTTAAGAAAATATATTAAGCTCTTCACAGTACTTCATAAAGGCTGAGATATGACTCGCGTCTTTGGTTATGAGGCTACAAGACTAAGCCTTTTAGCTGAGGGCTCCAGCGAAGCCTTCAAGGCTTCAGTCTCTGATTCTTCAATTTACTAGCCTTTTTTTACAACACTAAAATGAATAGTTTTATTTCTATGAAATATCACATTACTTCAAATACCGGACCAGAACTAGTAATACAAGTTTCAGAATAGACCGTTTGCTGACAGTGAAAATGTTTAAATCGGTTTATTAAATTAAACAAGGTACTTGAAAACGAGTCTAAAGGATTTGGGTATGATTAGTTTTTGCTTAGAAAGGTCATATAGGGCTAGGCAAGTAATTACTAGTTAAATTGATAAGTATACATACAGTGATTAGAAAAATTATCTTATATTTTCGACTAATGTATACTTTCCCTAGTGGTTCCTTCTTATTTACGGAAATCATATGCACGCCCATGAATAAAGATATGTTCAGAATGACTAACACATGGTCAGACTGGGGATCTTGAACTTCAAGCATTTGGGAATTATTATTTTTTCTTTTTGTTAAAAAAAAACTTATATTTTTTACTAATGTGAACTCTCTGTAGTGGTTTTTAAACCTTCTCGTTCCTTCCATTTAACGAAAATCATGCGTACGCCTATGGATAAAGATATGCTTAGAATGACTTACCCATGGTCTGACTGGGGATCTTGAACCTCTTCTCCATGGTGGTGATGATCCCTCCGGCGTAGGAATAGGAGGCGGTGAACATGCACCCCAAGAGGCCATAGAGGAGAACGTAGGCCTTATAGTTGGCAAACCTCTGTATCCATTCCCCTTTGAAGCACCATATCCCGCAAGTGGTCTCCTTGGAGGGCTTGTCCCTCAGCATTCCTTCCGCCTCCATTCCTTCGCGTTCCATCTTTTCTCTTCTCGGCTCGAGGGTCCGCAACCCTATATATGTACCTTACTCCTCCCCTCCCGGGTCATCCTTATCGCTCCTGTCTTCGTCCTGAAAATTTATATCTTTATTATTTTCTTTTCGAAGAAAACTGATAATTTACAAGCCCTCTAGTACTTTGTTCTTATACAATGCTTAAAGTTGGACATCCTAATATCGTGTTTGTTGATCGATAAATGTTCGATTATACAGATAAAAAATCTGGTGCGCGCAACACACGACTTTCATTTACCTCCGTTGTTAAAATCAATTTAAGAATTTTTGAATTAATTTAAAGATACATATAAATTGTTAAAGAATTAATTATTTTTAATTTCCATAGAAAATTTTTTATTAAATAATCTATTATATTTTTATCTACAACAATCAGATAGTTTTATCGGCTTTTCATCACTCTCCATCAACCTTTAAAATTCTGTTCATTAGATAATATTTTTTCTAAAATCTTTAGTAATCCAACGGTATATTATACATCTATATTACTATTCATGTGTTCAAAAACACAAAAATAAATATAAAAAATATGTTTGCACTTTTCTCCTTTAGTTGTTTATCAAATACGCCCAATTTGCATATTTACCGATTATTTATCAATGCTAATAAGATAATGTTCTAATTTTTTTGAAATCTAGTTATAAAACTTCAGGAAAGAATGCACTAAATAAAAATCAAAAATCGTCTTGGGTTTAGAAGGAGTTAGCGGAACCAAAATTGCGTTATCATTTTATTTTAAAAGGAGTTAGCGGAACCAAAATCGCGCTATCGTTTTATTTATAAAGAGAGAAGATTTGAATTTTTTTAGCTTTGTTTATTGCAACATTAACGATAAAAATAATGGGTTTTGTGATATTCAAGAAAAAACGTGTACAAATTAAGTTGTATCTATTCTTTACAGAAGAAAATCTGACGCGGTATATATAGGTTATCATAGAGAGGATAATAAATGTAGTAACTGTGCATAAACAGTTCTAAAAATCTGGTGCACTCAACACACAATTTTCACTAAAGAATTAATTAAACAGAGTTACAATAGAAGCATGTGTTTTATTAAATAACCTATCATATTTTTATCTATAACAATCAACTAGTTTCATCGGCTTTACATCACTCTCCGTTAACTTTTACGATTCCGTGTATGAGATAATATTTTTTCTAAAATTTTTAGCTTTCCAACGGTATATTATACATCTATATTACTATTCTTGTGTTCAAAAACACAAAAGTTGCATAAAAAATATTTTTGGTCTTTTCTCTTCTAGTTGGATATCGTATTCGTTCAAATTATATATTTATCCGTTTTTTATCAGTGCTAAATAGATGATATAGTTATTTTTATAGATTTTACAAAACAAAAGGTACTTTAGAGGAAAACAATTTAAAATATCGGCATTATAGCCCTGTAAGACTATTTCAATCAGAACGAAACCTATATCATATTAAGGCCCATTAAACTTTACATCCATATAGCGAGTTTAATCAAAATCGTAAAAAGGTCCAAAATGCTTTGTATAAAGTGGTTCTTCCAGTCAGTTGATTTTGATGACAAAGTTGCTGTAACATCTCGAGGGTATAGTTGTCTTAAATATGAAATATTAGATTCGTACAACTTATAGTCTTTGCCATGACTTACCACATGCGGGCACACACACACACACTCACGCAAACACATACACACCTTTTTGCAGGACTAGATCATTTAGACTCAGGAGATCCTAAAACGTGTATTTCTGGTTAAAACTCGAATTAGAAAAATTTTCATGATCGAAATACTTTCCCTTACTATATATTCCAAATATATTAGGTTGTTTCACATGAAATGTCCGTTTTTATAGTTTCTGAAATACATAAAGGATTTTGCAGGTCTCTGTTGTTTTCTTCCGAATGTTTACATATTTAAAGTAAACAGTTACTAATCCTCTACCTTTGTATTATAAACATTAGCTTCCCAATCAATTACCCACGTTTTAGTATACCTCCAAATATGAACATGGAAGCCCGCGATTTTTAGTAATATTTTTGTACGAGTTTAAACTGGGCCATTCAACAGCTGAGACCGCTAGAAATATTTGCAAGGCGTTTGGGAAGGGAGCGTTAATGAACAGACCATTCGCCGTTGGCTTGCTAAGTTTTCAGCTGGGAATACCGACTTGGAAAACTTGCCCCTAGGAAGACCTCCGTCCGTAATATACAACGATGTCCTCAAACATACAGTAGAAGGAAACCCCTACCAAACAGTTAAGGGACTTTCAGCACAACTAAATGCAAGTGCATCTACCGTTTCAGGACATTTAAAGTGTATTGGGAAAGAAGAAAAGCTCGATACATGGGTACCTCATGATCTCACTGAGCGGCAGCAAGACACCATGTTTCAAAACATACCTTGCAAAAATTGAAAGAACTGGGATACGAAGTTCTTCCGCACCCACCATATTCTTTTGACTTGTCTCCAACAGATTACCACCTGTTCAGGAATTTAGACAACTTCGTCAAAGGAAAACTTTTTGAAAATGATGATCAAGTGAAAAATGCGTTTTCAGATTTTGTTTCACTTCAAAGCTCAGAGTTTTTCAGTTCGGGGATAAAAAAAAGTAGGTGCCACGTTGGGAAAAATTTAATTAAAATTATTCTGTTTTTATATCGTATTTTTAATAAAAATCCTTTACCTTGAAAACGGACATTTCATGTGACACAACCCAATACATCGCCACAGCGACCTTTTGGAAGTGCAGCGAGTAATAATGTACCTTTGTAATGGACCAAGGAAAAAATAAATTAATTATTTCCACTGACAATTGGAGGTCTTACGTTTGTAACTTAACATATTCTATTTAATCTGAAATGTTAGATTCTTTTTTTAAATTGTATACATTACAATATGTAAATTTTATATATTAAATTTAAGGAAAATAAATAACAAAAATATCTACAAAAACACATTTATAATTGTATCTCACTTCGGGGAAGTACATTAGTATGGTTTATCATTTGGAAAAATTAAGTTAGACCTCATAATAATTTTATATGCCAATTTTTTTCTGGTCTTTCCATTTAAAAAATGTCCACAATGCGTATAAATCAATTTAAGGTTTTGAAATTTTGTCGGTAAAAACTAGAAACAAATCTGAAATTTTGAAAGTATTTTAAACTGTAATATGTTGTGTATGTGTTGATATATTTAAAATAATTTTAATTTTTTGAAAATTCTTAAAAAATCACCAAATCGTTATATGAGACCCAAAGTTTCCTCAAACTTATCTAATAACGATTCTAAATAAAGTTAAATGCAGGAAATATAAATATATAAAGATTTTTATAAGAATAATTAGTTACAGAGACATTTCTCCGAAAATAATCGACAAAACTTATAAATTTTCATGAAATAAAAATTAGCTAAAAATATGCAAATCATGCCATTAAAAGTGAATTCACTAAGATACAAAATGACGTTAAAATGGGTCTAACATCTTAATTAGAAAGGGAATTGTAGACTTTTGTCCCGAAAAAGTGGATTTGGAACCACTGTGCGTCTGTCCGCCGAATTTATAAATACCAAAAATTGTCAATCTCCATTTCCAGAGATCAGACAGAAGAATTATTTATTCTGTTATTAAAGTCTAGGGATTACCCTGGGGTATATAGACTCTCCTGGGTGCACACCCAGCCTCAAGAAAGTGGGTACCAAAAAATGGGAGAAAAAACCCTGGCGGCTGAGTGTGATCTCGACCCAATCACCTCATTGAACACTCCGTTGGCCTTCAAACTGTACGAGTATCTTTTTCTTTTTTTTTTAACTTTAAATCTTTATTCACACCTGTAAATAATACAATGAACAATCAGTGAATGTGCGGTCAATTATAAGAAACATGGCGTGATAGGAATGAGGGAGAGCAGCACCCAGCGGTACCTACTCCTGGCATGAAATTAGTGTGAATTACTAAAGGAGAAGGTCTCTCATCCAACTCCTCTTCAGCCTTCTGTAGGCATTTCCTGGCATGAGTGTTGTGGCCATGTCATTGATTAGTGTGTTAGGGTGACCTTGCAGTTTGTCGTGGAAACGTTTGTAGTGTGTCCGTATGTGATCATTGACAGTTGGCATCTTAAGGTCAGTATGTAAAGTTATGTTGCTAACGTGGCTTTTGTAATTGTTCTAAACGTTTTAGCCTGAAAGATAATATAAGTACGAGTCTCTAAATGTATTGAGCCCAGGACCCTTCAGAAGCTGAAGAGGTGCAAGATTTTTTTCATCTACAAAAAAAAAAAAATAAACAACAACATTCAAAACGGATGATACAAGCGAAGATATAAAGTTTTGAACATAGCTAGAGTGATTTGCAATTTTCCTTGTACATGAATTGACAATTTAGCTGCTTAGTCTCTTCAATTAATTTATTGCTATATATATATATATAAATATATATATATATATATATATATATATATATATATATATATATAAATAAATAAATCAATAAATCTCTTTATTTGTTTTCGGGCTAGCCCATACAAATGGAGTTGAGTTGTACAAAACAGTCAAACATAAATCAAAGAAATCTATTACAACTTTACTAAACAAAATACGCTTCAAAAACAAATACATAATAAAAGGCAAAATAAATTGTAAGTGTATAAATATTAAACAAATAAAATAATCATAAATAGTTTAACAAATTCAATTATTGTTATTTTAGTAAAGTGCTTAAATTATTCTTGAATAGACAGATACAAATTTCTTAGATTTAAACATTCTGTTATATAATATAACATAATTTTCAAATTTCTTTTTAATTTTCTATTTGCAACAAAAGTTGTACTATGGGATCATTGTCTGACATATTTTCAATATATGTCCTCAAGTACTTATTTCTGGACGGGGAATAAACAGGGCATTGCAACAAAAAATGATTTAGATCTTATGGTTCGCCTGAATTACAAATAGGGCATTCAACGCTACTATCTGAATAACCATTTTGGAATCCGTAACTGGTAACTTTCAGTTTATTGGGTTGACATAGTCTTAGTTGACTGATCAATCTATGTTCCCTCATAGGTCCCTTTATTTTCAAATAATATTCCCCCATATTTAAGCTACTAATTTTCCTAAAATTAGGATTAAACTTTGAGTGTAAAATAGCCTGAACATCTAGGGAAAAGATTATGATTATTGAATTTTTCAACAGTGTTATTTAATTCTTTTTCAAATAAGGCTTTACTTTTGATATTTAATATGTCAGCCGCGTCTATAATTAACAATTTATTAGTAAGTTGTCTATACCAATTGTACCTCACATTGACCCTCTGGTTCAAAGAATATTTTTTTAAAATGTTTTGACATATTTTCGGTAACCGATCCTCTTCGATTTATATATATATATATATATATATATATATATATATATATATATATATATATATATAAGTTAATTGCCTAAAAAGCTATATAAATTGTTATACCGTAAATAATAAGTCATTCTGTGATAATTTGCAGTTTTGTAGTTATCACAGAACTTTAATACCTAAATTTATTCTCGTGTTCAAACATATACCCTGAATTATCCGTTTTATCCACGGAGATCAACACAGCTTGAATAAAAAACCAGACGAACAAAAACGTTCACGGACGACGCACCGTCTAAAACGTTCAAGTCTCTGCTAATGTGAATCGAGAGCTGACTTACTTTCGCCGGGACTCACACCTACTGGCACACGCTCGGACGATACAACGTGGTTTAGGATACGCGATCTATCCAGAACTGCATGGTGACTGTCTGCTGACTGACTGCCTTTCCGCTGACAGATTGAATAATGGACTGAGGTAATGGATTGAAGGACGGGATCCGCTAATGCGGGTTCTAATCCCTTCTAGGAGTATTTCACACCCTATTAATATGGCGGATTTTAATACCGTTCAATGTCTGCTTTTGCGACAGTTGCTTCTACGCTTAGTATATGAAGGTGAGGATAAATGATAAGTATTTTTTGCTTCATAACATTGTAAAGCTTAATTTTTTTTTTTAAATTATATTTTATTGAAATTTACAACTGTATACTACAATACATCAAGTAAATATGCTGATAAAGAATATGTACATGAAAAACGTGAAGAGAAACTTCCCATTGGCAGCACTCTAGTAATCAATCTAAACAAGAAGGTCTCGAGGCCATCTTCTCTTCAGACGCCTCGGTGGATTATCAGGGATTGTAGAGGAACCCAGGATTGAAACTAGTGGATTAGAGTGGGAATGGAGTTTGTCATGGAAGGAATGATACCTGGTACGGGCCAAATCGGCTACATACGGAACTTGGAGGTCTTTATGAATGATTTTGTTTGTGACAAAGTAAGGAGCGTTGAGGATTTTACGAAGGATTTTGGATTGTAAGGATTGGATACGGGAAGAATTGGATGGTTTAGTAGAGCCCCATAGCTCAACTCCGTAGGTCCAGATAGGCCTTATGATTGTCATGTAAATGAGTCTTTTGTAGTTAAGTGAAAGGTTAGAGCGTCTGTCTCGTAAGTGTTGGAGTAGCCGAAAACGTCGAGCAGTTTCTTGTCTTTTCAGTCTTGTATGCGGATTCCATGTAAGTCGTTTGTCAAGCAGGAGTCCTAAATAGCGGATCTGTTCAACCGGGACAAGCGGAATATCATTAAAGAACACTGTAGGACAGGATGTCATAGGTTTTCGACGAAGGGTGAAGGTAATTTGATGGGATTTATTGGAATTGATTTTAATTCTCCAATTCTGACACCATACCTCAAGGTCTCTGATGTGGGATTGAAGAGTTTGAGAGGCAATACTAGGATCATTATGAACTGATAGCACGCAAGTGTCATCGGCATAGGTAGAAAGGAATGTGTTAGGATGGGTTGGGAAGCTTAAAATAAAAAAAATAAAAAATAAATAATGTAAATTTCTTAAAAACTAAAGACTGGAAACACAATAGATCATAGATATGCCTATCTATAATTTATGGCATTTCCCAGTCAGCGAGATATTCAGTTTACGAACGGACGAGCAGATTGATCAGGTTTCTATACTTCATGCATTCTCTTCTTCAGCAGTGGTCCAGTCGGGGTCACCTATGGCATAGTGGCTAGCATAACAGCTTTTTATGCCCAAGGTCACAGGTTCAGACATGCAGGTGGCCCAAATTATTTTTTAATGGGAGTAAAAATCCTTATTTATACCGTCCTTAGGAGGGGACGTATGTTGAAGCCCGACTAGAACTAAAATTTGTTAATTATAATTGAATTGTGATTAATTTAATTTTTTAAATTTAAGTTTGTCTAAAACTGTAATTAAAAGAATACAATACATCATTTTTACTTTCACTTACCTACATATGATATATATATATATAGTCAGGGAAATTATTGCGATCTATGGTATACCTCCAAATATGAACATGAAACACGCGATTTTCGAGTAATATTTTTGTACGAGTTTAAACTCGGCCATTCAGCAGCTGAGGCCGCTAGAAATATTTGAAAGACGTTTGGGGAAGGGAGTGTTAATGAACGGACCATTCGCCGTTGGTTTGCTATGTTTTCAACTGGGGATACCGAATTGGAAAACTTGCCCCGAGGAAGACCTCCGTCCGAAATAGACGATGTCCTCAAACATACAGTAGAAGGAAACCCCTACCAAACAGTTGAAGGACTCTCAGCACAACTAAATGTAAGTGCGTCTACTGTTTCCTGACATTTAAAGTGTTTTGGGGAAAGTAAAAAAGCTCGATACATGGGTACCTCATGATCTCACTGAGCGGCAGCAAGACCCCATGTTTCAAAACATACCGTGCAAAAATTGAAAGTTCTTCCGCACCCACCATATTCTCTCGACTTGTCTCCAACAGATTACCAACTGTTCAGGAATTTAGACAACTTCGTCAAATGAAAACTTTTTGAAAATGATGATCAAGTGAAAAGTGCGTTTTCAGATTTTGTTTTACTTCAAAGCTCAGAGTTTTTCAGTACGGGGATAAAAAAGTTGGTGTCACGTTGGGAAAAATGTGAAGAAAAAGAAGGTAAATACTTCGAATAAAATTATCTTGTTTTCATATCGTATTTTTAATAACAATCCTTTACCTTGAAAACGGACATTTCAAGTGACACAACCCAATACATCGCCACAGCGACCTTTTGGAAGTGCAGCGAGTGAGCCAGCAACCTAGAGTATCAACCGAAAATACACGTTTTAGGGTCCCCTGAGTGCAAATGACTAAATCCCGCAAAAAGGTCTGTGTGTGTGTGTGAGTGAACAATGAAAATTCATATTTAAGACAAATATACGCCCGAGATGTTACAGCAACTGTATCATCAAAATCGGCTTACCTGAAGAGCAACTTTATACCATGCATTTTGCACCTTTTTACGATTTTCTTAAAAACGGGTCTAACGATTAAGATTAAAATCTCTAAGTCGATGTAAAAATTTAACGGTCTTTGATATCATGTAGGTTTCTTCCTGATTGAAATAGTCTGACAGGGCTTAAATGCCGATATTTCAAAGTTTATTTTTCTAAAGTACTTTAATTTTGTAAATTCTAAAAAAATTAACCATATCGCCTGATAAGCATTGCTAAAAAACAGGTAAATATATAAATTGAATGAATTCGATATTTAACTAAACGAGAAAACTGCAAAAATATTTGTTTAATGCAATTTATTGTTTTTGAACTTAAGAACAGTAATATCAATGTGTAATATACCGTTGGAAAGCTAAAGATTTTAGAAAAAAATATTATCTTATACATACTATTGTAAAAGTTAACGGAGAGTGATGATAAGCCGATAAAAAAAACTGATTGTTGTAGATAATAATATGGTAGATTATTTATTAACACGTGTTTCTATTTAAATTCAATGTAAAAATCTGGTGCGGGCAACACACAACTTTCACTTACCTCCACTTTTAAAATCAATGAAAGAATTTTTAAATACAGTTAGAGATAAAAATAAAATGCGTAAAACTATTACAGAATTAAATAAATTGAACTTCTATAGAAACATGTGTTTTATTAAAAATTCTATTATATTATTATCTAAAATAATCAGTTAGTTTTATCTTCTTTTTATCACTCTCTATTAATTTTTAAAAGCTTGAGTATAAGATAATGAATGATCAAACCACATTATCTATCAATAAACAATTTATTAAAAATGTCGAATAATAGTTTTAAAAAAAAATTATCATTTTTTATATATGATTCGTTCTTCAATAGAACTGCTTTGCATCTAACGAATGAGAATCGGTAATATAGTTATGATGATCTTTTTGATTCTATCCGGGATACTGGAGAATTAATAGAAACATCTGGTGCGGGCAACACACGACTTTCACCTACATCCGTTTTAAAAATCGATTAAATAATTTTCAAATACAGTTAGAGATAAAAATTAGTGAAACTATTAAATAATTAAATAAATTGAACTTCTATAGAAACATGTGTTTTATTAAAAATTCTATTATATTATTATCTAAAATAATCAGTTAGTTTTATCTTCTTTTTATCACTCTCTATTAACTTTTAAAAGCTTGAGTATAAGATAATATTTTTACTAAAATCTTTAGCTTTCCAACGGTATATCATACATGTATATTACTGCTCTTATGTTCAAAAACAAAAAAAATTGCATTAAAAAAATATTTTTTCTGCTTTCTCCTTTAGTTGGGTATGGAATTCATTCAATTTATATATTTACCTGTTATTCATCAGTGGTAACAAGATAATATAGTTATTTTTATAGAATCAACAAAATTAAAGGTACTTTAGAGAAAGAAAAATTAAAATATCGGCATTTAAGCCCTGTCAAACCATTTTAATCAGAATGAAACCTACATGATAATAAAGCATATTAAATTTTACATCGATATAGCGAGTTTAATCATAATCGAAAAAAGGTGCAAAATGCATGGTATAGAGTGCCTCTTATGGTAAGCTCATTTTGATGAAAAAGGTTTTGTAACGCCTCGGGCGTATATTTGTCTTAAATATGAAATTTCAGTTTCATAGGACTTACCGTTTCCGACCGAGAGTTACTACTTACACACACACACACACACACACACACACACAGACCTTTTTGCGGGACTTGGTTATTTGGACTCAGGGGACCCTAAAATGTGTATTTCCGTTGAAAACTGGAATTCGAAAATTTTCACGATCGCAATACTTTCCCTTACTATAATAGTAAGTGAAAGTAAAATTTCTTTAACAATTTATTTTCGTTTAAAAATTCTTGAATTGATATAAATACTGGAGGTAAGTGAAAGTGGTGTGTTGCGCGCACCTGATTTTTTTAAATTGTCGCTGGTCAGTAAAAAAAAAATATCCCAAGTCTTTTATAAGGACTTTATTTGCAACCTTGGCACCTAATATTTATTAATTCTGCTTTACTATAATAATAAGAAGATATACAAATAAACATAATAAAATACATACATTCCATAAAAATTATTAATGTATGTACACCAAAAAGTGCCAGCGCATTCAACACATCATATAACACATTGGAGAACAAATAATTCTTTTTTGATATGATAAGAAATATTTACGAAACGGTCCCCTCATATTGAACATTAAACATTTGATATTTAACTTCATTTAAAATTTCATTTCATTCACTAATGAAATATTACGGACGGTAAGTTTCGTACGTATTGTATGTTTTATTACGTATTTTACAAACTGATAAAGAAATGTTAATAAATTATAGGAATGAGAGGAGATAGTGAGAAAGAGTCATTCATAAAACGTTTCTTTCCTTTTTAATATTTATTATTCTTTATCATGTAAAAGTATATAATTTAGAAAAATGTGGGTCGCGACACACACGACTTTCACCAACCTCCGTTCAATCATGAAAAAATCAATTTAATTAAAAAAAACAAAAAAAAAAACCTGTACCACTACAACTCATGAAGGGTCTTGGGCTCAGTACATATAGAGATTCGTACTGTTTCTAGGCCAACGGCAGTGCAATGAGGTGATTAGGCCTTAATCACGCTCAGCCGCCAGATTTTTTCCCCAATTAATTTGGGTACCCACTTTATAGAGGCTGGGTCTGCCCCAGGAGGGTCTCCATACCCTAGGGTCGCCCCCCGACTGAATTAACAGAATAAATAATATTTCTCGCACAGCCGGGATTCGAACCCAGGACCCGGAGCACAGCAGACTAGTGCTCTATCCACTAGACCACGCCGCTCCCTCAATTTAATTAAATAAAGTTAAATTTTTACTTTCACTTACCTATATATGACATATATAGTAAGGGAAAGTAATGCGATCGTGAAAATTTTCGAATTCCAGTTTTCAACGGAAATACACCTTTTAGGGTCTCCTGAATCCCAAAAAAAACTTCTGTGTGTCTGGGTGTGGAAGTCTAGCGAAAAACGATAAGTCGTACGAAACTGAAATTTCATTTTTAAGACAACTATACGCCCGAGATGTTATAGCAACTTTTTCATCGAAATTGGCTTACCGAACAGACACTTTATACCATGCATTATGTACATTTTTATGATTTTTTCAAAAACTAAAAAAGTGCTTTTAACTTAACGAATTATATTTTATGTAATTTGACTTAATGATTGTTTTCTGTTTTACTACTGTTAATTTAAAAACTAATTGTAATATATCTCAATAAAAATATAATAACAAATGTCTTCTAATATACAAAATTGAATATACTTTAGAGGAACAAAATTTAAATTATCGGCATTTAAGCCCTGTCAGATTATTCCAATCAGAATGAAACATACATGATATTGAATTCTATTAAATTTCTCATCAATATATGGAATTTAATCAAAATCATTAGAGCCGTTTTTGAGAAAATCGGCAAAAAGTGGCTCTTCTGTTTGGCCCATTTATACGCTCTAACTTTTTGTGGGACTTGGTTATTTGGACTCAGGGGATCCTATTTCGTGTATTTCCATTGAAAAATAGAATTCCAAAATTTTCACGATCGCAATACTTTTCCTTGCTATATATTTCATATAGAATAGAATAGAAAAAGATATTTATTCTGGGATGGTCCCTTAAGAACAATTCATATGTACAATTAAGGTATATATATATATAATGTGTCTGGCTACAAGACAAAAGGAATATAATTAATTCTTATTCAGAATGATACAAAAAGAAAAGAAAGGATATAATAAAACAAAAGAGTAAAATAAATAAATAATAACTTCTGGTGTGTTAAACAAAACTAAACATTGAAATTGATACATAATTGATCAATATAAAAATATGAACAATAAATAACAAATTTTCTTTTTGATTTGATATTTGATTTGAAATATCCTATTGAGCGTCTGTTTGGGACGACTGTAGGTATTGGAATAGCTGGGACTTGAATGATGGTAGGGAAGAAGCATGGCGGGTATGAGTAGGTAAGGAATTCCAGAGAGTAGTGGAGCGGACAATAAAGGAATGATCAAAAGTTGTTGTTCTATGGGTAGGAATATAAAGGTCGGAATGGCGCGATCTTGTTTGTAGGGAGTAGACTGACGATTGAAATTGCAGAAGTCTGTGGATATAGGGAGGTAGCTGGGAGTTGATTGTTTGGTAAAGATATGATCCTAGGAAATATTGTCTGCGGATAGAAGGAAGGAGCCACTTTAACTCATTGTATAAATTGGTCACATAAAGAGTATTTTTGCTCTATTTCCTTTAATTGGTAATCAAATTGACCTGAAAGCAGCATTTGACACAGTTCCTAGACATAAAATATGTGAAGGTCTTAGAGCTAAGAACGTCCTAAAGAACTTAGTGGATGCTATTAACGCCATATATCAACACCCAAAAGGAGTTATTCTGAATGGGCTGAAGTCTAATTCTTTTGACATGGCCAGAGGAGTCCAACAAGGATATAATTTGAGCCTGCTGTTATTCCTAATATACATGGACGAAGTGACAGCCATAAGTGAGAGAAGTACAGAAAGGACGTTTCGGGGGAGTAGAAACCTTCATCCGGCGGTGGTGCAGCTTCTTTTCTACACCGATGATGTTCTTGTTGCTGACTCAATCGAGAAGTGACAGGAGTTGAAGAATTTCGCCGTAAATGAATGAAAATACCAGCAAAAATTAGGTGTTGCCTGTCGGAAGACAGATTAAAGATGTTCATATTAACTTCAATGGAGAAGAATTAGAAGTGGTCACGGACTTCACCTTCCTGGGGACAGTTATAGAAAGATCTGAAAAGTTGATTTGGAAATATCTAACAGAATAATGGTAGTAAATGCAGTCTAGTACCATTTTTGCAGCACTGTTGTTGAAAAGCGAGAGGAAGTAGCGCTGTCTAGTGCATGGAGCACTAGTCTGCTGTTTATTTATTCTGTTAATCAGCCGGAGGAGGGAGGGAGGAGGGCGATCCTAGGGTATGGAGGCCCTCCTGGGCAGACTCGGCCTCTATTAAGTGGGTACCCAAAAAATTGGGGACAACCTGACGGCTGAGCGTGATCAGGGCAGACTAATCTCATTGCACCGCCGTTGGCCTAGAAACAGTACGAATCTCTATATACCCTTCATGCGTTGTAGTGGCGTGGTTTAGTGGATGGAGCCCTATTCTGCTGTTCTCCGGGTCCTGGGTTCGAATCGCTGCTGTGGCAGAATATTATTTATTCTGTAAATCAGCCCGTGGGCGACCCTAGAATATGGAGACCCCCCTGAGGCAGACCCAGCCTCTTTAAAGTTGGTACCCAAATTGGAGAAAAAACCTGGTGGCTGTGCATGATTAAGGCCTTATCACCTCATCGCACTGCCGTTGGCCTAGAAACAGTACGTATCTCTATGTACTGAGCCCAAGACCCTCCATGGGTTGTAGTGGTACAGTTTTTTTTTTTTTTTTTTTTTTTTTTTACCCTTATAAATAATAGATAACATGGATATGGAAATACCTGTGCTACCTGCCATCTGATAAGACAGACTAATGCAAGCCACCAGTGGTACGCTCCACCCCATAGAACAGAATAGTGCGAGACGTCAAGTTCCACATATTTAAATCCGTGTACTTGCCAATACTGATTATTGACGCTGGATATTGAGAGAAACACGAGAGCAGAGTTACCGCTCTGTTGATGAAACAACTGAGAAGAACAGCAGGTAAGTCTAGAAGAGATCGCGTTCGCAACGAAAGCACACGGCAGGAGTTAAGGAGTCGCCATATTGAACATCTTGTAGATCCACCAATTAAAATGGTTTGGCCATGTGATTGGGATTGAGGAACATAGGATGGAATACGCTCCAGTCGGCAGAAGACTTCGAGGACCTTCAAGAATATCCTATCTGAATAATATCGACAACCTATGCTGAGAAAGAGGAAAAGACTTCCGTAGGCCCAGGAACCTAGCGAAGAACAGAGAGCAATGGAGTTATAAGTAGCTGTGCACTCTCTTACGATTAGAATGAGGAGGAAGCAAAAGAAGAAGAAATTTTGCATTGATAAAGCGAGTGTAAAAAAAATCAATATAGATTCAGGGATAACTTCGTAAAAAGGTGCAAAACGAGCATGCGTGGTATAAAACGGCACTTCTGGTTCGTCTATTTTGTTCAGATCATTGCTGTGACATTAAATATATTATTCGGAGTGTACGTATCTTGTTACGTATGCTATCAAATCTTGAGGGGGGAAAAGGGTTATTTTTATTTTATTATTTTTTTTTTTAATCGTTTACAATCATTTTGAAACTAATGTAACAAATTTTAAAACACATCCCTATAATATTATTATTATGTAGGTTCACCACTCAGCTCAAAAGAGTTCTGATATTAATCCACTAGTTTCAATCCTGTATTTGTCTCACATGGTTAGGCCGAAACCTTGGCCTGATTAATACAAAATAATAAGTTCATTGACTGAGCTCTGGCTGTTCTTTTTACGAAAACATAATGCCATCAACAATTGTAAATAAATACAGTACTTGAACTGTCATAAATATTTATTCAGTACAGAGGCCAGCCTCCAGATATGCAAGAATCTAGATAAAGAATGCAAACAGATTAGTCAACAATTAAAGTAAACCCAACAAAACGATTGTGTTGTGAAGGTGCGTCTTCTGCCGTATCTACTAGTTTCTGAATAGTAGTTCTTACTACGGAAACTATTGTATGACACTACTGTGTACGTTAAAACTAAAAAATCATGTATCACTAATGCCATTACTATATAATATTTTATTAACTCATGAGTAAAATATGTTTGAGCGATTTTTTTTTTCCATCGGGTATCATCCTGATAAAATATATTGGGAGAAAAACAATGTTTAGATTGTATCAGTAGAACTTATTAAGGTGCTCATTGACTCAATGAATTCCAGAATTGGCAGAAACAATATTCAGTGGGGTCTCTTTAATCGTCTTCGACGCGTACCAATTTCATCAAAACATAATAATTGTCATCGAATCAAGAATGTAAAGGTTACTAATAAACATACATAGAGAGGTAAGTAATTAATGGGAGTAAAAAATCCTTAGTTATGCCTTCCTTCGGAGGGGACATTAAAAGGTGGTCTCGAGCCTGTGGCATGTCAGGTACTCGTAAAAGATCCCTATCCTAATTAAATCTGGATATGCAAAATTTAGGACTCCCACTGTAGCATCGTCCGATTAGCCACAGCAGCATAAAGGGACGTTAAACAAATGTACAACTAACTCCGCCATAGCCGGTCCCAAGCCCTGGTTGAAAAAGGAGGAGGGTTGGACCTTTTTTTAAGGTCCATAAAAATAAAATCAACGTGCTGGTGAGGTACGTCAACCTGTTAAGGGAACTCACCGACGGGAAGGGGATCACTTGTAGCTGGGTGGTTAGCATAACAGCCTCCTATGCCAAAGGTCACGGGTTCAAACCCGCAGGTGGTCCTAGGATTTTTTAATGGGAGTAAAAAATCCTTAGTTTTGCCGTCCTTCGGAGGGGACGATAAAAGGATGTCCCGGGCCTGTGCAATGTCAGGTACTCGTTAAAGATCCCTATCCTAATAAAACCTATATTAGAATCTCAAAATCTTCCTTCCTATCAGTTTGGATTCCGTCCTCAGCATTCCACAGTTCAACAGGGGCTCCGAGTTGTAGACCATATTTCCTCAGCTCTTGAATGCAAAGAGTATTGTTCTGGTGCGTTTCTGGACATTGCGCAAGCTTTTGACCGGGTATGGCACACTGGATTACTCTTCAAGCTGAAAACCCATTTACCCCAGTCTCTATACCTCATTCTCCGATCCTATCTCTCAAACCGTTCCTTCCGAGTTCGCAGCGTCTTGGGATCCGTCCTCTACATCATTTACACTACTGATATTCCTACACATCCTGATACCTTTCTGGCAACTTTTGCAGACGACACCGCCATCCTATCATCCAGTTCCAATCCTGAAACAGCATCCTTAAACCTTCAGAGACACCTTTTCCTTATCGAACACTGGTGTAATAACTGGCGTGTAAAGGTGAACGAAGCCAAATGTAAACACATAACCTTTACTCTTAGACGAAAATCCTTTCCGCCAGTTTATTTCAACTCATTACCAATTCCTCTCTCAGATACAGTCCGGTATCTTGGCTTACGGTTAGACAAAATATTGACTTGGAACCCACATACAAGACTTAAAAGACAAGAACTCAACCGACGATTCGGACAGTTATACCGACTACTCAACAGAAAATGAACAGAAAATTTGTTGTGAACTTACAGTTGACAACAAATTGTTAATCTACAAGACAATACTGAAGCCCATCTGGACCTACGAACTTAAACTGTGGGGGACAGCTAAACGTACTAACATCAAACGCATTCAATCCTTTCAATCCAAAGTCCTCCGTACAATAGTAAATGCTTCTTATTATGTCTCCAACTATACCTTGCACCACGACCTTAATGTTCCATTTATTTCAGACCTAATTCCATCCAAATTTTCCAAATTCCACCAGAACGTATTTCATCATCCTAATCCTCTAGCTCAATCCCTATCCAGCTCCACTCATCCATACAACCCACCTAGAAGGTTGAAACGGCAGTGGCCCCGCGACCTTTTGTAAATATACTGGAGTTCTAGCACTGGCTAGATTCTCCACTCAATGTGATGTATGTATGAGTGTGTGTTATGTTTATATAGTTATAATTGAATTCTTGACTTTATTGTATTGATTCATTATTGTGTATATATTTTATTGTAATTTTATGCCGTGTAAATATTGTATGAATGTAGTATGTATGATATCTTTCAGCACTACTATTGATGTCCAAATTGTAATTTTACTCAATAAAAATTGTTGTTGTAAAAAAATAAATAAATAAAATAAAACCTGGATAGGCAAAATTTAGGACTCCAACTGTATCATCGTCCGATTAGCCATAGTAACATAAAGTGACGTTAAATAAATAAACAATAAACCTATGGGAAGGAAATCCCATAACGAAAAAAACATGATGACGGGCAGCAGCGTCGCCATTACTTCTTTGGAGCCGGAAACAGCAGTTGGCAGGGTCCTTGAAGATTATTGTGAGGCGGAGTAGACGTACTACAGAACGGCTGATGAACTACGGAGGGATCTACCCCTATGATAAAAGGGCCGCTGAAGTCGGATACATCAGACCTAAGGTGCTTGTATCCAATGGATGACATGACAAACGTGATGTTAGGCATTTTCTTCCTCAAGAACGAAGAAGAAGAAGAATATACAACTAGTATGTATTTCATAAAGTTGAAAATCACAAGAAATAAAATTATAATAATGGGATACTTCAAGACAAATTTGTTTTCAGTCTTTTATCGTATCGAGACCTTGTTTTTCAAGGTCTTCATTCTTGTATTTGTACTTGTCGCGACGAACAACATTATATAAATGGCATGACTAAGAATGTATACTTTCGACGCCTGCCTCAACTTCTATAACACACGAAGCTGTCTGCCTCCACAATCTGTCGTCCGTTGAGAAGAACTTTAGAAAAGAAACATCAATCTGTTTCTCATTGAAAATTTTCGTATTCCAGTTTTCAACAGAAATACACGTTTTAGGACCCCCTGAGTCCGAATAACCAATTCCCGCAAAAAAGGTCTGTGTGTGTGCGTGTGGTAGCTCCTGGGCGAAAACGCAAAGTCCTATGAAACTGAAATTTCATATTTAAGACAGCTATACGGCCGAGGTGTTACAGAAACTTTTTCATCAAAATCAAAAGCTAACCGGAAGATCTACTTTATACAATGCATTTTATACCTTTCTACGATTTTCTCAAAAACGGCTCTAACGATTTTGTTTAAACTCAATATATCGATGTAAAATTTAATGGGCTTTTATATCATGTAAGTTTCATTCTGATTGAAACAGTCTGATGCGGCTTAGATGAGGATATTTTAAAATTAAAAAGCGATCGCTTCAGCTACCTCTTTAGGATCTGAACCACAGCCCAGCACATCATCACAAGGAATAACTGATGAATCGCGGTTTTTTTACACCGAACTCATTTCAGATCCTCCAAATTGAAAAAAAGAAACCATAGGAACTTCTCCTATACCCATAGAACCACAACCTCCTAAAGCAGTTAATCCCTCTGAGGTCTAATATCTTCTCCGAAAACTTACACTCCGTAAATCTCCTGGATACGATCTCCTCACTCCACAGATCCTCCGACAGCTCCCATCTAAAGCCATTATATTCCTTACCTATATTTACAACTCCATTTTACGCACAACCCATTTTCCTCTCTTATGGAAACATTCCACTATAATCCTCTTCCTAAAACCAGGTAAACCTCCTAACGCTACGACATCATATAGAACAATAGGCCTACTCCCAATTCTTTCAAAAATCTTTCAAAAAATCCTCCTCAAACAAATATTACCTTTATTAGAATCCCACACTATTCCTTCCCATCAGTTTGGATTCTGTTCCCAACATTCAACTGTTCAGCAAGGGCTCCGAGTTGTAGACCATATTTCCTCTGCCCTTGAGAACAAGGAGTACTGCTCGGATGCATTTCTGGACATAACGCAAGCATTTGACCGGGTGTGGCACCCGGGATTACTTTTCAAGTTCAAAAACCATTTACCCCAATCCTTATACCTAGTCCTCCGATCCTATCTATCAAACCGCTCCTTCCGAGTTCACTGTGGTGCAGAATATTCCAATTATTATCCAGTCGAATCCGGTGTTCCTCAAGGCAGTGTCCTTGGTCCTTTTCCTGTACAATATATACACGGCTGATATTCCTCTTTGCCCTAATACCTTCCTTGCAACGTACGCTGATGACACAGCCATCCTATCCTCTCACTTAGATCCCGATATTGCATCCATAGGTCTCCAAACGCACCTTTCTCAAATTGAAGATTGGTGTAACAAGTGGAGAATCAAAATCAATCAATCCAAATGCAAACATGTCACCTTCACCCTTCGAAGACAATGCTTCCCTCCAGTTCTCTTTAACTCCATTCCGCTCCCTTTCTCTGACACCGTCCGGTATCTTGGCTTCCTTCTAGACAAAAGACTAATTTGGAACCCACATTCTAGACTTAAACGACAAGAACTTAATCGACGATTTGGCCAATTATACAGACTACTGAACAGAAATTCTAAACTATCCATAGAAAACAAACTGCTAATATACAAGACTGTACTGAAACCTATCTGGGACTTGAACTGTGGGGGACCGCCAAATCTTCTAACATAAAACGCATTCAATCCTTCCAAACCAAAGTCCTCAGAACCATAGTCAATGCTCCTTATTATGTCACCAACCTTACCTTACACCACGACCTAAATATTCCATTTATTTTAGACCTTATACCATCAAAGTTCTCTAAATTCAATCACAACCTTATCCATCACCCTAATCCCCTAGCTCAATCCTTATCCAGCTCTACACATCCTTACCACCCCCCTAGAAGATTGAAACGGCAGTGGTCTCGAGATCTCTTGTAACATGTATATTGGAGTTCTAGCATTGATTTGAGTGACTTTTTTATATATTTTTATTGATTTTGTTTTGTATAATATTTTAATTGTTTTTTTTTGTATAATATTTTTATTTATATTGTTTTGTATGATATTTTTATTGTTTTTTTGTTTTTTTTTGTATAATATTTTTATTGATTATGTTTTGTATAATATTTTGATTGATTTTGTTTTGGATATATGTATATTGTATTATTATTATATAAATTTATTGTTTTGTATATATCGTGTGAATGTAGTATGAATGTTGTACTTTATCACTATTAAAAATGTCCAAAATTGAACTGATTGTAATATTACTTAATAAACAACTGTTTCTCAAATAAAAAAAAAAATGATTATTAGGACATTAAGAAATATATTTTTAACATTTCCTTCGTCTATCACTAAGGTTCTTCCTTTAACTCAAAAGGCGATTCATAATTGTGTTGTTAAAGGTGTCAAGCGACGATACACACAGGCAGTGTAGGGAGAACAGTGACTCAAAAAATTAATATTTGTCACCTTCTTGTAATTATTTGCATGTCTATATACTTAATTATGTTTTGGCAGAGCGATTTGCAACAATTTTTTTTAAAGATAAAAATAATAAATATACGGTATGGTAATTTATTTTACGAAGAATATCATTTTATAATTCATTGATAAATTAAGGTTAGTAAAAAAAAAAAAAATTACCCTTTCAAGAATCAAATTAAGTTAAATTTATTTTATACTAAAATATATAATTGAGAGAAGTTAATGGATTATCGCTCCATTGTTCTGACGCTCTCCTTCAAACGCCCAGAGGAAGGCCTATAAATTAGGTCGAAACGTCGGCATCAGTCTATTAAGTTTTTCTTAATTGTGTGTTCTTTTGATTGCACCCTGAAGTTCAGAGAGAAGTTAGTCAACACACAGTCAACCTCACTAAAATATGTAGTATTGCGATATTGAAAATTTACGAATTTTTGTCACTGAATCACTGAGTTTATGAATCACACACACATTATACGTAGGATTTTGGATTATAAGGATAGGATAAGTTAAATTGCTCAAAAGCTCAACTCTTTAAGTCCAGGTTGGCCATACGATAGTCTTGTAAATGAGCCTTTTGTAGATTAGTGGTTCAAGTAAGTGTTGAAGAAGCCGAAAACGGTATAGGTTTGGTGCAGAAAAAGTTCGAAGCAGGTTTGGACTTTGTTTTTGGGAAAATGTGAGTCCAGGCGTCTTCACTATATTATTTCTCTTGGTCAATATTGTCATTTAAAAACTTAGTGGGTTCATTGCAGCTGTTTTGAATAAAGCGAAGAATCGACAAACGTTCAAAATTCCAAAAACATGAAAAAAATGTCTTTTTATTTTTGTTGTTGTTTAAATTGACTTCGCATAGCTTCCTTTTTGAATGCTTTCATTTAGATTATTTTGATCATCATCAACGTTTCATATCAAAACCGTACTTTCAAGTTGCTTGTATGGAAGCTGCAATCTTTGGCGATTGGATCACAAATGACTATTTGACTACCAGCTTATTTGTTAATAAAGTACTTTTTTATATAGAAGTAAATAAGAAATATTTTTACAATTCTTCGTTATTTTAGTCCTTCACATGGATTCTGAGTTAAATGAGAAAAACTAGCTCAGAGTATGAAGGCGGTTTTTGACCAATTAGATGCCAAATTGTATAAGAAACGCCTGAACTTTAGGGTCATTTGGACTTGATCCTTACAGACTAGAAGGTAACGTAGTCTAGTGGATAGAGCACTTATCGACTGTTCGAACTATGGCAGAATTTTGGAGCTGGCGGGCCGTGGTGGTAAGTGCGTGTTATTATGAACGCGCGTTGCCCAGTAACCGAATGGCTACAAACTTAGAATAAAATAATTATGAGTTTGCGAGAATGAAAATGGCTTCTAACTCGTTATTTCTTTTTTACTTTCACTTACTATAAATAGTAAGGGGAAGTATTGCGATCGTGAAAATTTTCGAATTCCAGTTTTCAACGGAAATACACGTTTTAGGGTCCCCTGAGTCCAAATAACCAAGTCCCGCAAAAAGGTCTGTGTGTGTCTGTGTGTGTGTGGTAACTCCCGGGCGGAAACGGTAAGTCCTATGACTCTGAAATTTCATATTTAAGACAACTATAGGCCCGAGACGTGACAAACCTTTTTTCATCATAATGAACTTACCAGAAGAGGCACATTACACCATGCATTTTGCACCTTTTTTCGATTTTCTCAAAAACAGTTCCGACGATTTTGATTAAACTCGCTATATCGATGTAAAATTTAATGGGCTTTAATATCATGTAGGTTTTATTTGGATAAAAATGGTCTGACAGGGCTTAAATGCCGATATTTTAAATTGTCTTCCCCTAAAGTACCTTTAATTTTGTAGATTCAATAATAATAACTAGATTTTCTAGTTAACGCTGATGAAAAACAGGTAAATATATAAATTGAATAAATTCGATACCCAACTAAAGGAGAAAAACGAAAAAATATTTTTTTAATGCAATTTTTCGTTTTTGAACATAAGAGCAGTAATATACATTTATGATATACCGTTGGAAAGCTAAAGATTTTAGAAAAAATATCATCTCATACACAAGCTCTTAAAAGTTAATAGAGAGTGATGAAACGAACATAAAACTAACTGATTATTTTAGATAATAATATAATAGCGCGTAGGTTTTTTGTATAATTTTTCCTACAATCGCAAAGTAACCTCAATTTTTCACCATATGTTTGCCATTAGGCTAATGTACTATAATCACAAAAAAACAAAAATATTTTCTGATTGTAAGGATGACTCATCCAAAATCATTGTTAACATTTTGTCAAAATGTAAATATGTGAATAAAGTTTATTTTTATTTTATTTTATAATATAATAGATTTTTTAATAAAACACATGTTTCTATATAAATTCAATTTGATTAATTTCTTAATAATTTCACGTATCATTATCTCTAACTGTATTTGAAAATTCTTTCATTGATTTTAAAAATGGAGGTAAGTGAAAGTCGTGTGTTGCCCGCACCAGATTTTTTTTTTATATAACAACAATTTTTATTGAGTAATATTACAATCTTTCCTAATTTGTACATTAATAATAGTGGTGAAAGATGACATTCATACAATATTTTCATAGAATACAATTATAATAAAATATGTATACAATAATGAATAAAATTATAAAATATCGGGTTGTTTCACATGGAATGTCCGTTTTTATAGTTTCTGAAATACATAAAGGATTTTGCAGGTCTCTGTTGTTTTCTTCCGAATGCTTACATATTTTTGTTTCACTTCAAAGCTCAGAGTTTTTCAGTTCGGGAATAAAAAGTTGGTGTCACGTTGGGAAAAATGTGAAGAATAAGAAGAGAAATACTTCGAATAAAATTATCTTGTTTTTATATCGTATTTTTAATAAAAATCCTTTACCTTGAAATGGACATTTTATGTGACAAAACACAATATATACAAAGTCTATAAATCACTTATACCTATATACAAGTCATACAGCACATTAAGTGGAGAATCTATCCAGTGCTAGAACTCCAATACATACATATTTACAAGACGTCGCTGGGCCACTGCCGTTTCAACCTTCTAGGTGGGTTGTATGGATGAGTGGAGCTGGATAGGGATTGTGCTAGAGGACTAGGATGATAAATGAGGTCCTGGTGGAATTTGGAAAATTTGGATGGAATCAAGTCTGAAATAAATGGAATATTAAGGTCGTGGTGCAAGGTATAGTTAGAGACATAATAAGGAGCATTTACTATTGTTCGGAGGACTTTGGATTGAATGCGTTTGATGTTAGAACGTTTAGCTGTCCCCCACAGTTCAAGTCCGTAGGTCTAGATAGGCTTTAGTATTGTCTTGTTGATTAATAATTTGTTTGTCAACTGTAAGTACAGAGTTTCTGTTGAGTAGTCGGTATAACTGTGCGAATCGTCAGTTGAGTTTCTGTCTTTTAAGTCTTGTATGTGAGTTCCATGTCAGTAGATAGAATATACCGGTTCTGGCACAGGGCTTCGGTGCAAGATGGCGGCGCCCATGGTTTCCCGCCAAAACTGGCCTTTATTGAACGATCGTTCGCGATCTACCTGTCCTTCGTGATCTACTCAATCAAACCTAACCTCATATTGTTAGTTTTATTTATCGATTAAATATTCGATTTTCTTTTAAAATATAAACAAAGGAACCTTGTTATGGCCATACAATACTAAATAAATAAATAATATAAATAAAAACTTTAATAGTAGATAAGAATTGCGGGAGCTGGCACACTTTTTTGAGGAGCCAATCAGATGCCAGCATTTGGTCACGTGACCTATGGCGGGAGATTTGAATTTGAATTTCGATCACGACCTAACCTTAACCACGTTGGTTCGCGCCATCAACCTAACCTAAACCAGTAGGCCACGCCCCTTTTTAGCCACGTGGCCCCCAACGATGTAACCTAAACCATTAAGTCACGCTTCTTTTCAGTCACGTGACCCCTCCCCCCTTTCATTAACCAACCAATCGCAGTACTCTATTTGAGAGTTCCTCCCGGCTACGTCCGATGGTCAAATCGTTTTACGAAACCTCTTTAACTGAAATATAACCTTCATAATGTTTACATTTTTGCAACCCACTTACTGTTACATAACCTTCCTAACTGACACATAACCTTCCTATTGTTTACATGTTTGAAACCTCCCTAACTGTTGCATAACCTTCCCAATGTTTACATTTTCTGCAACCTTCCTATTGTTTACATTTTTCCAACCTCCCTAACTATTACATAACCTTCCCATTGTTTACATTTTTTAAACCTCCCTAAATGTTACATAACTTTCCTATTGTTTACATTTTTGAAACCTCCCTAACTGTTACATAACCTTCCCATTATTTACATTTTCTGCAACCTTCCTATTGTTTACATTTTTCCAACCTCCCTAACTATTACATAACCTTCCCATTGTTTACATTTTGAAAGCTCCCTAACTGTTACATAACCTTCCCATTATTTACATTTTCTGAAACCTTCCTAACCGTCACATAACCTTCCTTATGATTACATTTTCTGAAACCTTCCTAACTGTTACATAACCTTCTCAATGTTTACATTTATGAAACCTTACAAATTGTTACATAACCTCCCCATTGTTTACATTTTCGGAAACGTCCCTTACTGTTACAAAACCTTTCCAATGTTTAAATTTTAGCTTCGTATATGCTTACTTTATGTTCTGAAACTTCCTCTTTGTTTACAAATTCAGAAGCATGTTCAATATTAACATTTTCACTGTTTGTTTACTTTTATTTTCTCCTTACATAGTCGCAGAACACACTCAATTTCTGAAGAATCCGCAAGAGCGCAGCACCCACTCTACTTCGTAATGTGTCCACCAGAGTGCATCTCTCCGGAATTTTTTACGTTATCTATTCAATACTTTTTTTTTTATGTAAGTTTTTCAGCAGCCATTTTGTTTTGATGAAGCCAACATTGCTATAATTCAAACAGGTATGAACATGTACAAACAGGTTGGTATCATGTTTAAGCATGTTGATAAGTGAAACGTAAATATGGACTTTGAACCCTCTTAACGGCTTCAATATAAACATCGTAATACTGCTTCTTAATCCTATACAGCTTTGAACATTGATCCTTAATCCTACATTTTAAGTAGCGATAAAAAGTTCCTTAAGCTTTAACGTAAACATGGACTTTGAACCTTCTTAGTGGCTTTAGTATAAACATCGTTATAGGGCTTCTTAATCCTATACAGCTGTGAACTTTGATCCTTAATCCTACATTTTAAGTAGCGATAAAAAGTTCCTTAAGCTTTAACGTAAACATGGACTTTGAACCTTCTTAGTGGCTTTAATATAAACATCGTTATAGGGCTTCTTAATCCTATACAGCTGTGAACTTTGGTCCTTAATCCTACTATTTAAATAGCGATAAAAGGTTCCTTAAGCTCTGAGACTTTTTCTCCTCTTAGGTATATATATAAATATAATGCGGACCTTATACACTCACAATTGTCTTAACGATGTCTTCGGGACCGTTCGGCTACTCCCGGCCATCTTCGGTCTTATATCTAACTTCGCTATAATCCGGAGTTCTATCTAAAGAAATAAACAATGATAACTTTAATTCCATCGAAACAACTTCCTTATCTTCTCTGCATCTAAACATTTGCATTGCATAGTACATCGTAAACATTTTATTAATTTTAGTTATCAGCATTATTAGTAAACAAAGTTTTGTACCTTTTTTAGTTCGGCATTAAGCCTTAAGCCTCTTCACCCCGTCAAGGTAAAGGTACATCGAAGAGGTTTTTATTTTATTTTACAACGTAATTTTTACTATAAAATGTATACAAATTAAACGAAAAATTAAAGCTTAATAAAAATCAGAATTCATAAGATATAATCTTCAAACGCAATCAAGAATTAAATAAAATTTATGATTATAACAAATAAAATCATCTTTTTTTTTTTTTTTTTTTTAATTTTTTTTTGTTAATTTACCATTATTAAATGTATTTAAATTTAATTTTACACCTGAAAAAAAAAATTCTTTCCTGTTAGGATGGTCGGCACGGTGTGGCAATATTTAAAACCATTTAATCTTAAATACTAAACAGCAATTTTCATTCTTTTATCATTTTTTTCTTTGTGTATTTGAAAGAGAAATATGAGCATGGAATAAACTTTGCTGGGTTATTCTATTCACCTCACATTCACTCACACATTCAGGTTTACAGGTGTTCAAACCATGCCATTGACCTTCATCCAGGGTTTATAGGTGTTCAAACCGTGACAGTGACCCCATTCATTCATGGTGAATAGATTTAAACAATTTTTCATTTACTCATACAGATAAAGCCTTAGTTTTGATACTCTGTACATTTCTCTTTCGAGACATTATGATAAATGAAATGGCTGCCTTGCTGCGAATGCTTAATTAATTTTAAGAGAGCCAAAATCTTCCAAGATCATTACAGAACAAACATATTGCCACTCCATAAACCACCATTTTTTATTTATTTTTTTCCACAAAACGCTAAATACAAACTAAAATGCTTGTAAACTCGCTTTTTGTTTCTTATTATTAAAAAAAAAACTCTTTATATTATTTCAATTCATTTAATTTATAATGCCCATAAGCCAAAGTATTGATTCCGTCTTCTTGTATTGGCGTATGCATAATTTCATTTTGAAATAATACTTTTTCATAATCCTTAAAACTAATATATTTTTTTAACGAAGATGTTTTTACGCCTTTAGCACGCTTTTTTACATCGTTTTCCGTCATAATAGCGTACATTTTCGCTCTTAATCCCACATATTTTAAAATTATTTTGGAATTGAGCTCATCTTTGAACTTTCCTAACTTTTTTTTATTTTCTTTAGAATAACATAAATGTGTTTCAGGATAGTCTGAGAAGTCAAAATATTGATTAATTTTTTTCATATCTTCATAGGCATCATCTGTTAAGACCCTATAAATAAAGGAATCTGTATCGGTATACATCATCTTCAAGGTTTTTCCAGAATATTTTGTCATCATTATGTCATAATGAAATTGATACATTACAGTTTTTGATAAGTCTAAAATACACATTCCTATGTATATAGGTTTATTAAACAAGACTTTCGATTTTTCCATGTGAACAGCCACTATATTCTCATTGTAGATTGTACGGTCAATGAAATTTGGTTTAGCAACAAGTTTCATCAACTTTTTACTGTCAGTTACTAGTTGAATATTCTGGCGGTTCCTGATATTTTCCATCGTTTTACCGAAAACTGCATTGTTAAGCAACTTATAAAAATCTTTTTCAAAATCGTTGGATGCTCCTTTCCTTAGCTCAGTATTGTATTCTATATATACGATCGTAACCATGGTGCTTGGTCAAACTTTAGAACACGGTGAATTTTTTCCAATTTTAGCCCATGCTGTAGAGCTTGAATCAAATTTTTATAATGTAAGACGTAGCGATTTCTTTTTCCAAAATGTGTTATTAATTTTTTTGAATTAGCTTTTGCTCCCGGTGGTATCATCGCTTCAGGTAAGAACGGTAAATCATCATGGTAATGATGAAGTTCTTGAGGATAACTGACGTCAATTTCAAATATGTAACCAATTTCGTCATCATCCTTAAGCTTGGATATGTTTATACGTTCCGGATTTTTAACCCATTCAAATCCTCCGTATGGTAAAGACATGCTCATCGCTTATCCATAAAGGTTATTAGCATCTAAATAAATTATATAACTCGATTCTTCGTTTGGATTAAAATTACTCATGTACTTATTATTCGCTTCTGCATACCTGTGTGATACCTGACACAAACCTCCACGAATACCGTGTTCTATCATTAAAACCATATTATAATCCTGTAATAGCTCTATATTCATTTTTGTATATTTTAACATGGCATCAAAGGTCAAACCGGGAACAGTGAAATAATGAGCTGGATCAAGTTTATGCGTCTTGATCATGACATCTCGGAAAGATTCGAAGACGTCACAAAGTAGAAGAACATCAGTCTTAACGTACACATCAGCATAATCTCCCAAAGATTGGCAATTAAAGTGTCCCCATATGTTTTGAGCGTGTTTATAATCTTCTACGCTGATGTCGCTCTCATTCAATTTATTGTAAAAGTCTTCAATTGATGGTAACTCTGTTTCATTGAACTTTTCTTCATTGTCTATATAATCATATGGAAACACACCTTTTCTGGTAACCAATTTTAATTCCTCATCTTTATAATATTTTGATGTCTCCTGGAATTTGTCCAAAGAAAGAGAATTTACAAGATAGTCCAGGCTTCTAGGCATGAATCTGTAAGAATCTATAAACCTCAGTTTCAGTTTACCAACATGCTTTGTGAAGGATATGTATTTTTCTTCACTATTCGGTATTACCTCAACTTCTCCAGGGGTATTTCCCAATTCTCTAACTATAAAATGTGCGTCATAATTGCTCAAGTTGTGCATTATGACAGGTACAAACGAGGGATTAACGCGTTTTAAATTACAATTATTACACGAAGCTCCTAAGTACGTTCCGGTTATATGGCAGTGGTCTCTAACTTTTATGTTGTTTTCTTTAAATTCGTCTTGGCACATGTAACAGGTTTTAGCTTCAGCCCAATTTTTTTCTTCATCCGATGAGATCCGCATTGGTTTGTTCATCTTATAGATTTCTTGAATTTTTTTAGCAATATTGGAAATATACTCCATGAAGTGATAAGCGGCATTGGTCCCCCTATAAACGTACGGTTTTTTTACTGGGACGTCTACTCCCTCGATCCCTTTAACATATACACAAAATGATATCGGATCGTGCCTCTGATATTTAGTCGTGTTCTTTGACGATTCGTTTATAGGAACTAACATCGATTCAAAGTCAGCATAGATAACAAACGGTACTTTGCTTTGTCGTTCCACATTTGAAAATCTGATAAAGTGATCTTTCGTCGGCAGCTCTATTCTTACTGGTTTATTTTCAGAGCAGTATATCTTGTGTTCTTCAAGTTTCTCGCTAGCTTTTTTTCCATAGAGGTTGTTAAAATGTGTAAAGCAGCGTTTGCAAATCGTCAATTTATGTTCATATTGGCTGAGTTGAGACACAACTAATCTTTCAAAGTTTTTTATGTAAATATAATGCGAAGTCTTATCATCGGATATAAGTAAAAGATCTCGGTGGTCATTCAATTCTGTTTTACAGACTTTCAGTGGATATATTTTTTCTTTTTCATCCAGCCCATAAACATTGATGGAGACATTATTTGTCTTTTCAAAGTTCCTTATTTCGCTTAGAGATGTCGGGAACGAAACGCAACTAAAGTCATATTTATGTTCTAAATTATCATATTTAGTAACGCGTTGAGCATTCTTTTTCACAAATTTTGCTAAAATGGAATACTTGAAACAATAAATATCATTATTCTGTACATTAATGCAAGCTTTCTTTGATTCTATCGATGGCGGAAGAGGAAGATAGGTGCAGCCCCTTAGTGGCAAATATTTGTTGATTCGTAATCTGATTCCATCAACTCCACTCAGCTTCCATCCACTTTTTTTAAATTGAGACTCTTCTGCTTCAGTTATAATTTTGTTAAAACTTTTCTCGATAAATTTGTTAAGATCGCTACCTTTAAACACACATTTATTTCGTGTTTTGAATGCTTTATCCGTCTGATCACCAACAGAATTTGTAAAAGTACATTCCAATAGGCAGTTCACTTTCAATGCGCCATGTTCATGTAGTGAATCTCGAATTTTATACACTAAGAGGTTCTTAACACTTTCCAGAAACGAGTTAATATCCATAGAATCGAACGATCTGATGAAGAATGATGCCAATCGGTTTTGAAATGCTGTCTCATACTCAACAAGTCCCTGCTTGTCTGGTACGAGTGCTAAAATGGCATTCTTTTGTGGCTCAGATAATTTTAATTTTTTTATCAACGGTTCCTGGGTACATACATTTTCATGTCTTTTCCCGTTATAAATATTTGGAAAAACACCCCCACACCTGGTGCAAGTATAAGTCGAATTACCGTTACAAGATTTTTCATGTCTACGAAGGCTCTTCAAATACTCATACGTATTACCGCAAAGGTAACATTTAAACTGACTCATTTTTAAGTGTTAAATTTTAAAATTTCTGAACGAAGATAAATTTAATAATTTATTTATGCACACAACTTACCTTCCGTGAACAAATGGAGAATTATCTACTAGTTTAAAATTAACGGAAACAATTTTTCTATAAAACTTAAATAATATAAAAATATCAATGGCACCAAGAAATTAGGAAATATTTTTAAACTCAGATAGCAGCAACAGCAACAAATCAATGTGTTCTCTTTGAAGTCTGAAGCTAAAATGACAGCAAATACAAATGACAAGTAACTAATAAGAAGGTAGTGGGGGTAAAACGGAAGGTGGTGGGGGTAAGCAACAGCTGATAGTTAAGGAGTTACTTGTCATTTGTATTTGCTGTCATTTTAGCTTCAGACTTCAAAGAGAACACATTGATTTGTTGCTGTTGCTGCTATCTGAGTTTAAATATATTTCCTAATTTCTTGGTGCCATTGATATTTTTATATTATTTAAGTTTTATAGAAAAATTGTTTCCGTTAATTTTAAACTAGTAGATAATTCTCCATTTGTTCACGGAAGGTAAGTTGTGTGCATAAATAAATTATTAAATTTATCTTCGTTCAGAAATTTTAAAATTTAACACTTAAAAATGAGTCAGTTTAAATGTTACCTTTGCGGTAATACGTATGAGTATTTGAAGAGCCTTCGTAGACATGAAAAATCTTGTAACGGTAATTCGACTTATACTTGCACCAGGTGTGGGGGTGTTTTTCCAAATATTTATAACGGGAAAAGACATGAAAATGTATGTACCCAGGAACCGTTGATAAAAAAATTAAAATTATCTGAGCCACAAAAGAATGCCATTTTAGCACTCGTACCAGACAAGCAGGGACTTGTTGAGTATGAGACAGCATTTCAAAACCGATTGGCATCATTCTTCATCAGATCGTTCGATTCTATGGATATTAACTCGTTTCTGGAAAGTGTTAAGAACCTCTTAGTGTATAAAATTCGAGATTCACTACATGAACATGGCGCATTGAAAGTGAACTGCCTATTGGAATGTACTTTTACAAATTCTGTTGGTGATCAGACGGATAAAGCATTCAAAACACGAAATAAATGTGTGTTTAAAGGTAGCGATCTTAACAAATTTATCGAGAAAAGTTTTAACAAAATTATAACTGAAGCAGAAGAGTCTCAATTTAAAAAAAGTGGATGGAAGCTGAGTGGAGTTGATGGAATCAGATTACGAATCAACAAATATTTGCCACTAAGGGGCTGCACCTATCTTCCTCTTCCGCCATCGATAGAATCAAAGAAAGCTTGCATTAATGTACAGAATAATGATATTTATTGTTTCAAGTATTCCATTTTAGCAAAATTTGTGAAAAAGAATGCTCAACGCGTTACTAAATATGATAATTTAGAACATAAATATGACTTTAGTTGCGTTTCGTTCCCGACATCTCTAAGCGAAATAAGGAACTTTGAAAAGACAAATAATGTCTCCATCAATGTTTATGGGCTGGATGAAAAAGAAAAAATATATCCACTGAAAGTCTGTAAAACAGAATTGAATGACCACCGAGATCTTTTACTTATATCCGATGATAAGACTTCGCATTATATTTACATAAAAAACTTTGAAAGATTAGTTGTGTCTCAACTCAGCCAATATGAACATAAATTGACGATTTGCAAACGCTGCTTTACACATTTTAACAACCTCTATGGAAAAAAAGCTAGCGAGAAACTTGAAGAACACAAGATATACTGCTCTGAAAATAAACCAGTAAGAATAGAGCTGCCGACGAAAGATCACTTTATCAGATTTTCAAATGTGGAACGACAAAGCAAAGTACCGTTTGTTATCTATGCTGACTTTGAATCGATGTTAGTTCCTATAAACGAATCGTCAAAGAACACGACTAAATATCAGAGGCACGATCCGATATCATTTTGTGTATATGTTAAAGGGATCGAGGGAGTAGACGTCCCAGTAAAAAAACCGTACGTTTATAGGGGGACCAATGCCGCTTATCACTTCATGGAGTATATTTCCAATATTGCTAAAAAAATTCAAGAAATCTATAAGATGAACAAACCAATGCGGATCTCATCGGATGAAGAAAAAAATTGGGCTGAAGCTAAAACCTGTTACATGTGCCAAGACGAATTTAAAGAAAACAACATAAAAGTTAGAGACCACTGCCATATAACCGGAACGTACTTAGGAGCTTCGTGTAATAATTGTAATTTAAAACGCGTTAATCCCTCGTTTGTACCTGTCATAATGCACAACTTGAGCAATTATGACGCACATTTTATAGTTAGAGAATTGGGAAATACCCCTGGAGAAGTTGAGGTAATACCGAATAGTGAAGAAAAATACATATCCTTCACAAAGCATGTTGGTAAACTGAAACTGAGGTTTATAGATTCTTACAGATTCATGCCTAGAAGCCTGGACTATCTTGTAAATTCTCTTTCTTTGGACAAATTCCAGGAGACATCAAAATATTATAAAGATGAGGAATTAAAATTGGTTACCAGAAAAGGTGTGTTTCCATATGATTATATAGACAATGAAGAAAAGTTCAATGAAACAGAGTTACCATCAATTGAAGACTTTTACAATAAATTGAATGAGAGCGACATCAGCGTAGAAGATTATAAACACGCTCAAAACATATGGGGACACTTTAATTGCCAATCTTTGGGAGATTATGCTGATGTGTACGTTAAGACTGATGTTCTTCTACTTTGTGACGTCTTCGAATCTTTCCGAGATGTCATGATCAAGACGCATAAACTTGATCCAGCTCATTATTTCACTGTTCCCGGTTTGACCTTTGATGCCATGTTAAAATATACAAAAATGAATATAGAGCTATTACAGGATTATAATATGGTTTTAATGATAGAACACGGTATTCGTGGAGGTTTGTGTCAGGTATCACACAGGTATGCAGAAGCGAATAATAAGTACATGAGTAATTTTAATCCAAACGAAGAATCGAGTTATATAATTTATTTAGATGCTAATAACCTTTATGGATAAGCGATGAGCATGTCTTTACCATACGGAGGATTTGAATGGGTTAAAAATCCGGAACGTATAAACATATCCAAGCTTAAGGATGATGACGAAATTGGTTACATATTTGAAATTGACGTCAGTTATCCTCAAGAACTTCATCATTACCATGATGATTTACCGTTCTTACCTGAAGCGATGATACCACCGGGAGCAAAAGCTAATTCAAAAAAATTAATAACACATTTTGGAAAAAGAAATCGCTACGTCTTACATTATAAAAATTTGATTCAAGCTCTACAGCATGGGCTAAAATTGGAAAAAATTCACCGTGTTCTAAAGTTTGACCAAGCACCATGGTTACGATCGTATATAGAATACAATACTGAGCTAAGGAAAGGAGCATCCAACGATTTTGAAAAAGATTTTTATAAGTTGCTTAACAATGCAGTTTTCGGTAAAACGATGGAAAATATCAGGAACCGCCAGAATATTCAACTAGTAACTGACAGTAAAAAGTTGATGAAACTTGTTGCTAAACCAAATTTCATTGACCGTACAATCTACAATGAGAATATAGTGGCTGTTCACATGGAAAAATCGAAAGTCTTGTTTAATAAACCTATATACATAGGAATGTGTATTTTAGACTTATCAAAAACTGTAATGTATCAATTTCATTATGACATAATGATGACAAAATATTCTGGAAAAACCTTGAAGATGATGTATACCGATACAGATTCCTTTATTTATAGGGTCTTAACAGATGATGCCTATGAAGATATGAAAAAAATTAATCAATATTTTGACTTCTCAGACTATCCTGAAACACATTTATGTTATTCTAAAGAAAATAAAAAAAAGTTAGGAAAGTTCAAAGATGAGCTCAATTCCAAAATAATTTTAAAATATGTGGGATTAAGAGCGAAAATGTACGCTATTATGACGGAAAACGATGTAAAAAAGCGTGCTAAAGGCGTAAAAACATCTTCGTTAAAAAAATATATTAGTTTTAAGGATTATGAAAAAGTATTATTTCAAAATGAAATTATGCATACGCCAATGAAAATGATACAATCTAAGCTCCATAATATTTTTAGTTCCGAAATAAATAAGGTTTCTCTGTCACCTTTTGATGATAAAAGACACATACAAGAAGACGGAATCAATACTTTGGCTTATGGGCATTATAAATTAAATGAATTGAAATAATATAAAGAGTTTTTTTTTTAATAATAAGAAACAAAAAGCGAGTTTACAAGCATTTTAGTTTGTATTTAGCGTTTTGTGGAAAAAAATAAAATAAAAAATGGTGGTTTATGGAGTGGCAATATGTTTGTTCTGTAATGATCTTGGAAGATTTTGGCTCTCTTAAAATTAATTAAGCATTCGCAGCAAGGCAGCCATTTCATTTATCATAATGTCTCGAAAGAGAAATGTACAGAGTATCAAAACTAAGGCTTTATCTGTATGAGTAAATGAAAAATTGTTTAAATCTATTCACCATGAATGAATGGGGTCACTGTCACGGTTTGAACACCTATAAACCCTGGATGAAGGTCAATGGCATGGTTTGAACACCTGTAAACCTGAATGTGTGAGTGAATGTGAGGTGAATAGAATAACCCAGCAAAGTTTATTCCATGCTCATATTTCTCTTTCAAATACACAAAGAAAAAAATGATAAAAGAATGAAAATTGCTGTTTAGTATTTAAGATTAAATGGTTTTAAATATTGCCACACCGTGCCGACCATCCTAACAGGAAAGAATTTTTTTTTTCAGGTGTAAAATTAAATTTAAATACATTTAATAATGGTAAATTAACAAAAAAAAATTAAAAAAAAAAAAAAAAAAAAAGATGATTTTATTTGTTATAATCATAAATTTTATTTAATTCTTGATTGCGTTTGAAGATTATATCTTATGAATTCTGATTTTTATTAAGCTTTAATTTTTCGTTTAATTTGTATACATTTTATAGTAAAAATTACGTTGTAAAATAAAATAAAAACCTCTTCGATGTACCTTTACCTTGACGGGGTGAAGAGGCTTAAGGCTTAATGCCGAACTAAAAAAGGTACAAAACTTTGTTTACTAATAATGCTGATAACTAAAATTAATAAAATGTTTACGATGTACTATGCAATGCAAATGTTTAGATGCAGAGAAGATAAGGAAGTTGTTTCGATGGAATTAAAGTTATCATTGTTTATTTCTTTAGATAGAACTCCGGATTATAGCGAAGTTAGATATAAGACCGAAGATGGCCGGGAGTAGCCGAACGGTCCCGAAGACATCGTTAAGACAATTGTGAGTGTATAAGGTCCGCATTATATTTATATATATACCTAAGAGGAGAAAAAGTCTCAGAGCTTAAGGAACCTTTTATCGCTATTTAAATAGTAGGATTAAGGACCAAAGTTCACAGCTGTATAGGATTAAGAAGCCCTATAACGATGTTTATATTAAAGCCACTAAGAAGGTTCAAAGTCCATGTTTACGTTAAAGCTTAAGGAACTTTTTATCGCTACTTAAAATGTAGGATTAAGGATCAAAGTTCACAGCTGTATAGGATTAAGAAGCCCTATAACGATGTTTATACTAAAGCCACTAAGAAGGTTCAAAGTCCATGTTTACGTTAAAGCTTAAGGAACTTTTTATCGCTACTTAAAATGTAGGATTAAGGATCAATGTTCAAAGCTGTATAGGATTAAGAAGCAGTATTACGATGTTTATATTGAAGCCGTTAAGAGGGTTCAAAGTCCATATTTACGTTTCACTTATCAACATGCTTAAACATGATACCAACCTGTTTGTACATGTTCATACCTGTTTGAATTATAGCAATGTTGGCTTCATCAAAACAAAATGGCTGCTGAAAAACTTACATAAAAAAAAAAGTATTGAATAGATAACGTAAAAAATTCCGGAGAGATGCACTCTGGTGGACACATTACGAAGTAGAGTGGGTGCTGCGCTCTTGCGGATTCTTCAGAAATTGAGTGTGTTCTGCGACTATGTAAGGAGAAAATAAAAGTAAACAAACAGTGAAAATGTTAATATTGAACATGCTTCTGAATTTGTAAACAAAGAGGAAGTTTCAGAACATAAAGTAAGCATATACGAAGCTAAAATTTAAACATTGGAAAGGTTTTGTAACAGTAAGGGACGTTTCCGAAAATGTAAAAAATGGGGAGGTTATGTAACAATTTGTAAGGTTTCATAAATGTAAACATTGAGAAGGTTATGTAACAGTTAGGAAGGTTTCAGAAAATGTAATCATAAGGAAGGTTATGTGACGGTTAGGAAGGTTTCAGAAAATGTAAATAATGGGAAGGTTATGTAACAGTTAGGGAGCTTTCAAAAATGTAAACAATGGGAAGGTTATGTAATAGTTAGGGAGGTTGGAAAAATGTAAACAATAGGAAGGTTGCAGAAAATGTAAATAATGGGAAGGTTATGTAACAGTTAGGGAGGTTTCAAAAATGTAAACAATAGGAAAGTTATGTAACATTTAGGGAGGTTTAAAAAATGTAAACAATGGGAAGGTTATGTAATAGTTAGGGAGGTTGGAAAAATGTAAACAATAGGAAGGTTGCAGAAAATGTAAACATTGGGAAGGTTATGCAACAGTTAGGGAGGTTTCAAACATGTAAACAATAGGAAGGTTATGTGTCAGTTAGGAAGGTTATGTAACAGTAAGTGGGTTGCAAAAATGTAAACATTATGAAGGTTATATTTCAGTTAAAGAGGTTTCGTAAAACGATTTGACCATCGGACGTAGCCGGGAGGAACTCTCAAATAGAGTACTGCGATTGGTTGGTTAATGAAAGGGGGGAGGGGTCACGTGACTGAAAAGAAGCGTGACTTAATGGTTTAGGTTACATCGTTGGGGGCCACGTGGCTAAAAAGGGGCGTGGCCTACTGGTTTAGGTTAGGTTGATGGCGCGAACCAACGTGGTTAAGGTTAGGTCGTGATCGAAATTCAAATTCAAATCTCCCGCCATAGGTCACGTGACCAAATGCTGGCATCTGATTGGCTCCTCAAAAAAGTGTGCCAGCTCCCGCAATTCTTATCTACTATTAAAGTTTTTATTTATATTATTTATTTATTTAGTATTGTATGGCCATAACAAGGTTCCTTTGTTTATATTTTAAAAGAAAATCGAATATTTAATCGATAAATAAAACTAACAATATGAGGTTAGGTTTGATTGAGTAGATCACGAAGGACAGGTAGATCGCGAACGATCGTTCAATAAAGGCCAGTTTTGGCGGGAAACCATGGGCGCCGCCATCTTGCACCGAAGCCCTGTGCCAGAACCGGTATATTCTATCTACTCATGTCAATCTTTTGTCTAATCCAAGCCAGGATATCGGACTGTATCTGAAGGAGGAATTGGTATTGAGTTGAAATAAACTAGCGTAGAGGATTTTCACTCGTCATTAATCTCCCGCCTTCTCCACCTGACCCAACAAACCCCCGTACAGCCAATAAACTGGAGGTTATTTTTGTGAATGACAACTATTTGGCTGACGGAACTCATATAACAAAAAATCCTCCCAAGGCAGGGATTCGAACTCACTACGTTTGGTCTGCTTGCCTCACAGCAGCGAGCTTTCCCGAGGAAGACTATAGATTAAGGATATTTGTAGCTTTAGGTTCGCCCATTGATAAAAAGTGCTCTTGGAATCTAAACTAAAACATCACCACGCGGACGTAGGGACAAACATGTTATCAATATTCGGGAACACGCAGATCCGCCATATTCGATTGCCACTTCTAATATCTAATCCCTAATGATTCGGTATCGTTTAAAAATGTTGTCTTCAAATTTATTTATCGGAAAAATGCGTTATTATAGATATTTCCTTTGATAATTGCAACAAATGACTGTGGTATGTTGTAATGTAATTGTTTGCCAGCCCTGTATGCTCAGGTGTTCTGCAATTACCTGATAAGATCTCATTAGCATTTGTATTTGTTGTTTGGCAAAGCTTTTGAGGAAATGTAATGAAGCCTTGCTACCATTAATTATTTTCAAGATTATGAATGGACATGTATAATAGTGGAATATTTATTAAATTGTAGTGGAAATTCTGTCATTCAATTTGTTACTTGTTTATTCATTTATTCACAGTAACACGTCACTTTATGTTACTGTAGCTAATTAGACGATGAGACAGAGGGAGTCCTTAATTTTGCTTATCCAGGAATAATTAAGAATGAAGATATTGCACAGCCTCGGAACCATCATTTTACGTCGCATCCGAAGTACGGCAAACCAAAGATCTTTTACTTCCTTTATAATGGAATATTTTAGACAAAGCCTGGATTGTTTATTAATTTAATGTCAACTTATCCTACTGTTGCTAATCCAACTATGAAATAGTGGGAGTCCTAAGTTTTGCCTATCAAGGTTTATAAGAATATGGATCTTTAAGGAGTACCTGGCATCGCCTAGAAACGAGAACACCATTTTACGTCCACTCCAAAGGACGACATAACCAAGGATTTTTTACTTCCTTTAAACCATTCTAGGGCCAAAAGCCGGGTTTGATCCCGTGGCCTTGGGTATAGAAGGCTTGTAAGCAATATATGTATATACTTATGTACCCAAATAGATAATAAAAATAGAAGGCTGTTGTGCTATACACTATACCACAAACGACCTCTTATTTATGTATTATTTTTAAATTTTACTAAACGAGCAACCTTAATATTGGACTATTAGAAGAAACAAGGCCCCATATACAGGTCATCTGTAGCGTAGTGGTTAGCATAACAGCCTTCTATACCCAAGGTAGCGGATTCAAACCAGCAGGTGGCTCTAGGATTTTTTAATGGGAGAAAAAAATCCTTAGTTATTTCGCACTTCGAAGGAGACGTAAAAAGGTGGTACCGAGCCAGTGCGATGTCAGGTACTAGTTAAATATCCCTATACTAATTAAACCTGGATAGGATAAATTTAGCACTCCCACTGTAGCATCGTCCGATTAGCCATAGTAGCATAAAGTGAAATTGTTTTTTTAAAATTTATTTATAGTAATTTACAACTGTATTAAAGAACACAATAAGTAAATATGAGGAATGAAAAAAAAAGTCATGAAAATGTCTTGAGAAAGAACTACCCCAGTGGTGGCACTTCACTAACTATTGTAACTCAGTAGGTCCCGAGGCAACCTTCTTTTCAGTCACCTTGGAGGGTTATCAGGAATATCTAAGGAAGATAAATTACGGACAAGTTGGTTTGTATGGGCATGGAGTTTAGAATGAAAAGAGGAGTATCTATCACGGGCTATGTCTGCAACAAATGGGATATTAAGGTCATTATGGAGGGGTTGATTTATAACAAAATAATAGGCATTCGGGATTTTGGGAAGAATTTTGGATTGTAAGGACTGGATGCGGGAGGAATTAGATGGTTTCGTAGAGCCCCAAAGCTCGATTCCATATGTCCAAATAGGTCTGATAATAGTGATGTAAATGAGTCTTTTGTAATATACTGGAAGTTTTGAACGTTTGTCAAGTAAGTCAAGTAATATCTTCGAGCAGATTCTTGTCGTTTCAGTCTTGTGTGAGGATAAAGTATAGGTAAATGAAGAAAAAAACAAACAAGGCTGTATAAGCGTTTATATTCCTCCATACGTACTGGCTTAAACACATGATTTTTATTAACTATTTAGATTCATAATACTGATAATACGTCGTTATCAAATTACAATAGGGGGTCACCTGTGGTGTACTGGCAACCATAACAGCTTTCTATACCCAATGCCGCGGGATCAAAAACAAAACCGACAGATAGAAACTTTATCTTTGGTTAAACGTTAAGTGGTTTTACAGAGCCTGTGCGATGTCAGGTACTCATTAAAGATCCCAATCCTAATTAAACCTGGATAGACAAAATTTAAGAAGATTATCAACAATTCTATACAGAGATCACTATTTTCAGTCCAATTTCTAGATCTGTCAATGAAATTTTCCGCCTCAGCCAACCTCTGGCACGCAGTCCGTTAATATCTTGGGAATTCGTTCCTTTTCAGGCCCAACAACTTTACACGGCCATTTCAATCGTAGCGACGTTATCACCTCAATTATTAAAAACGTGGAACATGCAACACATATCTTTCACATACCCACGTAGTTAAAATCAATTTTAAATAAAGTTAGGGATGAAAAACGTTTAAATAATTACATTGAGTTTCGATAGAAATATTTATATTTTATTTTATAATCTAATGATAGATTAATTGTTTCTAATAAACATAATTTAAAGGTACTTTAAAGAAAGAAAACTTGGCATTTAAGCTCTGTTTTACTGTTGCAATAAAGACAAAATCTGTATGAAATAGTTAATTCATTTTAACGATGTAAGAGTGGTTGTGTGTTTGTCGATATTGAGAAGTTTATTTGGGGTGCATTCATCATACAACTTAGATTAAAAAAATAAATTAAGATTTATTCAATTAAAGTGCATTGACAAATGCAACCCGAATTAATTTTATTTATAATTAGTAAATACATTAAGTAAATTGGCTAATAATATAGATAATATACATGAAAAGACATGAAGAGAATATGCCCATTGGCAACACTCCACTAGGTGATCTACACTAGAAGGTCTCGAGGCCATCTTATTTTTTAGACGCCTCGGAGGATTATTAGGAATGGAAGAGGAAGCAGGGATTGAAACTGGTGGGTTAATGTGGAGAGTGGAGTTTGTCATGGAAGGAATGATACCTCATACGGGCCAAATCAGCAACATATGGGACATCAAGGTCTATATGGATGAGTTTGTTGGTGACAAAGTAAGGAACATTGAGGATTTTCGAAGGATTTTGGATTGTAAGGATTATATATACTCCGTGAATACGGGAGGCTAAAGCACAAAGCTCAACTCCGATAGTCCAGATAGGACTTATGATGGTAATATAGATGAGTCTTTTGTAATTAAATGGAAGGTTAGAGCGTCTCTCCAGTAAGTGTTGCAGTAAGCGAAAGCGGCGTGCAGTTTCTTGTCGTTTTAGTCTAGTGTGCGGATTCCATGTTAGACGTTTGTCAAGTAAGAGTCCTAGGTAGCGCTAACTTTGCAAACTTTGGTTTTATAAATTAGCGCTACCACATGACCTTGCCCCAACAGATTTATTTATTTCGGGCCCTTCAAAACTCTCTGAATCAGAAGTGAATTTAATTTAATTGAAATCACCAGTAAAAAATGCTATGAACTTATTTTACAACGTAATAAATAAATGTAGAAATATTCTTGTTCTTCCAATATTTTTTTTTATTAAAAACTAGCTGTGAACCGCAGCTTTGCTAGCGAATATTGCATTTCGTATTAATTTATGTGCGTTTATAGTAAGAGTAGCTATAATAAATATCAACTATCAGCTACTCTTTGTTATCATTTAAAGCCCGATCTAGACTTCTTCCTGTCAAATTTACAATTTCAACCACTTGTAAGTTGAAGATTTTCAAACCCAGCCTTATTGCACATCTAGACACTAAGGCGAACCTCCAGGAAAAATTTTAGCTTCACAACCATAGTCATTTTTTAGATACTGCGATGACCAGAAAATTGATTGATATATTTTATAAACATAGACATATAGCTAATAAAAGTCCTAAATATGATTAAAATAATAGTTCTGATTATTATACTTGAATAATTCAAAAGAAATAATAATTGTTATAATTTATTTAAATTTATAAATGTATATGCTTCAAGGTAATAACGATTAAAGTTATAATGACTCTTGAAATAAAACATGACTTATATAATAATAGAGATTGATATAAATATAGTCTCCGCAACCTTCTTTACACCCTAGTGGCCTCATCTCTTTTCGGTCCAAATATTTTGCCTGTAGTACCTTATTTTCGAAAATTTTAGCCGTTGTTTGTCCTTCAAAGTAAGCGGACACGTTTCACATCCGTAAAGGACCGTCGGAAGAATAATAGTTTTATAAATTCTAACCTTAAAGTTTTTAGACAGAAGCCGCGAGCTAAGTAACTTCGCATCTGAATAATAACACGCATTTCCCACCTATAACCGGGACTTTATGTTCTCCTGGACTTAGTTTTTCTCGTTATCATTGAACCTAAATACTTAAATTTCTCTACGTGTTCAAAATTATGCCCTGATATATCAATATCACTAAGATCGCCACCGTCTCTGCTACTAATCATATATTTTTTCTTATCGGTATTTATTTCGAGTCCTTTTTTTTTTACCGGTTTTTATTTTATTAGTTTCCGTGTCTTCCC